>OY294046.1:71575027-71969677 GCA_958510825.1 Brachypterus glaber
TGGCGAAGGCGCAACTTTTTTCCTTATGGATGCCCCCCCCCCCCCCTTAAAGTTAAATAAATCCGCCCCTGCTTACGTAGAAATCAACTACTTTGCTACACAGACTAACTGTGCAGAATTGGTTTCCCTATTTATTCCTATTAAGCCCAATATAAGCCCTTGCTAAATAAAAGTATTCTTTCTGCGTGCGTAACGCAAAACCCTTAACTAAATTGCCCGGCTATCAAGTAAAAGACGTAAGAGATAAATATTATTCGACGAAAGGAAAATTATCACGCAACATTTATTACGAGCTAGATAGACTATTTTAGATTTAATGGGGCTCTATTAAAAAGCGTTTAACTCTAAATACGTACTATCAGTGATAGTATCAGTGATAGTCTATCACCTAAAAGATTAATGATATTTGGTCAAGAAGTCGTTTTTAAAGTAAATGGGGACGTTTTCTTTAAGTATATGCATTTATTATTATTAGTCCAGTCAAATAATAAATGTAAATTGAATTAAATGTACACGGGCTGATATTTTAAAGGGTAGTAGTGGATGGTAACAGAATACTCGGGTGATTTACGTAAGGGGTGTCCGCCATCTTGAAGTTTAGGGGTGAGTTACTTAATATGCATCTTACAATAAAAATTAATATAACCAATTTTAGATTTTAAGCTTTCACGGCCATTAAGATATAAAGAACTTTCACTTTCGGGTTTAGACCGTGTTAATGGATTTTCACTTTCCGACGTTTCGTCTCTTACTACTAGAGACATCTTCAGGGATTAATCTGAAACTAAGTTTCGAATCAACTTGTGTCACTATTTATGACGAGTTGTGGTTATTCACCCGTTACGAGGTTTTTCCTATCAAAGACTTCCATATTGCAGGTAAGTGGTAACCAGTGTCCCGATTGATATTGTTAGGATGCTTGATGATTTCTATCGATTCCCGTATCTTCCTTGGCATTTTTCTGTTTTCTGTTAATATTTGTTTTGTTTCAGACAAATTGATTTTATGACCTGTTTCATGTACATGTTCGGCCACTGCCGATAAGGAAATTTGTTTCTTTCTTATATTGCGCTCATGCTCTTGAAGTCTTGTAGAAATTTTTCTCTTAGTTTCACCTATGTAAACCGTACCACAGGAGCAGGGTATTTTATATACGCCTTCTGAACTCAGGGGTATTTTGTCTTTTGTTGAAGTCAAACATTGACCTAATTTTTGGTTGGGCCGAAATATAGGCTTAATATTTGACTTCTTCAAAAGTTTACCTATTTTATCCGTGATACCGCTTACATAGGGAAGTATAACTTGTGTCTGTCTGTCATTGTCACTATTGTCCTGTTGTTTGGGTCTGGGATTTCTGTATTTGTATATGGTCTTATTAATGTCTTTTTTGGTATAACCGTTCATGGTCAAGGCTTTGGTTAGTTTAAGGAGTTCTGTGTCTAGGGAATTCTTGTCTGAAATCATGAAAGCCCTATGAACAAGTGAATTAACTACCGAGCGTTTTTGAGAGGGATGGTGATGTGAAAATGCGTTTAGGTATCTGTCAGTGTGGGTTTTCTTCCTGTATACCGAGTGTCCTATTGAGCCATTTTCCGTTTTGTAAACCAAAACGTCCAAAAAGGGAAGTGATCCGTTGTTCTCAATTTCCATCGTAAACCGTATAGATTTATGTTGGGAATTGAGGTGATTTAGAAAACCTTGAAGGCTTTCCATGCCATGGGGCCAAATAGCATAGACATCTTCTACGTATCTGCGCCAAATTTTAGGTTTTAATGGAAATGACTCAATAGCTTTTTTCTCGAAGTATTCCATGAAAGCATTGGCCGCAGGGGGTGATAATGGGGATCCCATTGCGGCGCCTGACACTTGTTCATAGAACTCTCCCTGTATCAGGAAATATGTAGATGTCAGACAAGCTTCAAATAATTTACATAACTTAGGGTCAAGATTTCCAGTTGTAAGTAGGTCTCGTATAATATTTATTGTATCGGGAACGGGAACGTTAGTAAATAGAGATTCTACGTCGAAACTAACCATTATGTCCGAGGGGTCCAGGGTCACTGTCGATAAGGTTTGTACAAAGTGTGTGGATTTTTTTACATAAGACCTCGTTTTTCCAACTAACTGATTTAAGATTTGGGCAAGGTGTTTGGCAAGTTTATACGTAGGGGAACCTATTGTGCTGACAATTGGTCTAAGAGGGGCACCGTCCTTGTGAATTTTAGGTAAACCATATAATTTTGGTACGCGGGAGTCTCGGGGGGTTAGATTATAAATTTCAAGAGGTTTAAGGGAGGATTGTTTAAGTAATTGTGTGATTTTTCGTTCAAATTTTCCAGTAGGATCGGTCTCGAGTTTTTCGTATGTGTCATTGTCTATGAGTTCCGTTATTTTGTTAAAATAGTCAAGTTTGTCCATCACCACAGTGGCATTACCCTTATCAGCAGGCACAACAATAAAATCGTCATTACGATTAAGATTCTTTAAAGCTAAATATTCCTCCCTTGTCAGGTTAGACTTAGGTGGTTTTGACTTTTTCAGAATCTTAGCCGTTTCATAACGTACTATCTCTGCATCTACCGGGGGTAATGAAGACAAGGAAGACTCCACTATAGAAATTATTTCGTCTGTTGGTACTGTCCTAGGTGTAATGGCAAAGTTATGTCCTTTGGACAGCAAAGAGATCTCACATTCTGTTAAGTTTGTCTTTGACAAATTAACAACAGTGTTTGAATTTACTGGAGGTTTCTCTTTACTATCCAAAGAAGAAAACTTTTTCTTTTGGATTTCTGAGACTTTAACACCAATAGCATGAGCGTGTTAATAAGTTATAGTATCTAGTACATGAAATAAATCAAAATCAATTGTCTTACCCAGTTTCTGATGCAAGCGGTACAGTTGGTCTGATACGTTGTCTAGCTTCCTTTTATCTTCATTTATCCTTTCTCGCACCA
This sequence comes from Brachypterus glaber, assembly GCA_958510825.1. Lineage (NCBI taxonomy): Eukaryota > Metazoa > Arthropoda > Insecta > Coleoptera > Kateretidae > Brachypterus > Brachypterus glaber. Next base: position 71,577,982 of record OY294046.1, read on the forward strand.
GGGCTTCTCCTGCTCTACGATATATTCGATTGGCAGCAATAGTCTTAACGTGATGAAATATTTGTAAACACTTCGGAATTGCCTTAGTGTCACGACACCGCCGTAAGAAGGTTAGACTGTTTAATAGTTTCACAAATTTGATTCGAAGTTTGCCAAATAGAGTGGCATCTCGTTTGATTTCCTCCCCGTAGAGGCATCCTATTTTAGATTTTAAGCTTTCACTGGTTACCACTTACCTGCAATATGGAAGTCTTTGATAGGAAAAACCTCGTAACGGGTGAATAACCACAACTCGTCATAAATAGTGACACAAGCTGATTCGAAACTTAGTTTCAGATTAATCCCTGAAGATGTCTCTAGTAGTAAGAGACGAAACGTCGGAAAGTGAAAATCCATTAACACGGTCTAAACCCGAAAGTGAAAGTTCTTTATAATATAACCAATTTTGTTAAAGAGAAAAGTCCAAACAATTTTTGTTGGATCATTTTTTTAATATATTAGTAACGATCAAGTTAATTCAAAAATAATTATTGCTCATAAAATTTTCTACAAGTTTCATATACAGTGCGGTCCAAAAGACACCCCCACTTTTGAACGAGTAGAGATATCGACTTAAAATTTAGAACTCTTAAATAAGATAACTTAAACTATCTTTTGCATATATTTGATATTTTCAGATCTTAAAATGTGGGCAAGGGGACATGGGGGGATATTTTTTAAATAGAAAGGGGGGTCGTGTGATACATCATTTAAAAGCTTATAAAATGCTCTATTTAAACTAACATTTTTAAGTTTTTTAATTTTTTTTTTAAGGTTTTGATTTTTCAATTTTTTGTGCTAAAACATTCGATTTTTTAAGTTTTTTTTTTATAAATTTTTATTTATGTCAACTAAAATTAGTTTAAAAGTATAATAAACATTTTTTTTATGATGAAATTAGGCATTTTTAAAAAATTATTTGTTTTTTTTACAGGAATTTTGACGTTAATACCCATTATCAACCCCATTTTAAACCCAAAATTTTTTAAATTTAAAAATATGGAGATAAATGGAGAATTTTATAAGCTTTAAAATAATGTATTACACGACCCCCCTTTCCATTTAAAAAAATGTGCCCCCATGCCCCCCTGCCCACATTTTAAGAGCTGAAAGTATTAAATATATGCTAAAAGATAGTTTAAGTTGTCTTATTTAAAAGTACCAGATTTGAAGTCGATATCTCAACTAGATCAAAAGTTAAGAGGGGGGAGGGCGACTTTTGGACCGCTCTGTATAATAAATTTTCATAGTAGTACGGTTACAGAGGGTGCAACTTGACTTTCAGCCACCACTGTAACCGTAACAAAATACTTATGAAAATGCATAATATATAAAACTTATTCAGAATTTCAAGATCTACAAGTTTGCTTATAACCACTTTTATCCTCAAATGAATAATTTGGCTGAAAAATCGGAAAAATCAACTTCACCCCCAAAATGGTCATTTTTGAATATTTATAACTCGGTTATTATTAATATAATAAAAAAATTATTTCAACAAAAATTGTTGAAAATTGTCTCCTTAACAAAATTGGTATATGCATTTTTATCGTAAAATGCATATTTAGTGAGATAACCGCACTCATCCCTAAAATTTAAGATAGCGGACCCGCCTTACGCAAATCACCCGGTAAAAAACTAACAGGAGTGTTCCGTTACTATCCACCAATACCCTTAAAAATATCAGCCCGTGTACATTTATTGCAATTTAAGAGGGGAATTTCTCGTTATTTGACTGGAGTATATAAAATAGAAGTGACTATCCTTATACAGAGCGGTCCAAAAGTCACCCCCCCCCCTCTTAACTTTTGAACCAGTTGAGATATCGACTTCAAATTTGGAACTTTTAAATAAGACAACTTAGACTATCTTTTAGCATATATTTAATACTTTCAGGTCTTAAAATGTGGGCAGGGGGGCATGGGGGCATATTTTTTTAAATAGAAAGGGGGGTCGTGTAATACATCATTTTAAAGCTTATAAAATTCTTCATTTAACTCCATATTTTTAAATTAAAAAAAAAAATGGGTTTAAAATGGGGTTGAAAATGGGTATTAATGTCAAAATTCCTCTAAAAAAAAACAAATAATTTTTTAAAAATGCCTAATTTCATCATAAAAAAATGTTAATTATACTTTTAAACTAATTTTAGTTGACATAAATATAAATATATATAAAAAAAACTTAATCGAATGTTTTAGCACAAAAAATTGAAAAATCAAAACCTTAAAAAACATTTTTAAAAAAATTAAAAATGTTAGTTTAAATAGAGAATTTTATAAGCTTTAAAATGATGTATCACACGACACCCCTTTCTATTTAAAAAAATATCCCGCCACGCCCCCCTGTCCACATTTTAAGAGCTGAAAATATCAAATATATGCTAAAAGATAGTTTAAGTGGTCTTATTTAAGAATTCTAAATTTGAAGTCGATATCTCAACTCGTTCAAAAGTTAAAAGGGGTGGGGGTGATTTTTGGATCGCACTGTATAAAACGGTGTATTGTTTTCTAGATTTGATCCACTAATGTGAACTCCTGCCAGAAAAAAGGCTATTTTTCCATTCTTGGCAAAATTGGCCATTCTTGGACTTTTGTATTTTATATTAGTTAGGGTGTGAAAACCACTGCAAAGTGGAAAATTTTCTCTGTTAAGCTTAACAAAAGAGCCTGTATCGCCGCAACCAAACAAGCACGTTCATCTGAAATATTTCACTCAGTTTCAGATTAACCAGAAACGAAATTTGGCGTGTATAAAGGAACACATAAATTCGCGTAGGTGGGCATAGTCAAACGATTTTTTATTAAAACTTTGATTCTTTTTTCAAAAATTTCTCGTAAAAGGAATAATTTTTAAATAAAAAAAAAGAAAAATATTTGTAAACCCGTTTTAAAATTTAATTAAATCCAGAAATCCAGAAAACCTTTAAGGCCTATCCAGAAGCTTGCATAAGAACATAAAACATAAGAATTCGATTCCGTGATTGGCTTACAAGATACATGGCTGCACATCAAGCCAATCACGGCATCGCAGTGTTATGTATTATCTTTTTATGCGAGCCTATGAATAGGCACTAATACTGTTCTTTTACATAAGCATACAGAATAAGCGATAAGTGAAGATACCTTTTATGTCTTTATATTATATATTTATATGCAAAATATCTTTTCATGTATGAAGTACATATTTTCCATGCAAAATAAAAATGTATTACTGGACTCATAAGTTAAACTAAGGGATTAACTTTTGCAGTATTTTCTCGGGTAAGCTTTCCTCTCATCGGAAAATATTCCACAACAATTTCGTAAGGCTGCTAATTTTCTAGTTTAGAAAAGTAGCTATACACGGAAAAAAAAATTATAGCTAGGAGCGCTATAACACACATACCAAGCAAATTATAATCGCTTATTATATAAATACAAGGCTTTCTCTTACAATTATGGCAGTCAGTGTAAAAATTTATATGAAATACTTTAATTGTTTAGTGAATAATAAAATATAACAAATAGTATGGCATTTATAGCTTAAATAGATTTAATTATTGTCCGTGCTAATAATTTTTATAATATAATAAAATTTCTGTAAATTTATAATAGTGCCTGTAATAAATATAATCGTGTCTGTAATATATATAATCGTTTCCAATTTATTTTTAACATTATTAGTTATTGTGTCCCTTATAATCTATAGCTTAAATCACTATAATTTGCCACTGTTACCAAATATCTTATAATGTATAGCGCAGAGCCCACTAATTTCTTTCCGTGTATTAAAATGAAGATATATCTCTTGAGAATATTTTAAATTTTAAATTGGGTTAAACTTATCTTTTGTAGTAAAAATAAGTACTGTAGGTTAGATATTCTTTTTATAAAATGTAATGACAGTTTTTATAGGTTGACTTTTATGAACATGCTTGCAAGCTTAGCGCAGTACCGCACTAGTCAGTACTGCAGTAAGTGACTAAACTATTGACAAAACTATAATTTGCAGTTTAAAAATGGACAAAACGGTTTTAGTTTAGCAGTGGAGAATGTAATTAAATTAACCAAATCAAAGAATATGTCCGTAAAATTATTAAGATAAGTAATAAAACAATTTATATCAATTTGCGATGAAAAAAATATAAAAGTTAGTTTGACGTATAATAAATCGTTAAAAAATAATCTTCCGAATTACACATAATTCTTCGAATTATCGGGAAAAAATCACAGTTTTCATTCAAATTTGCTGTCGTAATTTTTTCCAGACATCAAATTTTCATGAAAACAGCGAATTTTTCCCGCATAATTCTCAGCCTCTTGTAAAAATTAACAGTTCATAGACTATTTTTTTCCATAATTTTCATGTTATATTCTTTAATTATTTTGTTTAAAATCCATAAGCTTCAGGTCGGAGTTCGCGTCGTTAAAAAAATATTTTTTTACTGAAAATTTGTATCTCTTTTATCTGTAGCTGTGTCGCGACTTTCTAATTTACACTGTATGTACTAGATTTATTTTTCTACGAGCGTGCGAAAAGATTTCTAATTCCGCACTTATATGCGTGTGGAAAGAAGGTCATTCCGCACGCATTATTTCATAAAAATCAAGTAGTTTAAATATAAAAATGTGTAGAATTATTGGCTAAGACACTTGTTTCCATAGCGACCGATCAATATGATAGGACCTAAGGTAGTTTATTCGTGTCATTTATGTTGTCAAGTTGAATTGTAAAGTTTTTATGAAAGAAAATGATGAAGGTTAAAAAATTAAATTATAAAATGTTTAAATTTCTTAACAGTTAAGTAATTAAAAAAAAATCAAATAAAAATTATTTAATAAAGGATAAAGGGTTATTTTATTTTTAACTCCGCTCCCAGAAAAAATATTGTTCCTAACGCATGAGTAAAGAGACATTTCTGAACTTGATTGCTTGCCTTAACTCCGCTTCGCGTCGTTTAGGCAATGGAAGAACAGCTGTCTTGGGTATGCAGGACGCATGCTCATAATTATGGGTACAATTATAAAAATTTAAACTACGAGTATGCGGTTTGTGTACTTCGGGACAAGCTGAGTCTCGCCCTTTCATACAGTTGTTAAATCTTATTTAATGTAATTATGATTTTTGTTTCTGAATAAAGACCTTTTATTATTATTATTATTATTATCTAGTGCGGAAAAGAGCCTCTTTCAACACTTGTTAGAAAAATAGCTATTTCCTACGATCCTATATGAAAGTGACATTTAGCACACTCTTTTGTTCTTTAGAAAACGCCTCATATCGCACTAGTTTGATATTTTTATATCACACTGATATTTATGTATGGAGGTTTGCCTAATTTTATTTAGAAATTTACCTCGTAGATTCTACGAATTTTATTCACCTTGTTTTATAAACCGTTTTCCACCTTTCACCCACAGCCTTTTATATCTTTTAAATGTTTTAATCCAAATATTTCTGTTTTTCATGTCAAAAATAGAAACTGTAGTTATAACGTTACTATTTTGACCATTACTGTCTAGTATAGACTTTCTAGATCTTATAAAAATTATATATTTTTTATGTAGTTACCTTATATTACATAAAAAACAATAAAAATACACAGTATTTTTCTTATGAAATGTAAAACAGTACAATTTTACATTGTCACTTTCCACACTAGTTATGTAATATGCTATTTCTATATTAAAGCAATACAAAATAAATACGCTTCGAATGAAGCTTAAACTAACTAGCTAAATAGGCATAGCGTAGTGGCTAGCGCGTATGCATAGCAAGTCTACTATCGTGAGTTCGATTCTCACTGGCGCCGATTTGCTTTTTTCAGTTAATTAATAATTGAAATTTGGCGAAGGCGAAAAGTGAAACGGACACTCCCTAGAAACTGGTTCGAAAGTCAGTATAAGCCGGTGGTTCCCTCTACTACTAGCCCACACAAGTCCTGGACTTAGGGGATGCTTAATTAAGTAGAATAGTACAAGGTTAAACAAACATGTAATGTAAAAAAAAATAAAATCATAAAAATAAACAATTTCACTTCGAAAATTTCCATTTTATGATTTTATCTCGAACAATGAAAAAGCAATTAATAAAAGAGGTTTCAAAAGTGCTGAGTATACTAAATATTCCCGATTGTCATAAAATAAGTTGGCAAGTTTGCCTATAAATAACAAGAAGGCTTACGAAGTAAATGGCTCCGTTGAACTTGATAATGGCCATGGCTAACTAATAAAAGTTGTATATTTTAAGAAGAAGCACCCTTATTATACTCCTCGCAGCTTATCTGCAGAGGAGTAACATACAGAGCGTGTCAAGAGATCGCCCCCCCCCCCCTTAACTTTTGAACGGCTTAAGATATCAACTCGGAATTTAAAGCACTTAAATTAAATAACCCAAATAATTTTTTAGTATATTTTTAATATGCTTAGGGAGAGAGAGGGGCAAGGGGGATTTTTTTTTAATGAAAAGGGGGTAGTGTGATACATCATTTTAAAGCTTATAAAATTTTCTATTCGTCTATATATCATAATTTTTATTTTTTTAAACCTTTTTTTTAAGTTTTTCATTTTTAAACTTTTTATTGCTAAAAAATGCAATTAAAAAAAATGTAAAATTTTATTTATATCGTTCAAAATTAGTTTAATAGTGTATTGATGTTTTCGCATCATGAAATAAATCTTTTTTCAAAAATTGTTTAATTTTTTTAAAAAAGTTTTGACGAAAATTCCCATTTTTGGGGCTTTAAAACAAACCCAAAAATTTATCCGAAAAAATCACAAAATATTTGGGCAAATAGGGAATTTTATAAGATTTAAAATGATTTATCACAAGACCCCCTTTCTATTTAAAAAATTTCCTACCCTTGCCTCCCTGTCTCCATTGTGCCCTCTAAGCATACCAAATATACCGAAAAATTATTTGGTATTATGTTATTTACTTGTATAAATTTCAAGTTGAAATCTTAAGCCATTCAAAGGTCAAAGTGAGTGGGGGGGAGGACCTTTGACACGCTGTGTAGATGAATGCATATAATTTGGACCCCGAGAAAAAACAAAACAATGCATTACAAAATAAAACACATTTTAAGGTGACTGGTTTCTGTCAGCGCACAGTGTTTCTTCTAGTGTATAGCTAGCTGGAAAAAATTATTTTATTTGTTTTAATTGCATAGAATTGTATATTATGCAATAACAAGGGCTTAGATTTTCTTAAAAATTCTTTGAATAACTAATAAAAATTGGAAAATATAAAATTAAGAAACTTTATATTTTTTCAGGATCGTAGGAAAAATAGTGTACATAAAAAATTATATTTTTGATGATCCTTGCTCATATTGGAGGTAGTTTTTAAATAAACTTAAGACGATATTATCTCTCCAAAAATGTTTTTATTATTATTACATAAATAATAGCGACATGTTTCTGCCCTTTTAACATAGGACCATCTTCAGGCTAATAATTAAAATTAAAAACAAACAACAACAATTACATTACACGTATACAAGTCATACTGTACAGTATGACTTGTATACGTGTAATGTAATTGTTGTTGTTTGTAATTAAAATTAAAAACAAACAACAACAATTACATTACACGTATACAAGTCATACTGTACAGTATGACTTGTATACGTGTAATGTAATTGTTGTTGTTTGTTTTTAATTTTAATTATTAGCCTGAAGATGGTCCTATGTCCATACTGTACAGTATGACTTGTATACGTGTAATGTAATTGTTGTTGTTTGTTTTTAATTTTAATTATTAGCCTGAAGATGGTCCTATGTTAAAAGGGCAGAAACATGTCGCTATTATTTATGTAATAATAATAAAAACATTTTTGGAGAGATAATATCGTCTTAAGTTTATTTAGTGTACATAACTCGTTCGAAAACCTTCCCCTCGCGTGAAATATGTCACTTTCCACACTAGTTATGTAATATACTATTATGTGCAATTGCGAAAAGTATACTATAGAACTCTAAGCATTATAAATCTTAGACTTACATTTCCATAATATTAATTTATTTGAGGAAAACTTCAGAGTTATTAATTAAATATGTATTAGGCAATTTAATAAATCTTGGTTAATACTTCCAATGAATTAATATTCATTTCGCTAAAATTTATTGTTTAATTATACTTTTTTAAGATTTATTTATTTTTTAAAACAATTTTCACATGCAAGTGTACCTGAACTTATAAGGACAGACTTTTTTAAATTTTATTCAAAATTATAAAAAATAAATTAAATATCGTGTGCTTACAAGCGAAGAGCACTAAGTCATAGAAATAGTTTTGAGATATTTACAAATTTAACTTTCATTTTATTTACTTTTTTTATTTTTGTAATACATAATCATTTTAAAAGAAAAAACTTCTGAAAATCGCAATTACATGTTTGTACATACATAAAAAAAATTAAGTAGTTTGATTCAACTAAATTGAATTACTGCTTTTTTCTTGCGATATTCCATCAATCTATTTTTCCTAAAATTGTACAGGTAGACTGCACAGTTTCGAACTTCTGGCCCTCGTCAGTATACCGCAATACCAAGAGTTATTCCTGTACGCTGATTGAGAAGTAAATCAGATTTTATTCGGAAGTCCCAAACCGTACAGTCTACCAATATAACCCTATGTTGATGAAGATGATTAAAGATGAGAAGGGGTTTTTAGACACGAGACTCCGTCACTACTGCAGTAAACACACGTGCCCACAATGGATTTTTCCTCGAATACTTGCTTGTAAAAAAATGTTTAAGTAATAATTTTACGTTTTTCACTATATATTACTACACTAAGAATTTGTTATAAAGAATAAAGAATTTATTGTCCTTAAGATCACATTTACAGGATATTGGACAAGTCACATTACAGTTTAGTAATAACATTAATTGTTTACAAATATTATGTATGAATAAAAAGATAAATACTAATCTAAATTAAATTTTATTTAAATTAAATTTGAAATCGACTACCTAAAGTCCTTGCATCAAAATACTCTTTAACACTATAAAAAACGTTATTAAGCAAATACTGCTTTAATTTTATTTTAAAAACTTTTATGCTGTCAATAGACTTTAAATCTCTTGGCAGCATATTGTACAACTTAGTTCCTAGATATTTAGGATTATTTTCAATTAAGGTTAGTCTGTGTTTCGGAATTACCTAATCTTATCGTAAGTATTTTGTAGATTTGGAATCCCTAGCAACTTTAGTGGTTAAAAACAAGTTGTTACAGTAAAACATAATGTTAAGGGCTAAAATATTAATCATATCTTTAAGCTAGAGCTTGAGCTTGTTTAAGTACATACTTCAATTAATTGGGTTATCTTTTATGTCAATAGTCAGTGACCTATAATTTATGTATGAGGCGGCATCATACATCATATATGACCCATTTTAGTAAACTAAATTTACATCGGCACTTAGTACTACTAGGGGCGGCGGTGGCTCAGTCGTGAACACCTCGATCTAGTATTCGAGAGGCCGGGGTTCAATCCTCGGTTGTGGAATAATTTTTTCACAGAAATAAAATACCGTCGTTTACCCACCACGTTGGTTTGTGCTGCCGAAGAGCACACAGTACAGAAAAAGGTTTGCAGTGGATAATGGCGCACTAGCCCTTAGACCGGTGATACTACCCGGGGCACCAAAAGGGAGCAGCAAGGTAGCTGTCAGGTCTGTTGGCTGAGCTCACTTTAGGGACTTTCAAGCAACCAGGATCTGTACTAAGGCTCCAAGGGAAAATGATCCTTAAGCAGTTTGGCGCTGGTCCAAGTGCACTGGCAGCCAATAAACTTAAGGATCAAAGCCAAAAAAGCCGACAAAACGAGGTTCGGATTCCTCGCTAAACTGTAGGTCCCGAGGTACAACAACAAAAATCCTCGTTAGAGTAGAAAAACTAGTAAAACAGGGGTAGGCAAAAAGGACCAATATGGTCTAGTTGCCAGGCTTGACCTCCCCACCATTACTACTACTAAGAATGCCGATGTATTGAAATCTTCGCCGAAAAGTCAAAATTTTTGTCCATATTGTTTTTTACATTTCTCGACGTTTTAGAACTTCCTAAGTCGAAATCAGTAAAAAAAATTGCGTCCGTCTGTCTGTCCGTCTGTCTGTCTTAAACAAATCTAATTTATGAGCGAAATGATCGTTTCAGATGTCAGAAATAGCAATTAGTTTGCAAATTGATGAGGCTGAAACTCTTTTGTCGGGGTAATTAAATATGCGCGGTATCTTTGTAGATATTTTGCGCTAATAGCATTGTCAAATAAATTTAACTAGTGACCTTCTTATTGGGTATATAAACTCATGAAAAGGTTCATAATTATTCAGTTTTTCTTAGAGTGCCTCCGTGTAAAGTTCAAAAGTGAAAATGTAGTTTCTGAGAGAAATAATTATTGAGAATTATTCTTGAATTAAAAATAGTTTTTAAACTTTTTAGACTTGTATTATCCGACATGAAAATAATTGGAAACTTATAAATACTGTTAGTATGAACACTGATAGAAATTTTGACGAATATTAATTACCTTTGAAAAATATTTTGTAAAATAATTTAAATGACTTATACGAACCAGTTTTAATATACACTAAGAAAAATGTGGACAATAAATTGGGATTTGAAAATGATTGCGAATAGTTGGGATTTCAAACATAGAATGTTTTAATTTAGAAGTATTTAATGGAAAATAATATATAATGGAATTTAGAATTTAAGGGCTTTGCATAAAAATAGGACTTAGAAGTAAGAATTGATTTTTCATGTTCTTGAAGAAATTATTCACATTTATTTAATATATTATTCTTAAGTTAAGAAGAAATCGTTTTATCTGTTTCCAAAGCGCCGTCTCCTAGAATACCCGCTCCCGAATAAAGTGATAAGTGGTTAAGTATATTCTCCGCTCGGGTATACTTTAAATATGACATAAGATTAGATGGCCAACCTAAATGAGTAAGTTATAATGAAAGTTATAATTAACTGCTCGGCTATAACCAAATTATATACCACATCACTAAATTAGTGATCGAATTTTCAACTTCACTACACTATTTTTAAGCCCTAAAAAAAATGTTATATACAGTTTTTGCTAGAATATACTGATACTGATACTGATTTTCAAATTTTAATAAATTATGCAACACGCAGTTGTATTAATGGTTGCCTATTTACACAACTTCCGATTTCATAACGTTTCAAATTAGTGCCTAGTGCCGATTTGACAAGGTGCTTGCAACTGTTCAGCTGGTTTATGTTAAATGCATAGATATTTAATGTTAATGAGATGTGGTACAAGGTGATCCAGAAATTTCATTTCATTTTACTTTTCGAATGTATCAATCCCTCAAAATATACCGATTTAAAAATTAAGTACAGTGAAAAATCTAAAAATCTACAGTTCTTGTCCTCTTTAAAATAAGTAATATTCAAAGATATAAAGCAAATTGTCTGTCCTAAAGATAGCTAGTAATTATATACACCTGTCCCCGACAAAAGTGGCTATCAAAAAGTATTGCTTTTATTATTTTTTTTGTGAAATATTGCTATTAGCAGCTTGCACCTAGGTGCAAGTTTAAATTTAAGCCAATAGTTTCACAAAAAAATAATAAAAGCAATACTATTTGATAACCACTTTTGTCGGGGACAATTGTACAACACAGGCTAGAAAACAATTTTTTTGTGTGGCTGAGTAATTAGTAACTTACTTATCTACGAAATTTATTTCCTTTTTCCCTCAGAATGGGAATGCTCACATCACGAAAATGTCCAACAGAGGAAAACAATATAAATATTTAATAATAACTGTGAAAAAACTTACACACCACAAACACCGAGAATAACATCCGCCATTAAAGTCACGAAAAACGCGGTAAATTTAAAATAATGTAGGAAAAGCCATCGTAGAATATCACAGGGACATCTGAAAGGACATCCATGGGACATATCCTCGGGACGTCCCTGGGATATACGGGCAGTATATCCTCTGGACATACCTTTCGGGAAGTCCTTTGGATATACGACTAATGTCCCGGGACATGCGACATTGAAAGGACATTGAGAGGATTTCCGGGGGATATTGTGTGCTATTTGGGCATTTAAATTGGCTTTTATTTTTTTTTTTGTGAAATATTGCTAAAAGCAATTTGAAAACCACTTTTGTCGGGGACAATTGTACAACACAGGCTAGAAAACAATTTTTTTGTGTGGCTGCGTAATTAGTAACCTACTTATCTACGAAATTTATTTCTTTTTTTCCTCAGGAAGGGGAATGCTCACGAAAATGTCCAACAGAGGAAAACACAATATAAATATTTAATAATACCTGTGAATAAAACTTACACACCACAAACACCGAGAATAGCATCCGCCATTAAAGTCACGAAAAACGCGGTAAATTTAAAATAATGTAGGAAAAGCCATCCAAGGATATCACAGGGACATCCGAAAGGACATCCATGGGACATACCCTCGGGACGTCCTTGGGATATACGGGCAGTATATCCTCTGGACATACCTTTCGGGTTGTCCTTGGGATATACGACTAATGTCCCGGGACATGCGACATTGAAAGGACATTGAGTGGATATCAGGGGGATATTGTGTGCTATATGGGCATTTAAATTGGCTCTTATCTCTTTTAAGTAAAAAGATTGCAAAAGATGTAGATCACCCAGTACATTCAGTTCCAAAACATAATATCAGCATGTAATATGTAAATGATAATTTATGTTATTGATTTAATTTGTTACAGTTTTGGAGGCGTAAAAGCAACGAACTAGCTTTCACGTGGGGAACTATCAGTATGACAAGTCTGGATGAACCCCGGCCCAACTTCCGGGGCGCGATGGGAACTGACGCCGTCTCGGGAAAACTTCAACCGCAGCACCCCAGATACATAACTACATTAAAGGTAAGGTAATATTGTACTGTGTAGTTTATGTTGTCTGGAGTTGTAAAGGTAAAGTTTTGAATAACACAATGAATAAAGGAAAATTGTTTTAAATTTGGAATATAAAAACACAAAGTAAATTTTGGACGTAAGTTATAGTTATTTATGGTACTAGTGGGTAAAGTAAGATATTTCCCCTGAGAAAATTAATCTGCGAGGCGTCAGCCAAGCAGGTTAATTTTCGAGAGGGCAATATCGGTTTATCTATATAATATAAAGCTGGTAATTGTCTTATTATCTGTATGTATTGGATAAAATATTTTTATTTTAATATTATCTTCTTTTTGGCTTCCAATTAGGTATAAATATACATTGCAATCTTCCCTAAACCCTAAGGTGCTAACGGAACAAAACTAAGTCACTGCCTCTTTATGCCTCAAGTTCAACATAAGGAGGATCCTTATTTTAAGACGAAAACTTTCTTAAATCGCTGAACCCCTTCAAATAGCATCCCAGACATTGTCGCCCTTATGGTTTATCAAAGCTGGACTTGTGATACATAAATCTTTTGAAAATTTTTCGTAGGTTTGATTTCTTATACTAAATCCCGCCTAAAGCCTAATTTCAGAGTAGCAATTGTCGTCAACCTGAAATATCAGTACGTTTATTCTGGTGTAATCCCGTTAATTTTTAATACTTGGCGTGAAAGATGGTTTAGTCTGAAAACGTTTATTTAAGAAAAAAAGCTTATATGAGCTTATATAATAGTATATTATTCAATGAGCGTATAATAATTGCTATTAATCAATGAGGGTGAATTTCGGGACACGAGCCGAAAGGCGAGTGACCTATTCACCCGAATAATTAATAGCTATTATACGCGAGTAGAATACTATACTTTATCTATGGTCGTTTTAAATTTTAAACGATTTATTTTTACAGACCCGTGATTAATAGGCCTATTAATCACGGCCGTGGATAAAATAAATATTTTAACTTACACGCTGTGTAAATTATGAGAAAACATTGTTTCAAGATAACCGTTATGTAATAGGGTGCTGGTCCCAATTAAAGCCAAAAATATTAATTATCTAAGACATTAATTTAGAACCACACACCATTATTTGGAGGCGTATCAAATACAAATAGCTGTATAGTTGCTATTTGGGTAGCGTGCCACCAGTAATAATATTACATAATATTATCACAATATCATATATCATATGATAACAAATGTTAATATAAGAATCTAATTACTACTTAATACTTATCTGACTTTCTTATTCCAGCGAAGACTTTTTCTGTAGATATGCGAAAGGTAAAAAACTTCAAATATATTTTAAATTAATTAAAATATATCTTGCCAATAAAACAAAAGGATTAAACAACAATTAAAAGAATTTAATGAAAGAAAAATGAAAAGTTAAAAACAAATTAAAAACAACAAAATATTTTAATTTGAAATGAAAAGTTAAACTTAAAATAGTATTTTTACCCTTCAAATATTTCTATACTCGCGACTTTAAATTTTCACATATTACGTTAATTCTAAAATTCCCCTAAGACCAACTTTACTTGACGACTACATATTTCCGAATCCCATTTTTAACCATAACTCAAAACAGGCCAAATGTCCCTTCCTAGAGATGACGATATACCGGTCATAAAACTATTAACGTAAATATCTGAGGAGTTTTCTGCCAAAAAGTTATATTATTATAAAAATAATATTAATTGAAAAATTACTTTAAATCACTGAAAATGAATTTAAATTTAATTAAGAGAAATGATTAAAAAAACTACTTCTACATTTTGATTGATATTGATTTTCATGACATTGCTTCGAAGTAGAAAAAACCATTTTTACAAACAATCCCTAACTATTGCCAGTATCTAAAACGACATCATTAAAGATATTCCCATATTTATTAATTAAGAAAACCGAATTAACCAATTAATTAGTCTAATAAAAATGTACACCCTTTTTATGTAAACGCCTCAATTACACAAAATGCAAGCTTCCCAAATACTAATAATATTAGCATCTGTAAAAACAAACAGCAAACCGCCCGTTAAGAACAATGCTATGTCACGTTCAATAACCATTAAAATATAAATATAAATACTCAATATATACAGGGTGACCACTCTGTTACAGTTATTTAAAGGCATTCATTATTTTAAGATTGCATTTTTAGAGTGGACTTTTCGGGTACATTGCCTTTTCAAAATAAAATGTACAGTTGGACCCAAAAAAAACGCAAGATTTAAATATGCTAAAATGTAAATTTTACTAATGATTTTATAGTTTAAGTAAGATTTTAAGAAATAGGTTAGATTAATTTGAGAATTAATTGTCAGTTTTTTCAAAGTTTATTACAGAAAATGCATGCGAATAATGTCGAATATTAAAAAAAAATAATAATAATGCATTTATTCCAGCCTAAAGGCCATATGACAAGGATAGTAATAACATAACAAAAAAAAAAAAAAAAAAACAAAAATTAAAATTAATTATAAATATTTACAAAGGTGAAAGTGAAGGTGGTTACAAGAGAAAAAAACAGAGTTTCCGCCACTTTTCAATTATGGGAGATGACCAAAATACATCAGATGAAACCAATCCCTGCAAAAGTGAGTTTGAGTACTGTAGCAGACGATTTACAAAACTGGCAAGTCTTTTTCGACGCAGGGCATCTAAAGTATCTATGCGTGCTAAGGCAAACATCTCCGATGCACTGGTATAACGTGGGTGTCTATGTAAGATGCGGTAAGAGTCATTGTAGCAGATACGCAGTGCGCGCCACGATGCCATGGTGTGATCGCACCATAGCTTGCCCGAATAGAGGTTATAACAGTAGGTTTTAAACAGGAGGTCTTTGACACTAATAGAACACTTTTAAAATTTCCTAGCAATCATGTTTGCCCGGACACATAAAGTTTTATAGTGACGTTGTATATCTTTGTTGTCACTCAGATTATCACACAGAAAATGCCAAAGGTATTTGATTTCTGGCACCATCTCAATTACTGCATTATTAAGAAATATCGGAGGAACACGTAGAAATAAATAATAAACTGAAATAACATTTAGTATATTTAATCAAATAAAAAATTAAAACACAATATTTAGTAAATCTTATGAAAAAATAAAAATTTAAACTCTACTAACCATATAATTAATTATAATTAATTTATGAAAATTATGATTTTCGTTTAAAAAAAGGTTTTTCCGGAGGTTTTTTTCGCTTTTTTAATCTTGGTACTATCGATGCGGCGACGGGAGATGGTTTTTGACCCAGGAAAATTTGTTTTGTTTATAGCATGCACCGCTTCTTGTAAATGGTATTCTCTTAAATAATTAAGTAAATTTTCATCCTGTATTTCATTTGATATCTTCTTTCTTTCCGAGTCTGCACGTCCTTTCCTCCCCCATCTATTTTTTCTTCAATCTTAACCATTATTCTTTTTTCTGTGATCTTAACACAACTCTCCGAAACACTAAATAACCTTGCCACAATTAAAGGTCTCTATAGAGATCACTAGCCACAATCACTTCCTTACATCCTACTTCCAATATACTAATAGTTTGAGGTTTCTTAACATTTCTTAACGCATTTCTAATTACTTATTAATTATTATAAGTAATTTTGACAAATATTGTCAACATGACATATAGATATTGGTTAATTAGTCTAGCGACAAAAGCCAAGCTATTAGAGAGAGATGACAACGGCTTTGTTTGTAATGTAATTATTGAATTTACGCAACTAAATTTTCAATCTTGTTTTTTTACGGATTCAACTACATAAAAAATAATAAATAATATAAATAAAATATAATTTTATTTTCTATATTAACATATTAATTCTGAAATATGAATTTCTATTACGTTTTAGTGTCCTATAAAAGGGGAACAAATTACTAATGTGGTCATATAAAATTTTACGGCGAAATTCAGAAATTCTACCGATTCTATCCTACTAGAAACTAAGAACGATATAATAATGATAGGTTCAAGTAACTAAATGTTAATGGTATAACATTTATTTTTCTATTTTTCGACTCTTATAAGCTCATAATCACACGCATTTTGCATGTTCTTATAGGCCCATAAGATGTCTCTACTTTTTTTCTGTTGCGTTGGCAACATACAAAAGCCTATCTCTTGACGTTTTGGGTGCAAATATCAATGTCGATTTTAAGTTTAATTTTTTACAAAATTTTGTGTTTGGGTTATTTTTTACCGTGTTCAAATTGTGGACTGGTTAATTGCAGTAAAAAAGAAGAGATGACTGTAAAATATATCAAAATATCGTTTGTTCTTAGAATTTTAAACATAGTGTAAACTGTAAACCCAAAACAAAAATCCCTTAATCAGTCATCAATTTAAATGTAAGTTTTTTAAAGGACATGGCACAATTTATAGGGAATTTTGGCCCTCGGTGAAATTCGCTAAATTTTTTATATGTTTTAGTTTATGCTTTTTAAAAAGGAATTAGGAACGTTTCAAGCACTTTGTATGTACAGTTTTTTTTCTATAACGAAAATAAAAAAATATTTTTGCCCCAAACTCCTCATAAAAATAAGTTTAATTAGCTTAATGATTAAGAAAAAAGCTTGATTGGTATAAGTCAAACTGATGTCTGTCAATTTTTTTATATATTATTAGTAATATAAAATTAATTTAGCATGGCTTTTAGAGCCTTTTTTCAAGTAAATTGCTTTGTATGCAACCGTCAAGGTGGTCAACAGCAGATGCCCCGAATGGAAGGAAATGAAAACATTTTATTTATTTTTTTATAAAAATGTCCTAATGTAATACTGTGAAAAAGAATTGAATCAAGGACACATGTCTTTTGATAAGTACAACACCATATTCTCTTATTTTAAGGCTAACATCTTAAATGAAGAGCGCGGATTTCCATTCAAAGACCCGCGCCAGTTATTAGGTTCATAAGAAATGCTAGTCCAAAAATAAGAGAATTTGGCTTAAAATATAATCGAAAGATGCATTTTCTTGATTCATGGATCCTTTTTTTTAGTGTTCATATTTTAGATCATATCGAGGGCTTCATAGCAAAGGGGCATATCTGCTACATGTTAACACGGTTGATACAGCCCTGTTATGAAGCCCTCGGTATGATAGTTATATTGGATAATTTATTCTTTGCAGAAACACAGTATTTCACTTTCAACTTAGTTCTTCTGTTATGTTTTACTTCTTATTTTATTATTTTATTAAGTTCTGGAGTTTTAACATGGGTTCCAGTACATTATATTACAAAAACACATATTCAATTTCTTCTATGTAGAATTTTGGAAATAATTGTTTTTTTTTTGCCGTCCAAAAAATAAGGGATACACTTTCGGCATTAAAATCGCTTATTATTTTACAAACAATTCCCTTAAAACGTATTTCTATTCTGCTTTTCTTCTTATTTCATTCTTTAGTTCAATTTTATATACGTTTTAGTACTTTTTACCAGGTTAGCAAATAACTTATTTCACGTATTTCACAAATTTAGTCCTTAAGAAGTATTTCTGTTGCACTTTTCTTCATCTTATTTAATTATTCTGTCCAATTTCAATATGTATTTCATTACTTTTTCCCAATAAAACTGACAATTTAGTCTAAAAAACTTCAAAAATACGTCAGAATATCCTTCACTGACAAGTTGTCAAACGAAACAATGCCTACTAGAAAAATATTTTTATGAGGAGTGTAGGGCAAAAATATTTTTTTATTTTCCTTATAGAAAAAAAACTGTACATACAAAGTGCTTGAAACGTTCCTAATTCCTTTTAAAAAAGTATAAACTAAAACATATAAAAAATTTAGCGAATTTCACCGAGGGCCAAAATTCCCTATAAAGTGTGCCATGTCCTTTTAGAGCAAAATAGAAAAAATTGTATAAAGCACTCGTTTCATAACACGTTTTTAGAGCACTAGTACTTTAGAAGACTCGCCGCAAGCAGCTCGTTTTCTAAACTTGTACTCGTGCGCTAAACGTATGTTATGAAACTAGTACTTTAATAAAGTATTTAATTTGTACAAGTTTGTTAGAAAGTTTATTTTTTCTATTTTGCAACTCTTATAAGCTCATAATCACACGCATTTTGTTCTTATAGGCCCATAAGAGGTCTGTACTTTTTGTTCCTTTGGGTTGGCAACAGACCTGGCCTATCGCTTGACGTTTTCCGTGCAAATGTCAATGTCGCTTTAAAGTTGAACTCTGTACAAAATTTTGTGTTTAGGTGTATGTTTATAATGTAGTCCGTGTTGTTTGTTTTTAAATTTTTTGACTATTTTAGCCTGAAGATGACCCTAAATTCAAGGGTTGAAACAATTGTAGCTATTTTTTATAAATAAAATGCTTCAATAAAAAACTTTGGAGTAGACATAATAATTTTTTAATTTTGATTTCTCAAAACTCCAATATGAGAATGGATCTCGATCACAGTTATTCAATAATAACCCCCGCGTGGCTTTTACTTTATTGAGTGGATAACTGTCACTTGTCAAATTATTTTCTTGTAAATGTCATTAAAATTTTTAATAAAAATATGAATTCCTAAACTATTTATTAGATAAAACCTTGTATGGCACTCATAGGTAAACCGATATTGGCCTCTTACTTTACCCACTAGTACCATAAATAACTATTAATTTTAAGCCAATTAACGTTGTTAATTTTCACTTACAATTTGTTATTATATTAATGCATTTCTTAGATACTTTCATGTAAAATTATGCCAGATTATGATATTTACATAATTTTATTCAAGGAATTTTAAAGCATCTATTCAATAATAGTTATTTATGGTACTAGTGGGTAAAGTAAGATATTGCCCATGAGAAAATTAACCTGCGAGGCGTCAGCCAAGTAAATTTTCGAGAGGGCAATATCGGTTTACCCATGAGTGCCATACAAGGTTTTATCCAATAAATAGCTTAGGAATTCATATTTTAATTAAAAATTTTAATGACATTTACAAGAAAATAATTTGACAAGTGACAATTGAATGCGAAAAAATAAAGAATCCCTAAAAGACTTATAGATTTCATTCTTAGTCGTTATCTGATATTGTAAGGACCCATTCCCATAATGTCCCTCAATATTTCCGAAAAGTTTCGCCTCAAGTCGGGACAGCTGGTTGACCAATAAAAATTTGGAACGATGAAATTCGAGTTTCATTGTTTTAATACCGATTTATGATATTGGGGTTTTTGATTTATTTTTTATTGTTTTTCGGGCTCTGAATAATAAGGTCTGTCTGGGTAATATAAAACATCATTTTATATTTTTGGGGTTCGGCTCATTTTTAAACGTTTTGTTTGGAAAAAAAGATTTTGTTTTTTTATATCTGTGAAGTTAATAATAGTATATTAAAGTACTAGTTTCATAACATACGTTATTAGCGCACAAGTACAAGTTTAGAAAACGAGCCGCTTGCGGCGAGTTTTCTAAAGTACTAGTGCTCTAAAAACGTGTTATGAAACGAGTGCTTTATACAATTTTTTCTATTTTGCTCTAAAATTAAAAAAAACTAACATTTAAATTGATGACTGATTTAGGGATTTTTGTTTTGGGTTGGCATTACAGTTTACACTATGTTTAAAATTCTAAGAACAAATGATATTTTGATATATTTTACAGTCATCTCTTCTTTTTTCACTGCAATTAACTACACAGTTCACAATTTTAAAAATATAAATAAATAACCCAAACACAAAATTTTGTAAAAAATTTAACTTTAAATCGACATTGACATTTGCACGCAAAACGTCAAGAGATAGGCTTTTGTATGTTGCCAACCCAACAGAAAAAAAAGTAGAGACCTCTTATGGGCCTATAAGAACACGCAAAATGCATGTGATTATGAGCTTATAAGAGTCGCAAAATAGAAAAAAGTATTAGTATAATAACGTAACGTAAGACTGGTCTTAAAAAATATACATTTTTATTTTAAATTATTTAAAATTTGTTTATTTTGAAATAAAATAATAAGGTCCTGAATTTATAGGGTTATTATCCTTGCTAAAAACTTTAGAGTAAGTTCTGTAGGTTAACCAAAAACTAAATAAAACACTAAAAGTCCAAAATTAAAATTTCACAAGCATAAGAATACTTTTGTGGTGTAATGATCCTACACAAGGTTATTTTACAGTAGTTATTGAGGCGGAACTTGAGGCGAAAGCTAATTATTATATTAAGTAAATTATACATTTTTTTATACAAAAACTGAAATATTTTTGGTACTTTTTTGTGCTTTCTGTTTTTCTTCGCCGTTTTATTAAATTACACTTTAAAAGTGACTTCAGCTGAGGCCATGACTATACTGACTTATAAGCATTAATCGGAATAAATTCAGTTATGACTCATCAACGTTGAAAATAAACACAGAAACATAGGCTTACGGAATAATTTTGCCGAATTATGAGGGAAATTATTATAAAGGTCACTAAATCGAAACATTTGAGGACCAATTTGTTACACACAACAATATTGAATAACCATTATGTCCGAGGGGTCCAGGGTCACTGTCGATAAGGTTTGTACAAAGTGTGTGGAATTTTTTACATAAGACCTCGTTTTTCCAACTAACTGATTTAAGATTTGGGCAAGGTGTTTGGCAAGTTTATACGTAGGGGAACCTATTGTGCTGACAATTGGTCTAAGAGGGGCACCGTCCTTGTGAATTTTAGGTAAACCATATAATTTTGGTACGCGGGAGTCTCGGGGGGTTAGATTATAAATTTCAAGAGGTGTAAGGGATGATTGTTTAAGTAATTGTGTGATTTTTCGTTCAAATTTTCCAGTAGGATCGGTCTCGAGTTTTTCGTATGTGTCATTGTCTATGAGTTCCGTTATTTTGTTAAAATAGTCAAGTTTGTCCATCACCACAGTGGCATTACCCTTATCAGCAGGCACAACAATAATATCGTCATTACGATTAAGATTCTTTAAAGCTAAATATTCCTCCCTTGTCAGGTTAGACTTAGGTGGTTTTGACTTTTTCAGAATCTTAGCCGTTTCATAACGTACTATCTCTGCATCTACCGGGGGTAATGAAGACAAGGAAGACTCCACTATAGAAATTATTTCGTCTGTTGGTACTGTCCTAGGTGTAATGGCAAAGTTATGTCCTTTGGACAGCAAAGAGATCTCACATTCTGTTAAGTTTGTCTTTGACAAATTAACAACAGTGTTTGAATTTACTGGAGGTTTCTCTTTACTATCCAAAGAAGAAAACTTTTTCTTTTGGATTTCTGAGACTTTAACACCAATAGCATGAGCGTGTTCATAAGTAATAGTATCTAGTACATGAAATAAATCAAAATCAATTGTCTTACCCAGTTTCTGATGCAAGCGGTACAGTTGGTCTGATACGTTGTCTAGCTTCCTTTTATCTTCATTTATCCTTTCTCGCACCAGGGCTTCTCCTGCTCTACGATATATTCGATTGGCAGCAATAGTCTTAACGTGATGAGATATTTGTAAACACTTCGGAATTGCCTTAGTGTCACGACACCGCCGTAAGAAAGTTAGACTGTTTAATAGTTTCACAAATTTGATTCGAAGTTTGCCAAATAGAGTGGCATCTCGTTTGATTTCCTCCCCGTAGAGGCATCCTATTTTATATTTTAAGCTTTCACGGCCATTAAGATATAAAGAACTTATTTTATTTTAATATTACTTTAATTAAATGAGAATATTTTCTAAAATTTAGATCATACATATTATGTCAAAATAAATTTTTAAAGACCGTTTTTACCACTTGACCGGCAGAATTATTTTGTGTAGCTATGAAAATAGCTTAATCTCAATCTGCTAAATGTATGTATGCACTTTCTTGGGATTTCTAGCACCCAAATGAACTGGATCCAGAACTTGGCGAATGGAAATAGCTTAATTAGAACGTACTTTAACTAAAAACATATGTAAAGTTCAGCCGGGGGAAAATAACTTGCTGGAAATGTTCACCAGCTCTTGGACTATGATGGGAGAGTATAATGTTGAAAAGGGCGATTGAAAGTATTAATAAGATTTGATTAGGGTGGATTTTATTACAAATCTTGAGACTGGAAATCTTTCGGTTTAAAGATTTTGTCACAGTAAAAATTAATTAGATAGATGGTGATCTTAGACTTTGAGAGAAGGGATAGGTAGAGATTACCTATCCCTTCTATACCTGGTAGAAAAAGAAATAGAAAGTCGTCTTGTTTTGAGCTTGCTTATGGATTTTTATATGACTGGAGTAGAAATAACGCTAGACGAAGTTATTTTACTTAAAAGTAATTAATTTTTGCAACATAAGTTTATTTATTATACCTACCTATTTGATTATTGAGAAAAAGTGTATAGAAAATATTTTTTCTACAAAAATTAAAACTGCTCCATCTATTGTTAAATATTTAAACCTGATATCTGTCACAACAATCTGACATAACGTTCAATTTTTGCATTATAATTTGTAAATATGTGCTAAAATTAAATAAAAATATTTGTTAAGTACTGATTTGATAAAATTATTAAATAACATTAATTGCTTTATTTAAAAATATGTGTTCTGTTGCATTTACAATGTCGAGTCACAAAAAACATTGTTTTTGACCTTGTCCGCAGTTTAAAGCCATACAGTGTTTCATTTTTGCAGTCGAAGAAAAAGTATAGTCCCCGGACGGTCATAACTTTCCGCTCGCGCGGAATATTGTCTATTCCATACTAGTTATAGAATATACTATTTTGCTTTTAGTATATTATCCCTGTTAAACATGAATTTTATGATTCTAGAAATATTCTGATTTTAAATACCACTTTCGTTAATGTTAGCGTTAAAAAAATTAAATGAAAAGTCAAACCACCCCGGATGTTTTGATTTTAGGTTGCTTTTGGGACATTTCCAAACAGTTTTTGACAAAAATTGAAAACGCTTACGAAGCCGTTAAAGTCATTCTTCTTCTTCTTCTTCTTCTTCTTCTTCTTCTTCTTCTTCTTCTTCTTCTTCTTCTTCTTCTTTAAGTTTTTCCTGCCATCGCAATACTGAGTTTTTTCTATGACACACCCTAGCATAGGTACTACCCTTGATACTCAATATTATCACGACCATTCACACACCTACTTTGGTAATGTCCAAAATTACGGTCTTCTTATTTTAGACATTAATGGTCGTGATTATATTGAGTATCTTGGGTAGTATCTATGCTATAAGGCGTGTCATAGAAAAAACTCCGTATTGTGATGTTAAGAAAAACTTGAAGAAGAAGAAGAAGAAGAAGAAGAAGAAGAATGAATTTATTTCAAAACGGCTTCGTGAGCGATTTCAATTTTTGTCAAAAACTGTTTGGAACAGTCCCTAAAACAACCTAATATCAAAAAATCCGGGGCTGTTCGACTTTTCATTAAAATTTTTTAAGGCTAGCCGTGACTGATATTTTAGACACTAAGGCCCGGTTGTACAAACCTCGCTCAAATCTGAGCCTACACTGTCTGTCATGGAAACGATTGTTGCAACAAATGTTTCCATAGTAAAGGAGCCTCGCTTAAAGTTTAACCAGGTTAGTACAACTGGGCCTAATTTAACGAACCTGCTATTCCTTTACTTTCTCCTATCTATTGAAGAGTAACTTCTTTCACCAAAATAATAAAAAAATTAATAAGGATTTGTTGCAAAAAACAGTTAATTTAAAAAAAATAGTAATATCAAACTTTTTGACCAAATTCATTTCACATTTACTATTTATTAAAAGTGTCCAAGATTTGACTGTTTTTTTTTCAATCAGCTTGAAATATCTCAAAAATCTGGATAAAAATCCTTGTGAACTATTGTAATCATTTTTATTATAAAACTAACCCCGATTATTTTGTCAACAGAAATGGTTTGAAATTTTGGGAGCTCTGTCTATCTTGACAAACTGCGGTCTGCTTTATTTAAGCCCACAGATGCGACGGCGGGCGCCAAACCTCGGCGAAGTCGAATGGCTTCTGCTTTTCGTTTTCCTGGAGCACTTTCTGCTCGGTCTGCGGTATTTGCTGCACATAACCATCTCTGACAAGCCTGAGTGGGTTAGGGTAGCGTTGGCCAGAAAAAATTATGAATCCAAACAAGCACTGAAGTTTGAGGTAAGTGGTAGATAAATAAACTTAAAATAAATTTTATTATTTAAATAAAATGGAATATTAAGCTAACAAGTCCGTTAAATAAAATAAAAATTACACTAGACAACACGGTTTCTTGCCCTGATTAAAGTCATATGTTTTTTAACTAATCTTGGTTCGCTGAAACCGAATCCTGGCCTCAGAATATTTCTATTACCTATGTTTTCTAAGAAAAATGAGATAAAAATGTTAAAAAATCATTATTTTATCCCTCTTTTGTTCTAAAATTATGGGAGATAAAAATATTCCGAGGACAAATTTAGATTCGGCGACTCAATATTACCCAACTTAAAACATGGAAACTTTAAATTCATAGGTAGAATAAATAAGGATGTTATGAAATAAAATATTAAAAAAAAAAAATGGATAATGTGACAAAACTAAGTAGGGGTGGAGGGTAAAAAGAAGGGTGAATAAGGGTACAAGCTTATCGCCAAGTACTCATGCTAAAAATTGTCAAAAATCATTACTAGGTGGTCAAAAATGAACTAAAAAAATGTTACGTAATATGGTTCTTATGTAACAAAGTAACATTTTTATGATGTAGAACCATTAAAAAACAAAAAAAAAATACACAATATTTTGTTTTATAAATTATTTTTAAATTGGCATAATTACCTGTACTAAAATTTAAAAAATAAGACCTGCTGGATTTTTTTAAGGTCAAATTTGGATTCTGCGCCTTTAAATTGATGAGAAAAATATATTTTTTGGGCTCGGGAAAAAAGTTTACACTGTGTACTTTAAGTTTGTTTCTTTTTCATTTATTTACTTTTTACGAACAAACTAAGCAAAATAAAAAATTATTTGTATAAATATTTTTGTAGAGAATTTTATAATCTACAAGTTAAGTCCTATAAAATTTTTATACAGATTTGATAGTTTTGCCACAAAATAGCAATTAAGTAAACTCTGCACTTTCATTTTAAGCTTTTTATTTTTTTTTTCGCGTACGTATTCTGATAGTAGGTCCTTGGCAAATATATATTTTTGAGTTCATCGTATTTTTTTTAATATACCCTTAAATCCTACTCTTTATTAAGATTTTGAAAATTTTAGGTGCTGAAATTTTTCTCAGATTCGGTTTCTACGCCCTTAAATTAGTAAGAAAAATTTACTTTCCGATCGGGACCAAAAAAAAGTTAAGATTTGTTGCCTAGTGTTATTAGTCTGACTCGTCTAGTTAGATAAACTATTCGCAACTAAATATGTAATACATACATTATGTATTAATAAAGTTTGGGAAGTACGTGATTTCTTGTCCCACTGTTTTCCACGCCTCGAACTGACCTGTAATGAAAAATAGAGACCAGTAAACTAATTAATACTGATCTGCAATTTAAATCATTATTGTGGGCTAGATGACGCCACCAATTAAAATGTCATTATTATAACGTGACAAAAATATGACGTTGGGGGCCAATTGTATAACGCAAAAGCGGCTTAGCGTGCCAAACGTATACCACAGGGTGATATTTTGATAATTAAAGCCAAGTTATGTAAATATTATTCTGATGGTAAAATAATATTCACAGAACTGTTGGAAAGTTGGTTACACTTGCACAACTAGCTCAGCAGAGAGATTCTTACTTTTGGGGTTGTCATATGTGGGATTTTTTATATATAATTAATTTTGGACTTAAAACTATATTTATCAAAATAAGTAAAGTTTAGGAAAAATGTTTATATCATATGAAAGTTTGGGTTATATTAAAACAAATTAAATTAGATTGACATATGAGTTTATATTAAATAAATTGAATATTTTCGTAAGATTACAAAAATTGACAGTTAAATGTTTCTTTAAAAATGTTCATGAGTAATGATTATGCAAAATTTAAAATGTGACAAAATATGTGTATTTTATGAAAAATGGCAAATCTTCATAAAACACAGATACTTAAATTAATAATACTAAAAATGTTTACGACCTGAATTATAATCCTTGGATCCAATTCTGAGATTTTCCGATGATAAACCATGAACTGACGGAGCAAAATTTGTCAACCAGTCTACGCTTAAATATGACAAAATTCCATAAATATTCTCCAATTCTGGTTTCCAGCTTCAAAACATGCAATATTACGTATTCATCTGCTTTTGACGGCAAAGGATGATTAAAATATATACGGATTTCCAAAAAGATTATGATTTCCTTGTCTTGATAAACTAGATGATTTCTCGCTAAATTTGATGTATATTTCTTGAAAATATATCTACTACTCATCAAAGGATGTATTAAAAATAGTTATTTCCATTAAAAAACGTTGGATGAATGATATTTGTTTGTAAAAATTAAAGAAAAGTATTTCCTTTTTTTACGACGCCATTTTGAAATACATGTGGTTGCGGTGAAATTTCAAAAAGTAGTACATTAAAAATGCTGATACTAAGAATACTAAAAAGTATAAAACTAATAAAAACCGAATAAAACTGAATAAAACTGAATAAAACTGAATAAAACTTTAAAAACCGGCCTGAAAAAGAATAAAACATTCATTTACTATATTTTCAATTAAAACAATTAAAATTCAATTACCTTAAGGTTGTATATCGGCCATCAGTAATTTAACCCCAAACACACGTGCGTTGAGATATGTTTAAAATTTGACTGAGAGAAAACGCAGTACGAATTTTAGCTTGTAGCGCACGCATGACGTCACTCCTTTAAAGAGGGCGCTTAAAAATATAAATCTCAAATTCCAACAATTATACTTTATTTTGTTATTATAATTGAACCAATATGTTATTAATTATAAAACAAACATGTACAATTAATAAAATACAATTAATAATTGGTTTCTTAATTAATTTCAGTTATTAACAAAATAGCGAGCCCTGTAAATATCGGTAAATGTAGTAAACTAGTAGAACTTCGATTTTAGTTTAATAGAAAATACCTAGATGGCAGTTATTTCTATTTTCATAAAATACAATTAATTAATTACCAAAAGTATCTAATAATTATAAATTAACGAAAATACTCGACAAACTGTAAGAATTTCATAATAATTGTAATCACAACTTTAATTAAACAAAAATATTTCATACGATACAAAAGATTTCCTGAATTACCGACATTAGGATTTTGACAATCAACCAAAACATTGAATATTTTATTGAATAAAATTTTAAAGTATTTTTACATGAAAATGATGTGTTTATCAAAGAAAACAACGTACTAGTCCAATAAAATGAGTTCAAAAGGAATTACTTAAAATGTATACAAAATTGTGCAAATTTTTGAGGTTATAAAAAAAACAAAACATTTCTGAAAAATGTTAATTTTACTAAGGAAAAGTGATTCAAACATTATAATAAGGTAAGCTTTTATTAATAAACGGATAATTAACTGTTCTTTCATATTAATAAGCCATGTCAACAAATAAATTCAACATAAATCATATTTAACATATGTCGGATAGACTAAGTTATACGAGAAATTAAAAAAACAAAGTAACAGTCCCACAGCACTGTTACACGTCAGTTGAACGTGAAAAAAAAAAACAATAAAAAAAAATGACTGAAACCCATATAGATCATAGTAATCTAAAAATATTTTTTTTCTTTTGTTTTACATTCTCTTAGATCAAATTATCTAAAAGAATATAAGATTCTTTTCATTCTTTTAAGTTATGCCAGGATTATAATATGGCTTTAACGATTTTACGTGCCAATTACCCAAATTCTTATTATTCTCATCCACCAAATTATATACTAACGGTGACAATTTTTTCTTAACCACACATTTAATAAATTTAGGGGCTAATTTAGCATTAAATCCTTTACTACTATCGGACAAAATTTTATTTTCTTTATAGACTATGTCTCCTTCATTAAAAGATAAAGGTCTTCTACGTAAATTATAATGAATTTTATATTTATCATAAGCAGAATTTAATTTTAATTTAACTTTCTTATACAAATCAGATAATTTCTCAAGTTCCTTAGCATAATAAGTAGGTTCAGAAGTTAATAATTGATCATCAGTTATAGTACCATAAAAATCACCACTTATTGGAACAACTCTACCAAAGGTAAGAAAATTAGGGGTGTATCCTGAAGATTCATGCTGAGCAGATCTAATAGCATACGCAATTTTATGTATATTTTCATCCCAATTATTTTGATTACCTTTTAATAAGGACCTAATAGCTGTTACAATAGTTCTGTTAGTTCGTTCACAAAAATTAGTACTTGGAGAGTACAAACTGGAATACCAAATCTTGACATTGTATTTTGACATAAAATCTTTAAATAACTTGCTAACAAAATAAGAAGCATTGTCAGTAATTAAAATTTGAGGAGCACCAAAAATAAGAAATATATTATTTTCTAAATATTTTATAATACCCTGAGAAGTTACGTTTCGCATGGTATGTACAAAAACTGACTTTGTGAACCAATCACAAACAACTAAAACATATTTCATACCTGATTTAGAAGTCGGATAATTACCTAAAATATCAATTGAAATCATTTGAAAAGGATAATCTATGTTTTTACATTTCCCCATTAGACCTGGTGTCTTTTTCGGTGAGGATTTACAAGTGTTACATATTTCACAACTTGCAACATAATTTTTAATAAAACGACGCATTTTTGGAAAGTAATAACGTTCGGTAACTTTACAAAAAGTTTTGAAAAATCCTAAATGTCCTGCATAAGGTGAATCATGACATTGTTTTAAAATTTCTGTTCTATTTTCTATAGGTACTACAATTTTCCAATTTGACAAGTTTGTATTGATATCTAATTTATTTTCTACAAATTTTAATAAAACATCACCTTCTACTTTAAAAAGAGGGTAATTTTCTGGATTTGAATTTACATTTGATAACATTTTTGAATACCACGAATTTTGAACATTTAAAGATAATATTTCTGAGTTACTTAATGGATTTCTACTAAGAAAATCAGCTAAATTATTCAATTTACCAGGGATGTGGTGTATTTCATAATCGTAAGATGAAAGTTTAATTGACCATCGTGCTAAACGACCGCGTAAATCTTTTAAATTTGACAACCATTTCAATGAAGCATGATCAGTATAAATGTGTATTTTAGTTCCTTCACAGTATCCTCTGAATTTTTCTAACGAAAATAAAATTGAAAGTAATTCACGCTCAGTTACAGTATAATTAGCTTCGCAACTAGTTAAAGTTCTACTGGCATAAGCAATAGGATGCATTTTATTATCAAATTGTTGACATAATGCTCCGCTAATTCCGAGATTACTAGCATCGGAAAAAATACAAAAAGATTTTGTGAAATCCGGGGAAGCTAAAATAGGGGCACTAATTAAATTTTGCTTTAATTGTTCAAAACACTTTTCGGCTTCTATAGTCCAAAGTATTTTTTGATTTTTTGTTTTACCTTTTGTAAGAGAAGTAATAGGCGCAGAATAATCGGAAAAGTTACTAATAAAACGTCGATACCATGAGAGCATTGCAACAAAACTCCGTATACCTGTGACAGTTTCGGGTTTTTTAATATTTAAAATAGCTTGAACTTTAGAATCATCTACACGCAAACCCTTTGAATCTACGATATATCCCAAATAAGCTAGACTTGATCTACAAAATTTACTTTTAGGAAAATTAATGGTTAATCCAGCCTTTTTTAACCTTTCGAAAACTTCTTTTAAAACTTTAACATGAAGTTCAAAAGTTGGGGTAGCAATAATTATATCATCAATATAACAAAATACGTATGGCTTTAAAGATTCATCGAAAATTTTATCCATTAATCTTTGTTGAACTTTCGGACTAATTTTTAAACCTTGAGGCATTACTAAAAATTCGAATAAACCACGATTAGGTACAGTAAAAGCACTTTTCTCACGAGAATCTGGATCTAAATTAATTTGGAAAAAAGCTGAACGCAAATCTAATGAAGATAAAAAACAAGCATCTCTTAATTGATTTAATATTTGATCAATATATGGAAGTGGATAAGCATCATCTTTTATAAGTTTATTTAAACGTCTAAAATCTACGACTGTTCTAAATTCACCGTTTTTCTTTTTTACTAATAACATATTTGAATTCCAAGCGGATGAACTAGGTTGTATAACTTTTAATTTTAATAATTTGTCTACTTCCTGATTCATGTGAACCTGCATAGCCGGAGACAATGGATAATTACGTTCTTTAAAAGGAGGTGCATCTCCAGTATCTATTTTGACAGATATGAGATCGGTTTTACCTAATTGTTCTGTATCTAAAGTTTTATAAAGATCAATGATTGAATTTATTTCTGATTTTTGACTAACATTTAAAGAATCATATTCTGAAATAACGTTAATTGAATTTAAATTTGTTTCTTTGTGAAGCATACTATAAGAATTGGTTTTAAAATCACATTTAAGACCTATTATTTTACAAAAATCCATACCAAGATAAATTGAATGATTAACAGAAGGAACGACTATTGCCTTTACATTTTTTATAGAATCTCCAATATTTATGGGTAAATTTAAATATCCTAGAACTTTTTGATTACTACCATCAGCAGTTGTAACACTTAAATGAGTATCTAAAGGTTGTATTAAATTATACAAAAAAGGAAGTTTTTCTAAACAAGAGCCACCTACGATTGTAGCATTTGCACCTGTATCTAAAAGAGAATTTATTGTATGTCCATAAACTTCAATAGGAATAAATGATCTGTTATCATGAAGTTCTTTAACAAATTGAGCTGATAAAACTTTACTATTTTTACTAAAATTATTTTGATTGGTATCAGAAGTTAAACTAACATTATTATTATTTTTGAAATTTAAATTACTATTATTATTTTGAATAATATTTGAACTAGAAGTATTTAACAGAAAATCTTTAACTAACTTTAGCCAACGTTTAAACTCTAATTTTTCGGCTTTTTTGAAAACAGAAGCACTACTGCCGATTATAGAACTCCCTCTGACTCGTTTTTTGACCTCAAGGCTTTATGATTGTTAGGGCAATTATCACTAATTACATTTTGGTAACCGCACTTGAAACAAAAACGCTTCCTAGGTTTTCTACATTCTTGAAATCTATGTCCTAACATTTGACAGTTCCAACAGACACCACGACTTTGCAGTTCTTCTATAGAAATAGCTTCTAAATTAAGTTCTGATTGATCCAAAGCTTTATCAATATTTTCTGGAGAATTATCTTCAAAAGTTAATAATTCATTATTTTCATTATTTGTATTTATATTTAATTCATGAATTTTATTTTTTGTAAATGATTTTTTATAAGATAAATCTGGATTTATAGCTGTACTATTAAATACTGGATTTTGAAATTTACGTGAAATTTGTCTAGCATCTTCTAAACGCTTTGCATAAACTTTTAATTGATCTAAATTTTGAATATCAAACATTGCTAATTGTACTTGGTAAAATGGTTGAAAATTCCGCATTATAATATGTAACTTTTGAGAAATAGAGGGGGGATTAATTAAACGGGCAAAATAATTTTCCATACAGGAAATATAGACAATAATTTTTTCATCAGAACCCTGAGTTCGACTTCTTATTTCTTCCCATAACATAAGTTCATAATCTACTGGTAAAAAATCTGTTTTCAATCTTTGAACTAACTCATCCCAGTTTGATACTTGATTTCTGATTGCTCTATAATATATTAACCCTTGATCTTTAAATAATTCTATGGCACTTCTAAATAAAATATCTTTACTAACGTTTCTACTAAAACAAAGTTCTTCGATCCTTTCTAGAAATAAATTTAAATTACTAGATTGGCCATCAAAATAAACATTCCATTTAGAAATTTGAAAATTATTATATGGTAAAGAACTGGAGGAATATAAATTAGTACTTAGACTATTCGGAACAAGACTAGATTGAATAGGAACACTAGGCATTTGTCTATTCGAAAATTGACTATTACTATAAAAAGGTTGATTACTAAAATTCTGATTAAAATTTTGATTATTTAAATTCTGATTAAAATTCTGATTATTTAACTGATGTGTTGGTTGATTAGAAATTATTGGTATATAATTTTGTGAATTGTGATTATTTGAACTAAAACCATTGTGATTATTTACTGTATTCGGATTTACTTGTATATTAGTACTATGATGCGCATTTATTTGATTATTGTGATCTATATGACTATTGTGATCAGTATAATTTACATGACTACTTAAATGTTGATCTATTTGCGAAACAACTGGACTATTAACAAAATTTGGACTATTTGGTTGACTAACAAATTGAATTGAAGGTTGATTTTGGTTACTTAAAGTTGGAGAATTATTTACTAAAGGTGAATTATTTGCAGTTCGATTAACCTCTTGAGTATTTTGATTTACTAAAGGTTCTTGAATTGAAATTTGATTTGAATCGTTAAGAATTTGTAATGTTCGAGTTAAAATAGTTACGTCATGATTATGCGTTGCTGTGCTATCTGGGTTTTCAAAGAATTCTACTAAATCTCGAAAAACTTGACCCGTAGTTTTTTTAATAAAATCGGAAATAATTGACTTTAAGATTTCTATAGCCTCATTCTTTTTAAGAATGTGATCAGGAGTGTGAACAACTAATCTTTTTACTCTAAAAGTTAAATGTATGAGTTTAGTTTCTACTTTCTTAAAATTTAAACGTGTATCTCTATAAGTTTCTATATATTCTTTCAATAAGTTTAATTTTTCGAAAATTACATCAAATTCAGGATCGATCAATAAAGTGGAAGGCATACCTATAATCCGATTCTCAGATTTTTCAGCATCTAGATAGACTCGTAGCATTGCACATTTCTTAGCATTGGTGATATCAGTACGCTGACCTCGTATGAACAGTTCATAGTCTATTTCATCAGAAAATAGCAGATCTGGCTCCATTTCTTACTAAAAATACAGAATACAAATTGAATTAATAAAAGTAATATAATTAAAGTGATATATTTTTTTGAGTAATCCTGGTTGAAAGAAAATGCAAAAATCTTTAAAGATTTATAATATAAAAAAACCCAAGACTTTAACTCAAAGTTAAATGTCTTCTCACTTTTTCCCACAAAAAATTAAGAAAAAAAAATTAAACTGAAAAATGTGAAAAGTTTTTAAATTTTAAAATCTCTATGTGAACCTAAAAAAATTTAATGTAGCAAAAATATTTTTCTTTATTTTTTTTCTTCTGCACGAAAACAAAGGTTTTCGACGCCTCTTCTGCAAAGCAGATCCTGGGCAACAGGATAACAAAAAATTTTATTCTGAAAGCTTTATTTTTTTTTTTTTTTAACTTATGCACGAAAACAAAGTTTCGACGCCTCTTCTGCAAAGCAGATCCTGGGCAACAGGATAACAAAAAATTTTATTCCTTTTCTCAAAAAGAAAAAGAAAACCCAAACAAAAATATTTTTTTTCAACAACCAAAATTGCTAAAAAAAAACAAATAAACCTAAGCTAAAGTTTACGTATAAACTTTTGTGTAGGAATGATCAGTTCCAAAAAATACAAACACAAATTATTTTAAGGAATAATCCAAAAAATAACTACAGGACAACGTTAATTATCAAAAAAGTTTTACTGTTTCTTGGGATTAGGAGTGATCAAACCTAAAAACCAAAAAAAACAGGCATCAAATTTCAACTATATCTCAAACACACAAAAAAACAATGTGTGTGAATCTAAACAAATATACTAGATTGCTCAAATTAAACAG
Source organism: Brachypterus glaber (assembly GCA_958510825.1). NCBI lineage: Eukaryota > Metazoa > Arthropoda > Insecta > Coleoptera > Kateretidae > Brachypterus > Brachypterus glaber. Next base: position 71,612,736 of record OY294046.1, read on the forward strand.
CACTTGTATAAAATTACTGATTTTTCACGCAAAAAAAGTGACCTTTTGTCAAAGTTAATCTAACATTATCTTACACCGTGCTCAAATACACTGGCACCGAATGCAAAAAAAACCGTAGTATGTGCACACTAAAAATATCTCCCTGATTATTTTCCCCGTATAACATCAGTATACAGCCAGAAAAAAACCAAAAGCAGGCACCAATTACCACAAAAAATTAGGCTTTTAACTTGACAAAATTAAAATCAGAAATATTACACAAATCTAAGCATAAAAAAATGATCAGATTCTGTTTTTAGGTTAAATATATATTTTTTCAAATATATCCCACTTTCATACGTTTATTTTTCCTAACAAAATTAAAAAAAGATAGAATTTTGAGCGCCAGAAAAATAAAGTTCACAAAAAAAATATTTTTCATAAAAATTTGCAAGTTTACAAAATTTTACAAAAAACACCAAAAAAAAATCCAAAATTAATAAATGACAATATTTGACAAAACTATCAAAAATATCAAAAAAAAGGAGGGGTTCACCCAAAAACTTCAAATGACAATTTATGACAGCTGTGGCAAATTATGACAAACGGCGAAAAAAATGACAAAATTATGACAAAAAAATGACACTTGTCAATTGTAAAACGTGACACAATTGTGACAAAAAAATGACAAAATTAAACGGGGGCGCCAATTGTATAACGTGACAAAAATATGACGTTGGGGGCCAATTGTATAACGCAAAAGCGGCTTAGCGTGCCAAACGTATACCACAGGGTGATATTTTGATAATTAAAGCCAAGTTATGTAAATATTATTCTGATGGTAAAATAATATTCACAGAACTGTTGGAAAGTTGGTTACACTTGCACAACTAGCTCAGCAGAGAGATTCTTACTTTTGGGGTTGTCATATGTGGGATTTTTTATATATAATTAATTTTGGACTTAAAACTATATTTATCAAAATAAGTAAAGTTTAGGAAAAATGTTTATATCATATGAAAGTTTGGGTTATATTAAAACAAATTAAATTAGATTGACATATGAGTTTATATTAAATAAATTGAATATTTTCGTAAGATTACAAAAATTGACAGTTAAATGTTTCTTTAAAAATGTTCATGAGTAATGATTATGCAAAATTTAAAATGTGACAAAATATGTGTATTTTATGAAAAATGGCAAATCTTCATAAAACACAGATACTTAAATTAATAATACTAAAAATGTTTACGACCTGAATTATAATCCTTGGATCCAATTCTGAGATTTTCCGATGATAAACCATGAACTGACGGAGCAAAATTTGTCAACCAGTCTACGCTTAAATATGACAAAATTCCATAAATATTCTCCAATTCTGGTTTCCAGCTTCAAAACATGCAATATTACGTATTCATCTGCTTTTGACGGCAAAGGATGATTAAAATATATACGGATTTCCAAAAAGATTATGATTTCCTTGTCTTGATAAACTAGATGATTTCTCGCTAAATTTGATGTATATTTCTTGAAAATATATCTACTACTCATCAAAGGATGTATTAAAAATAGTTATTTCCATTAAAAAACGTTGGATGAATGATATTTGTTTGTAAAAATTAAAGAAAAGTATTTCCTTTTTTTACGACGCCATTTTGAAATACATGTGGTTGCGGTGAAATTTCAAAAAGTAGTACATTAAAAATGCTGATACTAAGAATACTAAAAAGTATAAAACTAATAAAAACCGAATAAAACTGAATAAAACTGAATAAAACTTTAAAAACCGGCCTGAAAAAGAATAAAACATTCATTTACTATATTTTCAATTAAAACAATTAAAATTCAATTACCTTAAGGTTGTATATCGGCCATCAGTAATTTAACCCCAAACACACGTGCGTTGAGATATGTTTAAAATTTGACTGAGAGAAAACGCAGTACGAATTTTAGCTTGTAGCGCACGCATGACGTCACTCCTTTAAAGAGGGCGCTTAAAAATATAAATCTCAAATTCCAACAATTATACTTTATTTTGTTATTATAATTGAACCAATATGTTATTAATTATAAAACAAACATGTACAATTAATAAAATACAATTAATAATTGGTTTCTTAATTAATTTCAGTTATTAACAAAATAGCGAGCCCTGTAAATATCGGTAAATGTAGTAAACTAGTAGAACTTCGATTTTAGTTTAATAGAAAATACCTAGATGGCAGTTATTTCTATTTTCATAAAATACAATTAATTAATTACCAAAAGTATCTAATAATTATAAATTAACGAAAATACTCGACAAACTGTAAGAATTTCATAATAATTGTAATCACAACTTTAATTAAACAAAAATATTTCATACGATACAAAAGATTTCCTGAATTACCGACATTAGGATTTTGACAATCAACCAAAACATTGAATATTTTATTGAATAAAATTTTAAAGTATTTTTACATGAAAATGATGTGTTTATCAAAGAAAACAACGTACTAGTCCAATAAAATGAGTTCAAAAGGAATTACTTAAAATGTATACAAAATTGTGCAAATTTTTGAGGTTATAAAAAAAACAAAACATTTCTGAAAAATGTTAATTTTACTAAGGAAAAGTGATTCAAACATTATAATAAGGTAAGCTTTTATTAATAAACGGATAATTAACTGTTCTTTCATATTAATAAGCCATGTCAACAAATAAATTCAACATAAATCATATTTAACATATGTCGGATAGACTAAGTTATACGAGAAATTAAAAAAACAAAGTAACAGTCCCACAGCACTGTTACATTATTAATGCTTAAAGCAAGATGGCTGAACTGCTGTTGTCATGTTAAACACGAATATAATCTAATACATTTCGTTTAATAAACTTAAATGTACAGTTTTAGTCAATGTTTTTTACTTTTGAGACTGAGAAGGATAATAAATGTTATAAACGGTGCCTTGTGAGCTATCAACAAATGTTTTTTTTGTGGTTGTTTATTTGGGTTACGCGTATGTGGAACTTCAGTTTTATATGACTGTGCTTTTCTTGTGAAATGCAGGAAAATATATTTTTTCACTACCAGCCTAAAACCACATCTTTATTACTGTTCTTTTCATTGGTAGATATATTATTTCTCTACCTATGACGTCAGAGGTTCTAAAAATAATGAAATTGCACCATGGTTAATAATGAATTTTTATTCAGCTGTTTTGGCATCTGACGTTTCACTTAATTATTAAATCACATTGCTATATACAAGTGTCTTTAGGCACCAAATTTATTTATTGCATGATAAATTAAAAACATATTAACTAAATTAGTACCTATAAAACATGTTTTACAAAAAACACTTCGAAAAGGGAAAATCATTGGTCCATCATATTCAACCATAGATTATACAACCCTTATATTACCGTAAGTATCATATATTACTAAAGGTACAACCCCCATATATTGATTTTTGAGGCAATAGATTCTCTCTCACAGTTTTCGCCTGTCCCCTTATTTCTAGGGGAGTACCAGAATCATCACTTTGCATTTCACTTTCCATTTTTATATATTTTATTACACTTAACACGGAAACACTTTCTAACTTAATAATTTTAGCAGATCACCAGAAAATTTCTGCCGGAAATGTCAAGTTATTCATTTGTTTTTTTAATGGCCGCGAATGGCCAGCGTGATATTTTAAATTTATAAGCTTTTTCATTAAATTTTAGTAAAATAAATAAATAAATAGCTAATTAATTGTACTGGTAGTAAAAAAAATACTATATTTTCCACGTGAGTGAAGATTTAACATTTTAGACCGCGTCTTGCGGGCTTCGCGCTAGCGCGCTCATTCCGCAATTTGACGCAGGTCAAAAATGTTAAACTTCTCTCACTTGGTAAATAATATACTATTGTGGTAAATATGAAAAGAACTAAAAAACTAAGTATTATACTATTATGTTCTTCATTTGAATCCAAACATCTAGGTTTCAAAAAAAAAAAAAAACAGTTGCGAATAAAATAGTATACATATCTCCAGGAAAAAGGTACTTTTCCTCGACTTATAAATGGTCTCGGAAAAGTACTATTTTCCGAGTCGACCTGTAATCTAGTATTACGCTAGTTTCGAATTTCCCACAATAGGCAAAAAATGACCTAGACAAAAAATACTTGGATACAAATGTGTTTGATGAAAAATAAGTAACTTTGAAATTGTCAGTACGTCCATTATCACGATTTTTGGGGACACGATAACTCCAGAACGATCAACTCAAAATTTTCAGGAATAATTAAGTTATATGATCATAAGATAAATATTGTTTTTAAAAGTACCTAATCGCCCCAAAAAAATCCCTCCTTGTCCCCCTGTCTCCATGGTGCTCTCTAAGCATACCAAATATATACCAACAAATTATATGGGTTATGTTATTTATGTGTTTCAAATTTTAAGTTGATATCTTAAGTCGTTCAAAAGTTAAGATAGGGGGGGGCGGACTTTTGACAAGCTGTGTATATCCCTTTTAAATGGTCGGTCTAAAGCCAAAGTGAACTAAGCGCTACTTTTTCAAAAAATTAGGTTTTTATTGCAGACTGTAGGATATAAAAATCTCCATCATGGACTACCAATAGCAAAAAAAAATGGCGCTTAGTTCCCTTTGGCTTTAGACCGACCATATATCCCTCTTATATATGTATGCATTTTGAAAGTATGTACTTAGATATACTAAGCAGTAAAATACTGTCTGAGTGTAACGGGGTTCTATTTTCCAAAAGTATTATGGATCTTTTAGTAGCAGTTAAATAATTTTGGTAAACGGCACCCTAAATCCCAAATTAGCTTCCTGCTAATTTATAAGATCATAATAGCTTGATTTCAGATCCAACAATGTAAAATGTGTCCCAAACAAAACAATAAGATATTTTCTCACTACTAGCTTTAGAACATACGACTATTTATCATGTTTTCAGACCGTGAAATCTATAATATATTTTTATAATAGAGTCCCTGGATATATTTAAATTCTGTTGGAAAAAGACAGAATATCGAGGGTCTCTACTATATCAGTAAAATGCAATTTAAAGAGGAAACATCCAAAACGCATTTTGACGTTGTGAACTTGTGTGTTGCAAACACTATGAAATCACAATCCCTAGACACAGAACTCCTTAAACTAACCAAAGCCTTGACCATGAACGGTTATACCAAAAAAGACATTAATAAGACAATATACAAATACAGAAATCCCAGACCCAAACAACAGGACAATAGTGACAATGACAGACAGACACAAGTTATACTTCCCTATGTAAGCGGTATCACGGATAAAATAGGTAAACTTTTGAAGAAGTCAAATATTAAGCCTATATTTCGGTCCAACCAAAAATTAGGTCAATGTTTGACTTCAACAAAAGACAAAATACCCCTGAGTTCAGAAGGCGTATATAAAATACCCTGCTCCTGTGGTACGGTTTACATAGGTGAAACTAAGAGAAAAATTTCTACAAGACTTCAAGAGCATGAGCGCAATATAAGAAAGAAACAAATTTCCTTATCGGCAGTAGCCGAACATGTACATGAAACAGGTCATAAAATCAATTTGTCTGAAACAAAACAAATATTAACAGAAAACAGAAAAATGCCAAGGAAGATACGGGAATCGATAGAAATCATCAAGCATCCTAACAATATCAATCGGGACACTGGTTACCACTTACCTGCAATATGGAAGTCTTTGATAGGAAAAACCTCGTCACGGGTGAATAACCACAACTCGTCATAAATAGTGACACAAGTTGATTCGAAACTTAGTTTCAGATTAATCCCTGAAGATGTCTCTAGTAGTAAGAGACGAAACGTCGGAAAGTGAAAATCCATTAACACGGTCTAAACCCGAAAGTGAAAGTTCTTTATAGTATACATATCTCCAGGAAAATGGTACTTTTCCTTGACCTATAAATGGTCTCGGAAAAGTACTATTTTCCGAGTCGACCTGTAATCTACTATTACTCTAGTTTCGAATTTCCCACAATAGGCAAAAAATGACTTAGACAAAAAATACTTGGATACAAATGTGTTTGATGAAAAATAAGTAACTTTAAAATTGTCAGTACGTCCATTATCACGATTTTTGGGGACACGATAACTCCAGAACGATCAACTCGAAATTTTCAGGAATAATTAAGTTATATGATCATAAGATAAATATTGTTTTTAAAAGTACCTAATCGCCCCAAAAAAATCCCTCCTTGTCCCCCTGTCTCCATGGTGCTCTCTAAGCATACCAAATATATACCAACAAATTATATGGGTTATGTTATTTATGTGTTTCAAATTTTAAGTTGATATCTTAAGTCGTTCAAAAGTTAAGATAGGGGGGGGGCGGACTTTTGACAAGCTGTGTATATCCCTTTTAAATGGTCGGTCTAAAGCCAAAGTGAACTAAGCGCTACTTTTTCAAAAAATTAGGTTTTTATTGCAGACTGTAGGATATAAAAATCTCCATCATGGACTACCAATAGCAAAAAAAAATGGCGCTTAGTTCCCTTTGGCTTTAGACCGACCATATATCCCTCTTATATATGTATGCATTTTGAAAGTATGTACTTAGATATACTAAGCAGTAAAATACTGTCTGAGTGTAACGGGGTTCTATTTTCCAAAAGTATTATGGATCTTTTAGTAGCAGTTAAATAATTTTGGTAAACGGCACCCTAAATCCCAAATTAGCTTCCTGCTAATTTATAAGATCATAATAGCTTGATTTCAGATCCAACAATGTAAAATGTGTCCCAAACAAAACAATAAGATATTTTCTCACTACTAGCTTTAGAACATACGACTATTTATCATTCTTTCAGACCGTGAAATCTATAATATATTTTTATAATAGAGTCCCTGGATATATTTAAATTCTGTTGGAAAAAGACAGAATATCGAGGGTCTCTACTATATCAGTGAAATGCAATTTAAAGAGGAAACATCCAAAACGCATTTTGACGTTGTGAACTTGTGTGTTGCAAACACTATGAAATCACATAAAATGGTAAAAGTCCCTTACTAATAGCCACGCTAATATTTTTATTAAACAAAAATCCTAGTTTCGCCTGTCTGTCCTGGTTGCTTTTGGGACACCTTGTATTTAAAATACTAGTCTTTGTTCAAGGGTACATCATTATTTCTGTTGTTTTCAGAAAAGCATCATAGGTAGTAAAAAAAAAAACAAAAAAAAAGAACCTAAATGTACAAAACTTTTCAAAATTATATTTTACTCTAATGGTCTTTATGTTTCCGCTAACGAAATACAAATAGTCCAGTCAATTGTTAAAAAATAACATACTTTTTTATCAAAATTAATGGAGAGCCTCTAGCACAAGCCTAAAGCTTATTTGGGGATCTCCATGGCTCTGTATCTTGAACACTAAATAAATAAACTACTACTACTAAACTACTAATTAATAAATCTAAATTGCAATAAATGTACACGGGCTGATATTTTAAGGGATAGTAGTGGATCGTAACAGAACACTCCTGTTTTTTTTTTTTTTTTATTTAAATAAATATCCAAATAGTTACAAACTTTGACGGATATTTGTACATATACGTAAGTAAACTTGATATTTTTAGTATAATACATTTAACTAACTAGCTATTTTATGTTCTTTTATTTATTATGTACTCTTTGATTTTTTTCTTAAACTTGCAGTTATTTATATTTTTTAGTTCTTCAGGGATGTTGTTGTATAGTTTTACTCCTTCTGTTATTAATCGTCTTTGTCCAGATTTGGTTCGCGAAAATGGTATTTCGATATTGTTGTTTCCTCTTGTTTGGTGTTGTGTAACAGAGTGGTCACCCTGTATATATTGAGTATTTATATTTTTATTTTAATGGTTATTGAACGTGACATAGCATTGTTCTTAACGGGTGGTTTGCTGTTTGTTTTTACAGATGCTAATATTATTAGTATTTGGGAAGCTTGCATTTTGTGTAATTGAGGCGTTTACATAAAAAGGGTGTACATTTTTATTAGACTAATTAATTGGTTAATTCGGTTTTCTTAATTAATAAATATCTTTAATGATGTTGTTTTAGATACTGGCAATAGTTAGGGATTGTTTGTAAAAATGGTTTTTTCTACTTCGAAGCAATGTCATGAAAATCAATATCAATCAATAAGTAGAAGTAGTTTTTTTAATCATTTCTCTTAATTAAATTTAAATTCATTTTCAGTGATTTAGTAATTTTTCAATTAATATTATTTTTATAATAATATAACTTTTTGGCAGAAAACTCCTCAGATATTTACGTTAATAGTTTTATGACTGGTATATCGGCATCTTTGGGAAGTGAAATTTTGCCTGTTTTGAGTTATGGTTAAAAATGGGATTCGGAAATATGTAGTCGTCTAGTTAAGTTGGGTCTTAAGGGAATTTTAGAATTAACGTAATATGTGAAAATTTAAAGTAAAATTTAGAGTCGCGCGTATAGATATCTGAAGGGTAAAGATGCTATTTATTCATAATTTTTTCATTTCAAATTAAAATATTTTGTTGTTTTTAATTTTGTTTTTAACTTTTCATTTTTCTTTCATTAAATTCTTTTAATTGTTGTTTAATCCTTTTGTTTTATTGGCAAGATATATTTTATTTAATTTAAAATATATTTGAAGTTTTTTACCTTTCGCATATCTACAGTTTGTGTTATAAGAAGAAGTCTTCACTGGAATAAGAAAGTCAGATAAGTATAAAGTAGTAATTAGATTCTTATATTAACATTTGTTATCATATGTTATATGATATTGTGATAATATTATGTAATATTATTACTGGTGGCACGCTACTCAAATAGCAACTATACAGCTATTTGTATTCGATACGCCTCCAAATAATAGTGTGTGGTTCTAAATTAATGTCTTAGATAATTAATATTTTTGGCTTTAATTGGAACTAGCACCCTATTACAGTTGGTGTATTTTTGATCGTACTTCTAATTTGAACTCTTCGTCATTTATTTCTTTATTTAATAATTTTCTAATTAGCTTTATAGATTCAATCTGCCTCAGTTCATCTACTTTAAGGGCATTTAGGGTTTTGTATAGTTCAGTCGTAGGGGTTCTATTGTGTATTTTAAAAGGTATTTTTAGGAGTTTGTTTTGTTTTCTTTGAAGAGTGTTGATTTCGGTTTTGTTGCCACTAGTTTTGTTAGTTTTTCACCGGGTGGTTTGCGTAGGGGGTGCCCGCTATCTTGAATTTTAGGGGTGAGTTGTTTAATATACATCTTAAAATAAAAATGCATATACCCAATTTTGTTAAGGATGAAATTTTCAACAATTTTTGTTTGGATCATGTTATAAATATATTCATAACAATCGAGTTAATTTAAAAATAGCCATGTTGGCGGTGAAATTGTTTTTTTTTTTCGATTTTTTTAGCCAAATTATTCATCGGAGCATAAAAATGATTATGAACAACTTGTAGCACTTGAATTTCTCTAAAAAGTTTCATATATTATAAATTTTCATAGGTACTTTGGTACGGTTACAGAGGGCGCAACTCGACTTTCAGCGCCCACTGAAACCGTAACAAAATATTTATGAAAATGTATAAAACTTATAGAGAATTTCAAGAGCTACAAGTTCGCTAATAACCACTTTTATCCTCCGATAAATAATTTGGCTGAAAAATCGAAAAAAACAATTTCACCCCCAACCTGGCCATTTTTGAATATTTATAACTCGATTGTCATTAATATATTAAAAAAAAGATCCAAACAAGAATTGTTGAAAATTTCCTCCTTAACAAAATTGATTATATGCAATTTGATCCTAAGATGAATATGTAGCGAGATAACCGTACTCACCCCTAAAATTCAAGATAGCGGACACCCCTTACAAAAATTACCCGGTGGAGTGTTATGTTACTATCTACTACCACTCTTTAAAAAACTAGCCAGTGTACATTTATTGCAATTTAACATAGGAATTTTTCGTTATTTGACTGGACTATTTGTTTCCGCTAACGAAATACAAAGAGAATAATTGAAGAGAAGAAATATGACTTTCCAAGCGGAAAGGGACATTTATAAAAAAAAGAAAATAAGATTTTTTAATAATAGCCATTATCGATCATAAACTTTTTATAGTTTTCATAATATATTTTATATAAGAACCAGCCATCTCGAATGAGCGAGAGTACCCTCATAAAAAAGTTAAATATTTCTTCTGTTGTAAATACCAAAAAAGTTATGTCCAGAAACAATTTCTTATATCTTGGAGACAGGGGGGACAATAGAAAAGTAATAATAATATTTTGTCTAATTTTATTTTACATTTTAGGTGGTTTTTAAAAAGCTGTTCAGAAAAAAAAATATATTTTGGGGGAGAGGGGGAGGGGCTAGATAAAGGTGGCAATAACATTTTCGTCTAATTTTATTTTACCTTCCATGTGGTTTTAATTTTTTCTTTTATTGTAAATAATAAAAAATACACTGCCCAGTAAAAGAGCTTTCCCATTTTTCACCTCCGCGCGTGAAATGGATTTTTTATTATCAGATTCACTTTTAGCAACCTCAAAAACCCCAATATATCAATTTTCACGAAAGCAACCCCCCGCCCATCAGGGAGTGGTTATAAATTTTTTATTAGTTCATTTTCAGCAACCTCAAAAACCCCAATATACAAATTTTCACGAAAACCACCCCCCCACCCCTCAGAGGGTGTAATTAGAAAAGTTTTATTTGTCAGTTTCAGATTCGTCGATCCCAAAAACCCCTATATACCAATTTTAACGAAAACATTAAAAGTATTTAAAAATATTTACCCCCTCACCCCCTCGGGGTTCCAAAAAATCACCATTTTGACCTCAAATGACCTTAAAATCTCGTTTTCCTGACGTGATGGGGCAAAACTGACCCCGGGATCTGATTCAGGGCGCCAAAATACCTAGGAATACCATGGTCCGGTCAAATAGTCCTGACTTTTTTTTTTGTAAACCTGTGTTATTTATGTGTGAGGCCAATTTGGCCTATCCAAATGGATTACTTGGGGTCGGGACATTAAATTTGTAATAAATGGGTTAAGATCCCTTTTTGAGTGAAAAGTCACAATCAGTTTCCCTTCGGCAAGTTTATTTTACGATAAATTTTTTTCTTCACATTCAATTTGTATAACTAGTATAAAACTGAATAAAAACTAGATGAAACGTTGCAAGCACCCTGTCAAAACATCGGAACTATTGTACTCTAGAGCCATCTAGTTTTCAATTTTCAAACTAGGTGTTTTGTTTGATTTTAAATTCTGTATCTTTAAAACATTATATTCTAGCAAAAAACTGCATGTAACATTTTTTATAGGGCTTAAAAAGAGCTTTTATTTGAAATATAATTTTTTGAAATCGGGTTAAATATGTGAGATATGCTAAAAAAACCTTTTACTGCTTTAAAGGCCAATATCTCGAAAACAATGCGTTTTAGGAAAACGTTGTTTATAACATTTTTTGACCAATTTAAAATTATCTTTTATATGTGCTAAATTAACCAAATACAATAATAATTGACTTAATTATAAACAAAAAACGCCAAAAATAGGAGTTTTACAGACAGACACACAGACAGACAGACGGAAGCAAATTTTTTTTACTGATTTCGACTCAGAATGGTCTAAAACTTCGAGAAATGTGAAAAAACGTGGTCAAAGATTTTGACTTTTCGGCGAAGATTTAAATACATCGGCACTCTTAGTAGCACTAAGTGCCGATGTAAAAAAAGTTAAACACTAAAATAAATGGGTTGGGGATATTCTAAAAGTTTTAATTAAGTTTCAAGTTGAATTTCTTAAAGAAAAATATGATGAGATCACATTTTTTCTCAATTGTCTAACAGTTATGAAATTATCATACACGGTCTATTTGAAATAGCGTCAGTAATTTTAAGGTGATTCTGCATCACAAAATATGATTAAAAATCCTATAAACGAGTGTCTAAAAGTGCGTTGTAAGGGAGCCAAGCACCTTTGAAAAAAAATCTAAAATTAACCTACTCCGCCTCCAGCCTCGTCAGTTAATTTTCTCATGGACAAATCCTAGTTCCCTCTCTCGTACCATAAATAACTAATTCCTCCCATTTTCAAATTAATCGGGTATTCTTTTATTGAGTTTTGATGAGCACAAAAAGTGTAACCCACTAACAGATGGATGAATGGACTAACGGGCCGATACAGGGTTATTTTAAAGGATGTTAACAGTTCAATAAAAAAATGTTATAAATAAATAAACATAAGGTGGGTGAGCCTATTATTGCCATGTTCCCAATATTGCCCCCTCTTGAACTGGTCAGTTCGTCCTTTGTGTAAAATATGACACTGCCAGTAATTCTATTATATCGAAAAGATGCCTATAAATGTGATGTATCTGTATCCAGTTGGTAATGGCGTACACAAAAACGCAGTTCGTGTTTTGTGCTCTTCCACTATAAAAACTTGTGAAATTGTGCTGACTGTCGCAAGCTATCATTGCAGGGCAAGATCGTAATAAGGCAGGTACAAACATGCACTTTCTTGGCCCATAATATGTTTCAATCAATAAAGAGCGAAAAGGTAATTTTTTGAGATAGTTATCTAAGTAGCTGTGCTCTTAATATTGCCATGTGAAGTAGTTGACAACAAAAAAATGACAAAAACAAAAAACAAGAAGAAAAGAAAGTAAAGAAGAAATCTGAGAGTTCTGAATCTTGGTTCTGCCTTTTATTCAGGCCGATGTGAGATTGTAAACGATACATAGGTACATGAAGGGTGCGTCGGGCTTACTAAAAATGACAAAATATTTTTTAGGTGCCCAAGTTGTATCTAAAAACAGCTGAAATATTTATTGCGCCAGAATGTTTTCCTTTCAGTTTGTTAATTTTTTGTATTGTTTGTTCTTTACTATTATTGCCACTACTCTGGCACTATTTTGGACATGGGTTCCTAATATTGTCAGTATGGACAGCAGTCCAATACGTTAGGCAACATAAATTTAGGTCTTCAATACTAACCCAAAAAGAAAATTCCCTAAAAATATTATATTTGGATTTTATCACAGTGCAACAAAAAATGTGCGTGATATGCAAAATTATTAAAGAATACATAAAACAGCTTATTAAACACAAAAACAAGTACAAAATCTTCACACACAACGGGATATTATCAATGACTGTCAAATTAAGGAGTAGGTCATAAGTTCCCTAGGAAAACTGTACACATAGCGCTGTGTTATAAAAATGAAAAAAAAGTACTTTTTTACTTAAAAAAAAAACAAATATCTTACCTTCATGTAATTTAAAATATAATCTAAAATGTTATTTTTACCGTTTTACTTTTCTTTTCTATTAATACCTTATGTTCTATTATCTAAAATATGCATAATTTTATTTTAAAATAATAATAATTATACTTTTATCTCTTTCTATAGAACTTCTCTCTTTATCTAATCTTAATAGGCGGCAGTTCATTAAAATGGTTAATAATAATATCTAGTCTTTATCCAATCAATTATTAAAAAACGATTCCAATTAAAAGTGGCTAAAAAACTAATTTACAGCTTAAAATTCAAATGAAAACAGTATTTAAATAGAGTCGTATTGAAAAAATTACCAGTCCAATGAATTTTTCATTTGGCTCTTCATTTAAAACCGACACGACAGAGATTTAAAAGTTTGATCACGATCGTACAAAATTCGTTTATTAATTATTTTTCTCCTTTTTTTCGCGACAGTTCTTTCCATCTGTCACAATTCTGGTAAAAAGATGTTTTTTGATTACTTTTTCCATCAGTCTACGAGACTATATTATACTCCTCACAGCTTCATAGCTAAATAGTGGGTATAGTCGTATTTAAGGTGCAAGTCGGTTGCAAAACAACTACACTACGATATTCCAAGAACGCTTTGACATAGAGACTTGAAATAAACAAAAATCTGCTAGTTAAAAAATCTTTGTTCCAAATTTCAAGTCTCTATGTCAAAACGTTTTTGAAATATAGTAGGATAAAGTTGTTTTGCAAGCGACTTGTACCTTTAATACGACTATATTATTATACGTACCTACACTGATAAAACAGTTTATTTGTGTCAACTAAATATTTGGTTGGATATGTCCAATTAAATTGTTTTGGTTGCGACAAATAAATTTTATTTCTGTCAAATAAACTATTTTGTTCTCATAAATAAATAATTTTGAAATTAAAATATTTGTTTACATGAACTAAATGTTTAGTTGACTCAAACAAAATTTGTTACTCAGTACCAAATAATTTAATTGGCCATATCCAAATAAATCCTTTTTATCAGTGTATACAGGGTTATTCTTTTAAAGGGTACACCCCCCATAACTTTTGAATGAAATGAGTTATAAACTTTAAATTTGTAATATGTAAATCACACAATAAAAATTATCATTTGCCATATTTTTCAATTTTTTATTTGGTAAGGTGGCACCAGGGGGGCAATGGGGAACAGTATTTCAAATGGCACCCTAGGTCTTGTGATAGGTCATTTTAAAGAGCTTAAAATTCTCTATTTAACTGTGTAAGTATTAATCTTTTATTGGAGTTTGGAGATTTTTTTTTATTCAAAACTATTCAAATTTTAAATATTTTCTGCATAAATATTAAAATTTTTACGTGAAAATGATAAATAATTAGTCTTTTTATAGATTTTAAGCTTTCACGGCCATTAAGATATAAAGAACTTTCACTTTCGGGTTTAGACCGTGTTAATGGATTTTCACTTTCCGACGTTTCGTCTCTTACTACTAGAGACATCTTCAGGGATTAATCTGAAACTCTTAACATGATAATACACTATGTATTAACTATTTGGACCTTTTTGCGCAAAATTTCCAAAATTAATTTTTCAAAAATACTGAAAATTTCGTCAATTTTGAAGAAAAAAAAATCTTGAAAAAAATATTTAAAAATAAATAATTACATGGTTAAATAAAGAATTTGAAGCTCTTTAAAATGACATATCCCTAGACCTAGGGTGCCATTTAAAATAGTGTCCATCCCTGGCGCCGCCTTACGGAATAAAAAGTTGAAAAATATGACAAATTATAGTTTTTGTTGTTTAATATGCATATTCCAAATATATAGTTTATAACCCTGTATACGTTTACTTTAGACTCGATAAAAGAAAATAAACAACTTTTAAAAATGTCTATCAGTCTGTCCGGACGTCGGTATGTCACGTTTTCTTGTCCGCACGATAACTTAACAAATAATAATCCAATCGGCAGACTAACATCTCTACTCTAAATTTCTCTACTCCCTAACATCCCTACTCCATAACATCCCTACTCCACAACAACTCTACTCCGTGACATCTCTACTCCATAACATCTCTACTCCGTAACAACTCTACTCCACACTATATGCACTTCATTAGCCACTTAATAATAAATGAGCAGTTCAAAGAACAAAGAATCTTCTTCTTCTAGATTATTTTATTTTTTTCCTAGAAAACGTTTATCTTTAAATGTAAATCTAGAACAATCATAAATAAATTATTCTAAAAGCAACTATGACCGCGTACTCTTAACATGCACTAATTTATAAGTAATTAATAAACTGAATTCATTTTTGACAGTGACTTAGCATGACAAATATTCTTTTGAGTTAAGACAAGTGGCTAATCGAGTGTCTATAGTGTGGAGTAGAGTTGTTACGCAGTAGAGATGTTATGGACTAGGGATGTTACGGAGTAGAGTTTTTGTGGAGTAGGGATGTAGGGATATTAGGGAGTAGAGAAATTTAGAGTAGAGATGTTAGTCTGCCATCCAATCGACAAATTTATTTTAACGAAAAAAATGGAAGGAAAAGTGCGATAAACGTAACTTTTACATAGGGAGCTAAATAATTTTAAAAAAATAGGCAATAGAAGGAAACAGACTGTCAACGCCTTTTTTCAGGAAAGATCGCCCTTATTAAAACTCAGTTGTACCAAATTAAAAATTAAATTTAAAACAAAAAGCTATAGGGGCGAGCCTGCGCCGCTTAAAAATTACAAATATCCCAATAAAATTCAATTAAGTTAAAACTTCACCAGGAAAAAAAATACTTGCAACCTCGAGTATACTCTAGAAAGCGAAGCATTATATATCTTTAAGGCTTGTTTCTATTTAAATGTCATAATATTAAAATATTTGTATAACCGTAAAAAATACGCTCCGAATATAATAAGGTTTTTTCCTACGATCCTCTATGAAAATGACATTTAGCACACTCTTTTGTTCTTTAGCAAATGCCTCATATCGCACTAGTTTGATATTTTTATATCACACTCGTGTGATATTTATGTATGGAGGTTTGCCTAATTTTAATTAGATATTTACCTTGTATATCCTACGAATTTTATTCACCTTGTTTTATAAACCATTTTCCACCTTTCACTACAGCCTTTTATATCTTTTAAGTGTTTTAGTCCAAATACAGCCTGTTCCAGAACTCGCGTACCGAAATTTAAGAGGTGACTCTACATCCAAAAATATGAAAAAAAGTTTCTAGAAAGGTTGGTCCGGAAATGAGCGCTAAGGGAGCTACGCCCCTTCGAAGATGACGTATTGAATGGGGAACAAAAAAAAGCACCAATAAAATTTTAATGCTGCAGGGTGATTCTTCATTTAAAACTGAGCAAAAAAGTATTATACACCAAAACACCTAAATTTAATATTAAAGGAGTAATAGCCTTTTAAAAAGTAACGTTTTTGGTGGCACAAAATGTTACTTCCTCTTAGTTGCATTTTTTTTTGATAACGGTTGCTCCTACAGTGTTACACTATATGATATTTTATATGTATTTTTACTCTAGAAATCTATATTTTTTACAACAAATCCAAAAAACATACACATAGAAAAGTTTGGGGCAAAAATGTTTTAAGCATCATATATTTTGTCCGTCTGGGCACGCCTCTGGATAAATTAAAAAAATAAATTAACATAAACTTATTGCCCTTATTAATACTAGTATACATGCAAAAGCTCGCCGCTCTAGCTTAAACGGTACCCGAGTTATTAATTAAAAACCTTATTTTTATTACAATTTTAAAGGGCCCTAGATCCCTTAGGGCTCATTTCCGGACCAACCTTTATAGGAACTTTTTTTTATATTTTTGGATCTAGAATCACCTCTTAAATTTTGGCATGCCAGTTATGGATCACCCTGTATTTCAGTTTTTCATGTCAAAAATAGAAACTGTAGTTATAACGTTACTATTTTGACCATTACTGTCTAGTCTAGACAGTCTAGATTTTATATAAATTACTTAATTTTTTATTTAGTTACCCTATATTACATAAAAAACATCAAAATACACAGTATTATTTTTATGAAATGTAAAACAGTACAATTTTTCTGTGTTATATGGCAGCATAACCACAGAAATATAATTTAATAAGTACAGTCAAGTTTGCATTTATTTATATTATATATAAAACCAAGAAAACTAAAGCTAAATGAAAATCATATTTCCTGTTTGACATACCTACATATATAAATTTGTATGCTCTTTATAATTATTTTGTGCTTTGCTTTTCTTAAAAATTAATAAAAATTAGAAAATTTTAAAATAAGAAGCTTCATATTTTTACGGGATCGTGGGAAAAATAGTGTACGTAACTCGTTGTAAAGTATATTTCATACACTCGTGGGGTTTCTCACTCGACTAGCGGCTCGTTCGTAAACCTTCCCACTCGCGTGAAATATGTCACTTTCCACACTAGTTATGTAATATACTATTTTCATTTTGTTTATCTATCGTTTTGTGCAAATAGTAAGAACCTTATTTGTAAATGCCTAATAATATATGTATTACTTTTTGGCTGGTAAATAACAGTTATTCTTATTAACTATAGTCCGTCCAATTATGCAAGATAGTAGTTTAAAATTCCCCCGATTTTAAAGCTACATCATTGGTTTAAAACTCGTACCTTTTAACATATAATATATTGTGAATTTCTTGTCTATGACAATGATTGACGGCCGATAAAGCTAATAAAAGAAGAGAAAGTTACATAAAAAAATGGTTATACTTATTGTTATTTTGTATGGTATTGAAAAAGGTACTTTTTTGGTTTATTCTTCATACACTCACACTAAATTAGCGTATTCTACATATTGTACAAACGTGAATTATATTGAACACAAGGAAAACTTCAAATTTTTAGGTTACAATTATAACTTAAGGCCTATCCAGAGGCTCGCATAAAAACCATTATAAGATACATGACGACAATCAAGCCAATCCTGGAATCGCATTTTTATGTACTATGCTTGTTATGCGAGTCTTTGGATAGGCCCTTTCCAGGAAAACAGTATCGACATCTGTTGAATTTATGCATAATTGCTATTTATACGCATTGTGGTGTAAAACGAATCGCGTCCTTTAATATCTTGCATAATTGGACGGATAAGATAAGAGCCGATAAATTTTCTGCGGTTTCCATTTTAAAATGTCAAAATTTTACTTTTAAAAAAAAGTAAAATTTTGACATACGACCTTTTGCACTTTGAGTGACGATAGAGGCTTTTCTGCTGAAAAACGTGATTTACAGCTAGCATACTATAAACCAATAGATTTATAATATCGCAAAATGAGTTAATTCACTCTACGATAACATCATTATACATTTATAATTCTGCATCAAACTTCTATCATAATATGATATATTTTGTAAATTAGTTAAACCTATGAGAGGGTAGATTTGTACAGTGCGTAAATTAATTCTGGAATCACCCAAATAACTTTTCAGTTACAAGTTAAAAAAAATCTCAGACAGGTCAATTTTTATATTTTGTTTTACAAATTTTGAGGAAAAAAGTTATTAAAATGTTTACCCCCTTGCCCCTTCCACCACAACTTTTTTTTTCAAACAGCAACCTACCCCTTGTGACACATCATTGGAAAGGTTATTTAATAAGCTTTCCAAGGGTGTATGACAAAGCCTAATATGGCAAAGGGCTTATCAAAAAATGGGTGGCTATATGAAAAAAAAATTGGAATGGGTAGGTGCAAGGGAGTGTAAATTGTGACATTTGGCGTAAACTAAAATTTACAAAATATAAAATAAAAATCGACCAGTTTGAGCGTTTTTTTTTTAACTTATAACTAAACTAGTTGCAAGCACCTTGTCAAAACATCGGCACTATTGTACACTAGAGCCATCTAGTTTGCAAATTTCAAACTAGGTGTTTTGTTTGATTTTAGATTCTGTATCTTTAAAAAATTATATTCTAGCAAAAAACTGTATATAACATTTTTTATAGGGCTTAAAAAGAGCTTTTATTTAAAATAAAAATTAAATATAAAATTTAATAAATTAAAATATAACACAAAATATAAATATATAACAGAAAAAAAAAATAAAAAAAAAAAAATTGTTATTAAAACTAAAATAGTGACTCTTCAAAATTGTGATGACCTTCTTGTTCATAAAAAATATGGGAGATTTAGCTCAGTGGTCAATGGCATCGATATAGCCTGACACTGATCTAATGATCGTGAGTTCAAACCTCACTGGCGCCGATTGCCTTTTTAAGTTAATTAATAATTGAAATTTGGCGAAGGCGTACTCCCTAGATATATTGGTTCGAAAGTCAATTAAAGCCGGTGGTTCCCTCTACTACTAGCCCACACAAGTCCTGGACTTAGGGGATGCTTAATTAAGTAGAATAGTACTAGGTTAAAAAACAAACAAACATAAACATATATAAATATAATTTTTTGAAATCGGGTTATAAATATGTGAGATATGCTAAAAAAACCTTTTACTGCTTTAAACGCCAATATCTCGAAAACAATGCGTTTTAGGAAAACGTTGTTTATAACATTTTTTGACCAATTTAAAATTATCTTTTATATAAGTGCTAAATTAACCAAATACAATAATAATTGCCTTAATTATAAACAAAAAACACTAAAAATAAGAGTTTTACGCTATTACAACAATATGCAAAAAACCGCACTTCGATATCTCATGTAGAAATGGAGTTAGAGTTTACACCCAGACAGACAGACAGACAGACGGACGCAAAAATTTTTTTTACTGATTTCGACTCAAAATGGTCTAAAACGTCGAGAAATTTGAAAAAAAAGCGTGGTCAAAGATTTTGACTTTTCGTCGAAAATTTCAATACATCGGCACTCTTAGTAGCGCTTGTGCCGATGTAAAAGCTAATCGGGCGATTCCCGATTTAATTTACGCACTGTATAATCGTATTTAACAGTCTAATCAAATTTTGTAGATATATTAGCTGTGTTTGTCGCGACTCAAACTTATTACTTATTTATAACATTTGTACAGGGGTTCCTGTCAATCCATACGTCTGTTACATGAGTCACACACTTGAAAAATCGATGAAGTGGCTTTGTATAATGTACACATTTTAAAAATAAAAAAAATAAAAAACGTATTATTCTTCGAAAATATTACGTATTTCAGTATATAAAATTAAAAAAATATATTTAGGTATGTAAATATTACCACTAAACACACGTCCCTCCAAATGGAAATAGGTTTGAAAAAAATGGCAAACTTAGGTGATGATAAATCATGCGAGCAAAGGGTCCGTAAACTTCAAAACCCCTGAGAACGAAAGCCTAATGAGCGCCAGTTCTTAAATAGTGGTAAAAGTTCTTCCGCAGACTGCATGCTAAACAACATTAACAAACTGAAAATTCTTTTGCACAATTCTAATAGTGTTTTTGTTGCTGGTTTTGATTTTGTTTAGATAAATTCTCTATCTGTTCCCATTTTTGAGAAAAACCGTTCCAAAATCTTATAAAAATTAAAATATGTAATTTTTGGAGGCCCATATTTAAATTATTATAGCAGCTACAAAAGTTATTTCTAGTTTAAATTAAAATTACATCTATGCTCTATAAAATAATTACGAAAAATGTCTGAAAATGAATAGCTTTTGAAGCCTATGCAATGCTGTTTAAGAGAAGAATCTTTGTTAAGCAGTTTTATAAATTTAACGTCAAATGTATCATATTTGTCAAGCCTATGTGTTTGTCAATTTTGATAAATATGACATATACTGCCCAAAATAGCCTTAAGCAGCAACACTGAATCGTCATTGCAGATGTCTTAAAAACTAGTCTTCCGTTGGACACCGGAAATAAAATCCAGATACTTTTCAATACGGTTTTATAGAGCAAATATGTAACTTGAATTCAAGCTATAGAAAACCTGCCTAGGTGCTTCTATAATTTATTTATTGTCCACCTAAAATGACATTTTTTAAAAAAATTTCTAATTTTCGGCGGGGTATTTCTAGAAAACGGAAAGAGATACAGATTTGATATAAATAGAATCGAAATCAGCAACAAAACACTATTAGAATTGTGCATAAGAATTCGCAGTTTGTTATTGTTGTTTAGCATGCAGTCTGCGGAAGAACTTTTACCAATATTTACGAACTGGCGCTTATTAGGATTTCATTCTCAGAGGGTTTGAATTGTACAGACCCTTTGTTCACATAATTTATCATCACCTAAGTTTGCCATTTTTTTAAAACCTATTTCCACTTGGGGCGACTTGTGTAAACGGGTTATATTAATATTATATTTAACAAAATTACGCTTATATTTTTATAAAAAAATATTTATTGCAAAAATTACGCATTTAAGATTTGGCAACAAAATATCCGATATTAAAGTACAGTTTTTAGAGTGAATTGTAAAACTAAATTAAATTGTTTGATATTTACAAATTTAAAAAATCTATATAAAACATTTTACTATTCCTTAAAACGACTTTTGTTTGATTAACGCAGTCGTCCCTCCGAAGTGACTGATCGATTTCGTGCTTTTTAGCACTCTTCAGAGCCACATATCGGTAGTAGGGACAACTACGAAAATCAAATCCTTTCCATATATCTCTACCTACCTATTGACAGGAATAGTAAAATGTTTTATATAGATTTTTTAAATTTGTAAATATCAAACAATTTAATTTAGTTTATTAATGCAGATACCACTGTAAAAGGTGACCTCCTAGCGTTTAGGATTCAATTGGCGGCAATGTCCACCGTGGCATTGATTAATCTGCCCCCTATCGACAGCGTGCAATAGGTTCCTGAAACCAATAACTGCTTCCTTTTTTGGACTGTCGATAGGTTTATCAAGTCTCTGCTTTTAGCAGTAGATGTCGCTAGCTGTTTTTGCTTTTCCTTACAACGATTTTTAAACTATATAGAGATATATGGAAAGGATTTGATTTTCGTAGTTGTCCCTACTACCGATATGTGGCTCTGAAGAGTGCTAAAAAGCACGAAATCGATCAGTCACTTCGGAGGGACGACTGCGTTAATCAAACAAAAGTCGTTTTAAGGAATAGTAAAATGTTTTATATGAATTGTAAAAGTCTACAATATGCGTTTTTGCACCTTTACGATTTAATTAGCCACTTTCAAAGGGGCTTAACTCCTTTACGACGCATTTTTATACATAGCATAACATGACATATTTTATGATGTAGAAACACCCCTTAAAGTTTCGGACCCTATTTCAAATACACCCTGCATAGAAAAATTTTCTTCTATTTTTTCTCAATTAAGAAACTTGTCGGGATAAATGAACAACACCGATTCCAATTGTTTGCAAAACAGGGTCGTATTCGATAAATATTTATCGCGAAAATCGTACAATGAACTTTATAAAGCTTCTGTATATCCTTTTGGTCCTGCAGCGCAGGATGAACAAGATAAACCACTCTACGTAGGATTGTCTGGATTATTTTTAGACGTAGCGAAGTTTTTATTGAATTTACTTGTACAGGAAAATGAATTGAGGAAAAAAAAGACAAAAAAAGAGATAGAAAGGCATCAGGAACTAAATTTCATCTGTTATGTTTGAAAACAGAATATAATGGTCTATATATAGTTTGACGCACGGATCTGTAGCTACGGGAAATATGTCTGAAATGTGTGTGCAAGTGGGAGGCCCGTTGTAAGCACGCACGCCTTATAACGCTCCTGACGGAAAGAAGAGATCGCGAATGATTCCTCCCCCTTCCGTCGGAGACTTTCTTTCATGCCGAGAACTATAGCTATACCTGACTTGGGCCCAAAGCAAAGGCATTTTTATTCGATTGATTCTAAAAGCGACACTTTTTGTTCATGTTTTACGGGCAAAAAGTTGAACTTTGTCTCCCTAGGGTCAAAAAGTTTTTTTCGCCCGCTAACTAAAACTTGTTATTTTTAAGCCTTTTAAAAGAAGACGCTTTACCTTTACTGTAATATTTATAAATAAATATGAATTTTTGGTCACTTTTGGTCATGAACTAACCGTTCTTTTGACCAGATACAGTTATTATAATCATTTCATAAAACTGATTAATCTGTATTCATCCACTAAAATTAATTAAAAACACAAAATTTCAATTGTAAAATCACTTTCAATATTTACAATATTCATAGAACGGTTTTACAAGTATTATTTTCACAACAGACACATTTTAACAGAAATTAATCACCAAGCTATAGCTTTTTTAATTTGAAAATAAAACCGCAAGCAAAAGAAACGATTCAATTGTTTTTGTACCGATTTGATTGGACAGCAATTTGTCATGGATAACTAGATAAGTAATAAGACAGTAAAAAGAAATATTTTTGGAACTTTAAAATTAAGTATATTTTAATAATTTATTATAATTAGTAACAATCGAATAAAAAATATTGTATTATACACAGGCCAAAAATTTAATTTCGAATTCGTAGCTTTATTACCCTGGGACCGGCCCCATCGGCAGGCCCTCGGCTTCTAAAAACCCACTCAATCGAAAAACTTAACTTTGCGCCCTTGTATTATAAATAACTATTATATCACAGGAAGCAATTAACAAGCCAACTGACATAAATTAGGGACCCTAAATAAAGTGACATTTAACTTCACACACTTTGTGTGAAGTTTAATGTCATTATATATAGGGTCCCTAACATAAATTAAAGCATCTATGTACAAAAAAAAAGAAAAAATACTTTAAAACGTATTTAACTTGTTTTATTTCCCAATTAAAATTATATATTTTTTTTCTTATAATGTAAATGGGTATTTCATATTCAGTGCCATTGCTCTAACACATTTAACTTTAAATACAGATGATGTATTTCAAAAACGTCAACATTTTTAGCATACTTTTTGATAGCATTTAAAAGTAAGCAAACTAAACATTATTTAATAAAATTTATAATACAAGGATGAAAAGTTAAGTTTTTCGATTGAGTAGGTTTTTAGAAGCCGAGGGCCGGCCGATGGGGCAGGCCCGAGGGTAATAAAGCTACGAATTCGAAATTTAACTTTTTGCCCCTTTATTATACAATTTTTTTTTTCGATTGTTACTATAACATACTTATAAATAAATTATTAAAATATACTTAATTTTAAATTGCAAAAAAAATCTTTTTACTGTCTTATTACTTATCTAGTTACCCATGACAAATTGCTATCCAATCAAATCGCTAAAAAAATAATTGAATCGTTTCTTTTGCGTGCGGTTTCAATTTCAAATTAAAAAACCTATAGCTTGGTGATTATTATCTGTTAAAATATATCTGTTATGAAAATAATAATACTTCTGAAACCGTTCTATGAATATTCTAAATATTCAAATTGATTTTATAATTGAAATTTTGTGTTTTTAATTTATTTTAGTGGATGAATACAGCATAATCAGTTAACATATAGTTTGAGGTTATGTTACAGAAGAAGTTTTTATTTTGTATGAAATGATTATAATAACTGTAGCTGGTCAAAAAGAACAGTTAGTTCAAGACCAAAAGGTCATATTTCTTTATAAATATTTCAGTAAAGGTAAAGCATCTTCTTTTAAAAAGTTTAAAAATAACAAGTTTTAGTTAGCTGGCGAAAAAAACTTTTTGGCCACAAAGTTCAACTTTTCGCCCGTAAAACAGGAACACAGTCTCGCTTTTAGAATCAATCGAATAAAGAGGTATGATTTTTCCTCTTTTTCCATTAACAAAAAGTCTGCGCGGAATTAAAAGTGATTTCCAATAAACGGCATACCGGTTTAATAAGTTAACTAAGTGTTCTTATATTTGTAATAACTATAATATAATGGCTTTTATGCACGGCCTATTAATCACGGGTCCGTAAAAATTAATCGTTTAAACTTTAAAACGGCCGTGGATAAAGTATAGTATTCTACTCGCGTATAATATCTAATAATCATTCGGGTGATCGCCTTTCGGCTTGTGTCCCAAAATTCACCCTCATTAATTAATAGCTAATATTATACCCCCGTTGAATAATATACTATTAATTTTAATTAATTTTAACTTATAATGGTAATTTTATAAACCTATTTAGATAAGCTCGTATAAAGCTGTAAATATTTACAACTTTTAACGGCAGTTACTTTTAAAAGCTCTACTCATTGTGGAATAAACAATTATTTATAGGCTTTTATCTAAATTAAAGATACACTAACAATTTAAAATGCAATTTAATGCCAAAAGTATCCAATATCTTTCAGCAAACTACAACGTTTCTAAAGTTTTATAATAAATAATGGACAGTCTGAAGTTTAATGAATTTATTATTCAATAGAGATTTCTCCCGTTAGATTAGACAGGGACAAAAGTTCTACCCAAAAAGGATAGAAGACATACATACACTCCCACTTCCACCCAACCAAACAAATTCTGTATTTGTTCTTTGTTGAACAAATACAATATTTACTTGGCCGGGCGAAAAGTGCAACTATATTAAAGAAATTACTGGCGCCATCTAAATTTTAGTAGAATTATCTTATTCTACAGATTCACATTAGCTATGTTCGTTCGTGCCGTTCACTGCTACACTTTCCGGCCAACCAAATAAATACTGTATTTGTTGTATGAAAATCAAATACAGTATTTAGTTGGTTGGCTGGAAAGTGTAGCACAAATGAGATAGAGATAGGGTAGACGTCTTTTGTTTCATAATTCTAGTTGTAGAGAGCTCCATTGGATCTTGCTAAAAGACAGAATTTCAAACAAAATATTAATTTGGTGATTTTTTTTTAATTTAAAGTCGTTTATTTATAACAACTTTACAAAATAGCCATTGACTGAGGTCCTTCAGCCTATATTCTATATTACTATTTAACAAATATGGATATGTAAACATACTAAAATAAAATTTATATATAAAAAAAAGATAATAATGTAATATATAAATAATACTGGAGGTAGTTTATTGTTCGTTTAAATCCTGGATAATTTCCCACAGTGTTTTTTCTGTCTCTTGCTACACAATACTGAGCAGTGTGATGTTGAACTCGTTTTTAGCAAATTTTTGTGAAAGTGTTTGGATGCGGGGAAGTATTGGGAGTATTCTAGGAGAAGAGTGTTTGGAGGATTGTGGAGTGGGTTTGTGGGATGTCTAACTTTGGTTATCCTCCTCAATGCTGAAGTTTCCGCCACTCTGATGTTTTCCTTAGCGGGATTGTTGGAGTTCAGAAAGAGTGGATATCCATTCTAACAATGGCCTACAGAAGGTTTTGTAGATTCTACTAGCGGTGCAAGTACTGATTCCATAATTTTTGTAGATTTTTTAGTATTACTTGTATGTATGTTAAAATATAGTTTATTATCAAGGTTAACTCCCAGGTATTTGACATTTGAGGAGGGGGATATAACTTCATTCGTAAGGATTATTCTAGAAGACCTTGGAGATGGTCTATGGTTACCCTGTTGAAATGACGGGTATGGGCGGGTATAAATGGTGCACAAACCCGTCATTTTCAGTAGGGTAAATATATTAAGCTGTGATTTTCGTGCGTTTACAGTTTGTCTCCATTTGTTGTACCAGCGTGCTGTAGAGTTTGCTAGTGAATGAAGGGCCTCTATAGTTCTCTTTAGCGTTTTCTTATGTGACACTAGTGCTACATCATCTGCAAAATGGTGATTTTATCTTGAAAATAACCATTTTAAACTTGTGTTATTATTTAGCAATTACGGTTTACTTTTCATTTAAATTGTTCTTTAGAAATTATAGGACATAAAAAGTAAAAAATAAAAAATAAGCCGGTGCCAATTTCACCACTCCCTAAATTAAATACTAACAATTATTTATGTTGTTAAATTGTTTGCTGTGAAATTGGCACCGACTTATTTTTTATTTTATACTTTTTAGAGACAGAAGTCGGTTCATTTTTTTTGCGAAAAGTTTTTATTTTTTACTTTTTAGAGACACAGAACTTGTAGATATGTAAGGTCATCTAAGCTAAATTATAGTTGTCCTTCCATCTCAGCAAGCTGCTGACGTCACAACGCACTATTAGTGGCGTTATCATCTTAAAGATAAATTTCTAAAAAATAAATTTAGTAGTATTTTTATATCAGCGATCAAGAATCCAACCAACCTTATTTTAAACGAAATACTAAATAAAATCTTTGTAAGTAATAATCAAATAACGCCTTATGGTATAATCACAAATTTTATAATTTTATCTTGGTATTTTAATATTGCAGGTCCACAGAATCAAGTTATGCCGCTAAACGACTTTTAGCCTGCCGTAATATTTGAGTGACCCCTTAATCAAGTTATCCGACTTATCCGAGTTGTCCGATCATTTTCTAAAAATTTGGTTGGTATTAGAACCAAATTAAGCCGGTTTTAAGTGATATTGCGTTAAAACGATTAGATTTATCTTGATTATCCGGATTACCCACCATTATCCGAGGCTCAAACTAAAACGGGACCACCTCAGGAATGTCCTCTTTAAGTAGCAAAAGGTTGCATCAAATTCCGTTCATCCGTTCCAAAGTTATGCGGGAACAAACATAAAAAACAAAGTCACACGTCAAATTGATAACCTCCTCCTTTTGTGGAAGTCGGTTAAAAAGTCAGATATGACAATGCTAGTAATAAATAAATATATGAATATAAATAATTTAAGTTTACGAACTAGTTTTTTTTAGCCTAATACAACTTTGTTTTCCTTAAAATATGAGATTGCTAACTCTCCCGGTCTTGTGTTTAATCACGTTAACTGTAATACCAGTAATACCCGTAATACCCAGCTCTAGATCTGCGATGGCATCGTTGACGAAAATGTGATTGCCTTAGCTCATAAAGCACATTACATGCTTTGTATATGTGGCATATTTATTAGAGGATCTAGAGCATCGGAGCGGACATGTTAGGATAGCTCATATCAGCTTTTTCACGATAATGAACGAGAAAAATTGTAAAAAGATTCTTGACATTGTCTTGTTTGTACTTTAGGAACATTTGTTTGTTTGTTTGTTTGTTTTTAACCTCGTACTATTCTACTTAATTAAGCATCCCCTAAGTCCAGGACTTGTGTGGGCTAGTAGTAGAGGGAACCACCGGCTTTAATTGACTTTCGAACCAATATATCTAGGGAGTACGCCTTCGCCAAATTTCAATTATTAATTAACTGAAAAAGGCAATCGGCGCCAGTGAGGTTTGAACTCACGATCATTAGATCAGTGTCAGGCTATATCGATGCCATTGACCGCTGAGCTAAATCTCCCATTCTTTTTAAGGTTAAGTAAAAAAATAACAAACATACTCGTAGACCATAACTACTTTTTTCTACCAGCTAATTACATGCTAACTTATATAGTTACATTACATTACATTACATTTTTGTTTAACCTCGTACTATTCTACTTAATTAAGCATCCCCTAAGTCCAGGACTTGTGTGGGCTAGTAGTAGAGGGAACCACCGGCTTTAATTGACTTTCGAACCAATATATCTAGGGAGTACGCCTTCGCCAAATTTTAATTATTAATTAACTGAAAAAGGCAATCGGCGCCAGTGAGGTTTGAACTCACGATCATTAGATCAGTGTCAGGCTATATCGATGCCATTGACCGCTGAGCTAAATCTCCCATTCTTTTTAAGGTTAAGTAAAAAAATAACAAACATACTCGTAGACCATAACTACTTTTTTCTACCAGCTAATTACATGCTAACTTATATAGTTACATTACATTACATTACATTTTTGTTTAACCTCGTACTATTCTACTTAATTAAGCATCCCCTAAGTCCAGGACTTGTGTGGGCTAGTAGTAGAGGGAACCACCGGCTTTAATTGACTTTCGAACCAATTTATAGGGAGTGTCCGCTTTACTTACGCCTTCGCCAAATTTCAATTATTAATTAACTGAAAAAGGCAAATCGGCGCTGGTGAGAATCGAACTCAAGCTATTTTGGGTAGTAAACTCATCAAGTACGACGCGGTACACTACACCAATCCTCCCATATAGTATCCACCGTTGTCAAGGCTTGTTTACCTTGGCAACCAATAAAATAAGTAACTTACTTATTTTTGACTATTGTTAAGCATTGTTTATTGATGAAGGTCAATAATATATTTTTTTTAAGACAACTTCCTGGTAGTTCTACGAGCTCGGATGGCAATCTCCCTAATCGCCGCCCTGAAATAGTATATTGTTTTACTAAGAGGAAAAGTAACGCTTTTTTTTACTAGTCTGTAGAATTTAACTACAGACGAGTAAAAAAAGCACGTTTAGGTGCTCGAAACGTTGGCGATTTTACGTTAAAAAAGCATTTATTTTGGTCCTATAACCTATAATTACAACCACTTCAAATAATTTGATTAAGGACATATAAAAAATGGAAAGATACTATTTTTTCTTCAAGCATCCTATATATATTTTTTTAAATATTAATTTTTGAATTTCATTTATTCAGTAATAAAGTATGTTTTTTTTATTAAAATAGGCCAATAAACCTCTTTCGAAATAAACTTAAACCTTCCTTAGCTCATTTTAAATTTTTTTCGTAGGCTAAATCGTACACTTTTTGCGATTTTGATGGTAACTTCTAATGTAGCATTTGCAATTTCGGAGAGATTTGTAGGTGTATAAACCATCTATTCTTCTTCAATCATTTTTAATCAATTTCACACAAGGTTTTTGCACAGAATCTCGAGTCAACCACCTGTTTACATAATAAACAAACAAGTTTGGAGTATGGCTGTCATCAAAGTCAAAGAGTGCTGTCGCCAGTGGTGGTTTTGCTAACTAACTTTTTTTTACGGCGTACAAAAAAACTCATTTTTTTACTGTAAAAGAATAGATCACTTTTAACTAGTGTGTTCAGTTATAAAATATGAACATTATAGTACGCTTGAAGAAAAACAGTATTTTTCGTCCTTGTATCATAAACTACTTTTTACTGTAGGCAAAATGTAGGCAATAAATACAACATGCCAAAAACAGTTAAAGAAAATTCTGAACCTGATCTGAAAAATCCCTATTGGCTGGTCTATTTTAACTTTAATGATATATTTTACAATAAATGTTTCGAACATTATAAATATGTCTCGAAAGGAAGTACATCGTTGCAAAGCTTTGCAAAGCTCCAGCATTGAGAAAAAAAGAGCAAAGTTCGACTGATAAAGTAATGAAGGAAAGAAGAAAATTGCGAATCTATCGAGTTTTATTTGTGTTATTACACATAGTATAATATTTGACAAAACAAACAAAACCAAAGTCAAATAAAGACTGTTTGTTGATAAAATTACTTACGATCCCGACTGATCCATCCCTTGAGAGAAAAACTATAGTTTCCCTCTAGTACTAGTGAGGTTTTTCAAATAAAGGTAAGCTCATATATATTTTGAGCCAGTTGCACATTTATTCAAGTCTAAGAGCTGGTGACCATTTCCATCTCATTATTTTTCCCGGCTGTCTTAGAGTACATTCAAATTAATCTATTTCCAAATCGGCGGGTCCTTTAAAAATGAAAAGTTGGTATCACTTCTGCTTAGATCGAAAGTGATATTTTTTATAATGACCATGCCAAAATGGGGGTATTTACGGTTAATACAAGCTCTGTAAATTTCAAAAAGTTATCTATTTTAGTTACGGAGATAATTCGTAGGCAATAATTCTTGTGTTACCCGTTATAGCGACTTCAATACTAAATAATATCCCGTTTTGTTTTTGTTTTTCAGTCGATCCAAAGGGCCGGAATCACCGTTTTTTGATATTTTTTTCAAAAAAAAATTGTATTCTTTGAATATAAATAAAGATTTCTACACAATTGCACAATGCTATCTTTTTCTTTCTACATAAAAAAAAATGTTAAAAAAAATATATGAAGGTAGAAAGACCCTTTAAATGCTTTTTTCAATACATGGTTATGAAACTGTCATAATACGACATACGGAACGAGGTGACTGAAATGTAGAGTCCGCACGCGATAAGAATGGGACAGTGACGTCGTAAACTAAATGACGACACTGCGCACATCATTGTTGGCGAAGTGAATGGCTGCATTACAAAAAGCGACCGTTGCTAAGGAAAACGCGCAACAATTACTGAGATATTAGAGATTGTTGTCAATACTTTTGAAATAATATTTAAAGACTTGCCTTGGAATAAAGTATAACTTTTTCGTTTAAGAACAACCAATGAACTAGAGGATTGGGGGAACAGGATTCCAATACAAATAAGTAGTGACACTACATTGGCAGCCATTAAACGCCTTCTTTACTCTAGGGGGTTCAAATTTTTCACACTAGGTGGCGCGATTTGGTAACTTTATAGGGATTTTTATCGTACAGTACGATTCGTACTAGTCTTTCCTGGTATACTTACGGTTAACATGTTGATATCTTTATCTGTGAATAATTTATTATATTTGAGAATTTTTGAGACTTTGATATGGTACATTTTTAATTTATTTTTATTAATTTCCGTAGTGTATATATAGACTTTTTTAGTGAGTGATTAGTATACAAGAAAAACTTTTCTAAACATGTCTTACTGTGTCATTGGATGCCGCAGTGTAAAAAGAATAAATCTGGAGAAAGTTTAATTTTTTAATACTAGCCCCAGAGCTAGAGTTTCGACAGTTGGAAGTTCTGACTGATTATTTTTTTAATTTTATATATTTCTGTAATTTTTTAAAATAGAAATATGTTTTTTATACTGTTTTTAAATCCACTGTACATAACCCTAAAATTTTGTCAATAAAGCACGATGCTTTAAGCACCAGAAATAAGTTGGTCTCTGAAAGCACATTGGCCAATCCTACGATGAAAATTCCCTATAAAGTTACCAAATCGCACCACCTAGTGTGAAAAATTCGAACCCCCTAAGGTAAAGAATGCGATTAATGGCTGCCATTCATATTAGCCACTCGTTCAGCCATTCCTGTTCCCCCACTTTTCTAGTTCATTGAGAACAACACGTTAATACAACAATACAGTGTTTTTTAAAAAGAAAGTCTACATTTTTAATTAAAAACCGTCTTTCTTTTATGCAACGCTCTCTAAGGTATTTCAAATCGGAATATTGATTTCGTCTATTCTTTTTATCAAACATAGCATCCTATATCAGATTGCGAAATGCGATATTTCAACTCGAGATGCAACATTAAACTTGTTGCTTGTGTTTCTTGATCTTACATATAATCAACTGCGCCAGTGCAATACCAGTAAATTTGTATTCAAAAGAGCTGTTTATGGGTCAAGTTTTCATACTGGGATATTTGAGGCGTATAGTGCAAGAGTGGCCCATATGTGTTTTTTGAGAGTTGCGTTTTTTTTATAAATATATTAAGGATATCTATATCTTTCATTACATACCACCCTCATAACAGAGGGTTTTCTTTTTGGCACGATACAAGCATTTAAAGCACTATTGCATTATTAAAATTATCGCTTTTATTAGTTCAAGAGTGGCCCACAGGTATAGGCTATATATAATTTTTTAATGTTACATACCATTTGCCCCCATCTTCCCCTTAAAACGCAGCGAAACGTTTTAAACAAATTCGCCTTCCCGCGTTACGTGATACTTGAATGTTCCCTAATGGGTTGATAGTGGTTTTCGCTGGGTTATATTATTGGGGATGTTGAAAAAGCCAACTGCATCATTAAAAATGTCAATTTTATTCTTAAAGGATTTATAAAGATATTGTTAGAAAGATTTTTAAAAAACCCAAAATTTGTTTTATCGAGAAAGTTATTTGTTCGCCCCAAAACAAATCATTTTCTGCACAAATGCAGGAAAGTTATGTTACAAATTTTGTACATTTTGCTTTATTAATAAAAAATTATTACAACTTACCCTAAACTTTGAGATCATAGGAAATGAAATCCATTTAGGTACTTGAACAATGTTTACGCATTAGTTATTCTTCATTTTTAAAGGTAATTACTCCAAGAACAGTAAAAAAACGTTTATTTAACTATTTCAGAGCATAATTATTGGTATTTTGACTATTCTGTTATTAAATAACGAAAATTTCTTTCACATGTAAAAATAATTAAAATTTTAAAGTAAAATGTGAGGTTAGATCTACTCAAAAAAAAAACGTGTTATTGAAAGGTCAGATCTCGTTCGAAATGCAATAGTGGCCCAAAATGAACAAAATGTATAGTGCAAAGTGACCCACCATTTTTTTTCTCTAAGTAAGTAAAGAAAGTAAAATAAATTTGTTTGTCATACTTAATGTTGGTTGAGTCTAAAAACCCTAACAGAAAAATTTTAAATAAAATAATGCGTCCTAGATCAAAGATTAAATAATCGGAGAAATTTAAATAGCCATTATCTCGATATTTCCATAAAGTGAGATGGGCCACTCTTGCACTATACTCCTCATTTTTTTGAAGTATTTGGATAACATTTGCCCCCCCCCCCTAATAAAGGGTGTGTTAGGGGAGGTAGCCAAAATATGAAATCTCTACAGCCTTGAACAACGCGAGAACCGAGGTACGAAGTGTATGAATTTTGGTACAATTTGCGTTACGTAAAACTTGAACGTTTCCTAAGTTAATACTTCTTTTTTAACTGTGTATATAAGTCATTAAAATAAACAACATTTTCAAATAATTTTTTTCAAAAAAAAACTGAAAAATAAGAAACTTGCATTAATTTATTACAAAATGCGTCTAATGAGGCCCCGTCTAACTTGTATATAACGGTTTTTTTTACAGTTTTTAATGTAGAAGCAATATTGAAATTTTTTTTGGTGTATTTTCTGGTTCCTATCTTTGATCACCGGAACTTGAAACAGTTGGCCCTACGGTGTTACATAAAGAGTACCTTTTTATGTATTTTTAACTAAAGAATAATAATTTATTGAGAAAATGTCAAGAAATCTACAGATAAGACAGTTTGGGGCACAAAAAATCAACATGACATCGCCCCCCCCCATTTTGCACGTCCCTGGTTAAAATTACCAAATAAGAATTAAATAAAATAAAAGCTTTTATCAGTGTTAAGGCATGTGAAAAAAAAATACACTTAATGTATAATTAAAATTAATAATAAAAATATGTAAAGAACTTTCACTTTCGGGTTTAGACCGTGTTAATGGATTTTCACTTTCCGACGTTTCGTCTCTTACTACTAGAGACATCTTCAGGGATTAATCTGAAACTAAGTTTCGAATCAACTTGTGTCACTATTTATGACGAGTTGTGGTTATTCACCCGTGACGAGGTTTTTCCTATCAAAGACTTCCATATTGCAGGTAAGTGGTAACCAGTGTCCCCATTGATATTGTTAGGATGCTTGATGATTTCTATCGATTCCCGTATCTTCCTTGGCATTTTTCTGTTTTCTGTTAATATTTGTTTTCTTTCAGACAAATTGATTTTATGACCTGTTTCATGTACATGTTCGGCTACTGCCGATAAGAAAATTTGTTTCTTTCTTATATTGCGCTCATGCTCTTGAAGTCTTGTAGAAATTTTTCTCTTAGTTTCACCTATGTAAACCGTACCACAGGAGCAGGGTATTTTATATACGCCTTCTGAACTCAGGGGTATTTTGTCTTTTGTTGAAGTCAAACATTGACCTAATTTTTGGTTGGACCGAAATATAGGCTTAATATTTGACTTCTTCAAAAGTTTACCTATTTTATCCGTGATACCGCTTACATAGGGAAGTATAACTTGTGTCTGTCTGTCATTGTCACTATTGTCCTGTTGTTTGGGTCTGGGATTTCTGTATTTGTATATGGTCTTATTAATGTCTTTTTTGGTATAACCGTTCATGGTCAAGGCTTTGGTTAGTTTAAGGAGTTCTGTGTCTAGGGGACACTGGTTACCACTTACCTGCAATATGGAAGTCTTTGATAGGAAAAACCTCGTCACGGGTGAATAACCACAACTCGTCATAAATAGTGACACAAGTTGATTCGAAACTTAGTTTCAGATTAATCCCTGAAGATGTCTCTAGTAGTAAGAGACGAAACGTCGGAAAGTGAAAATCCATTAACACGGTCTAAACCCGAAAGTGAAAGTTCTTTATATCTTAATGGCCGTGAAAGCTTAAAATCTAAAATAATAAAAATATGTTTTTACTTAGATGTAAGTTGAACTTATTAATTACAATTTTTGATTGATTTCAAACTAGGTGTTTTGTTTGATTTTAAATTCTGTATCTTTAAAACATTATATTCAGCAAAAAACTGTATATAACATTTTTTATAGGGCTTAAAAAGAGCTTTTATTTAAAATATAATTTTTTGAAATCGGGTTATAAATATTTGAGATATGCTAAAAAAACCATTTACTGCTTTAAACGCCAATATCTCGAAAACAATGCGTTTAAGGAAAACGTTGTTTATATCATTTTTTGACCAATTTAAAATTATCTTTTATATAAGTGCTAAATTAACCAAATAGAATAATAATTGTCTTAATTATAAACAAAAAACGCTAAAAATAGGAGTTTTACCCTATTTTTACCCCCAATCGTTTACCCCCAAAATCTAATCAGCTATTTGGAATACGATAAGAAACAATATGAAAAAAACTGCAAGTCGATATCTCATGTAGAAATAGAGTTAGAGAGTTTACACCCAGACAGACGGACGCAAATTTTTTTTTTACTGATTTCGACTCAGAATGGTCTAAAACGTCGAGAAATGTGAAAAAAACGTGGTCAAAGATTTTGACTTTTCGGCGAAGATTTCAATACATCGGCACTCTTAGTAGCACTAAGTGCCGATGTATAACTACTTTTCAGATGTAAGGAGGATCATAGCTCCCTTAGGGCTTATTTTCAGACCAACCTTAATAGAAAAATGTTGTTTATTTTAATCACTTCTATAAAAAGTTAAAAAAGAAGTATCAAATTATGAATTGTTAATTTTATTGATTAATTTTGTGAATATTTTATTTTTATTTTATCCTTTTTCGATACAGGATAATGCATTTTTCGTTAAAATTGACCCATATATTCCAGTGCGCCAAGCTTCAACTTGTAATTTCCGAGAATTTGTATTCAAAAGCGCAGTTTATATTTCGCCGTTGTAACGCCTCGCATTAGACAAAGTAAAATATGTAACGGCAGATGAAATGTATGGCTTTTATTTCAATAAGAAATTGTCTTTACTTTTTGTAATATACACGCAGAAAAAATAAATCCTGTTTTTTAGCACTGATTATAGGTTAAGAATAGTAGATTATAGGTCGACTCGGAAAATAGTACTTTTCCGAGACCATTTATAGGTCGAGGAAAAGTACCATTTTCCGGGAGACCTGATACTATTTTATTAGCAACTGTTTTGTTTATAATAAAGTACTAATTTTTTTGAAACCTAGATGTTTGAATCCAAATGAAGAAAATAAAACTATAATACTTAGTTTTTTAGTTCTCTTCATATTTACCACAATTATTTTTTTCCTGCATTTCACAAGAAAAGCACAATCATATAAAACTGAAGTTCCACATACGCGTAACCCAAATAAACAAGCACAAAAAATATTTGTAGATAGCTTACAAGGCACCGTTTATAACATTTATTATCCTTCTCAATATTAAAAGTAAAAAACATTGACTATACATTTAAGTTTTTTAAACAAAATGTATCAGATTATATTCGTGTTTATCATGACAACAGCAGTTCAGTCATCTTGCTTTAAGCATTAATAATGATATTTTAATCGGTGGCTCCATCTAGCGGAAATTAATGATTTAAACTGCAGACCCATAATAATTTGTTTACTGGTCTCTATTTTTCATTACAGGTCAGGTCTGGGCGTGGAAAACAGTGGGACAATAAATCACGTACTTGCCAAACTTTATAAATACATGTAATGTATGTATTACATATACAGTTGCGAATAAAATGTAGACTGGCTCCTTAAATGATACATTAATCTCTTTAATGGCGATTTCTCCCGTTAGATTAGACAGGGACAAAAGTTCTACCCAAAAAGGATAGAAGACATACATACACTCCCACTTACACCCAACCAAACAAATGCTGTATTTGTTCTTTGTTGAACAAATACAATATTTACTTGGCCGGGCGAAAAGTGTAACTATATTATTTTTATTAAAGAAAATACTGGCGCCATCTAAATTTTAGTAGAATTTAGCTGAATGTGTATTAAATATAAATTATATTCTCTCCCTAAATATCAATTCGTGATACTAGGTTAGGTACCGGTGATTTTTTTTCAAATTTTACTCATATTAATTCCAGTTTTTGGAAAATGCAACTCCTGCTAAAGCAGTCGTTGCATTTTCGTCATTGGGATTAATATTCGTAAAATTTATTTAAAAAAAACACCGATACCTAACCTAGTATCACTTATGATATTACCCGTGATAATATCCGTAGTGACATTATTAATCAATGATTGTAAAACTATGTTATAAATATGATAATATCAAAAGCAAAGAAATTTATCACGACGTTAATATTTTATTAAAATGAATTATGAAGTAATTCGAAGTCTGCCAGACGAATTTTATCAAGATAACTTAATATGTTAACCTCGATTTTAACCACCGCAATATATTTTATAAATTACTTTGATAGTAATGTTTACTTCCACTATACATGTACTACATGCTGCAAAATGAAAATTGCTTTAAACTTAATGTCGGATAGATGCGAAAAACGGTTTTGGCTTACACGAAACAGTACTCTGCACATGCATACAACGTGTGCCAGAACTGCAGTGCAGTAAAAAGGTATTCATTTGGGTATTTTGTTGGTTTACTGCAATGTTTGACTTACTTTATGCGTAACGTCGAGGTTCTTGCTATCTTATTTGAGTACAAAAAGCATTACCTTCTGTAAAATTATATTTCATGAATATTTTTTTTCCGCTAAGTAATCAGCCCTTGATAACTTGTTTTTTGAATTTTAGTTCTTTATTTATTTTTGGGTTATCGACGGATCATAGACGACGATCCAAGTTGACCAATAAGGTTTTTTTAATAAGTTATTTGTCAACTGATCCAAAACAAGTTAAGATAAAATCAACAAAAAAAAAATATTTTAAAAATTTGCTTTTTTAATTTCTATAATAGTGGTTGTAATTGAACATAGAAAATTTTAAATTTTATTTTATTTGTAGTGGGACACTTTGCTTAGTAATATAATCCAAAACTACACTGATCAGAATGCTTAAACGGTATAATGGAAAAACAATTTTATACGAGTAAAACAATACAGCGATTTTGTGCATGAAATAGATTTGTAATTTGAACCGTGAATACGCGAAAAAGTTTTACTTTATTTTTATCAATCCAGTAAGCTAGTACAACATCATGGTGCTTTAGCTTTGAGTGCGTTTTAACATACCTCCATCCTCCTCCATCTTAAAATTGTTTTTATTAAAATTAAATGGCGAGGGCACTACATTTCAATACTAATAGAAAAAAATGTTGCTAATATGGGACAGGGTGGAGTTATGTTAATGCTAAAGTGCCACCCCATACAGTACATAATAAATATTCCAGGGAATATACTTTCTGGATATAGAGTTTATCTAGTGGATAGCCTGGATTGCCATTAGATATCCCATGGATATCCAAATGTCCGCCTATATCCAGAATATCCACTTAATATTCACGAGATATTACATTGCAGAAATAAACTATAACTATAACTATAACTATAACTATAACTAACATCTATTTTTTTAACCTCCCCAAAGTATATTCACTGAATATTGATTAGAGATCCAGTGGATATGTTTGTTTTGTTTGTTTTGTTTGTTTGTTTGTTTAACCTCGTACTATTCTACTTAATCAAGCATCCCCTAAGTCCAGGACTTGTGTGGGCTAGTAGTAGAGGGAACCACCGGCTTATACTGACTTTCGAACCAGTTTCTAGGGAATGTCCGTTTCACTTAGCG
This sequence comes from Brachypterus glaber, assembly GCA_958510825.1. NCBI lineage: Eukaryota > Metazoa > Arthropoda > Insecta > Coleoptera > Kateretidae > Brachypterus > Brachypterus glaber. The sequence goes on from OY294046.1 coordinate 71,651,853, forward strand.
CCTTCGCCAAATTTCAATTATTAATTAACTGAAAAAGGCAAATCGGCGCCAGTGAGAATCGAACTCACGATAGTAGACTTGCTATACATACGCGCTAGCCACTACGCTATGCCTCCCAATATACTTTAGGGAGGTTAAAAAAAGTCCACTGGATATCTCGTGGACATCCAGTGGATATTCTGGATATAGGGGGACATTTGGATGTCATTAGGATATTTAAGAAAGTCCAAACGAAATATTTAAAGACTGATTTGCGATTTGTGAGACACCTTATATACCAAATTTAAACTGCTCCCTGAACCAGGAATTAAGGACGAAATTGCATTTTGTGTGTCAATGGAAAATCTTGAACTGCCTTAACATTTAGGTAGCTTAATTATATCACAGTATAGTTTAGTTTTGGTAAAGGCTTCACATATATCTTCTTCAAGGAGGTATAAAACTTGTCATTTAGGGAATACAGTTCCATATCATCGGTATAAGGACATACATACTTAACATACAAGCCTAAGTCGATTGTTATCTTATTATTACACACATAAATAATAAGTTATTCAATACGTTAATATTTTGTCTTGATAGAAAATTAATAAGTTTGTTTTCTTAATATAATATAGGTATTTATTTGGCATTAATTTGGTTCATTTCTTTCTTCTTTCTTTCGGGTTTAAGTATTAAAATTATATCTGGTACTGTAAGACAATTTGTTATTGCGTACATTGTGAAAAAAAAAAGATAAAATCATATCAATCTAACCGAAATTTTACTAAATAAAGAAACATCTCGGCATCAACACAGGTAACATTCCAGTCAGTACCAATATAGGTAAAATCACAATTCCGGTATGGAAGATTGGCAATTTTTCCTTTCTTTTTTAGGCTGTATACAGAGTGTCCCAGAACTATGATAAAAAAGTCATATAAACATAAGGCCCCAAATCGGTCCTAATGGAATTACGGCCCATTGAATGTAGGTCCCTTAAATAGGACCCAAAAAAGCGCTACAAAAATAATTCGTCACAGCAGAACGATTAAAAACTAAAAAAAAAGTTTTTTAAACTTTGGCCTAAAAATAAATATTAAGTGAGTTATGGACTCTTAAATAGTAACACTTTTTAGGGGTATGTTCTGTAATTTTTTTTAAATGGATTTTCCTCGAAAAGAGTTGCTTTTGCGGTATTACACTAAAGGAATCTTTTCGTGTATTTTTACTTAAAGAATCCATAATTTGTAAAAATAATGCAAAAAAATTACACTGAAAAAAGTTTTGGGCAAAAATGTGGTAAGCCAAAGCCATTTCGCACGCCTAGGTGCGCTTTCGGTAAAATTTACAAACAAAAATAACTTAAAATAATTGACCTTAATAATTCTAAACCATGTGCAAAATCTTGTCCCTCTAGCTCAAAGGGCTCCAGAGATATTAAATAAAACCCCCATTTTTGGTATCCCCTTTAATAGGCCATAACTCCCTTAGGAGCGATTTGCGGGTCTACATTTATATAATTTTTTTAAAATATTTTTTGATGTAGTATGTGTACCTATAAGTATGGACGCGAGTTTTGGGACACCCTGTATACAGTATGACCTGGATGAAGTTACAAAAACGATTGAAATGACGATTTTCATTTATTTATAATCAGAACGATTTTTTTTTTATTTTTACCTAAAGCTTTTTGGCTTGTAAAAAATGTATGGAAATGAAATCATGAAACAGGAAATTGTTTAAATCTGTAAAAAGGACTCAAGAACACTCCTTATTTAACTTCTACTCAAAGTAAAATAAGTATGTAAAGAAATAAAGTAGGCCATGTAGTGATGCAGAGCATCTGTAAATTGCCGATTTATTTTCAATCGCCTTTAAACGTTAAACGTCACAATAAATGTTTTCTTTTTTTGTTTCAGAGATCGCAAAGAAATCGAAAACTACTCACAAGAAGATTTAAGACTATACATGGCCCACACACTCAATAAAGGAGTCAATTTTATTTAAAATATACCCTGTTAGCACAAAAGCCTTCTAAGAAGATTCTTAAAATAAATAGCCGGAAGGACAGCATGCTTCTTAGAAGCATATCTATTTTTCTCAGGATATTCTAAGAACGATTAAAGAAATGCAAAGGATACCGTTTTAATCGTGCTGGGAGTCAATAAGAAGCTTCTTATAAGCCGCTGCATCAAATAAGAATGTTTTAAGAAGCATGTTAAGAATGTTCTTAGAAGTAGGTACATGTATTTTTAAGAATATTCTTAGCATGCTTCTTAAAATATTCTTATTTGATGCATTTAAGTAATAATATTTAATATTGCGCATGCGCAAACAAAGTAGGCAGGCGTTTCAGATTTCTACATTAATGTAGTTTTTCTCTTTCTTTCAAATATTTTATGATACTCGATCCTTTTTATGGAGTCATATCATAAATTTGGAAATGGCGAAAATTTTTACATCTTTGTGATAAACCTAATAATTAAAGTATATAAAAATCTTTAGATATAGCATCCATCAGGTAAGATTGATATGCGATATGCAGTTTTACTGTGAAAGCAAACATTCTACCAGACATAAAAATTATGCGCCACACAAAAATCCAAATAAAAAATAACAAATAATTATCATTTCAAAAAATAATAATTTTAATTTTTTGTCTAAAACTATATAAAATCACTTTATGTCTAAAATTACATCCATTTCTGCTACTTAAGGGTAAAACTTATGTTATTAACAGCAATCTTAAGAATATTCGTAATTCTAACCTAATAAAATAATATAGACGCCATATTACTATTCTAAAAACATTCCCATTAGAATATTTTAAGAATATGTATTTGAGAATATTCTTAGCAAAATACTCTAATCATGCTTAGCATGTGCACTATAGCATTATTCTAAAAATATTCCCATTAGAATATTTTAGGATATGCATTGGGAATATCCTTAGCAAAATACTCTAATTATGCTAAGAATGTTTAGAGTAGGAGCACTTATGCTACTACTGCAGTGCACCTTTTAAGAACATGCTTAGCAGGTTTACAGCATTATGTTAAGAACCTTTTCAAGGGAACGATTAAAAAACCTTCTTAGGATGAAGTGTGTTACCAGGGTAGTATCTAAATAACTTCCAAAAAAATTACGACATCTGCAAAGAAATTTCAGACAAAAGGAGAGGGAATATACTATCAGTGTACATAGACAGAAAAAAATATAATGATATGAAATAATTGTGATACCTGTGTTAGATACTTGCAAGTACACAAATACTTGATATAAACATATTTATTTTCAATAAGTACTTGTTTTTGAGAAATTAGTATTGGTATATTAAATACCTATTTATTATCAGTGACGGACCCGGAGGGGGGCTGGCGGGCTGTAGCCACACCAAAGTCCTTCAATTTATTTTTTTTTACATTTATTTTATAAAGTTTTCTGATAAAAGTTAATAAAATATTTAAAAAAAATGTTATTTGTATCCCCTTAACCCCACCTCAAAAAAATTTTGGGTGTGCCACTGCTTAGTATAAATAGGTACTTACTTTTAATTTTTTTATTTAAGTTTATCAAAACTTAATAAAATAATTTAGAATAGACACATTACTAGTCTATCCCCTTCTTTTGTCTGGCCAAAAAATCAAATCCTTAAGACTTATTACCAGGTGCCTACCGGTATACTGTGTACCTAGTTCCTCTTATTTTTTTCAACTAGAATAAAATGTTAACTGTTTAATATTTTGTATACTTTTAAGTGCCTTAATTTATAAAAACACATGTTGCTTACTTTTTTATTAAAGTTTATTCATGTTTATAAATTATGTTTATTGACTAATAAAAGTAGTTTCCTATACATAAATGTTATTTCTGCAAAGATATAAAATTCTTCTAACTAGAGATAAATACATTGCAATGTAAAAAAAAGACAAAATTTCCAGTCATTCCAAACGGAGCTTTTCTAGTAAGTAAAATTACAGCATGGATACATACAGGTAAAATTTCGGCACCATTATACGGTACACTGTAAAAAATAGTGTAAAATTTGGCTTAAATTTTAACTTAATATTACCATAGTAGTCATGTATTATAGAAAACTTTTAAAATAGTGTAAAAACAAAGAAAAAGTCCAAAATGATCAAAATTTGCGTTACGTAATACTTGAACGTCCCTTAACCTAAGTAATGTCAGATTTATTTGCTTGGAAAAAAATGAATTTGCAATTTTTAAAGTACCTACATAGGTATAATTATTACAAAAGTCATGTTCTTAGAGAACATTCTGAAAACCCAAAAGTGAATAAATCTGACACACTGAGGCATGTCAAATTTAGAACTGTAATCGTCCTACAAACAATTTAAAACACTTTACACCCACATTAAAAATAATGTTCTTCTATTTGTCCAGTCAGTACGTCACAAATTGTTTTTAAAAATAATCCAAATTTTCGCAATTATTTTATAGAGTCACATATGTAATACCTACATTCCCAGAATATGTTTGTTTTTTAATATGTTTGTTTTTAACCTCGTACTATTCTACTTAATTAAGCATCCCCTAAGTCCAGGACTTGTGTGGGCTAGTAGTAGAGGGAACCACCGGCTTTAATTGACTTTCGAACCAATATATCTAGGGAGTACTCCTTCGCCAAATTTCAATTATTAATTAACTGAAAAAGGCAATCGGATAAACAAAAACTTCCAGAATACCGATAGATAAACATACAGACATGTCTGTCTGCAGACAGACAGATAAGAACGAGGACTGCAGTCCTGCAGTACCATGTATTGAGGACTTACAAAGAGATGGACCAAAAAATTAATTGAGAAAACTTTGCCTACAGACCCTTTTGTCTATGTACTTAATTTAAAAATGTAGTTTTTTTTTTTAAATTATTTCATAATATTTAGCTAATTATGTATTGTATTAATTAGTAAGAATTATAATTAATTATATTTAATAAATAAATAGTTATTTTCTTAACTAGTGTATTAAGAAGCATTTTATCCACGCAAAGAATATCAGCCCACGAGGCCGTCAGGCCGAGTGGGCTCATATTCTTAAGTTGATAAAATCACTTAATACACGAGTTGAGAATTTAATTTTATCCAACACCTTTTATTTTTAAATAAAAATCTATAATTTTGCTAAAAATTATGTCAAAAATATTAAGATTAAGTTTTTTTAATACTAAATTAATAGGTAGCCATGGCCTAAGTATGCCTATTAAAAATAAACAATTGCTAGTTTTACATTTCTTACAAACGTCAAAATGGACGCGGTGATGACAGAATTTTTAATAAAAACAGTATTTTATTCAAAAACTAAAGAATAATTTGGGGTTTTCTTTAATTTTTATGGTTTAATTAACGTGCTTCTATTTATAGAATAGTTATAATACTTAATTAATAGGGTATGTAACTAATTTTGGGTGAGATCAAAAGCTGTACGTAAAAGAGTGGGTCAAAAATTTTTTAGTCACTAGTGGAAAAAACTTACTTTTGACATTTAAAATAGTGCTCAAACAAGTGTTTCTGTGAAGGTGTTGGATAAAAGTTATTTAAAGCTATTTTCTTGGGTTTAATTAGTAAAAATTGCACAAAGAACTAAATCATCTAAAGTGACAGGAATCAGTTGTTTATAAAATTTACTCCTACTAGGAGAGAAAAAATTATTATTGCTATAGTTGAAGAAAATTGATTTCACAGTCTGAAAACATGATAAATAATGGTATGTTTTAAAGCTAGTAGTGAAAAAAGGCAAGTCTAAACGACCAAGTTATAAATGGCTCGTTAAAGTTTACTGTATATAGTTACCATAGCAACTCCATTGTTTCCAAAATGGTTACTTGCTGGTTAAGCAAAATATTCATAATTTGGCATTAACGGCTAGAAAAGGCGAATGAAAACCCCATTCTAGAATATGCTATTAGAATATATTCAAGAAATAATATAAAAAATATTAAAAAGATTAGGGCAATGAGAAGTTTTATACTTCAATGGGATTTTTATAAATTAAAATAATCTATTTTAATTTTATGTATCCTTTTTATTTGATCATAATCAGTACCCGGCATATTTCCAGTTGCAGTCCAGTCTTCAGGTCAATAAAAGAGGCTTTACCTCTAAATAATTCAGGGAGTTTTGATTTTGGGTTTATTGGGTAGGGTTTAGGGCCGCAAATAAAAAAACAATTTTGCCACGTTGAACTCGATTTGGAACTGTTATTTTTTTAACGTGTTTTCCACAAAAAAAAACGGATTTTTAAAATATCTCTTAAACGTTACACTATACGTTTTTAGATTTTTATTTTTATTTATTTTTTTTTTCGAAAACTAAAATTGTTCTTTATCGTCAGTTAGGCATGCCCTTTAGAACATTTTGGGTGAAAATTAAAAAAATCTATCTGACACATTTGTGCATCATTATCTCTAGTAAACCAATTTTTGATGGAATTACCATTGTATTAAGTATAAAAAACCTTCCTAGCCAAGTCATAAACAAAAATCTAAAACCCTACAGTATAACGTTTAAGGCGGTGCCGTGAATTAGCTATATGTCGTACAAAAAAATACATGACACAAAAAATATTGGAGATTTGGTCCTCTTTATTTTCATATAAAACGTTTTTTGTCCTAGGATGCCCCGATCTTGAGATATTTTAAAAAGTCCGTTTTTTTGTGAAAAATACGTTAAAAAGAGGAGAGTTCCAAATCGAGTTTAATGTCACAAAATTTTTTATTTGCGGCCTTAAAACCTACCCAATAAACCAAAAACATAAACTCCCTGAATTAAGAGTGCCGAAAAGTCAAAATCTCTGACTACAGTTGAAGAAAATTGATTTCACAGTCTGAAAACATGATAAATAATGGTATGTTTTAAAGCTAGTAGTGAAAAAAGGCAAGTCTAAACGACCAAGTTATAAATGGCTCGTTAAAGTTTACTGTATATAGTTACCATAGCAACTCCATTGTTTCCAAAATGGTTACTTGCTGGTTAAGCAAAATATTCATAATTTGGCATTAACGGCTAGAAAAGGCGAATGAAAACCCCATTCTAGAATACGCTATTAGAATATATTCAAGAAATAATATAAAAAATATTAAAAAGATTAGGGCAATGAGAAGTTTTATACTTCAATGGGATTTTTATAAATTAAAATAATCTATTTTAATTTTATGTATCCTTTTTATTTGATCATAATCAGTACCCGGCATATTTCCAGTTGCAGTCCAGTCTTCAGGTCAATAAAAGAGGCTTTACCTCTAAATAATTCAGGGAGTTTTGATTTTGGGTTTATTGGGTAGGGTTTAGGGCCGCAAATAAAAAAACAATTTTGCCACGTTGAACTCGATTTGGAACTGTTATTTTTTTAACTTGTTTTCCACAAAAAAACGGATTTTTAAAATATCTCTTAAACGTTACACTATACGTTTTTAGATTTTTATTTATTTTTTTTTTTTTTTCGAAAACTAAAATTGTTCTTTATCGTCAGTTAGGCATGCCCCTTAGAACATTTTGGGCACCATTATCTCGAGTAAACCAATTTTCGATGGAATTACCATTGTATTAAGTATAAAAAACCTTCCTAGCCAAGTCATAAACAAAAATCTAAAACCCTACAGTATAACGTTTAAGGCGGTGCCGTGAATTAGCTATATGTCGTACAAAAAAATACATGACACAAAAAATATTGGAGATTTGGTCCTCTTTATTTTCATATAAAACGTTTTTTGTCCTAGGATGCCCCGATCTTGAGATATTTTAAAAAGTCCGTTTTTTGTGAAAAATACGTTAAAAAGATGAGAGTTCCAAATCGAGTTTAATGTCGCAAAATTGTTTATTTGCGGCCTTAAAACCCACCCAATAAACCAAAAACATAAACTCCCTGAATTAAGAGTGCCGATGTATTGAAATCTTGGCCGAAAAGTCAAAATCTCTGACCACGTTTTTTTTCACATTTCTCGACGTTTTAGACCATTCTGAGTCGAAATCAGTAAAAAAATTTTTAGCGTCCGTCTGTCTGTCTGCCTGTCTGTCTGGGTGTAAACTCTCTAACTCCATTTCTACATGAGATATCGACTTGCGGTTTTTTGCATATTGTTACTTATCGTATTCCGAAGAGCTGATTAGATTTTGGGGGTAAACGATTGGGGGTTAGGGGGTAAAAATAGGCTAAAACTCCTATTTTTAGCGTTTTTTGTTTATAATTAAGGCAATTATTATTGTATTTGGTTAATTTAGTACTTATATGAAAGATAATTTTAAATTGGTCAAAAAATGTTATAAACAACGTTTTCCTAAAACGCATTGTTTTCGAGATATTGGCGTTTAAAGCAGTAAAAGGTTTTTTTAGCATATCTCACATATTTATAACCCGATTTCAAATAATTATATTTTAAATAAAAGCTCTTTTTAAGCCCTATAAAAAATGGTATATACAGTTTTTTGCTAGAATATAATGTTTTAAAGATTCAGAATTTAAAATCAAACAAAACACCTAGTTTGAAATTTTCAAACTAGATGGCTCTAGTGTACAATAGTGCCGATAGAATCTATAATTTATTTGAGGCGTATATATATTTATAGTATTATTAATTTGAGCCATTTCGCCTCAATGACTATTTATATCGTAAAAATCTAAAACAGAAAATAAAATTAAAATGTTCTTATCAGGCGCACCTATTTCTAGATGCGCTGGTAAGGTATTGCGTTTAAAATAATACTTATCTGTTATATCTTCTTTACCTAAAAAATATTATTAGTCAATACCTTACCAAAGTTTAAAAATTTTGCCTAAATAGAGAATTTTCAATAAAATTCTTGATAAATCGTTAAAATAATTAAAAAAGAACGAAAAACTGAATAAAAATTAACTTCTAACGTTTCGGGATCTAATCTGATCCCGTTTTCAAAGAAAATTATTAGTTTTGAAAGAATTTGTGCAATATTTGGCTTTATCAATCAAAATATGACAAATGTCAAAATATGTCATTTCGAGGTAATTGAAACAAAGACACCTGTAACAATAAAAAAGGTGTAGAGAAATTAATTTGGAAAAGGCGTTTTTGTTGAAAACGTGTAGAGAAGTTAATTTGGAAAAAACTTTTATTGAAAAGAGGGCAAAGTTAAGTTACCGCGTAATACTTCATCATTAAGTATTGGTGTCCAAATATTAGATAAAGATGAAGAGCATTCGCTAATACAGTTATCTCTGCATAATTTTATGATATAAATAGTCATTGAGGCGAAATGGCTCAAATTAATAATACTATAAATAGTGCCGATGTTTTGACAGGGTGCTTGCAACGTTTCATCTAGTTATTAACTTGAAGACTGGACTATAACTGGAAATACGCCGGGTACTGATCATAATATAGGTATTTAATAAATGTCCGCTATTTATATTATACAATATGTAACAAATTGTTATTAATAATAATAATAAGTGACATTAATTTTCTTTTTTATTTGCATATATAATTTTCTATGCATAAATTAATAATTTAATCTTTATAGATCAAATCAATTATCTGATTAACATTTATTTTAATTATCTTGTATTAGAAAATATAGTATTTAAACGGATTTAACTTTTAGATAATTTTTCTATTTTGCGACTCTTATAAGCTTATAATCACACGCATTTTTCGTGTTCTTATAGGCCCATAAGAGGTCTCTACTTTTTGTTCTTTTGGGTTAGCAACAGACCTGGCCTATCGCTTGACGTTTTCCGCTTTAAAGTTAAATTTTCTACAAAATTTTGTGTTTAGTTTTAGATTTTAAGCTTTTACGGCCATTAAGATATAAAGAACTTTCACTTTCGGGTTTAGACCGTGTTAATGGATTTTCACTTTCCGACGTTTCGTCTCTTACTACTAGAGACATCTTCAGGGATTAATCTGAAACTAAGTTTCGAATCAACTTGTGTCACTATTTATGACGAGTTGTGGTTATTCACCCGTGACGAGGTTTTTCCTATCAAAGACTTCCATATTGCAGGTAAGTGGTAACCAGTGTCCCGATTGATATTGTTAGGATGCTTGATGATTTCTATCGATTCCCGTATCTTCCTTGGCATTTTTCTGTTTTCTGTTAATATTTGTTTTGTTTCAGACAAATTGATTTTATGACCTGTTTCATGTACATGTTCGGCTACTGCCGATAAGGAAATTTGTTTTTTTCTTATATTGCGCTCATGCTCTTGAAGTCTTGTAGAAATTTTTCTCTTAGTTTCACCTATGTAAACCGTACCACAGGAGCAGGGTATTTTATATACGCCTTCTGAACTCAGGGGTATTTTGTCTTTTGTTGAAGTCAAACATTGACCTAATTTTTGGTTGGACCGAAATATAGGCTTAATATTTGACTTCTTCAAAAGTTTACCTATTTTATCCGTGATACCGCTTACATAGGGAAGTATAACTTGTGTCTGTCTGTCATTGTCACTATTGTCCTGTTGTTTGGGTCTGGGATTTCTGTATTTGTATATGGTCTTATTAATGTCTTTTTTGGTATAACCGTTCATGGTCAAGGCTTTGGTTAGTTTAAGGAGTTCTGTGTCTAGGGAATTCTTGTCTGAAATCATGAAAGCCCTATGAACAAGTGAATTAACTACCGAGCGTTTTTGAGAGGGATGGTGATGTGAAAATGCGTTTAGGTATCTGTCAGTGTGGGTTTTCTTCCTGTATACCGAGTGTCCTATTGAGCCATTTTCCGTTTTGTAAACCAAAACGTCCAAAAAGGGAAGTGATCCGTTGTGTTTAGGTTAATTTTACCATGTTAAAATTGTGGCTCGGTTAATTTCAGTAAAAAAGAGAAGAGATGACTATACAATATATCAAAATATCATTTGTTCTTAGAATTTTAAACATGGTGTAAAGTGTAATGCCAATCCAAAACAAAAATCCCTAAATCAGTCATCAATTTAAATGTAAGTTTTTTTAATTTTAGAGCAAAATAGAAAATATTGTATAACGCACTCGTTTCATAACACGTTTTTAGCGCACGAGTACATGTTTAGAAAACGAGCCGCTTGCGGCGAGTATGTTATGAAACTAGTGCTTTAATATACTATTTAATATACTATTATTATAATACAGGCAAATAGAAATGGAATAAGCGTGGTGTGCACCGTCTGAAGAGTGTATTTTCGTACTACCTATTACGGATAATTAAAAAAGCGTCCGCCATATTGAAGCAATGGCGAATATTATACATCTTCGCCAATTTATTTTTAAAATGTCTTGTTATTTTTTTCTTCCAAAAAAAATCACAATTTCAAACACAAAATTTTAAATTGACAAACTAATATTAAGACAGTTCAACATATTCTAACTCTATATTTCTCTACTCTGTGGTATTTCGTTTTTTCGGATATATATTTTAGGAAGCCCAGTATACTTAAACCTGCAGTTCCAGTGCTCCTTTTACTCGATTTTGCCTTAGTTATAGTTTTGTCTGCACTATTATTTTTTATACGAAAAAAATACTGATGCCAATAAAATAATACTTTCCTATAGGTCTAGGTTCATTAAAATCAAAAACAAAAAAAAAATTAAATTAAAAAAAATAAAAATTTTCAAGATGGTCAAAAAAAATTTTTTTCTGAAAAAATTAAAAAAATGTTTTTGAAAAAAATGGTTTTTACCCCATTTTACCCCCTTAACCCAATCCTATTTTTACCAAAAATAATCCCAGCCTAGAACTTTGGATAATCAACCTATGGTCCAAATTTGAAGTCTTTAGCCCGTTGCGTTCTTGAGTTGTAGTGGTCACAAATTTCTCGGACACAGACCGACACACGGACATAATTTTTTTTTTGACGGAAATATGTTTTGGATATAAAACGTCCAGAAACGTAAAAAAAAAAAAAAAACATTTTTCGATTTTTTTTTACTAACGCAAGAGTTTCCTTGGGGAAAGTAAAACATTAATTAGCAACAAACTTCTTAATGATAAGTATTTGTTTTTATCAATATCAAATCTAGTAGACAGTCTTTTAAGAATACTTTGCTGTTAATTTATTACAAATATTTTGCAATATATTTTTATCTGAATGTTTTTGTAAGGTCTGGCTGAAAGATAAGTTAGGTGAAGGGAAAGTTAAAGCATTTGAAATGGAAATGAAGAGTTTATTTTTAAATCCTAGATAGTGTGAATATTTGCATTCCCTTGTCTCTGCAACAAGCCAGATTCCGCATTTTGGTATAATTTATTTTACACCCTCTAATTTAGGCGGTTTATCTAATATTAAACATCTTATCTTTAAGATAAACCTGCATGTCATGAATACTGTATCATAAATTATTTAAATATTTTTCGTAGTTTGGACTGGTATTATGTTTAAAAATAATGTACGACTTTTGTCGCTTTGTGGCTTGAATACTAAAAATGGTAAGTACTAAAATACTGATATGTTATTTACGTTAAAATGTAAATATCATATAAAGTATGATTTACTTACTTAGTTCTCTTGATCTAAGTCAAGCGGTTTATCTAATATTAAACATTTGAAGAGCTTATTGTTAAAAGGAACCTAAGTCACTTTTTCGGCCATATTTTCTTCTGGACTAAATATCTACTAAAGTGTTGAAAAAAATTATCTACATACAGCCTGTTCCAGAACTCGCGTACCGAAATTTAAGAGGTGATTCTACATCCAAAAATATGAAAAAAAGTTTCTATAAAGGTTGGTCCGGAAATGAGCCAATCCTGGCATCGCATTCTTATGTACTATGCTTGTTATGCGAGTTCTTGGATAGGCCCTTTCCAGAAAAGCAGTAGCGATATCTGTTAAATTTTTGATACACTACGATTTATGCATAATTATGCTCTTTATGCGCTCTGTGGTGTAAACCGGGCCGCGTCCCTTACTATCTTGCATAACTGGACGGAGTATAGTACATTAGCCTATGCATATTGAAAATTTAAATAACAGCTTGCAACCATTATAATTTTATAGGCAGTTTTTTGTTCTTTTCTCCAAATTTTCTCAAACTGACTTTTTGTGAATACAGTCTAATGTGTCATAAGTTATAATTATTAAAGTATTTTTCGTAATTTGAACATTTACTGATATTAAGGTTTAAAATACTAAAATACCAGAATACCAGCATACTAAAAATGGTAATTATAACCAAAATACTTAACGCACCCTTAGGGCACATTTCCGGACCAACCTTTAAATGAACTTTTTTTACTTTTTTTACTTTACTTTACTTTACTTTACTTTTTGCGTGTTCTTATAGGCTCATAAGAGGTCTGTACTTTTTGTTGTTTTGGGTTGGCAACAGACCTGGCCTATCGCTTGACGTTTTCCGTGCAAATGTCAATGTCGCTTTAAAGTTGAATTTTCTACAAAATTTTGTGTTTAGCTTATTTTTACCATGTTAAAATTGTGGCTTGGTTAATTGCAGTAAAAAAGAGAAGAGATGACTATAAAATATATCAAAATATCATTTGTTCTTAGAACTTTAAATATGGTGTAAACTGTAATGCCAATCTAAAACAAAAATCCCTAAATCAGTCATCGATTTAAATGTAAGTTTTTTTAAATTTTAGAGCAAAATAGAAAAAATTGTATAAAGCACTCGTTTCATAACACGGCAATAACACGGCAATAACACGGCTCGTTTTCTAAACTTGTACTCGTGCGCTAAAAACGTAATATTAAAATACTTTGCTTTCATTAGAGAATACATTTTAATTCCTAGATTACACTCAAGCAGCCTTTTTGTGAGCTTATCTTCAAAAAAGAGCAAACGCTGCGAATTAATAAAATTTTATAATGTGTTGGAAGTAAAATTTTCGTTTGTTTCAGAGCCCAGGATATAACAAGCCACAAATGTATGTATTGCTTCGCATTCCATTGAATAATATTCGTATATTATGCATTTTAGATTTGATCTAGGAGACTTTGGCGAAAAATTCACCGCGAAACTTTTACCGCGAAAACGTTTACCGCTAAAACATTTACCGCGCAATGATTTAACCTCGAAAGGTTTCACCGCGAAAAAGTAATTACCGCGAAAAATTATTACCGCGAAAACATTTACCGCGGAAACTATTATCGCGACAATAAAAATCGCGCATACTTTTACCTCGTAATAATATATTCGCGCATACATTCGCCGCGCAATATGGTAATCGCGCCTAAATTTTAATTTAAAAAATAACCTTTAAATATATACTATAATTTTTTGAATGAAACGCTTATTTTATAATCATAGTTTTGTTTTTATTTTAAACTAAACCAAACAATTTAATCATATTTATGTTTTTTAAAATACTAAAATTATAATACCAATATAAAGAAATTAGTTATATATTATATTATATTATATTTATTAGTAACATAATCATAATTTACTTACATATATTTTTAAAAACCAAACCAAACAATTTAGCTATATTAAAATTTTGTTAATTCTGCAATTATAAAATTGGTAATATAATATATTAAACTTGGCGTAGCTAACGAAAAAGTATTATAAAAAAACGTATTTTTATAATTTAAAATTAGACGCGGAATTTGCTTTGCGCTTTAAATATTTTCGCGGCTATTACTTTCGCTATATATTTTTCGCGGTAATTGCATTTCGCTATTTAAACTTTTCGTGGTAATAGTTTTCGCTATTTTTATTTCGCTTTAATATTTTTTCGCTTTAAATTTTTATCGCTGTTAATCCTTTGCGCGGAAAAAAACATTTCGCGGTAAATTTTTCGACGAAGGCTCCCGTTCCCGTACTCCCCGAGGGGGTGAGGCGGTAATTATTTTTAAATATTTTCAATATTTTCGTCAAAATTGGTATATAGGAGTTTTTGGGGTTGGCGAATATAAATCTGATAATAAGTTTTTTCTAATTTCACCCCCTGAGGAGTGGGGGGTAGTTTTCGTGAAAACTGGTATATTGGGGTTTTCGAGGTTGCTGAAAGTGAATCTGATAATAAAAAAATTCTAAATCCACCCCCTGGGGGTGGAGGGCAGTTTTCGTGAAAATTGGTATATTGGGGTTTTTGAGGTTGCTGAAAGTGAATCTGATTATACAAAAATTCTAACTCTACCCCCAAAGGGGCGGGGGGTAGTTTTCGTGAAAATTTGTATATTGGGGTTTTTCAGGTTGCTGAAAGTGAATCTGATAATAAAAAAATTCTTATGGAGGGTAGTTTTCGTCAAAATTGGTATATTGGAGTTTTTGAGGTTGCTGAAAGTGAATCTGATTATATAAAAATTCTAACTCTACCCCCAAAGGGGAGGGGGGTAAGTTTCGTGAAAATTTGTATATTGGGGTTTTTCAGGTTGCTGAAAGTGAATCTGATAATAAAAAAATTCTTATGGTGGGTAGTTTTCGTGAAAATTGGTATATTGGGATTTTTGAGATTGCTGAAAGTATATCTGATTATAAAAAAATTCTAACATTACCCCCAAAGGGGCGGGGGTAGTTTTCGTGAAAATTTGTATATTGGGGTTTTTCAGGTTGCTGAAAGTGAATCTGATTATACAAAAATTCTAACTCTACCCCCAAAGGGCGGGAGGTAGTTTTCGTGAAAATTGGTATATTGGGGTTTTTCAGGTTGCTGAAAGTGAATCTGATAATAAAAAAAATCTTACTACACCCCCTGAGGGGCAGAGTGTAGTTTTCTTGAAAATTTATATATTGGGGATTTTGAGGTCGCTAAAACTGAATCTTGCAATAAAATTTTTCTAATTTCACCCCCTGATGGGTGCGGGGTAGTTTTTGTGAAAATTGGTGTATTGGGGTTTTTAGGGTTGCTGAAAGAGAATCTGATAATAAAAAAGTTCTAACTGCACCCCCTAAGAGGCGGGGGGGTAGTTTTCATGAAAATTGGTATATTTTTAGGGTTCCAAAAATAAAAGTCTAATAAAAAGTCCATTTTACGCGCGGTGTAAAATGGGAAAGCTCTTTTACTGGCCAGAGTATTTTCCAATCGGTTTGTGCAGCTCAAAAAAAATCTGTATTTTTGTTTAGTTATATTTTTTTCTTCTGCTTCATTCCGTTAATACCTCTTACTCTTACTCCAAACCCCCTTCGTAAAATCCTTACTCGTCTATAACCATACTTCCCACTAACTCGAATTCTAGTACGCGGACAAAGAGACTATTAAATTTTGCGATAATTTTAGGTTTTTTGTAAAGACCAGCCCTTCCTAGACAAAAAATAAAAACTGAATAGGGAGTAGGGATGTTACGAAGTAGGCTGGTTAGTATTTAGTATTTATTTATACTCGTTTAGGGACCTTTTTTAAGGTATTTTACACCACAGTGTTAAGTTATACATATAATTTATATAGAACACAGCTTCTCAATCTTGATTATCAAATTTTCAAAGCTTCTCCATAATATTCCATGCTCGTGCCATATACGCTGCATCATTTTTATTGAAATATATTAAAATATACTGTATAAACTAAATAAAATATGAAAAATGTAAAAAAATTAAAAATAACTGTCCATTGTGATTTATAACCTGTAAAGTAGGAGTAAAGATGTTAGGAATTGGAAAATTAAAAGTTTGGATGTTAGTCTGCGACCTATAATATTCTTCGAGCTGTATGCGTAAGAAGAGTATATTAAACGATACGTGAGTTTATGAAAACGACCTTTCCTCTCTGATAATGCATAGGCTTAAGCCCGAAATAAACGGCACGGAAGCCGTATTCCAATTTTCCCTAGTTTCCCTTTATAAAAGATTTTAATGGAATATTTGGGCCTAACAATTTTGTCAGGTATTTTATTATTAAGATAATAAAATATAATTATAACATTATTTTATATATAATTTATATTATTATTATAATAAAATATAATTATAAAATTATTTTATATATAATTTATATTATTATTATAATATAATTATTAAGTTAATAAAATAAATACTGTGTGCTTCCTCAAGGGTTTTTAAGGCCACAATAGTATAATATTAGGGAAAAGATAGTATTCTCTTGGCTTATTTTTGAATTTTATAATAATTACAGGCAAAAGGATGACGTTTTAATTTTTTTAATACCTAATATAACAAAATATAATTTAATCACCTTAATATTAAATATAATAAAACCTCTTTTAATAATAAATTTTACTGTTAAATTCAAAAGAAAATTTTATAAAATTGATTAAAAAGTATGTAGATAATACCTACTACTATGTATAGATAGAGATATATTGCGTTTTCAAAGCATTCAAAAAGAAAATCTGTGTATCTTCAGGATAAAAACCGTAATCTTTTCAGGAAATATTTCAATTTTGTGCTGAAAATGTCGATCATTGGGATTTCAGAATAAAACTAGATGAAACGTTGCAAGCACCCTGTCAAAACATCGGCACTATTGTACACTAGAGCCATCTAGTTTGCAAATTTAAAACTAGGTGTATTGTTTGATTTTAAATTCTGTATCTTTAAAACATTATATTCTAGCAAAAAACTGTATATAACATTTTTTATAGGGCTTAAAAAGAGCTTTCATTTAAAATATTATTTTTTGAAATCGGGTTTTAAATTTGTGAGATATGCTAAAAAAACCTGGTACTGCTTTAAACGCCAATATCTTGAAAACTATGCGTTTTAGGAAAAGGTTCTTTATAACATTTTTTGACCAATACAATAATAATTGCCTTAATTATAAACAAAAAACGCTAAAAATAGGATTTTTACCCTATTTTTACCCCCTTACCCCCAATCGTTTAGCCCCAAAATCTAATCAGCTCTTCGGAATACGATAAGAAACAATATGCAAAAAACCGCATATCTCATGTAGAAATGGAGTTAGAGAGTTTACACCCAGACAGACAGACAGACTGACTCAAAAAATTTTTTTACTGATTTCGACTCAGAATGGTCTAAAACGTCGAGAAATGTGAAAAAAACGTGGTCAAAGATTTTGACTTTTCGGCGAAGATTTCAATACATCGGCACTCTTAGTAGCACTAAGTGCCGATGTAATAGCTGTATAATAGCAGAAAATTTTATGATTTAATATATTTTGCCTGAAAATGTTTTCAGTAAAAGCCATTACTTATTTAGGAACTCTTGGTATTGGTAAATCAATGAGATAAATATTTTCTCGCTTTATATAGTTTTTTTTTATTTTTGGCGAAAGTTTGGTTGTCATTGTAAAAATTTCACAATGAAGATGATATTCTTGACTTGAAGAAGAAAACTTTTATTTAAAGACAAAAAAAAATGAGTGAAAGGAACTAAGAGTATATACGATAAAATATAAACCTCGACTTGATTTTAGGGAGATAAATAGATTTTGAAGTTTCTATGTATAAACTCCATTTAACGAGAGAATACGACTCTGACGTCACAACGCGTAAATTAAAAAGCAACCTGTGTGTAATTGAACCTTATTTATTAAGGCCTAATACATTATATAGAAAATGTATATATACAAAAATCATTTATTAAGTCTTAAGAAATAAGTTTCAATTATACTACAGGGTGCTATTTAGTTTAAGGGCTGTGAGTCAGAGTCATATTCTCTCGTTGAATGGAGTATACTTACTAGGTATAGTCGCTGTCAGAGTATTTTTTTTTAACAGCGATTATTTTTATTTGGCACGTGTCAAACTGTTCGTCCAATAAGGATGTATAATTTTAGACTCATTTAAACTAATTTATTTTTTTGCAGTCCACGTGGACTGATTCTAGCCACTTAACGAAAGACGTTATCCAATCATATTTCACAAAAGATGTAGACACATTCGCAAGGCAATTGTAGCAATAAATATTTACTGGACCGGCTTTAATTTGTTTTACTTGTGCTCTGTGCATCGAACTTTATAAGAAAAACGTATTTAATATAGAGGAAAGGAAGCAAATATGGGCTAGCCATTTTATTTTTTCTTGTAAAAAAATAAATAAAAGTTTAGTTCCAATAAAAAACGTACCCAACGATAGCTATATTAATTAGTCACAACCTGTTATAAATACATATTGATTAAAACAAATAATAAATTCATTATTTCGTAAATAGTAAGAAGGTGCACTTTTGTGTCGATTTGAAATTGGCCCTAAATATGGGCTGCCCCCAAAATTGTGTAATAAATATTAGATTTGAAGTGGCAATCAATCTTATTGGTCTCAATAAGTTAAAAGTATAAAAGTTATATCTAAAATGAAATAATAAATCAAATAACTCCTAATATAGAACGTGGTATATTAAACATTTTTAAAGCTTTGAAGGTACCCATCTCGTACTGCCTCATCGCTATTATAGCGCGTTCCATATCGCCCTTGTTCCATTTTCTTCTATTCTTGGCTGTTGCTGATCTTTTCTTGGCCTCCTAGAAAAATTCTAGTCTTAAATACATAGTTCTATATAGCCCATAATAGAAACACAGGGATGGCCCATATTGCAAAAATACTCGGTGTATACAACAAAAGAGGTTATGTCTAAAACTCAGGAATTAGAAGAAAACTAATAAGCACACATCAAAGCCCGATTATGTGGCTTTAATTTGTTGCAGAAATGGTTTTGAAAACGTTGTTATCTATCAGGTAACGGAATTTATAAAATAACCTAAAAAAGTTCTGTGGCTTGCTAAAAAGGACAGAAAATAAAAATAAATTCTCAAACGTCAACGAATGTATGAATTAATTAATGAATATTTACTGTGGAAGTTTAACTTCGCCATTTACGATTTGCGATAGTCAGATGCAGAGAACTGCATCGCATAGCTGAAAAACCCACCTAGCGCATATTACAAGACCTAGCCCACATTTGCTACCCTTCCTCTAATAAAATTTAATTAGGTCCCTGTCGCACATTATTCTGTTTTAAATATAAACATTCTACTATAAATATGACACCAACTATATCACCTACTGGCCATACAATCACAGGCGACTTCTGATTCCTACAAATTTAATTTATCGTAAAAAAATTGTTGCTAGCATTAAAGTATTGCTAGAAAATTTATGGCTGTAGATTGAAAGTCATTGGTTGGCAGGATGAGAATTAGACGTTTTGATTGGTTGCTATTTAAAAATATATTTATGTTTAAAAAACATCGATGGAAGAGGAAATGAGTCTTTAAATTGAATAGTTTTTAATTTGTTTTTAATAAATTCTACTTACTTATTTTTATAATTTTAGACAAGAAATTCTTGAATACAAATGTGTTTCATGAAAAAAATCATAAACCTTAAAAATGTCCGTCTGTCTCTCCGCTCGATGTCACGTTTTTTGTGTACACGATAACTCAAGAACAAATTATGCGATCGACTTGAAACTCTTAGAAAAATTCAAGTTTTATGAGAGAAAGATAGGCAATATATTAAGCCTATAGGCTTAAAAATAATTCCCCCCTAAATAAAAAAACTGTATACTTTGTAAAAATAAAAAATTAATCTAAAGAAAAAGTCGGATTGACGTAATTTTTTCATACTAACTTTCATATAATATCTTTTGCCGATGACACTGCAATTTTCTATCAGGGTAAATCCTGGGCTTTTCTAAAAATGTTAATTAAAGATGATCTAACAAATATTATAGACTGGTTTGAACAAAACGGTCTTACAGTTAACATGAATAAGACAAAAGCAGTTCCATTTACATCCCTTGAAAATAATTTGCCCCCTTTTAATAAAATTGCTATTGATAACGACATGTCACTTTCCATTGTCAAAAATATTAAATATTTAGGTGTAGTGATAGATAATCATTTGCGTTGGGATGAGCATATCGAGTTGGTTACTAAAAAAATAAGAAAACTAATTTTTAAATTTTATCAGCTAAGAAAAATTCTTGACTTTAAGCAATTAAAAACAATATATTTTTCTCTAGTAGAATCTATTCTGCAATATGGAATTATTGGATGGGGTGGGGTTAGGAAGACGTTGTATTCCAAGCTAGAGAACATCCAAAAGAAAATACTTAAAATTATTATGAAAAAACCACGTAGATATCCCACTTTGCAGGTTTACGAAAGTACAAAAATTTTGGAAGTTCGCGAGATCTACGTTAAAACATTATTACTCTATTACTTTAATAACAAATCCCAATTTCCTCTAATAAATCATGTGCAAAATACTAGATCTGTTACCTCTAATAATATTGTGTTATATTCTTCAAATAAATCAATAGGACAAAGATACTTTAATTACTTTATGCCAATATTTGTAAATGCTATTCCACAAGAATTAAGAAAAATGTCTTCACAGTTTTCGTTTTCAAAGAAAATTAGGTCATGGATTTTAGAAAATAAACAATTTATTGAATTAATTATACATCCACAGTGGTAAACTATTATAACTTATTGTCCTTTATCTCCATATTTATATTATTTAGCTATTGCCTGCAAAATTACCTTACCTACTGTTTTTGTTTTTATTATTAATTATGTACACTCTCTTATACTTTATTTTATATATTAATGATAATATTATATATATATATATATATATATATATATATATATATATATATATATATATATATATCAAAAAAAATATTATTTTTTATACATACATATATAAATTGTTAAATAGATTTATTATTAAAATAGGTACCATAAATTTTACATATATTAAGCTCCGTGCATTACATAGCTAAATCTCATTGTCAGGGGTTTCAATACTCCTTTATGAGAGTTTGTTTGTTAGTATTAATTACTTACCCGAGTTTATTGTAAAAATATATATGTGTATATGTGTATATATATATAGGTGTATATATATGTGTATATATATATATATATATTGTAAACTTATGTACTTATACCTACAATAATATAATTCTTAAAATAAGAATATGTAGTTTATTCTTATTTTTAAAATTTCATATTTTTTTCTATTCTGCTATTTTACCAGCATATCTAGTAATATGATAGTGCTTATATTATCCTAAAAAGGATACAACGTTGATGGAAAATAAAAAAAAACCTGAAGATATAAGCTTTAAAGTTGAAATAAGCATAAACTCAAATAACTCTTATCTAGAAACATCTACATATAAAAATATCCTTAAGCATATGAGTAGGAATTTTATACTCTTGCCCAAGAGGGCCTTGCTCTCAGGTAATGTAATAGTATATTTTATCCAAGGCCGTTATTTATAGGCCTATATACCACGGGTCTGTAAAAATAAACCGTTTAAACTGAAAACGGCCTTTGATAAAGTCGAGGATAAAGTATAGCATTTTATTCGCGTATAATAGCTATTATTCATACTGGTCATTACGCCACTCACCTAACGGCTTGTGTCGAAAAATTTACCCTCATTGATGATGATGAGCAAGTTCTGATGGTAGCTGTGATTAAAATATTAATTTTATAAGGGGTTTTAACCAAAATAATTAGTTTACCATTAACTTGATGTAAATATCTATGTAAAAAATAAGTTTAAAAAAAAATATTGTTTTTTTTTCGTGTTCCAAAAAATCCGCAACTTTTTTTTTTCATAGACTAATATTGGCAAAGTTACATTGAAGGGGGACAATACCACAGTAATGCATGATAATATTACTTGCAAGGGGGCCAAATGCCCATTGTGCAAGGTCCTTCTGTGGACCACCGACTTATAGTGACTTCCGAACCACTGTTTGTAAGGCACAGACACAATTTTTGTCCAACAATTCTTTTTACAGAAATTGAACAAACTATTATTTCTGCTACCTAGTTCAATCTAAGGCAAGTAGAATCAAATTTAACAATTCAAGATAACACCGCAAAGAGAGCATCCTTACTGTATAATCGGCCAAAATTCTCCATACCACAAAGAGAGCAGCCATCATGTACAGTCGGACACAAATCTCAATATCGCATGAATTAAATAATTTGTCTTCCACCGCGGAGACTCGAACCCACGCTTTTGCCGTGACGAATTAAGTATCAGACCATAGACTAATATTACTATAGGTAAAGAAAAATCAGCGTGGAAAGGGATCATTAACAAATGGTTATTTTTTGTATATTTATGATTTAAACGGATAGTTACTATTTTCAAGTTTCGATTCGAGAACATTTAATTTGGACACCGCTTATCGAAAAGGAACCAACCGACATTTTTAACGAAATTTTCTTAGGTAATTTCGTTAAAAATGTCTCTTGTTTCCTTTTCGATAAGCCTTATCCATAATAGGACTAAAAAAATAGTTTATTTTACAGATGGTTTAAGATCTTCACGAAAATAGGGTATTAAATGTATTTTTAAGTTTAATCATATTAAATCATTTAAGCATTTAATTTAAATGTTTTAATTTTAAGTACTTCTCCAAAACTTTGCAAAAAAAATGCTCTAATTTCGTAAAAATACAGTAAACGATAAAAAAATCGATGAGTTATAATGAATCCTCCATGTAGAATTTTAAGTTATTGACATTGGTCTACATCAACATAACCAAAAGAAGCCCATTGACACATTTATAGAAATATAAAAAAAAATAATAATTTTGGACCCTAATGGCGAGTATTTTTTTTATTATTTTTTCATTATTTTATTATAAATAAGCCGTATCAAAAATAGTTTTATGTAAAAATTTAGAATGTCGTCCTTGTATCCCGCTCCATTGTGCAATGTTAATTCTTTTCATTCAATGTGAAAAGTTTGAGCAAAAAAAACAACCAATAAATCCTTTTTTTTACGACTGCTTTAGAATGTAAGCAAATACACACACTTTTTAAACACAGAATGAATCCATTCTAGCTCTAGATACGGTATGAATATTCCGTATCAAGTGTTAGAATAAGCACATGTAGTGCCATCTCTTGTTTATAAATGTAAAGAAAACTGTAGCAAAATTAGCAAAAATATATTTATTTTATCACGAAATATTGAATAATTTAATGCAATTTAAAGTTTTGCGTTAAAACTGCATAAAGTTTATTAGTTTTTTTTAATATTTCACCAGTTTTTTTTTCAATTTAGTTCAAAAAATTAAAACTGCTCCATTTATTGTTAAATATTTAAACCTGATATCTGTCACAACAATCGGACATAACCTTCAATTTTTGCATTATAACGTGTAAATATGTGCTAAAGTTAATTAAAAATCTTTTTTAAGTACTGATTTGATAAAATTATTAAATAATTTTAGCTTTATTTAAAAATATGTGTTTTGTTGCATTTACAATGTCGAGTCACGAAAAAAATTGTTTTAACCTTGTCCGCAGTTTAAAGCCATACAGTGTTTCATATTTGCATTCGAAGAAAAAGTATAGTCTACAACACGTATGGAATAGTCATTCCGCGTTCGCGGGACCGTCATACTCGCCTGCCGGCTCGTATGACAAACTTTCCGCTCGCGCGGAATATTGTCTATTCCATACTAGTTATAGAATATACTATTTTAGCTCTACAAACAAGGCAATTTTCTAGCGTGTGTTCACATTTCAAGAAACCACAAGTCTTCCAATAAAATCGCCTAATGCCCTTGTCTCAGTATATGCACCCTATTTTGCACTCGATTCCCATTCTCTACGGGTCTCGTCCATATATTTTACTTGGAACTTGATAAGTCGTCACCAACTACTCGAATCCTTAGATCCTTCTGCGAAAAACAGAATGACACAACTTCTGAAATGAGAAAGTTTTCCAAAACTAGCATACCTTCTGCTTCTATATACCGACAAATAAGAATTTATTTCTAAAGATGAGTTTTTTATTAACTACATAAGTAGGATCTCTCTCTCTCTCTCTCTCTCTCTCTCTCTCTCTCTCTCTCTCTTTCTCTCTCTTTCTCTCTCTCTCTCTCTCTCTCTCTCATTCATTAGTAATGAATCATTACTAATATATTACTAGTGAAAGACGAACTAAACGGTATCACATTTTTTAAGTTTAAACACAAAAGGGAACGACTTTTCTAGAGGAAGAAGTATCTTTACCTTACTTTAACCAAATTTTATTATCTTAACTTTAACATACTAAAGTTTATTTTTTTTAAGGCATAGTTATTTTAAATACTCCCCAAAGTCCGATTTACACTGAAGCATGTGGCTTGTTTTGAATGTCAACATAACCAAAATTTATAATTTTTGTTTACTTTAAATAATACTTTGTTTTTATGATGTTTGGACTTTGGAAAAACAATCTTGTATTCCTGTAGAAACAAAATTTGCTTATAAAATCGCTTTTATTCTTATAATTTAGAGGAATAAACCATTGTTTTGTTCTCGTTAATGGCACGTCAACGTTTTACGGTTGTGTAAATTGGGCCTAGTTATTTCGCTTACGATGCATGCGTATCTTACGTTGGCTATGGTAAATTCAAGATTGTTTACAAGCGGGAAGGTTTAAAATAACTATACCTTAAAAAAAAATAAACTTTAGGATGGTTTGGAGAGTGTTGTTTAAATGACGTCATAGTTAGTTGGTAAAGTAAAAGTAAAATCTTTTTCGAGGTTAAAAAGTTGATTGAGTTGTTTATTTTGCGATATTTGAAATTGAGAAAGTTAGAACAAAATGATCTAAAAAGTCCAATCAAATTACTAAGATCTGTAAAGTTAGTCCTAGTCCTGACTTATTCTTATCGTACTGGTAAGGGCAATTTTATTTAGAAAACACTAAATATTTTCCAAATAGGACAAACATATTAGGCTGATTTTTTATTTTTGGGTTTTATATTTTTAGTAGGCACATGGAGCTAGTGTAAAGCAGTACAATGCATTGCAATGCATTGCAATGGTGTGCTTATCTCAAAAAGATAATTTTTGCAGATAGGACAACTTGCCTTACCTGGGCAGTATTGAAGTATCACCAATGATATTTAGCGGATTTTGGATTAAAAGGATGCAAGCGGATATTGCCTTTGTTGTGTTGTTTTTTTTTGTATTGTGGGTAAGTTTTCGCAGAAGTTTTTCGTTTGTCGGAAGTTTGTGCCATTGTTTCTATTTCATCAGAATTGAATTAAATATTTTAGTAGCTAGAATTCTAGTTGATAAAATTTAACATACTTTTGCAACATGGTAGATCAGGAATTACTGGTTTAATTTCCCTGAATAACCTGGCTAAATTGCAATCTAGGTAGACTAAGAGTTCTACTAATTTGTTTTACGGTAAAAGGGAATAAGCTTACAAAAACGTACAATTTTATTATACTAGTACACAAAATGTTTATCCAAATTAAAGCCTCTTTACACGGAGCAATTTGTGCGTAAGTTTGATGCTATGCAAGTTTGTTGCAAGACTGATTCAGTCACTGCGCATGCCTTCAGGCAAGTTTAAGGCCATTTTCGTGCCATCAAATTATTTAGAACATATTCTGTTTTTCGGCGATTTTCACGCAAGTTTTATGATTATTTTCGTGGTACCAACCTGGAAAAAAAGTTACCAAATCGATTTCATTTTACTAATATAGTAGCAACTGCACATGTTAATAATTATTATTTTAATTAATAGGTCGGTCTGTCTAACTAAAAAAAAATTTTAAAAAAGCGAATGCTAGGTTATGTTTTTGTCAACAAAAGCAGAGACACGTCAAAATTTTCTAGTTGGCAGCACTGTTTACCTTGAAATATATAGCACCAAACTTGCGTACAACTTGCTAGGTGAAAAGACAAATCAATGTCCAATTGTCCTCATGCTATATTTGGCAGCAAACTTGCATAGCATCAAACTTGCGTACAAATTGCTCCGTGTAAAGTAGTCTTTAATTGGAGCCGTACCGTTAACTGGGATGACTTCGGACGGTGTGGGTGATTTCGGACAATTTTTTGCAAAACTCTCTGAACCAAAGCACGTGTGCACAAGTTGTGGGGTTCAATTCCACAACTTGTGCACACAACCCATTAACTTGTTCAAACGTGCTTTTTTTCAGAGGCTTTTGCGTGAAATATTAGGTCCTGTCTACTCTGCCGTGCTAAGCTGAAAGGTCCTATCTACATAGGTTTAACTTACACAGATAGGACCTTTCAGCTTAGAAGGCAGTACTAAGGACACCAGATGAGTCTAGTTCACTTCCCGAGTGAAGAAATTATCTAATCTAGTTTTCTTAAGGTCCACAGGCTCGCATAACCACAAACAAAAATAAATCGGTTATTACTAAATCACCCTAAGTGAAAACCGTTATTTCGTGATGTGCAAAAAATTAGAAATTTGATACTTGTTTAGTGTTCAGTAAGTGTTTTTGCACACTAAACAAGTGTTCTAATTTTTTTTCACTTAGTACAATATGAAATATCGGTGTTTTAGTAATAACCGAGGCACCCTATTTTATCCAAAATAAAAGTTTTGCCACTGAAAAAAAGCTTTACCCCTGGCAGAAAATTTTTGCCGGGCCCCTACCATCGACGCCGGGCCCTCCTCGGAGGCCCGGGCCCCGGGGAATCTTCCCCCCTTCCCCCCCTGAATCCGGGCCTGATTATGGTTATGCGAGCCCGAGCTCATGCGAGTCTCTAGACGGCGCTTTACAAAACTCTACATAATAAGTTAAAAGACGTTCGGGACATCCAAAGAACTTTTACCTCAAGAAGTTATTTCAGACCAATGTTTATGGAGGTGTCTACTTTTTGTTTGTTTGTTTAAATAAACGTACGCAATACTGCTTCTGGTGTATGGAGTATGTAAGTATCGCTAGTTTTGACCTTCTGGTGACCAGAGCGATGTTGCGTAATTTTCACTTTATCATTATGATAAATCTTTATACCAACATTAAAATTTTAAAAAACTACTATACTACGACACTATAATTATGTTTGATAATGTAATATAATTAAATTTATTAAAATTAAACTACTAGTTCATATAAAACTCAAATAAAACTAAAATTTCTTAAAATTTACAATAAAATATCTAAAGCAGGTGTTGCTTGACAAAGTTTACGACATTAGACTGTGAGTTTACACATTCTTTCTCTCTCTTTACGCTTACTAGGTGTAAACAATTGTCACTCCTCACCAGCCCCTCACCGTAGTTTGTTCATGCTTCAAACAAAGCATACGGTAGATTTCATCATGTTCATTCTTGAGGTGAAAGTTCTTTGGGGACGTCCAAATACGTCCACAAAGTATGTCACGCCTATGAGGCGATCCTTACTTTGTCACACTTGGAGGGGGAATAGCAAGCGCAAAACCACGAGTGGTTACTGGGGGTAATTACCTTTCCCCCATATATGCAGAAACAATTAAAATCTCTAGGAAAATAAATTAAAAAGTCATAATTCTGTTATTTTGACTATAAGATTTGCTAAAAAAGTGTGTGTAAATTTACATAAAATATGAAATTTAAAATTCAAATTTTTACATACCTAACATAAAAGTTTACATAAAAAAATATTTATCTTTTTATTTTTTTATTATTTCAAAATAATAAACTACATAAATGATTTTTTGGCACCCTCTAAGTAGTTTTTTCACAATATATTAATTAAAATTTCATTAGAAATTATAAAATAAAGTTCATAATTTCCAATGGAATTTATTATAACAAGAATTGTTGTGGAAAATTTACATAATATATTCTAAAACATTTTATTTTACATGAATTAATATAAAATTGTTCACAATATATTTAAAAAATTTACATAACGAAAATTTACAATTGTTACATTTTTTCCTCTGTGTAGGTAAGAACTTAATAAAGTAGGTGTGACCGGGGCTAGTTGTCGCAGGGGTAAGTTGTCGAAGTGCTTATATCTTAAAAAGTAAAATATTTTTCTGCGCCAAACCAAGATTAACCGCTGCGTTACAACAGTGCCATTTATCATTCGTAAACTTAAATGCAATAAATTAAAAGAGCATCCAGATAAACCAAAAAATGTAAAAATTAAAGAGCCTAATAAATTTTTTGTGGTAAATATTTTTTCTTATTGTTACTGATTTAAAGCATTAAGATAAAAGAATTTTATATATAATAATAGTTTAAGGTGTATATTATTTGTTGATATTGTCATTTAGAAGTTTTTATTCGTTAATTAGAAAGTACTTGATACATAACGTAAAATTGACCACTGGGGCTAGTTGTCGCATTTGGTTTGGGGCTAGTTGTCGCATGATATAACATTTACTTTTTGGCATTTTTTTATTCAAAACTGTCTAAAAAAGTGAAACTTTGTCGAATAGCAAATAAATTCGTTTATTAAATTATATTAAATTAAAAAAAAAATCAAAAAAATATTATTTAATTATAAAGTTGGAAATTTTGGCACAAAAGTAAAAAGTTAGATAACAATCAGCTTGTGGGGAGGCACATGTCTTATTAGTTATTTATAATTTTTATAAATGCCTTTATATTTATTCAAAAAAATATACTCGAAGTGCCGCGACAACGTGCCCCGTGATGGGGCACGTTGTCGCACTTTTCAAGACTTCACAAAAAAAACATAATTCTAAAACCCTATAAATTTTTCCATGTTTTTTCTTTAAATAATGTTACTGAAACATGCAGCTAAAATTACCATTCTCAATTAAAAAAAATACAAAAATAAAGGAAAAAACTGACTTTGAATGAAAAGTGCGACAATTAGCCCCGGTCACCCCTATTATTAAAGGTAAAGTTTGTTTTTTCTTAATTCACTTTGACCTAATTTTTCTCTTATTAAGCCCTAATGTGTGCTACTTATAGTTACTTTTTAATAAAAAGTTTGTTAAAACTTTTTCAATAGAAACTTTTGTTTCCCAGAGCGGTTATTTAGTTTTTTCCCTTGAAAGGATTAAGTCCCTCATTTTAGGACAAGGTTTAATTATAAAGTAAGTCGTTTCAATTGTCCAAATCCTACTTCAATGTTGGTACTTTTGGGTATTTTAGTTGTCCATCAGTAAAGTGTTGGATTGCCTATTAAATTATATAGGATTATTCATAAATAGCATAATTCATTTAAAGGGGTGAATGGAACATTGGAATTGGATTTAATTGGACTTAGCATTGTAAACTGTTGGTTAGACAACAGCCTATTAACTTTAGATCACAAAAAAACACATTTATGACTTTTAACATATATGGCTCCAATAATGCTAATATTAATAACAAACTTAAAATGCATGAAGCAGATTGTCTAGAAAATAATAAAAATTGTAATTGTGCTAAAAAAAAACAAAGTATTTAGGTATAATTATAGATGAAAAACTAAACTGAAAAGCCCACACAAATTATATAAATACAAAAATCAGAAAAAGTATATACCTATTCGCAACTGTCTCGACAAACATGCTCTCAAAATTGTGTATAAGGCCTTGCTCGAATCCGTGCTACAATATACAGTGCGGTCCAAAAGTAACCCCCCCTTTAAACTTTTGAACGAATTGAGATATCGACTTCAAATTTAGAACTCTTTAATAAGACAACTTAAACTATCTTTTAGCATATATTTGATATTTTTAGCTCTGTGTTTGCAGGGGGGCATGGGGGATATTTTTTTAAATGGAAAGGGGGGTCGTGTGATACATTATTTTAAAGCTTATAAAATTCTCTATTTAAACTAATATTTTTAATTTTTTTAAAAATATTTTTTAAGGTTTTGATTTTTCAATTTTTTGTGCTAAAACATTCGATTTTTTAAGTTTTTTTATAAATTCCTATTTAGGTCAACTAAAATTAGTTTAAAAGTATAATTACTATTTTCTATGATGAAATTAGGCATTTTTAAAAAATTATTTGTTTTTTTTAGAGGAATTTTGACATTAACACCTATTTTCAACCCCATTTTAAACCCAATATTTTTTAAAATTTAAAAATATAGTGTTAAATGGAAAATTTTATAAGCTTTAAAATGATGTATTACACGACCCCCCTTTCCATTTAAAAAAATGTGCCCCCATGCCCCCCTGCCCACATTTTAAGAGCTGAAAGTATTAAATATATGCCAAAAGATAGTTTAAGTTGTCTTATTTAAAAGTTCCAAATTTGAAGTCGATATCTCAAGTGGTTCAAAAGTTAAGAGGGGGGGAGGTGACTTTTGGACCGCTCTGTATAAAAACAGTTTTTTTACGGTCCATTTTTAGACATGTGTTTATAGGAACTTTTTTTTATTATTATTATTTTATGTAGAATCACCCCTTAAAAGGAAATATGTTATTTAAAAATAACCCTGGATAAAAATAAAAAAAAAATCAAAGATTCCAGAACTCGCGTACAGAAATTTGAGGGTATATTAAAAACCCTCTGGAAAATATGAAACAAAATTCAAAAAAAAATCCATCTTCAATACTAATTAAAAAGGAAGCTATTTAATCTGACCAATCCTGTTGCTGATGTTAAATTACCTATAAATTAGTTTTTCCCTAATTATTAGTAACTATGGTTGCATTTTAATTGTTGACGCGTGCATTGTTTGAGACTTTCGACTTTAGAATCTTTAGGTTATTATATTTTGACAAAACCGACAGTGGCTATCAAATATTCAATTTTTATAGGCTCACTCCATCCGGCGGTGGTTTTTTGACATTAATAAATATTTATGTCACATTAATCACCATGTCAAACTACAGAATATGTACCTGTAATAATTAAATTTACTTCCATAGCTACAAATTCAACTTTTAAAGGTAATTTAACATCAGCAACAGTATTGGTCGACTTATAGCGTTCTTATTTTTGAATTGAACGAAGATGGATTTTTTTGACATGTTTTTCATATTTTCCAGAGGGTTTTTAATATATCCTCAAATTTCTGTACCCGAGTTCTGAAACAGGCTGTATGTAAACTATACTTCAATTTATTAAAAGTTGAGTTGATCATAGTAAAAAAAGTAACCAGTCTGGGCCCTGTTCTCATGATCGTACACTAATGTAGGATATTTTCTACTATCTAAGCGGTCAAGCGTTAGTTAGTAGCGTCATCAAACTATGTATATCTGTAGACCTCAATTTCTACATGAACGAAAATTTGTTTTAAGCTTGCTATTAATGGGTTTTTTCAGTTTATAGCTTTTTATACTAAACAAATTAAGTAAAAAGTTAGAAATAGTAAAAGCTCTTTTCTTTAATGTACTGCTTTTTGCCAGTACAGTCCAAACCACTAAATTTAAATAACCGCAATACAAATATTTGGAGTTAAAAAAAATGCTCAAATCTATGTAATCTGGAAGGGGACTTCTCAGGAATAACGAAGATTTGGGTCATTTGGTTATAATTACACAGGCCTACAAAAAAATATACGTCTATTACTCTTCAGACGATAATTTCATACACTGAAAGAAAAATTGAAAAGGTGTAAAAAAATACACTCTATAAATGTGTAAATTTTACACCTTTATATAAATGAACATCAACATTGATGTGACACTACACAGGTGATTTTGTCCTAGAGTGTGTATTTTTACATCCATACCTTCTGCAACAATACACTCGGAGCTCACGAAAGTGTATTTTTATAAACATACCTTTAGCAACAATACACCCGAAGTGTAAAAATCACACTTCTGATATACAAACCAGCCAATCGCGGGCGTTAAGCTAGTCACGTGACTTGAGAAGCCAGAATTCCTGCTTCATCGAGTCTGGTGGCTGTCGACCATTATAATTGTTTACGTTTGTAAGAGCGTACGTATAATTTTGTGTGTGCTAGATTTTTTAAAGAAATAATTGGTATGTTTTCTGTTTCTATTTTATATTGGTACTTTTTGTAGCGCTGATTACGAATATACGTTCTATTTTTCTGTTGCGTAGTTTTTCCATAAAACACTATTCATAAATAGAAAAATAACAAAATTGTTATTCTATTTTTTTAATAAATTGAAGGTTTTTAGGTTGTAACGTAATATTTGAGCAGCCCCAACTGCTTAAATTACGCATATGTAGTGGGGATAATTTAAGTGTATTGTTTCCTGAAATATGCTCAGAAGAGTCAAAATTATACCGTTAAAATGAAAACAAATATTTCTTAAAATATACTAAAAATTATTATTAAAGTAACGCTTGTTACCAGTTAAAGTTACATTAGTTATGTAGTTACTTAGTCTATTAGGAAGAACATTATTTACTGTTTATGAAAATAAAGATGGATTTGATTAAGAATTTACCAATATTTCTTTGCCGACCAATACTACACCCCGAGAGAACAAAACAGGCTCCCAATACAAAAAATGTTTTGTTACAACTGGCAACCAACAGAGGGCTAGATTCATCTATTGTAGAATCTAACGCAAAGAAAAATATGATGTTTCAAGGATGAATGGCGTAGGTTAAATCCTAGAACTGCAGCATCTTTGTAAATATGGATAATATATAAACAGGTATCCTGCAACCTTTAACGCGTTTTTATTATTTATATTATTAATTAACAAGATATTAGGTTATATAAAATTTAGTATAGTTGAAAATTTTAATATTTGAAAAAAGATTGAAATATTCTATCGCCAATTCATTTTTTGCGTTTCATAAATAAAGTCGCAAAAAAGGATAAATGAGGTGCAAAGAAATGTTTATTCTACGTGGATATTCAATCAGACTGATACACTGTAAAAAATGTACCTTAAATTATTATTTATTTTATTATTATTATTATTAATAAAATTAATATTTTTATTATTTACCTTAAGATACATACACTGAAGAAAATATTTAAGTATTATTTAATTTTTTGGTTTAGGTATATTGAACGAATTATTCATTACTATTATAGTACTTACTTAATTATTAGTTATAAGTTATAATTATTTCATTAGTTAGGTTAGATTATATTCCTTTAGTTACATATTTCGATTAGAAATAGGTATTTATTTTTAAAAAAATGCCTGTAGTTATTTTAAAAATAGCTTTAAAGTTATTAAATGTTGAGTTTTTATAGTTATTAGCAATGAATATATAAATTCAGTGTTATTATTCTAAGGTTTTTAAAAATATTTAATTATGCTTTGCATTTACCTAAGATTGCAAAATGTGAATTAAACAGTTAAGTGCCCATCTTGCAATCTGGGGGGCAGATGTAACGTAATATTTGAGCAGCCCCAACTGCTTAAATTACGCATATGTAGTGGGGATAATTTAAGTGTATTGTTTCCTGAAATATGCTCAGAAGAGTCAAAATTATACCGTTAAAATGAAAACAAATATTTCTTAAAATATACTAAAAATTATTATTAAAGTAACGCTTGTTACCAGTTAAAGTTACATTAGTTATGTAGTAACTTAGTCTATTAGGAAGAACATTAGTTACTGTTTATGAAAATAAAGATGGAATTTATTAAGAATTTACCAATATTTCTTTGCCGACCAATACTACACCCCGAGAGAACAAAACAGGCTCCCAATACAAAAAATGTTTTGTTACAAGGTAAAAAGTATATTTACTCGTTGGTGTAAACTTTACACACTGGATGTAAAATTATAATACACACCGCATTTATATTAACGCTTCGAGTGTAAATTGCCCATGAACGTGGATGTAAAAATTTATCTCAGTGTACGTATTCTTCTGTGCGAATTTTACAGTAAAAAGACTCCTAGTTGAATAAAAACTGAAAAAAATAATATTGCCAAGTCTTTAAAATTATCTAGAAGCTAAACTAATTAATTTTGAAAGTTTTATTCTAGGTTCATGTTTTTTTCTGAAGACAGTTTTGATCAGAAATTTCGAACAGTTGAGTTAGGTAATTTATGAAGAACCTCTTAAGCAAATCACCCGGTAAAAAACTAATAGTAGTGTTCCGTTACCATCCCTTGATATTTCTTGCCATTTGACTGAACTAAGAAGAGTTCTTCAGTGGATATCCTGAACAAATATATATTAAATGAATATTATGAATATTTAATAAATACTGATTAATAGAAAGTAATAGAAAATAGCAATGTTTCAACATGTTTTTGTTGTTATTATTGTTATAATATTATTATATTATTAATATTATAACGTATTTTGCATATAGCTTTGTTTATATTATTATATACTATTTTTATTATTTTAATAAAATTATATTAATAGTATATTATACTTAAAAAATACTAAGCGATAACCCATAATTAATTATGTATTATTAAATCATATTATGTCCGCTAATGAATATATGAATACAAGATATCTATTTAACAGGTATATCTATATGCACATTAAGAGCCAAACATTCATAGGTTAAATGCCTATGACTAAATTTTTCAGAAGGAACCAAAAATTGATTTAGTTTTTGCCAAACTAAAAAAATATTTAAAATTTGATAGTATTTCGGTATTTCAAAACTTATATATATATAGACTGAGTGGGAAAGACGGCACCAAACTCCGGTAGTGTATTGAACACATAAAAATAATGAAAAAAAAACTCATACATTGTAATATGAAATTAGGCCAAATGCTTCGCACTTTTGAATAAGTCCAAAAGCGCCTTCTCTTAACATAAAAATATAATTCACTTGACAAGATCTTTCTGATTCTTTAACTTAAAATTCTTTGATCGTGTGTGAAGTGCTAGTGGTCTTGTCTCAAAAGAAAAATTCTTGGGCCAAAGTATTTAAAATTATTTAATTTTTAACAATCTTAAAACAAGATAAATGGTTTTTGCCTCAAATGCTTCAGGTCCAAGAGAATTTCAAAAATATTTCAGAAGCGAAACTTTTCTTGGGACAAGATAAATACTTTTGTTTGAAGATACAGATCTTTTAAGCTAAAAGAATAATTGCCAAAAGTGTTGACTACTTTGAGCCAAGAACGTAATTTTTTTAGTGTACGTACAGAAAAAAAATATCTGAAACGCAAAAGCTTTTGAAAACTTTTATATTTTAGAAGAACAGAATAGTGGAAATGGACTACACACTTTTTGTCACACTTCCTTTGCCTTTCCTCGCCTCTAGCAACTCCAGAACACTTCTGTGAATTCGTATGTATTATTAAACACGTTTGCGCATAAATATGTTTTCAGTGTACGTACAGAATAAAAATATTAGTACACTGAAAAAAAGAATCCTGTGCGGTAATGGCATATGAAATTAGGCCAAATGCTTCGCAGTCTTGAATACGTCCAAAAGCGCCTTCTCTTAACATGAAAATATAATTCACTTGCCAAGATCTTTCTGATTCTTTAACTTAAAATTTTTGATTTGTGTGAAATGGAAGTAGTCTTGTCTCAAAAGAAAAACTCTTGGGACTAAGTATTTAAAATTATTTAATTTTTAACAATCTTAAAACAAGATAAATGGTTTTTGCCTCAAATGCTTCAGGTCCAAAAGAATTTTAAAAATATTTCAGAAGCGAAACTTTTCTTGGGACAAGATAAATACTTTTGTTTAAAGATACACATCTTTTAAGCTAAAAGAATAATTGCCAAGAGTGTTGACTACTTTGAGCCAAGAACGTAATTTTTTCAGTGTACGTACAGAAAAAAAATATTAGTACACTGAAAAAAAGGATCCTTTGCGGTAATGGCATATGAAATTAGGCCAAATGCTTCGCACTCTTGAATACGTCGAAAAGCGCCTTCTCTTAACATGAAAATATAATTCACTTGCCAAGATCTTTCTGATTCTTTAACTTAAAATTATTTGATCTTGTGTGAAATGCAAGTGGTCTTGTCTCAAAAGAAAAATTATTGGGCCAAATTATTTAAAATTATTTAATTTTTAACAATCTTAAAACAAGATAAATGGTTTTTGCCTCAAATGCGCCAGGTCCAAGAGAATTTTTAAAATATTTCAAAAGCGACTCTTTTCTTGGGACAAGATAAATACTTTTGTTTGAAGATACACATCTTTTAAGCTAAAAGAATAATTGCCAAGAGTGTTGACTACTTTGAGCCAAGAACGTAATTTTTTTAGTGTACGTACAGAAAAAAATATCTGAAACGCAAAAGCTTTGGAAAACTTTTATATTTTAGAAGAACAGAATAGTGGAAATGGACTACACACTTTTTGTCACACTTCCTTTGCCTTTCCTCGCCTCTAGCAACTCCAGAACACTTCTGTGAATTCGTATGTATTATTAAACACGTTTGCGCATAAATATGTTTCACCAATCCCTACTGCGCATAATATATTTGAATATGTTTGCGAGAACACTTTTAAGCATTCGTATGTATTATAAAATTGCGCATAAATATGTTCTACCAATCCCTACTGCGCATGACATATTTGTATATGTTTGCCAGAACACTTTTAGGCATTCGTATGTATTATTAAACACTTTTGGGCATAGATATGTTTCACCAATCCTTACTGCGCATGACATATTTTTATATGTTTGCCAGAACACTTTTAAGCATTGGTATATATTAATAAACTCTTCTGCGCATACTTACGTTTGTCTAAGCAGTACTGGTGGTGACCGACAATTTTTTTGCTTGAAATGGATATAAATCATTATTAAAATTTGCAAAATACAAGGCTTTGGCTATAAACTAATAAAAAGACTTCACAGTGCCGTGTATTTTGTTATTTTGCTAATATCTCCAGAAGTATTGGTGCTACGAAAAAAATGCTTTTTACCTTTTTTATGGTAAATTTTATTACCTTTCTATACATGCCAAAATTATAATTGAACAATAAAAAATTAAAAAAAAAAATATCAAAAACTTTTTTTGGCCCCTTTGACCCCCTTCTCCCCTACCCACATACCCCAATTTCAATCCCCGCCGAGATATTCACTACGCAAATATACCCTACAAATTTCAAATTGCTACGATTTGTCTTTCCCGAGTTATCGTGTTCACAGACCGACCGACAGACAGACATTGTTTTAACATGGTCTCAAAAGTCTTAAAAACTTCGAAAACGTGGAGAAATGTGAAAAATTTGAAAAAAAAAATGTGTATTTCAATACTTTTAATTTTAGAATTCTAAAATATAAAAGTAAAAAATTAGTACACTGAAAAAAAGGATCCTTTGCGGTAATGGCATATGAAATTAGGCCAAATGCTTCGCACTCTTGAATACGTCCAAAGGCGCCTTCTCCTAACATGAAAATATAATTCACATGCCAAGATCTTTCTGATTCTTTAACTTAAAATTATTTGATCTTGTGTGAAATGCAAGTAGTCTTGTCTCAAAAGAAAAACTCTTGGGACTAAGTATTTAAAATTATTTAATTTTTAACAATCTTAAAACAAGATAAATGGTTTTTGCCTCAAATGCGTCAGGTCCAAAAGAATTTTAAAAATATTTCAAAAGCAACACTTTTCTTGGGACAAGATAAATACTTTTGTTTGAAGATACACATCTTTTAAACTAAAAAAATAATTGCCAAGAGTGTTAACTACTTTGAGCCAAGAACGTAATTTTTTTAGTGTACGTACAGAAAAAAATATCTGAAACGCAAAAGCTTTGGAAAACTTTTATATTTTAGAAGAACAGAATAGTGGAAATGGACTACACACTTTTTGTCACACTTCCTTTGCCTTTCCTCGCCTCTAGAAACTCCAGAACACTTCTGTGAATTCGTATGTATTATTAAACACGTTTGCGCATAAATATGTTCCACCAATCCCTACTGCGCATAATATATTTGAATATGTTTGCGAGAACACTTTTAAGCATTCGTATGTATTATTAAATTGCGCATAAATATGTTCTACCAATCCCTACTGCGCATGACATATTTGTATATGTTTGCCAGAACACTTTTAGGCATTCGTATGTATTATTAAACACTTTTGGGCATAGATATGTTTCACCAATCCTTACTGCGCATGACATATTTTTATATGTTTGCCAGAACACTTTTAAGCATTCGTATATATTAATAAACTCTTCTGCGCATACTTACGTTTGTCTAAGCAGTACTGCTCATCGTAACTGGTGACCGACAATTTTTTTGCTTGAAATGGATATAAATCATTATTAAAATTTGCAAAATACGAGGCTTTGGCTATAAACTAATAAAAAGACTTCACAGTGCCGTGTATTTTATTATTTTGCTAATATCTCCAGAAGTATTGGTGCTACGAAAAAAATGGTTTTTACCTTTTTTATGGTAAATTTTATTACCTTTCTATACATGCCAAAATTATAATTGAACAATAAAAAATTAAAAAAAAAAATATCAAAAACTTTTTTTGGCCCCTTTGACCCCCTTCTCCCCTACCCACATACCCCAATTTCAATCCCCGCCGAGATATTCACTACGCAAATATACCCTCCAAATTTCAAATTGCTACGATTTATCTTTCCCGAGTTATCGTGTTCACAGACCGACCGACAGACAGACAGACAGACAGACATTGTTTTAACATGGTCTCAAAAGTCTTAAAAACTTCGAAAACGTCGAGAAATGTGAAAAATTTGAAAAAAAAATGTGTATTTCAATACTTTTAATTTTAGAATTCTAAAATATAAAAGTAAAAAATTAGTACACTGAAAAAAAGGATCCGTTGCGGTAATGGCATATGAAATTAGGCCAAATGCTTCGCACTCTTGAATACGTCCAAAGGCGCCTTCTCCTAACATGAAAATATAATTCACATGCCAAGATCTTTCTGATTCTTTAACTTAAAATTATTTGATCTTGTGTGAAATGCAAGTAGTCTTGTCTCAAAAGAAAAACTCTTGGGACTAAGTATTTAAAATTATTTAATTTTTAACAATCTTAAAACAAGATAAATGGTTTTTGCCTCAAATGCGTCAGGTGCAAAAGAATTTTAAAAATATTTCAAAAGCGACACTTTTCTTGGGACAAGATAAATACTTTTGTTTGAAGATACACATCTTTTAAACTAAAAGAATAATTGCCAAGAGTGTTAACTACTTTGAGCCAAGAACGTATTTTTTTTAGTGTACGTACAGAAAAAAATATCTGAAACGCAAAAGCTTTGGAAAACTTTTATATTTTAGAAGAACAGAATAGTGGAAATGGACTACACACTTTTTGTCACACTTCCTTTGCCTTTCCTAGCCTCTAGCAACTCCAGAACACTTCTGTGAATTCGTATGTATTATTAAACACTTTTGCGCATAAATATGTTCCACCAATCCCTACTGCGCATAACATATTTGTATATGTTTGCCAGAACACTTTTAGGCATTCGTATGTATTATTAAACACTTTTGCGCATAGATATATTTCACCAATCCTTACTGCGCATGACATATTTGTATATATTTGCCAGAACACTTTTAAGCATTCGTATATATTAATAAACTCTTCTGCGCATACTTACGTTTGTCTAAGCAGTACTGCTCATCGTAACTGGTGACCGACAATTTTTTTGCTTGAAATGGATATAAATCATTATTAAAATTTGCAAAATACGAGGCTTTGGCTATAAACTAATAAAAAGACTTCACAGTGCCGTGTATTTTGTTATTTTGCTAATATCTCCAGAAGTATTGGTGCTACGAAAAAAAATGGTTTTTACCTTTTTTATGGTAAATTTTATTACCTTTCTATACATGCCAAAATTATAATTGAACAATAAAAAATTAAAAAAAAAAATATCAAAAACTTTTTTTGGCCCCTTTGACCCCCTTCTCCCCTACCCACATACCCCAATTTCAATCCCCGCCGAGATATTCACTACGCAAATATACCCTCCAAATTTCAAATTGCTACGATTTGTCTTTCCCGAGTTATCGTGTTCACAGACCGACCGACAGACAGACAGACAGACAGACATTGTTTTAACATGGTCTCAAAAGTCTTAGAAACTTCGAAAACGTCGAGAAATGTGAAAAATTTGAAAAAAAAATGTGTATTTCAATACTTTTAATTTTAGAATTCTAAAATATAAAAGTAAAAAATTAGTACACTGAAAAAAAGGATCCTTTGCGGTAATGGCATATGAAATTAGGCCAAATGCTTCGCACTCTTGAATACGTCCAAAAGCGCCTTCTCTTAACATGAAAATATAATTCACATGCCAAGACCTTTCTGATTCTTTAACTTAAAATTATTTGATCTTGTGTGAAATGCAAGTAGTCTTGTCTCAAAAGAAAAACTCTTGGGCCTAAGTATTTAAAATTATTTAATTTTTAACAATCTTAAAACAAGATAAATGGTTTTTGCCTCAAATGCGTCAGGTCCAAAAGAATTTTAAAAATATTTCAAAAGCGACACTTTTCTTGGGACAAGATAAATACTTTTGTTAGAAGATACACATCTTTTAAGCTAAAAGAATAATTTCCAAGAGTGTTGACTACTTTGAGCCAAGAACGTAATTTTTTCAGTGTACGTACAGAAAAAAAATATTAGTACACTGAAAAAAAGGATCCTTTGCGGTAATGGCATATGAAATTAGGCCAAATGCTTCGCACTCTTGAATACGTCGAAAAGCGCCTTCTCTTAACATGAAAATATAATTCACTTGCCAAGATCTTTCTGATTCTTTAACTTAAAATTATTTGATCTTGTGTGAAATGCAAGTGGTCTTGTCTCAAAAGAAAAATTATTGGGCCAATGTATTTAAAATTATTTAATTTTTAACAATCTTAAAACAAGATAAATGGTTTTTGCCTCAAATGCGCCAGGTCCAAGAGAATTTTTAAAATATTTCAAAAGCGACTCTTTTCTTGGGACAAGATAAATACTTTTGTTTGAAGATACACATCTTTTAAGCTAAAAGAATAATTGCCAAGGGTGTTGACTACTTTGAGCCAAGAACGTAATTTTTTTAGTGTACGTACAGAAAAAAATATCTGAAACGCAAAAGCTTTGGAAAACTTTTATATTTTAGAAGAACAGAATAGTGGAAATGGACTACACACTTTTTGTCACACTTCCTTTGCCTTTCCTCGCCTCTAGCAACTCCAGAACACTTCTGTGAATTCGTATGTATTATTAAACACGTTTGGACATAAATATGTTCCACCAATCCCTACTGCGCATAATATATTTGTATATGTTTGCGAGAACACTTTTAAGCATTCGTATGTATTATTAAGCACTTTTGCGCATAAATATGTTCTACCAATCCCTGCTGCGCATGACATATTTGTATATGTTTGCCAGAACACTTTTAGGCATTCGTATGTATTATTAAACACTTTTGCGCATAAATATGTTCCACCAATCCTTACTGCGCATGACATATTTGTATATGTTTGCCAGAACACTTTTAAGCATTGGTATATATTAATAAACTCTTCTGCGCATACTTACGTTTGTCTAAGCAGTACTGGTGGTGACCGACAATTTTTTTGCTTGAAATGGATATAAATCATTATTAAAATTTGCAAAATACAAGGCTTTGGCTATAAACTAATAAAAAGACTTCACAGTGCCGTGTATTTTGTTATTTTGCTAATATCTCCAGAAGTATTGGTGCTACGAAAAAAATAGTTTACCTTTTTTATGGTAAATTTTATTATCTTTCTATACATGCCAAAATTATAATTGAACAATAAAAAATTTTAAAAAAAATACCAAAAATTAACTTTTTTTGGCCCCTTTGACCCCCTTCTCCCCTACCTACATACCCCAATTTCAATCCCCGCCGAGATATTCACTACGCAAATATACCCTCCAAATTTCAAATCGCTACGATTTGTCTTTCCCGAGTTATCGTGTTCACAGACCGACCGACAGACAGACAGACAGACATTTTTTTAACATGATCTCAAAAGTCTTAAAAACTTCGAAAATGTCGAGAAATGTGAAAAAATCGGAAAAAAAAATTTGAAAAAAAAATGTGTATTTCAATACTTTTAATTTTAGAATTCTAAAATATAAAAGTAAAAAATTAGTACACTGAAAAAAAGGATCCTTTGCGGTAATGGCATATGAAATTAGGCCAAATGCTTCTCACTCTTGAATACGTCCAAAAGCGCCTTCTCTTAACATGAAAATATAATTCACATGCCAAGACCTTTCTGATTCTTTAACTTAAAATCATTTGATCTTGTGTGAAATGCAAGTAGTCTTGTCTCAAAAGAAAAACTCTTGGGACTAAGTATTTAAAATTATTTAATTTTTAACAATCTTAAAACAAGATAAATGGTTTTTGCCTCAAATGCGTCAGGTCCAAAAGAATTTTAAAAATATTTCAAAAGCGACACTTTTCTTGGGACAAGATAAATACTTTTGTTTGAAGATACACATCTTTTAAACTAAAAGAATAATTGCCAAGAGTGTTGACTACTTTGAGCCAATAGATTTAAGAGTAAAATAGAATAGAATAGAAGCTACCCTTTTGTAATTTCCATCTACCGATTTCATGCTAAAACCGCATAACCCAGTATGAAAGTTTCACTCTTCAATATACATATTGATATTACGCATTACAAGGTTAAGGTGACAGTTAAGTGGCATTAAATTGCATGATTGTCCAGTGGTATGCACTCAGCTGACACCTAATAAGTGCAATGAATGGTAAATTACCATGGTAATCCAGGCGAGGCAATCTATATAAAGAAATTTTTATAATGAACTAGCTGTGTTAGTAACAACTTGCCGATAAATAAGACATTTTTGTAAATCACAAGATCAAGGAAATAAGACGAAAGAAATTTATTTATTTATTTATTTGTCGTATACAGGGTGTATTTGAAATAGGGTCGGAAATTTTAACAGGTGATTCTACATGATAAAATATGACAATAAGTTCCTATAAACATATGTCTAAAAATGCGTCATAAGGGAGCTACGCCCCTTTGAAATTGGCTAAAAAAATCGGTTTTTATTTAATAACTCAGGAACCCTTTGAGATATATTAACGAGGTTTTGCACGTGAATTAATCCTAATAAGGCCCATCTTTGTATGTTATTTTCACGTACTTATTTAAACCAGGGGTGTGCGAAACGGGGAGGCCTTATCAGTTTTTTGTCCAAAACTTTTTTCTGTGTATCTTTTTTGCAATTTTATTTTTGAAATATGATTCCTCAGGTCAAAATACATAAAAAAGGTACTCTTGTTGTAATACTGTAGGATTAACCGTTTTCGAGAAAAGTTCATTTGAAAGTGAAATTTCACGGTTCGAGGACGAAAAATTAAATACTAAAATGTCGAAAACCAAAATTTTAATAATGCAATGTTATTCTACATCAAAAACTAAGAAAAAAAGTTTCCATACATGTAGGTCGAAAAAACGCTTTTAAAGCTACCATAGCCCTTTAAAAATGGTGCATATTTAGGAGACCATAGCTCCATTAGGATCCATTTTTGGAAGTACCTGTATATGAGATTTTTTTCTTAGTTTTTAATGTAGATTCGCCCTGCATCATTAAAATTTTGGTTTTCAACATTTTAGTTATTAATTTTTCATCCTCGAACCGTGGAATTTCACTTTCAAATGAATTTTTCTCGAAAACGGTTAATCCTACAGTATTACAACAAGAGTACCTTTTTTATGTATTTTGACCTGGGGAATCATATTTCAAAATTAAAATTGCAAAAAAGTTACACAGAAAAAAGTTTGGGACAAAAAACTGATAAGCCTCCTCCGTTTCGCACACCCCTGGTTGAAATAAGTACACGAAAATAACACATAATAACGGGCCTTGGTAGAATTAGTTGACGTGCAAAACCTCGTTGATATATCTTAAAGGGTTCCTGAGTTATTAAATAAAAACCGATTTTTTTAGCCACTTTCAAAGGGGCGTAGCTCCCTTATGACGCATTTTTAGACATATGTTTATAGGAACTTTTTGTCATTTTTTATGATTTAGAATTATCTGTTAAAATTTCCGACCCTATTTCAAATACACCGTGTATACAGGGTTATTCAGAAATAAATTCGAGAAATTTAAGGGGTGATTCTACGTTAACCCTTCGTTAGGCGCGCCTCTTTTTGTAACGTGTTTAGGCGCGCGGTCTACATTTATTTGGTTGTATTTAAAAGTTATTTACATATTTTTTTCAAATTATTATTGTTTTAGTAAGTGTTAAGAGTAAAAGAAAAATGATATACAATTCTAACATATATTTTACATCTGTACGGTAATTTGTAAAAAAAAATTAAAATAACTTAAAAAACTTTCTGAAACTAAAACATTTGTTTTTTTTAACATGTACTATTATAAAAAAATAAAAAAAACACCTAAATTAAAAGAAAAAATATTATAAAATTTGACTCTAAATCATGCAATATTTTAGTAACTCATGCGCCTTGTACATGTGCTCTTTGCAATCGTAGTTATGATATTTTGAGCATTT
This sequence comes from Brachypterus glaber, assembly GCA_958510825.1. Classification (NCBI taxonomy): domain Eukaryota; kingdom Metazoa; phylum Arthropoda; class Insecta; order Coleoptera; family Kateretidae; genus Brachypterus; species Brachypterus glaber. Next base: position 71,696,736 of record OY294046.1, read on the forward strand.
TTTTTTCGATTTATTTTCCCTTCTTAGGCATATTTAGTGTCCAAGGTAATTTTTAGTTTTATAGAACAGAAAATTACCTTATTTATCAAAAACATTACGTATGAGCTCTTTCATGCCCAAAAAGACTCGTGCCAGTGTCTTCCTATAAACCGCTATTTTTTTTTGGTGGTAAAGACATATTGTATCTTTAATTTATCTTTAAACTAATAAACTAACTTTGAAAAATAATATTCACAAAAAGAAACCATAAAAACTTACACGAAATAAAAAAATGCAAAAATAAAAAAGGTAACGTGGTTAGTCGCGCGGTCTACAATTGTAGACCAGGCAGGTTTCAATATGAATAAAAACAATATTATACCCATTCAAAGTGTGAATTATTACTGATCTAATAGATTGATGCATAATGCACAGTTACTCGAAGGGGCGCAAGCGTAAACACTCCGTGTAATAAGTTACCCAGCTAAAAAAAGCATGGTCTACGATCGTAGACCGCGCGCCAAACGAAGGGTTAAAAAATATGGGCAAAGTTTCCTATAAAGGTTGGTCGGGAAATGATCCCTAAGCTTAGCTAGGGAGCTACTACCCTCCTAAAGGTTCATCTAAAAAGTAGTTTTTATTTAATATTTCTGGAACCCTATAAACCTAACTAATGAATTTTTGCACATGCCTTAACACTGATAAATGCTATCATTTCATATAATTTCTATTTGCTTATTTTAACCAGGGTCCCTGATCCAGGGACGGGCGAAATAGGGGGCGATGCTTTTTTGCCCCAAACATTTTCATCCATTAATTTTTTGACATTTTCTCAATGAAATATTAAACCCTTAATAAAAGTACATAAAAAAGTACTCTATGTAATACTGAAGGGCCAACCGTTTTCGAGAAAATTGCAATTAAAGAGGCACTTTCACGTTCTGAGCATCAAAAATAGGAACTAAAAAATGCACCAATAAAAATTTTAATGTTGAAGGGTTAATTAAAAACTGTGAAGAAAATCTTGTATACATCTAGGTTCGAATATCAGTTTTAAGAGTAGGCTACTACGGCCTCTTAAAGTGTAACACTTTTTAAGGGACCGTATTGTAATAATTTTCACTATAGACGAGCGCGCTCTCAACTTTACGCTTTAACCTTCGTAAGGCAGGATGCGAGCAAGTGAGAGGCACAATCGTCTATAGCCCCGCATATAGCTCCCTTAAACCTTTTATATATATTTTTAATTAAAAATTTATATTATATTGAGAAAATGTCAAAAAATCTACGGATAAAAGTGTTTGGGCTTTTTTTTGGCCCCCCCATTTTGCACGTTCCTGGTTAATATTACTAAAAAAAAATTTCATGAAATGATAGCCTTTATTAACGCTAAGGCATGTGCAAAAATTTTTTACTGTGGTTTTTAGGGTTTCAGGAATATTAAACAAAAACTACTTTTTAGTCCAAACCAAAAAGTCCAAACCTTAGGGCTCATTTCTGGACCAACCTTTATAGGATTTTTTTTTATATTCTTTAACGTAGAATCACCTCTTATATTTCTCGAACTTATTTCTGAATAACCCCGTATAATGGCCAGGGCCGGTCAGTGGTTTTAAAACAGGACCCTGCAGGGCAGCTAATGACCAAATTGCGCGCTCTTGACCAAACTGGTACCCTACAGGTCACTAAAAAATGCTCTTTACCTACATTTTTTGGGGAAGTCGTTAACTACGTGAGGTAATAATAACCAGACCCAGTGGGACATATATAATCCCACGAAGATGTCTACTGGGTTATATATGTTCCACTATTTCTTTTTTTTATATGTAAAATATTTGTTTCACACAACAAAAAAAAAACACTTTGTGATCGCCAATGACCAGTCTACAACACAAAAAAGTTGACACAAAAAGAAATAAAAATTGGGTCTCAAAGGGTTCCTTGTGATTTAAAAGTTTACATTTTTTCAGAATCTTCTAATATATTAATTTCAATCTTTGTATAAGTGTGTAATCAACTGAATTTAATAAATATTTCAGGCTTAATGTCTTAGTCCTCCCCTATCAAAGACGTAAAAACATTTCATAATAACTATTAATAATAATCATAAGGATAATGGATAGAGATATATGGGGTTTTGAAGCAGCCAATTCAAAATAATATATTTTTGTAGTACTAGATAAAATTAATTTATTACCTCTTTTATTGGCAGATTTCCTTCTTATAGAAGATGACGTATAGTATTTTATTTAGAAGAATTCCTGTGTAAAAGTTATTTGGGGGTAAAGGAAAATGCATTTTCGGATATGGAGGAAATCTATAGATATAATATGAAATTTGTATCGTAGGATAAATATTTTTTAAATCCTATTCGGAATTTAAACTTAATAAAAAATATATATTTGGATATATCAGCGTTATATAAAATAAGTTATTCGTTTTCTGAGAATATATTCTATACTTATGTAAAAAAAATCTTTATTTTATAAATGTGTTTTTTTTCGCACCCAAAGCATTCTTGTTTTTTTTACAAAACGTTAAATTGTACACAACATTAATGAGTTCAATTACATCGGCACTTAGTGCTACTAAGAGTACCGATGTATTGAAATCTTCGCCGAAAAGTCAAAATCTCTGACCACGTTTTTTTTCACATTTCTCGACGTTTTAGACCATTCTGAGTCCGTCCGTCTGTGTCTGTCTGTCTGTCTGTCTGGGTGTAAACTCTCTAACTCCATTTCTACATGAGATATCGACTTGCGGTTTTTTGCATATTGTTTCTTATAGTATTCCGAAGAGCTGATTAGATTTTGGTGGTAAACGATTGGGGGTAAGGGCTAAAAATAGGGTAAAACTCCTATTTTTAGCGTTTTTTTGTTTAAAATTAAGCCAATTATTATTGTATTTGGTTAATTTAGCACTTATATAAAATATTATTTTAAATTGATCAAAAAATGTTATAAATAACGTTTTCCTAAAACGTATTGTTTTCGAGATATTGGCGTTTAAAGCAGTAAAAGGTTTTTTTAGCATATCTCACATATTTAAACCTGATTTCAAAAAATTATATTTTAAATAAAAGCTTTTTTTAAGCCCTATAAAAAATGTTATATGCAGTTTTTTGCTAGAATATAATGTTTTAAAGATACAGAATTTAAAATCAAACAAAACACCTAGTTTGAAATTTGCAAACTAGATGGCTCTAGTGTACAATAGTGCCGATGTTTTGACAGGGTGCTTGCAACGTTTCATCTAGTTTGTTTTTATAATAAACGTAAAATAAAATATGCAGATGAATCAAAATATTCATATTATGACAAATAAAAACTATTTGTTTTAATTTATTTTAACCCTAAAGCTTAAAAATCCCTTTCCAAAAGTAAGACGAGAAATAATACCAACTCATTAAGAAAAGTTCTTTGTTATAATTTTTAAGTGACATCTGAATAAAAACTAAAGGCTAAAATGGAAATTAAAAAAAATTACGCTTTAATTACTACTCACATTTTTTGCACAAATGAAAAATTAAATTATTTCAACAAAAATGTTGTTTCGTTTTTATATACAGAGCGGTCCAAAAGTCACCCCCCCACCCTCTTAACTTTTAAACTAGTTTATATATCGACTTCAAATTAAGAACTCTTAAATAAGACAACTTAAACTATCTTTAAGCATATATTTGATACTTTTAGCTCTTAAAATGTGGGCAGGGGGGCATGGGGCGATATTTTTTAAATGGAAAGGTGGGTCGGGTGATACATCATTTTAAAGCTTATAAAATTCTCCATTTAACTATATACTTTTTATTTTTTTTAACCTTTTTTTTTGGGTTTAAAATAGGGTTGAAAATGGGTATTTTTGTCAAAATTTCTCTAAAAAAATCCAAACAATTTTTTAAAAATGCCTAATTTTATAATGAAAAAAAGTAAATTATACTTTTCAACTAATTTTGGTTGACATAAATAAAAATTAATAAAAAAAAACTTAAAAATTTATTTTTTTAGCACAAAAAACTGAAAAATCAAAACCTTAAATAACATGTTTAAAAAATTTAAAAATGTATGGTTATATAGAGAATTTTAAAGGCTTTAAAATTATGTATCACACGACCCCCCTTTCTATTTAAAAAAATTTCCCCCCATGCCCCCCTGCCCACATTTTAAGAGTTAAAAGTATCAAATATATGCTTAAAGATAGTTTAAGTTGTCTTATTTAAGAGTTCTAAATTTGAAATTGATATCTCAACTCGTTCAAAAGTTAAGAGGGGGGGGGGTGACTTTTGGACCGCACTGTAGTTTGAGATAAACAAAGAGTTTGTTTGAACATTTAATAATAAAATCCTATAAAAACCGGTCGCCAACAAAGGACAATAGAAGTAAAACAGTTTTAAAGAGAAATTAAGCAAATATATTTTTTTTCGGTTTTAATAATACCTACTGTCTTTTAAAAATATAAATGAAATGGCTATTTACATAACAACAATGAAAACGTTTTAAGGCATATCCAGAAGCTTGCATAAGAACATAAAACATAAGAATTCTATGCCGTGATTGGCTCACAGGATACATGGCTGTACATCAAGCCAATCACGGCATCGCATTCTTATGTATTACGTTCTTATGCGAGCCTGTGGATATGCCCTTACACTAAAGGCGAAGGTTTGTCAAACGAGAAAAATGTATTTTTTTATTAATATAGTGACCATATAGTCATTTATAATAAAGAAATGAGAATTTGTGATATAACTTTTTGATTAAATGAACATTCTTATAATTGAAATTATTTTTGAGAAGACTGTTTTCCTGCGACCTAGTTAGTAGTTAATGCCTATTTCCCACCCGTTGCCTATGACAACGGTTGGAAAGTGATTTTACATATCTACTGAAAATTAGTAAATGTTAAACAAATATTCTCAATTTTAGATTTTAAGCTTTCACGGCCATTAAGATATAAAGAACTTTCACTTTCGGGTTTAGACCGTGTTAATGGATTTTCACTTTCCGACGTTTCGTCTCTTACTACTAGAGACATCTTCAGGGATTAATCTGAAACTAAGTTTCGAATCAACTTGTGTCACTATTTATGACGAGTTGTGGTTATTCACCCGTGACGAGGTTGTTCCTATCAAAGACTTCCATATTGCAGGTAAGTGGTAACCAGTGTCCCGATTGATATTGTTAGGATGCTTGATGATTTCTATCGATTCCCGTATCTTCCTTGGCATTTTTCTGTTTTCTGTTAATATTTGTTTTGTTTCAGACAAATTGATTTTATGACCTGTTTCATGTACATGTTCGGCTACTGCCGATAAGGAAATTTGTTTCTTTCTTATATTGCGCTCATGCTCTTGAGGTCTTGTAGAAATTTTTCTCTTAGTTTCACCTATGTAAACCGTACCACAGGAGCAGGGTATTTTATATACGCCTTCTGAACTCAGGCGTATTTTGTCTTTTGTTGAAGTCAAACATTGACCTAATTTTTGGTTGGACCGAAATATAGGCTTAATATTTGACTTCTTCAAAAGTTTACCTATTTTATCCGTGATACCGCTTACATAGGGAAGTATAACTTGTGTCTGTCTGTCATTGTCACTATTGTCCTGTTGTTTGGGTCTGGGATTTCTGTATTTGTATATGGTCTTATTAATGTCTTTTTTGGTATAACCGTTCATGGTCAAGGCTTTGGTTAGTTTAAGGAGTTCTGTGTCTAGGGAATTCTTGTCTGAAATCATGAAAGCCCTATGAACAAGTGAATTAACTACCGAGCGTTTTTGAGAGGGATGGTGATGTGAAAATGCGTTTAGGTATCTGTCAGTGTGGGTTTTCTTCCTGTATACCGAGTGTCCTATTGAGCCATTTTCCGTTTTGTAAACCAAAACGTCCAAAAAGGGAAGTGATCCGTTGTTCTCAATTTCCATCGTAAACCGTATAGATTTATGTTGGGAATTGAGGTGATTTAGAAAACCTTGAAGGCTTTCCATGCCATGGGGCCAAATAGCATAGACATCGTCTACGTATCTGCGCCAAATTTTAGGTTTTAATGGAAATGACTCAATAGCTTTTTTCTCGAAGTATTCCATAAAAGCATTGGCCGCAGGGGGTGATAATGGGGATCCCATTGCGGCCCCAGACCCAAAAAACAGGACAATAGTGACAATGACAGACAGACACAAGTTATACTTCCCTATGTAAGCGGTATCACGGATAAAATAGGTAAACTTTTGAAGAAGTCAAATATTAAGCCTATATTTCGGTCCAACCAAAAATTAGGTCAATGTTTGACTTCAACAAAAGACAAAATACCCCTGAGTTCAGAAGGCGTATATAAAATACCCTGCTCCTGTGGTACGGTTTACATAGGTGAAACTAAGAGAAAAAATTTCTACAAGACTTCAAGAGCATGAGCGCAATATAAGAAAGAAACAAATTTCCTTATCGGCAGTAGCCGAACATGTACATGAAACAGGTCATAAAATCAATTTGTCTGAAACAAAACAAATATTAACAGAAAACAGAAAAATGCCAAGGAAGATACGGGAATCGATAGAAATCATCAAGCATCCTAACAATATCAATCGGGACACTGGTTACCACTTACCTGCAATATGGAAGTCTTTGATAGGAACAACCTCGTCACGGGTGAATAATCACAACTCGTCATAAATAGTGACACAAGTTGATTCGAAACTTAGTTTCAGATTAATCCCTGAAGATGTCTCTATTAGTAAGAGACGAAACGTCGGAAAGTGAAAATCCATTAACACGGTCTAAACCCGAAAGTGAAAGTTCTTTATAAATATTCTCAAATTGACAAACTAATTTTAAGATAATTTTTGCGTTTTTTGGATTTTTAGGTGTTAGGTCGTAAGAAAAATAGTATAAGCTCCTCGAAGCAAACCATTTCAGTGCACATCGAATGCACTTTCGTGCACTAAAAACTAGGTTCGCGTACTCGGTGCGTAATATACTATTTTACCCCTCCTACCTTGAAATCAAAAAAGTTGCATATGTCATGGGTTAAAACAAAATAAAATAATAAATTTTTAATTTTGGGAAAATAAGTTTTAAATTTTATGGCTTAAAAATATAAAAATTGGGATTTTTAAACCTTAGAATAAAAAAATTTGCATACTTCATGGATTAAAAATATAAAAGTTGCATATTTTTTCATGGGATAAACATAATGAAATAATACATTTTTAATTTTGGGAAAAAAGTGGTAAATTTCATGTATTAAAAATATAAAAGTTGGGGTTTTCAAAAAACTTGCATATTTCGTGGATTCAAAATATAAAACTTGCATATTTCATGGGTTAAAAATAATAAAATTATAAATTTTTAATCTTGTGAAAAAGTTGTAAACTTCATAGATCAAGAAATATAAAAGTAAAGATTATCAAACCTTGAAAAAATAGAAAACTTAACCAGAAGGTGTAATTAATTTGACAACTTTTTTTTTTGAGAAAGGGTGGGACCTTTTTAGTCGCTACGGCCCTGATTAAATTTAATATTTTGCATGTAAAGGCTGATTAGGGCATAATTATCACTAACTAAACTAAGCCGTTCTGTCCTTAATATTGGCCGAAAAGAAAAATGGCCTCTCTATTGGCCAATAAAAGTGACAGAATGGCTTAGTTTATTTAGGAATAATTATGCCTGAATCAACCGTAATATTATCCCTAAATTCGTTACGTAATAGATGTACAGTCCCATAGGAAAAACAATAAGTTAATTATATCTGAACATGATGCTGTTGCTCAGAAAATAATGTTGTTCTATACTCCTTCCAGTTATTAGTAAGGGACGCGGCCTGTTTTACACCACAGAGCGCATAAATAGCATAATTATGCATAAATTGTAGTATCAAAAATTTAACAGATGTCCGTACTGTTTTCCTGGAAAGGGCCTATCCAAAGACTCGCATAACAAGTATAGTACATAAGAATGTGATGCCAGGATTGGCTTGATGTGTCGTCATGTATCTTGTAATGGTTGTTATGCGAGCCTCTGGATAGGCATTAAGTTGTAATTGTAACCTAAAAGTTTAAGGTTTTCCTTGTGTTCAGTATAATTTACGTTTGTACAATATGTAGAATATGCTAATTTAGTGTGAGTGTATGAAGAATAAACCAAAAAAGTACATTTTTCAATACCGTACAAAATAACATTAAGTTTAACCGTTTTTGTATGTATCGTTTTCTTCTTTTATTAACTTTAACGACCGTCAATCATTGTCATAGACAAAAAATGTCAGAATATTTTATATGCTAAAAGGTACGAGTTTTTAACCAATGATGTAGCTTAAAAATCGCGGGAATTTTAAACTACTATCTTGCATAATTATGCAATTATAATTGGACTGACTATAGTCTTTTGATCTTCCTACAAACATGAAATATAATAAAGCCCTTAAAATAATTAATTTTATTATATAATTCATTATTAAGTTTACGGAACTTCATTCGGGCTCTAGTGTGTACGTCGTAGTATTCTTTGGGGACGGAAATGTGAATTAATGGAGAGGACACTAAACTGTCACGATGGAATTTTAATCTCATACAATTTCAAGTATTTCATAAGATTTAATTAGTTTTCCCAGGACATTCATAAAATATCATACTGTCCTTATAAAATTTAAACTAATTGGATCCCTTTTGTATATAAAAAGACAATATGAGATTTATATTTTTTATCCAACACCTTCACAGAAACACTTGTTTTAAGCACTATTTTCAATGTCAAAAGTGAGTTTTTTTCCACAAGTGACTAAAAAATTTTTCACCCACTCTTTTACGTACAGCTTTTGATCTCACTCAAAGTTAGTTACATACCCTATTAATTAAGTATTATAACTATTCTATAAATAGAAGCACATTAACTAAACCATAAAAATTAAAGAAAACCCCAAATTATTCTTTAGTTTTTGAATAAAATACTGTTTTTATTAAAAATTCTGTCATCACCGCGTCCATTTTGACGTTTGTAAGAAATGTAAAACTAGCAATTGTTTATTTTTAATAGGCATACTTAGGCCATGGCTACCTATTATTTTAGTATTAAGAAAACTTAATCTTAATATTATTGACATAATTTTTCGCAAAATTATAAATTTTTATTTAAAAATAAAAGGTGTTGGATAAAATTAAATTCTCAACTCGTGTATTAAGTGATTTTATCCACTTAATACACTAGTTAAGAAAATAACTATTAATACAAGAAAAGTATCATGTGAAATACAATATTATAAAAACACACATATTTTTTATGTACTCAGTAAAATTCATGCTTTTACGGTTCACATAAACTAAATATTTCTTTCAATTAAATAGTATACTGGGCGATCAGTAACTGCCATAACAAAATTTAAGAGGTGATCTACTTCCAAAATTATGATAAATTAACAATTTAATTTATTTTTTTTTGCTCGAAATTCATTGATATTGATATAAGACTTTTCTTGCGGTCGAACTTCACCTTGCATTACTCACATTAATCCGACGCGTACAGTTTATTGTTTTTCATGATGATTTGTTGAAAATTAAAAATAAAATAAATTTATGCAAAGATTTGCGCAAACTCAACCCTTTCCTTGACGACAGCGGTTTGATTCGGGTAGGGGGGCGCCTTACGCATTCGCAACTTAGTTATGATCAAAAATTCCCTCTTCTCTTACCTAGAAGTCACAGATTAACTTACTTAATTATTGAAGATTGCCATCGAGTGCATCTACATGCCGGTCTAAATAGCTTACACTACTAAATTACGCAAAATTTTTGGATACTTTCCCCTAAACGTGCCATTCGACATTGTCTTTCCCAATGCATCCGTTGCTTTCGTGCCCGACCTATTACTCGGCAGCCCTTCATGGGCGACTTACCTGCTTGCCGACTTTCCGCCGCCAAGGCTTTCCAATGCACTATGACTGATTATGCTGGGCCCTTTTCCATAACCCTTAGCAAGCATCGTGGGGTTAAAACTCAAAAGGCCTATATTTGCCTTTTTGTTTGCGCTGCAACCAAAGCGATACATTTAGAGCTAGCCTCTGATTTAACCATGGAAGCCTTTTTAGCTGCTTTTCGCCGCTTTTGTTCCCGCCGCGGTCGGCCTAGTACCCTCTATTCTGATAACGGGACCAATTTCGTAGCTGCGCGCAAAGAAATCGATTTATATTTTGAACAAGAACAAGAAAAAATTAAATGGTCGCTGAACCCACTGTGGTTCACATTTTAGGGGTCTTTTTGAAAGCGCTGTGAAATCGGTTAAGACTCACATTTACCGCGTAACTGGGCAACAAATCTTATCTTATGAGGAGTTTTATACCTTACTCGTACAAATTGAAGCGGTATTAAATTCTCGTCCGCTCTGTCCACTTTCGTCTGATCCCTCAGACCTGAGTGTACTAACTCCAGGTCATTTCCTAACTCTCGCTCCACTCTCCGTCATACCTAATCCTGATCTTACCAATGTTAATATTTCACGCTTAAATCGCTGGCAACTTATTCAAAGTCTTCATCAGAGCTTTTGGAAAAGATTCTCGTCTGAATATTTGTACAATTTGCAACAGAGAGAACGTTGGACAATAAACATAGAAAATATTAAAATTGGTACTCTAGTTCTCATCAAACATGAGAATTTACCGCCGTTGTCTTGGAAACTAGCTCGTGTTAAGGAGCTTCATTGCGGGTCAGATGGTGTATGTAGAGTTGTAACGTTATTAACTTCTAATGGACTTCTTAAAAGACCAGTAAATAAATTGTGTCCTTTACCGTCCAATGAATAATTTATCTGTATTAGTTTAGCTATTATTATTTTTTTTTTCTCTTAATTTTCTTTATTTTTTTTTCTTGCTTAAAATACCATGTATTTTGGTGGGCAGAATGTTCGATTTTCATTTTTTTTACTATTTTTAATATTTTTATTTTAACACTTTTATAATTTGTTACAAATCAAATTATATTTAAACTTTAAAATTCCGCGCTTCATTTTGTGACATTTTTACATTTTGCTGCCCAACCGCAGAAACAGACAGTTCAGTATGGAATTCAAAAACATGGAAACGTGTTAAAATCGCTCCGCTTAAAATTAGTTCGTTTTTTGATATAATCTCCGCTATTTGTTATTATTTTATAAACATTTTGTGCATCGTGAGACACCAGACTGGAAACCACATCAAGGGTACCCTTGGATCAAGAAAAACTGAAGAAAAAGGTCAGTGCTATTTTTTTGTAACGAACATATTCTATTGTGCTTTTTTTTGTGAAAAATAGATTTAATAGAGCAGTCCCGCGTGCTCCATTCATAAAACTCAAAAAGACGCAAAAAACAATTTTAAAATTTTTGCACCAATACAAGGCTTCCCTAACTTTTGAAAATTTTCAAAATGGGAAAGCAATAATCACCCCCTTCCCTTTAGGGTGGAGTTAGTTAAATTTAATTATCAGTTCACTTTTAGCAACTTCAATAACCTCTTATTCACGAAAATTACCCCCGCCCCCAGGGGGAGGGTTTGGTTCAATTTACCCCCCCCCCCTGGGGGTTGAGTTGGAACTTTTTTATTATGAGATTTAGTTTTAGCTACCTCAAAACCCCTATATGCCAACTTTTACAAAAATATTGTAAACATTTTAAAATAATCACCCCCACGGGAGAAGTTAGAAAAAAAATTATCATCAGATTCAGTTAAAGCAACCTGAAAACCTCCAATATACTATTTTTTACTAAAATATTGTAAATATTTAAAAATTACATGCCTTAAATATTTCACAGTTTTTAATTGAGCTACCTCGTATCTCCAGTACAGGGTAACGAATTGGAAATAATAGTTACTGTAACTAACTCGTATCTCCATAATTCTAATTTTTGACTCACGTAACTAATAATTTTACAATCTTTTATGCTTGAAGGGTCCACAAGAAATAACTACACTTATATTTGTCTATATTACAATAAAAAAAAATAAGAATTTTAAAGTTAACCGGTTTTTTGTGTCCCCTGAAAACCTGTGAATTTGGAGATACGAGGTAGTTAAGGTAACACGAGGATATGTGAAATCAGCTGATTGTCAATTTACAACCGTTGTCATAGGCAACGGGTGGAAAATAGGCACCAACTACTAACTGTATAACCATTTTTGTATGTATCGTTTTCTTCTTTTATTAGCTTTAACGACCGTCAATCATTGTCATAGACAAAAAATGTCAGAATATTTTATATGCTAAAAGGTACGAGTTTTTAACCAATGATTTAGCTTAAAAATCGCGGGAATTTTAAACTACTATCTTGCATAATTGGACTGACTATAGTCTTTTGATCTTCCTACAAACATGAAATATAATAAAGCCCTTAAAATAATTAATTTTATTATATAATTCATTATTTTACGGAACTTCATTCGGGCTCTAGTGTGTACGTCGTAGTATTCTTGCGGTTTTTTGCAAATTGTTTCTTATTGTATTCCGAAGAGCTGATTAGATTTTGGGGGTAAACGATTGGGCGTAAGGGGGTAAAAGTAGGGTAAAACTCCTATTTTTAGCGTTTTTTGTTTATAATTAAGGCAATTATTATCGTATTTAGTTAATTTAGCACTTATATAAAAGATAATTTTAAATTGTTCAAAAAATGCTATAAACAACGTTTTCCTAAAACGCATTGTTTTCGAGATATTGGCGTTTAAAGCAGTTAAAGGTTTTTTTAGCATATCTCCCACATTTATAACCCGATATCAAAAATTTTTATTTTAAATAAAAGCTCTTTTTAAGCCCTATAAAACATGTTATATACAGTTTTTTGCTAGAATAAAATGTTTTAAAGATACAGAATTTAAAATCAAACAAAACACCCAGTTTGAAATTTGCAAACTAGATGGCTCTAGTGTACAATAGTGCCGATGTTTTGACAGGGTGCTTGCAACGTTTCATCTAGTTGTTTTTAAAAATATTGCACCTACAAACAAAATATTTATGGAGGTTAAATTTAAAAAGCTGAAGGAAAAGTCGGATTGGCGTATTTTTTTTAGAAAAAAATACTTTCACAATAAGGCTTTGGCAAAAAATAACCCAAAAAAAAAATAAAAATTAATAAGTGTCGCATTTTGACGCGAAAATGATGTTTAATTTAAACTTTAAGAAATTAAAGACCTCGACAGCAAGTTTGGAAAAGCCGCTATCAAACTTTTGCCCATCAAATCAGACGTAACCTGTTATTTTACTCCCGCTTATGCATTTTTTTAATTTAAATCACAAACCCAATTTCAATTATACAAGTAAACACAGATATATGCATATATTTATAACTAGAATATTTGTTTTAATAGATTTGTCGGTGTAATTCCAAACGAAAACATTGGTATATCCCGTATATTCCGTTATCTGGACAAAATAATCAGTTATATAACCGTCCATTTATCAATGGACCAAAATAATGTTTCGTTCTGAGTACAAAGTCAAAACTAATGGCTCATATCAATCATTATTAACGCCCTTTCAATGTGTTATTGGCTTGGGCTGTCGAGGCATATTAAATCCCGTGTCATACACTGTAAAGTTGGTTGTTATCCTACAGGACTTTTTCCTGGAAATATATTTTATCCAATACATACAGATAATAAGACAATTACCAGCTTTATTTTAAATAGATAAACTCAATAATAAACCCCGCGTGGCTTTTACTTTGTTGAGTGGATAATTATTTATTTTACCCACTCAACTGTCACTTGTCAAATTATTTTCTTGTAAATTTCATTAAAATTTTTAATAAAAATATGAATTCCTAAGCTATTTATTGGATACAACCTTGTATGGTACTCATGGGTAAACCGATATTGCCCTCTCGAAAATTAACCTGCTTGGCTGATGCCTCGCAGGTTAATTTTCTGATGGGCAATATCTTACTTTACCCACTAGTACCATAAATAACTATTCTTCTACAGTACAATTAGCATTTGACGTATACTGGGTGTTTCACGGTAGATAAATCACGCAATTTGTGGCGTTATTATCAAACATTTTGTAATACACGGTGTGTTGCTCGATGGTTTAACCTCTACGTTTTATCCTGCATTTGACAGGTTGCAACTTGGACAATACTTTTTCAATTGAAATAAACGAATGATTGCAGGATTTTCAAACAAAAATAAAAGGGCACTGTTTAAAATTGGTAAACTATAGTTTAAGGAGTTCTGTAAGGAAATCTAGGATACTTCATTTATATTCACGGTATGTGGCTCGATTTAACCTCGACTTTAAAAAAACTCACTTTTTTTTCATTTTCTATTTATTTATGATAAAACTAACAACTTATGACCAAAAATTAAATTTTCTATCGGGCAAATTTTTTTTATTTGACAAAATGTTTAATAATTACAAAAAAAAACGTACTCCGATTAGCTTATATAAAATGAAAAAAAAGTGAGTTTGTTTAAAGTGAGGTTAAACCATCGAGACACACACGGTGAATATAAATGAAGTATCCTAGATTTCCTTACAAAACTCTTTAAACTATAGTTTACCAATTTTAAACAGTGCCCTTTTATTTTTGTTTGAAAATCCTGTACCTATTCGTTTATTTCAATTGAAAAAGTATTGTCCAATTTGCAACCTGTCAAATGCAGGATAAAAGAAATCTTTTGAAGTGAAAACCACACTATAATAGTATGGAAACGTCTCTCGAAATCTCTCTGTGTTTAAATTTATCCTGTGAAAACCCATAGGGAGAAAATTATATTGGGAAACACCAGAGCCATCACAGAAAATTCATATGTAATTCAATTCTCTGGCAATCTGAAACTATTTACAAATTGCATACTATATCTACTACGAAAAAGATCATTTTAAATACTTTTTAGTTAAAATACAAGTAAATAAAACTAGGGACTTTGAATACAGTGACATTAAACTTCACGTTTAATATCATTATGTATAAGGTTCCTAATAAAAACAAGTAGTGAAATAAAAACTTTTCGCAAAAAAAATGAACCGACTTCTGTCTCTAAAAAGTAAAAAATAAGAAATACTTAAGTCGGTGCCAATTTCACCATTTCCTAAATTAATTACTAACAATTATTTTTTTATTATTTTATTATTGTTTGCTGTGAAATTGGCACCGACTTCAGTATTTCTTATTTTTTACTTTTTAGATACATAGAAGTCGGTTCATTTTTTTTTTGCGAAAAGTTTTTATTTTTTACTTTTTAGAGATACAGAACTTGTAGATTTTTAACTTCATCTAAGCTAAATTATAGTTGTCCTTCCATCTCGGCAAGCTGCTGACGTCACAACTCACTGTTAGTGCGTTTTGACGTCATTAAAGATAAAATTCTAAAAATTAAAAGTTATATTTTTATTTCAGCGCCCGAGAGTCCAACTAACCTTATTTTAAACGAAATACTAGAGAAAATCCTTTTAAACTTTAAGCGTTAAGTAATAATTAAAATAATAAATAATAAGTAAAATTTATCATTTTCTCTTGGTATTTTAATATTACAGGTCCAGAGAATCAAGTTTAACGGCATTTAAAAGATTTTCAGTGTGCCGTAATATTTAAGTGACCCCTTAATCAAGTTATCCGGCTTATCCGAGATCCGATATTTCTCTAAAAATTTGGTTGGTAGTTGAACCAAATTAAGCTATTTATAAGTGAAATTGCGTTGAAATGATTAGATTTATCTTAATTATCCGGCTTACCCAGCATTATCCGAGCGTCAAATTAAAACGTAACCACCTTATGAATGCCCTATTTAAGTTGCAAAAAGTTTTATCAAATTTCGTTCATTCGTTCCAAAGTTATGCGGGAACAAACATAAAAAAAACAAAGTCACACGTCGAATTGATAACCTCCTCCTTTTTTGGAAGTCGGTTAAAAAAAATAAGTGTTGCAAGTTTACGGAGTCCGTAATACGGACTACTTATTATTAGGTTGTTATCTGCACCATTGTCATATACGGTGAAATGAGACGTTGCCGCATTATGATTAAACTAGTAGTAATTCTCGTTCCTTACTTTTCACCCTGTATAAAACAATAGTTATAATTGTCATTTAGTTTGATCAAGATGACTTTACACTGGTGGAATCACTTCATTGTACCTTTAAAAAAAATAGATGTAGAATTAGTATAAAACGGGACCACCTCTTGAATGTTCTATTTAAGTTGAAAAAGGTTTCATCAAATTCCGTTCATCCGTTCCAAAGTTATGCGGGAACAAACATAAAAAAAACAAAGTCACACGTCGAATTGATAACCTACTCCTTTTTTGAAAGTCTGTTAAAAATAATCCTGTTTTCTCGTACGCTTCTTGTTTTTTTATCAGGGCTGTAGAAAAATAGTTATTTTCTTAACTAGTGTATTATAAAATCACTTTATACACGAGTTGAGAATTTAATTTTATCCAACACCTTTTATTTTTAAATAAAAATCTATAATTTTGCGAAAAATTATGTCAAAAATATTAAGATTAAGTTTTCTTAATACTAAAATAATAGGTAGCCATGGCCTAAGTATGCCTATTAAAAATAAACAATTGCTAGTTTTATATTTCTTACAAATGTGAAAATGGACGCGGTGATGACAGAATTTTTAATAAAAACAGTATTTTATTCAAAAACTAAAGAATTAAATGGGGAGTTTTCTTTAATTTTTATGGTTTAGTTAACGTGCTTCTATTTATAGAATAGTTATAATACTTAATTAATAAAATAAAATCCTCACACTAAGGCTCTAGCATAACTGTGACAAATTGTTATTATAAACTTAAAGTAACTAAAAATACAAGCTGTCGTCATTATATTAATGACTTCATTAGGGCTAAAATTATATTACATGTAAGAAGCACAGGAAAGCATGGAAAATTTATATTTAACAGGATAATATTCAATGGTGTACAATATGTAACGGGTTATTAAACATTGACGATTATATACGCCTGTAGGCGTCCTGCAAATGTTTATTGTATACAGGGTGATCCGTGAGGAAAAGGAAATATTTTAAGGATGTGTTCTAGAGGTTAAAATAAGAAAAAAAGTTCCCACAAACATATGTACAAAAACCAATCGTAAGGGAGCTACGCCCTTCGAAGGGGTTCCAAAAATTCGATTTTTAATTAATAACTTAGGAACCCTTTGTGTTATAGCAAAAAAAACACTTTTCTACTTTTTTATTTCTTACGATAATTCTAATATAAATAAATATCATTATAATTTTGATAAGAACACAACCTTTTGAATGAACAAAACCTAACTAATTTTAGCTGTCAAAGTCTTACTTAAGGAAACTAAGAACTCTTCTTTCTAGAATAGGCATACCGTTAAAATAAAGTATCGCCAACATCTCGGTTTGTTTGTAAACAAATAGTTGGTATATTCAGGCCTGAACAATAACAATTACCAGTAACTGGTATTGTTGTCTCTGTTAGAACAAATATGTGCGAGTAAGACAGACGAATGTTTTTGTTGATGACGTTTTTGTCAGTTTTTACGAATGAAATGTCTATTCTAGAGAGAAGAGTTATTAGTTCGTTGAAGAAAACAAAAGAAATAGGCCAAGGTAAACTTAAATTGATTGAATTAGGTCAATGTTTGACTTCAACAAAAGACAAAATACCCCTGAGTTCAGAAGGCGTATATAAAATACCCTGCTCCTGTGGTACGGTTTACATAGGTGAAACTAAGAGAAAAATTTCTACAAGACTTCAAGAGCATGAGCGCAATATAAGAAAGAAACAAATTTCCTTATCGGCAGTAGCCGAACATGTACATGAAACAGGTCATAAAATCAATTTGTCTGAAACAAAACAAATATTAACAGAAAACAGAAAAATGCCAAGGAAGATACGGGAATCTATAGAAATCATCAAGCATCCTAACAATATCAATCGGGACACTGGTTACCACTTACCTGCAATATGGAAGTCTTTGATAGGAAAAACCTCGTCACGGGTGAATAACCACAACTCGTCATAAATAGTGACACAAGTTGATTCGAAACTTAGTTTCAGATTAATCCCTGAAGATGTCTCTAGTAGTAAGAGACGAAACGTCGGAAAGTGAAAATCCATTAACACGGTCTAAACCCGAAAGTGAAAGTTCTTTATATTAAATTGATTTATCCAGGTTGATGCATTTAGTTTCCGGAATTTTAGAAAAACTTCAACTAGATTATTTATTTTTCTTTAAGGAACTGTATAATAATCTTAAATAATAATAAAGTTATTTATCAATTTTATTTTTATTGTGGTCGTAAAAAAAATAGTGCACATAATTTTCGGCTTGTGCTAAACATTTGCTCAGGCGTACATAATAATAATAATAATAATAATAATAATAATAATAATAATAATAATAATAATATTTATTTCATAAATCATACATAATTTACAAATAAATATGCTACTGGCACAGAAATGTAAGGTACATTTGAACGTGCTTAAGAAAAAAATATATATATATAAGTAACTAAAACTATAAATATAGTATAAATACATAAAATAAGATAAAATAAAATAAGATAAAATAATTGCTAGTGTAGTAAAATATAAAAAATTTTCAGGATATGTTAAGTATTATATTTACCATAATACCAAGTATATGTTAAGTATATCACATATTTACCATAATACCAAGCATGTTGACAATGATGCGCTACGCAAAGAAGTTCATGAAAATAATAATTATAAATGAACCAGATAAACAAGTGACAAACAATCAATCCAAATAAACAATAAAAACAAAATAAATAATAACAACAAAACTATAAGTCACATTACAGTAAAGAAAATCACAAATAACTCTTAAATAATATAATAATCCTTAAACTAAATTTATAACTAAAACATAAAAAAAAAATAATAATAATATTATAAAAATATATGTGTATACACACACGCACATATAAACATACATACATACCCGCAGATATACATTTAAGAAAAAAATAATAAATAGGCAGTGTAAAGATATTAATTAACAAATAAAAAATAAAAAAAATTAATATAAACAAAAAAGTGGACTAACATGTAAATAGATAATTAAAATAAATAAATAAATAAATAGTTAAAATCAACAAATAGACAAATAAACGAAATGATTAAAAGCAAATGAATAAAAAAAAAAAAAAAAAAAAATGTGACATGTAATATACTATTTGGTTTAGGTCATTGTTTTTTTTTCGTAGCTTTCTCTCATATTTTACTTCAATACACTCACGCGCATTAAATTCCGGAAACCTAAAAAATTGACATTTTTAAATCCCTTCTGGAAGCAACTCGAATACAATGGTGGTGTCATTTTGACGAGTGTTTATTTTCTGTAATCATCGAAGTAATCCTTCATGTATTTTTATTTAAAGTTAGTGAAAATGAATATTTAAACAATGCGGAAGATATTGTAACGGTTATTTTCTACAATTACGCATTTATAACGTTTCGATGGACATCGAAGACTTAGTATGACATCACCATTAATTAATTACCATTAATTACTCACCATTTCTATACCATTAATATGGAATTACATTAATTTAAGTTGAAGTTTATTTTGGTATATTTGATATACAAGTTCTCCGCATGGAGTGATGTTCTGTTGGAACATGGTTCTGTAATTTTCGGCATAGATAAATTCTATGTAACCGTCTAGCAGACAATTTTACATTGGACATAATTTTCAAAAGCATATTTTATCCCGGACAACATTTTCAATCGTACATTTTATCCTGGAAGATGATTTTTCCAAAGTAGATGGGACAGCCTATATTTTTTTTCTTTCATTTGAGAAATGAATTCATCAGCATAGGGGAGACTTGTACAGATGGAGACGATGGAATTCATACCTCATGGATTTTGCAGAAACCAGCTAAGTACTCATTCTGAAAACTTTTGAAAGCAATATTTCATATTTTTAAATTCTTTTATTTCAATATTCTTATAACTGTAAACTTTATCAGATCTGATATAGTATTGATTAATACTATATGCCCTTCTGGCTTTTGTTCATTTTTAGGTACTTATTTTTTTTAAAACATTTAATCTCATTTATTAATTATTAAATATCATACTTTTGATTAAATGATTTCTAATTTAAGCATGACTTTTATACACTGCAAGAAATGATTGTTGTTTACATACATTTCTTGGTGCTTGCTGAACTTCATGTTTTCTTTATACATTTAAGTCGAATGATTTCTGAATTTAGTAATTTTTATTAAGACTTCTTTAATTATATCTTAATATAATTACACATATTTTTTTATATATATTAATACATTACTTGATGTGCTTTCATTAAGTTTATTTATAATAAATTTCTCAAATGAATTATCTTATTTTATTTAAGAGTTATATTTTTCTCAAACTGAAAAGCTTAAGTATTTAAACTAGGTTGTTACTTACCTAAAGGAGTAAAAGCTAAAGTAACTGGCGCCCCTAACAACATTAATCAATTCTTTCTATTTTTCCCTTGCCCATACCCATTGCTCCGCTGTCAAAACTAGCCGTTGGCAGTGAACGTATTAATTACGGTACACTAATATTGGAAATGGATTTGACTGATTCTTTTTTTGTTTAGAAGCTTAAAAATTCTCTACTTTTTTTTGTTTTAAGAATGATTATATTTTTTTTTTCGTATTAACAGCAACAAATAATGCACAACTATGTCTTTTACTCCATCTTCTAGGACTTGAATGGTAAGCCACTGCAACTTCTTATCAAATTATTAAAGTCTTTCTTATTGCCGCAGTTTTAATGAATATTTTCTTTTTTATTTTTTTACTTTTTTACTTCTGGTTTAGGAGATATTAGGATTTTCCTGAAAATGGTCATTTTTTCAGTCAACTCAAAAAGAAATAAATCAGCAGAGTTTTTTATTTGAAGCTCATGTCTTTTACTTCTTCTTCTACGCTCATGTCTTTTAATTCTTCTTCTACAGTTTCTTCTTCCCGGGGCAACTTTTTACTGCGGTCTGACGGAGGCTTAACGGTGATACATTATTTGTTGCTGTTAATACGAAAAAAAAAAAATTAATCATTCTTAAAACAAACAATAGTAGATAATGTTTAAGCTTCAAAGCAAAAATAGGATCAGTCAAATCCATTAATTAGATTTCGAAATATTTGTATTTAAAAAATGTCAGTTTTTTAGGTGTCCGGATTTTAATATGCGCAGTGTATTTTGATTCGGTCATTGTTTTTTTTTTTTGTAGGTTTCTCTCATTTTACTTAAATAGTTTATTTTCTTGTGTGTGGTTGGTGGCATTAAAAATGGTATTTTATGAATTTTATTCTGACATTTAAACTGCTAATAACCCTAACATGTGTTACTGTACCATATTATTTATTACCTACGGCAGATTAAGGAAAAAAACTAGACGTGAAGTTAGTTAATGCTTTTCATTCCATAGTATACCCTTTATGAATTCTACAACTAGAATTATGAAACAAAAGACGTCTACCCTATCTCTATCTCATTTATGCTACACTTTCCAGCCAACCAAATAAATACTGTATTTGTTTTTCACACAACAAATACAGTATTTATTTGGTTGGCCGGAAAGTGTAGCAGTGAGCGGCACGAACGAACATAGCTAATGTGAATCTGTAGAATAAGATAATTCTACTAAAATTTAGATGGCGCCAGTAATTTCTTTACACTTTTCGCCCGGCCAAGTAAATATTGTATTTGTTCAACAAAGAACAAATACAGAATTTGTTTGGTGGGGTGGAAGTGGGAGTGTATGTATGTCTTCTATCCTTTTTGAGTAGAACTTTTGTCCCTGTTTAATCTAACGGGAGAAATCTCCATTAAAAGTGCTTTTGCATTTTTCTCATTGGTTTTTCTTCCAAAATATTTTTTTTCTACGACTGCTAGAATGTAAGCAAATACACACACTTTTCAAACACAGAATGAATCCATTATAGATCTAGATACGGTATGAATATTCCGTATCAAGTGTTAGAATGAGCATATGTAGTGCGATCTCTTGTTTATAAAAGTAAAGAAAACTGTAGCAAAATTAGAAAAAATATATATATATTTTACCATGAAACATTGAATAATTTAATGCAATTTAAAGTTTTGCGTTAAAATTACAAGTTTATTAGTTTTTCTTAATATTTGACCTTTTTTTATCAATTTAGTTTAAAAAATTAAAACTGCCCCATCTACTGTTAAATATTTAAACCTGATATCTGAAACAACAATCTAACATAACCTTCAATTTTTGCATTATAATTTGTAAATATGTACTAAAATTAAATAAAAATCTTTTTTAAGTACTGATTTGATAAAATTATTAAATAACATTAATTGCTTTATTTAAAAATATGTGTTTTGTTGCATTTACAATGTCGAGTCACAAAAAACATTGTTTTTAACCTTGTCCGCAGTTTAAAGCCATACAGTGTTTCATATTTGCAGTCGAAGAAAAAGTATAAACTTTCTACTCGCGCGGAATATTGCCTATTCCATACTAGTTATAGAATATACTATTCTCTGAGCCCGTCAAGAAAAACCATTGATGAGAAATATGGAATGCATAGGCTCACTTTATTTTTTATTCTGTAGTGTCCCTAGTACTTTTTTATGTCATAAATAGTTTCTTTTTATTTGGTTTTAAGACTTCTTAGTTTAAAATATGTTTTTCTGAAAAGTTAGAACTTAGAAGTTAATAACAAATCTTCTTATGTATTTTAAACTAATCGTAAAAGTTTAAGTCTATAAGTAATTTTCTTGTTTTCGTTTTTCACGGATTCGTTAGTTTTCCTGTATTTTTTTAGCATTTCCTTTTTTTTTTCTAGTTTTATAGGATTGTTTTTTTGACGAGGCAATTTTCAGATAAATTTATTCAAAAACATCCAAATGTTATTTAGGTTAGGTAAATTTTACTAGTGTCAAAATTTTACATCTAATTAAAAATATAAAAAATATATTAAAATTTATTAAAATGCCTATATCTCGGAAACTAGAAGTCCTAAGTAGTAGAGGAAAGGAAGCAAATATGGGCTACCCATTTTATTTTTTCTTGTAAAAAAATAAATAAAAGTTTAGTTCCAATACCAAACGTACCCAACGATAACTATAATAATTAGTCACAACCTGTTATAAATTCATATTGATTAAAACAAATAATAAATTAATTATTTCGTAAATAGTGAGAAGGTGCCCTTTTGTGTCGATTTGAAATTGGCCCTAAATATGGGTTGCCTCCAAAATTGTGTAATAAATATTAGATTTGAAGTGGCAATCAATCTTATTGGTCGCAATAAGTTAAAAGTATAAAAATGAAATAATTAATCAAATAACTCCTAATATAGAACATTTTTAAAGCTTTGAAGGTACCCATCTCGTACTGTTATAGCGCGTTCCATATCGCCCTCGTTCCATTTTCTTCTATTCTTGGCTGTTTCTGATTTTGGCCCCCTAGAAAAATTCTAGGCTTAATTAGAAGAAAACTAATAAGCACACATCAAAGCCCGATTATGTGGCTTTAATTTGTTGCAGAAATGGTTTTGAAAACGTTGTTATCTATCAGGTAACGGAATTTATAAACTTACCTAAAAAAGTTCTGTGGCTTGCTGAAAAGGACGGAAAATTAAAATTAATTCTCAAACGTCAACGAATGTATGAATTAATTAATGAATCTTTACTGTGAAAGTTTAACTTTGCCATTTACGATTTGCGATAGTCGGATGCAGAGAACTGCATCGGATAGCTGAGAAACCCACCTAGCCCATATTACAAGACCTAGCCCACATTTACTACCCTTCCTCTACTATAAAAATTATCACATAGAAACATTTTTATTGAAACACATGGTGTTTGTTATTTTTTTCTGTGTATTTTATATTGGGGTTTAATCAACCCCATGTGGTTAATAACATTATTTTTTTCCACCTGGTTAACGGAGGGCTAAAGTACTGTTTTCACTACTTATTGTGAAGAGTATAAAAACTAGCATTATTGTACAAATAAAAAAGCTAAATGCCGCGCCATTTCCAGTGAATTATGGGTTTAATTATTGTCCTAATGTTGGTCACACATTTCAGGGTTTATCCTGCTTCCATATATCATCTATATCCATGCCTTATAAGGTAGATCCTCAAAATGATGGGGAATTTATTGTTTGGTGAAATTAAATTTTAATCCAGACTTCGTGAATAGTTTGTTCACAGTCGCGTATATATAGGTAGATACGTTAAATTTCAATGAAAAGAGCTTATCATACAACATAAGGGTGAATATCATATAAAAAAAGTTATCAAGTTCTAGAAAACACATAAATTTTAGTTTAATGCAATTCCTTGAGTTCAAAAAAATAGTGGCACTAGACAAATGTTTTTCTACGACTGCTTTAGAGTGTAAGCAAATGCACACACTTTTCAAACACAGAATGAATCCATTCTAGCTCTAGATATGGTATGAATATTCCGTATCAAGTGTTAGAATGAGCACATGTAGTGCCATCTCATAAAGTAAAGAACTGAAGAAAAAAATTAGCAAAAAATTTTATATATATATATATATATATATATATATATATATATATATATTTTACCATGAAACATTGAATAATTTAATGCAATTTAAAGTTTTGCGTTAAAATTACATAAAGTTTATTAGTTTTTCTTAATATTTGACCAGTTTTTTATTAATTTAGTTCAAAAAATTAAAACTGCTTCATCTATTGTTAAATATTTAAACCTGATATCTGTCACAACAATCTGACTAAACCTTTAATTTTAGCATTACAATTTGTAAATATGTGCTAAAATTAAATAAAAATCTTTTTTAACTACTGATTTGATAAATTATTGAATAACATTAATTGCTTTATTTAAAAATATGTGTTTTGTTGCATTTACAATGTTGAGTCACAAAAAACATTGTTTTTAACCTTGTCCGCAGTTTAAAGCCATACAGTATTTCATATTTGCAGTCGAAGAAAAAGTATAGTATACAACACGAATGGAATAGTCATTCCGTGCTCGCCTGCAGGCTAGTATGTGGCGCGGAATATTGTCTATTCCATACTAGTTATAGAATATACTATTCTATTATTCATCAATATTTTATGTACGTATTTTATTTACAGAGCGGACCAAAAGTCACCCCCCCCCCCCTTCTTAACTTTTTAACGAGTTGAGATATCGACTTAAAATTTAGAACTCTTAAATAAAAAAACTTAAACTCTTTTAAAATCTTTTAGCATATATTTGATACTTTTAGCGCTGAAAATGTGGACAGGGGGGCATGGGGGACCATTTTTTTCAGTGAAAAGGGGGGTCGTGTGATACATCATTTTAAAGCTTATAAAATTATACATTTAACTATATATTTTCTAATTTTTTAAACATTTTTTTGGGTTTAAAATAGGGTTGAAAATGGGTATTTTTGTCAAAACTTCTTTAAAAAAAATCAGACAATGTTTAAAAAGTTACTAATTTCATGATGAAAAAAAGTAAATTATACTTTTAAACTAATTTTAATTGACGAAAAAAAAACTTTTTTTAGCACAAAAAATTGAAAAATCATAACCTTAAAAAAATTGTTTAAAAAATTAAAAAATATACGGTCCAATAGAGAATTTTATTTGCTTTAAATTGAAGTAACACAGGACCCCCCTTTCCATTAAAAAAATGTCCCTCAAATATATGTTAGAAGATAGTTTAAGTTATCTTATTTAAGAGTTCTAAATTTGAAGTAGATATCTCAATTCGTTCAAAAGTTAAGAGGTGGGGGTGACTTTTGAACGAGTTGAGATATCAACTTAAAATTTAAAATACAGAAATACTAAAACTACATACATGGGAGGCATAGCGTAGTCGCTAGCGCGTATGCATAGCAAGTCTACTATCGTGAGTTCGATTCTCACTGGCGCCGATTTGTCTTTTTCAGTTAATTAATAATTGAAATTTGGCGAAGGCGATAAGTGAAATGGACACTCCCTAGAAACTGGTTCGAAAGTCAGTATAAGCCGGTGGTTCCCTCTACTACTAGCCCACACAAGTCCTGGACTTAGGGGATGCTTAATTAAGTAGAATAAACAAACAAAACCTTTTTCAATACATTTGATATTTTCAGCTTTTAAAGTTTGGACAGGGGGACATAGGAGGCATTTTTTTAAATGTAAATGCGGTCGCGTGATAGATTATTTTACTTAAAAAAATTATCTATTTGAACACATATTTTGTTATTTTTTGAGATTTTTTTTGAGGTGTGGGAATTTTCGTTTTTTTTTTTAATTAAACAATTTTTAATGAATGATTAATGTCATGATGCAAATACGTAAATTATACTTTTAAATTAATAGAAATTAAATTTTATAAAAAAAAATCCAGAAAATCACATTTTTAGAAAAATAAAAATTAAAAAATATATGGTCAAACTGAAAATGTTATTTGCTTTAAAATAAATATATTTAAAAATATCGAATATTATAAATTATCTTGTTTATATGTTCCAAATTTAGTCGATATCTCACTCGTTCAAAATTTAATAGGGGGGTGACTGCACCTCACAAGGGCTATAGCCGGCTAGACTTATTTATATTTATAAATATAATATAACGGATGATCTAGTTTCTTATATTTACCCATAGGTAAATTAAATTTCAATGAAAAGAGCTTTTATATTAGATTGGACCGTTTTATAGCTTTTTTTATTTTTAACTGGCGCACAATGTTGCCAAACAGAAAAAAAGTGTTTAAACATATTTTTAGGTGAAGTAAGTCTTAAATGCTTTACTATACATAAAGAACTATTTTTAAGCCAACATTGAGTTTGGACTTTTTGTACATTCAAGGGTTTTGTAAAGAAAAATTGACAGAAAGGAGTACTTTTTGGCAAATTTCGGAATTTGAAAGTTAGCTCCCATTTTCAACAGAACCTCAAAAAACATACTTTTCGCAATGATATCATATGTTTTTTGTGGTTATGGTAAAAATTAAATTTCGACCTCAGATTCGGATTCAGAGGCTCAAAATACATAGGAATTGACTAGTCAAGTCCGACGGAGATGCAACTTTTTTAATTTTGAGTGGCTGTGTTATCTCTGCATCTAAAAGTCGGATCAAAAAAAGTTTTTTACAAAAGATTTTTATTTTTTTGAGGGGAATTAAATAACAGTAAAAAATATATGTTTGTACTTAAAAAAACAAAGTTGACCTTGAAATGACCTTGAAAACTTAAATATCCGTAAAAAATAAATACGTCATTTTGTTTCCACTATTAAAATAAACAAATTTGTGCGACATTTTTTTTTCTAAAATGCATAGTATTGGAGACATTATAAAGTTACAGGTTAAAAAAACACCCGGTATATGGACTGCATAATCCCTGATAACACACTTTATCCTAAGAAGCTTTTTTAATCGTTCCCTTGAAAAGGTTCTTAGCATAATGCTGTAAACATGCTAAGCATGTTCTTAAAAGGTGCACTGCTGTAGTAGCATAAGTGCTTCTACTCTAAACATTCTTAGCATGATTAGAGTATTTTGCTAAGAATATTCCCAATACATATTCTTAAAATATTCTAATGGGAATATTTTTAGAATAATGCTATAGTGCACATGCTAAGCATGATTAGAGTATTTTGCTAAGAATATGCTCAAATACATATTCTTAAAATATTCTAATGGGAATGTTTTTAGAATAGTAATATGGCGTTATATTATTTTAATTTTATTAGGTTAGAATTACAAATATTCTTAAAATTGTAGTTAATAACATAAGTTTTACCGTAGTAGTAGTAGAAATGGATGTATTTTTAGACATAAAGTCATTATTATATAGTTTTAGACAAAAAATTAAAATTAATATTTTTTGAAGTGATAATTATTTACTATTTTTTTCTCTAAACATTGGCTTTTTGTGTGGCGCATGATTTTTATGTTTGGTACAAAGTTTACTTTCACAGTAAAACTGCATATCCCATATGAATCTTACCTGATGGATGCTATATCTAAAGATTTTTATATACTTTAATTATTAGGTTTATCACAAAGATGTAAAAATTTTCGCCATGTCCAAATTTATGATATCACTCCATAAAAAGGATAGAGTATTATAAAATAAAATTGAAAGAAAGAGAAAAACTACATTAATGCAGAATTCTGAAACGCCTTCCTACTTTGTTTGCGCATGCGCAATATTCAATATTATTACTTAAATGCATCAAATTAGAATATTTTTAGAAGCATGCTAAGAATATTCTTAAAAGTACATGTACCTACTTCTAAGAATATTCTTAACATGCTTCTTAAAACATTCTTATTTGATGCAGAGGCTTTTAAGAACCTTCTTAGGAACTCCCAGCATGATTAAAACGGTATCCTTTGCATTTCTTTAATCGTTCTTAGAATATCCTGAGCAAAATAGACATGCTTCTAAGAAGCATGCTGTACTTCCGGCTATTTATTTTAAGAATATTCTTAGAAGGTTTTGGTGCTATCAGGGATATGCGATACGTTTAATTATTTTTCTATTTAGGTTTAATACCGAACGCATATTCCGCCTATATTAATCTTCTCTGGAGAGATCTGCTTTTAATCACCATACAGAGTATTAAAACCGAACTTTTTTTTATTAAAACATAAAAGATTATAATCAACGTATTTTTCTCGTACGGTAGGATTAAATTTTCTGAAAATACAAACAAAAAAAATGTATTAGATATTCTACAGAGAAGAAATTTAGTTTAAAATTAGAACTGCACAGTGACATACAGCCTGTTCCAGAACTCGCGTACCGAAATTTAAGAGGTGATTCTACATCCAAAAATATGAAAAAAAGTTTCTATAAAGGTTGGTCCGGAAATGAGCCCTAAGGGAGCTACGGCCCTTCGAAGATGACGTATTGAATGGGGAACAAAAAAAAGCACCAATAAAATTTTAATGCTGCAGGGTGATTCTTCATTTAAAACTGAGCAAAAAAGTATTATACACCAAAACACCTAAATTTAATATTAAAGGAGTAATAGCCTTTTAAAAAGTAACGTTTTTGGTGGCACAAAATGTTACTTCCTCTTAATTGCATTTTTTTTTGATAACGGTTGCTCCTACAGTGTTACACTATATGATATTTTATATGTATTTTAACTCTAGAAATCTATATTTTTTACAACAAATCCAAAAAACATACACAGAAAAGTTTGGGGCAAAAATTTTTTAAGCCTCATATATTTTGTCCGTCTGGGCACGCCTCTGGATAAATTAAAAAAATAAATTAACTTAAACTTATTGCCCTTATTAATACTAGTATACATGCAAAAGCTCGCCGCTCTAGCTTAAACGGTACCCGAGTTATTAATTAAAAACCTTATTTTTATTACAATTTTAAAGGGCCCTAGATCCCTTAAGGCTCATTTCCGGACCAACCTTTATAGGAACTTTTTTTATATTATAAAAATTAAATATATACCTTAAAAAGTTTTAAAAAAATTAAAATTATATGGTCAAAAAGAGATTTTAATAAGCTTTAAAACGATGTATTACACGACCCCCTTTTTTTATTTAAAAAATATCCCCCTTGCCCTCTGCCTCCATTTTGCCTTTTAAACATATCAACCATATAAAAAATATTTATTTAATTATTTTATCTACATGTTCCAAGTTTCAATTTAATAACCTAAGCCGTTCAAAAGTTACGGGTGGGCAGACTTTAGATACGCACTGTATAATCCAAGATGGCTAATTTAATTAGTTTATTTTCTCCCGGCTATATTTTGTGTCTTAAACATTCTAATTAAGCTTTTGCAACTTGTTAAGCTCTAGATTCGGTTCCTTTGAGTACTAGGACCCCTAAAAGGTGATGAAGTATGGTACCCTAAAAACCCCATTTTAAAATACAAGCACATTATATTTATTGCATTGAATTTAGGCTATTTTCATAGCTATACACAATTATTACGCATCCATCATGATATCTAATGGATATCTAGTAAATATACTTTAATTTTTAAAAAATTTAAAATATGAAGGTTTTTAACTCTACATCACAATAAAAATATTTTTTTAAATCTAAATTAAATTATAAAGAACTTTCACTTTCGGGTTTAGACCGTGTTAATGGATTTTCACTTTCCGACGTTTCGTCTCTTACTACTAGAGACATCTTCAGGGATTAATCTGAAACTAAGTTTCGAATCAACTTGTGTCACTATTTATGACGAGTTGTATAACCACAACCCTTGGCATTTTTCTGTTTTCTGTTAAAGAGCATGAGCGCAATATAAAAAAGAAACAAATTTCCTTATCGGCAGTAGCCGAACATGTACATGAAACAGGTCATAAAATCAATTTGTCTGAAACAAAACAAATATTAACAGAAAACAGAAAAATGCCAAGGAAGATACGGGAATTGATAGAAATCATCAAGCATCCTAACAATATCAATCGGGACACTGGTTACCACTTACCTGCAATATGGAAGTCTTTGATAGGAAAAACCTCGTCACGGGTGAATAACCACAACTCGTCATAAATAGTGACACAAGTTGATTCGAAACTTAGTTTCAGATTAATCCCTGAAGATGTCTCTAGTAGTAAGAGACGAAACGTCGGAAAGTGAAAATCCATTAACACGGTCTAAACCCGAAAGTGAAAGTTCTTTATAATTTAACTTAGATTTAAAAAAATATTTTTATTGTGATGTAGAGTTAAAAACCTTCATATTTTAAGTTTTTAAAAAATTTGGAAAAATTTCGCATTT
The DNA here is from genome assembly GCA_958510825.1 of Brachypterus glaber. Taxonomy (NCBI): domain Eukaryota; kingdom Metazoa; phylum Arthropoda; class Insecta; order Coleoptera; family Kateretidae; genus Brachypterus; species Brachypterus glaber. Next base: position 71,727,400 of record OY294046.1, read on the forward strand.
AAGGGTGAATGAAAATGGTTGTCCTTTAAATAAACAAAAAAAAAACTAGAGCGGTGAAACCCATGTTATTCTACAGCTGATGATAATATTATTATTATAGCAATAGTAACAACAATAAAAATTGTTAACATTCCGATCATATAGGATTATAAATAATAAATTCTTGACGAGGGCGTCTCTAGGACTTTTTTTTTGAAAAAAAATGTGCTATGAAAATTATATAAATTTTATAAATGAAAGGGTTTTTCTAGGCGTGGAAGGTTATTAAACGAAGTATATAATCTTGTGCGACAATACGTTAATCATTCGTTCAACTAGAGCAATCATAGAAACAAATACAATGAACGCACTGGTGAGTACACAAATAATAATAATAATAATAATAATAATGAAAAAATCTTGCTATTAAGAACACTTTAATAAAAAACTAAATATATATATGAACAGTTCCAACGTTTCGAAGGTAATTTGTCCCTTCTTCTTCAGGATAAAAATTAAAAATAGAAATAAAAAATTATATAAAGTTAAAATATAATTGTCAAAAAACTGATAGATGACAATTAATTAAATAAAATAATTAATTAAATTAATTTTTATCTATCAGTTTTTTGACAATTAGATTTTAACTTTATATAATTTTTTATTTCTATTTTCAATTTTTACCCCGAAGAAGAAGGGACAAATTACCTTCGAAACTTTGGAACTGTTTATATATATTTTTAGTTTTTTATTAAAGTTTTCTTAATAGCAAGATTTTTTCATTATTTTATATAAAAAGAACAAGAAATATTATAAATAATAATAATAATAATAATAATAATAATAATAATAATAATAATAAAAATGCATAAAAAATGTGATTAAAATTATTTTGTGCTAAGTGGAATTTATAAATTATTAAACTTGGTAAGGAATTTGGAAAGTATTTCTCTTTCGTCTTTTTTTCGAGTTTTCCTTGGATTATACAATGTTTAATATGCGTTTAATAAAATGCAAAAGAAAAATCAGTCCAGAAAATTTACGTACATGGGAATTTGAAAACAATTTAAGCTAAATACAAATTTGGAATATTTTTTGGTTGCAATCATTTTTGGGTAACATCCGGATATCCAGATATTCGGATGGGTAGAGGCGTAAATTTTTTTTTTGTAAAAAGTTTTTTATTTGCTTAGTTTAAAAAATGTTTTTTCCTACGACCTAGTTAGAAGTTATTGCCTATTTCCCATCCCTTACCTATGGCAACGGTTGGGAAGTGACAATCAGCTGATTTTACATATCTGCTGTCAGAAAATTAGTAAACGTCAAAAACATAACCTTATATTACAAACTTTTTAGAAAATTTTTGCGTTTTTTTATGTTTAGGTGTTAGGTCGTAGGAAAAATAGTATACGCACCTCCACGCAAACCATTTCAGTGCACATCGAACTCGGTTGCGCCTCTTAAAAAAAAACATTCTCGTGCACTAAAAACTACGTGCTTATTATACTATTTTTATCTATTGATTTATTTTTTTATTTATTTATTTTTTAAAAACATTTTATTTTTCAAAATTAATATTAATTATAATGTTCTAATTGTTTTTTGAACTACCTAATTTTGTGATTTATTTTTTTAATGTAAAATTTTTAATTATTGTGTATTAAAAAAAAATAGAAAATGTTGATTATTATTTTCTACTAGTTATTTGCTCCATTTCAGTGGCGTATCGTTAAGGTCTGGGGGCACAGCCCCTTCCGCTTTTCTGGATCCCCCAGATATCGCGGAGAGATCATGACATTTTTCCAATAGTCTTAAATTTTAACGAACTTGCCCCCCGTTTACACCTACGCTACTGCACTTTTCTTTGGCTCAACCTATAGAATTAGAAATAACTTTAAAAGTAATAATTCACAAACATTTGGAGTCATCTAAGATTTAACAGTTCACCCTATAGACCTTAGAGCAAATAGTATTAGGTGGTTAAGAAGTTATATCTGAACTAACCTCGAAGGTTCAAGATAATATCACTTTAATACATCGGGTGTCCCAACTGACTTTCTGCCATAAGTAAATAAGATTTTTTTTCACTACTAGCTTTAGAACATACGATTATTTATCATGTTTTCAGACTGTGAAATCAATTTTTTTTACCTATTGCAATAATAATTTTTTCTCTCCTAGTAGGAGTAAATTTTATAAACAATTGATTTCTGACACTTAAGATGTTTCAGTTCTTTGTGCAATTTTTACTAATTAAACCTAAGAAAATAGCTTTAAATAACTTTTTATATATTAAATATAATTAATTATAATTATTATCAATTAACACAATCAATAATTAGCTAAATATTATGAAAAAAATAAAAAAAAAACTATTTTTTTTAATTGTCAGTTCAAAGTATTTATTTGAGCAAATGTCATCAATCTACTTGATTTTTATGAAAATTTCTGTTAATAACTTATTTTATTATTTAAATAAACGTAGTTAAATAGTGCTAGTAGTGAAAAAACTAATATATAAACTATGGTAGAGAAGACTATTATAGCCTCGCACTCTTCCTATTAAAAAATACCCCCCCCCCCCTTGACCCCCTGTCACCATTGCACCCTTTAAACAAATACAATGTATACCAACAAATTATTTGGTTTATGTTGTGTTCCAATTTTGAAATTAATATCTTAAGGCATTCAAAAAAAGTCTAATTATAGTATTTTTGACAGAAAATTTGACTTTTCGCACTAGTGGCGCTTTTAGATAGAATCGAATGTAAAAATATTTTTTTCGCATAGCCCGTATTGCAGTTTTTTTTAATTTTTGGTTCTAAATAATCTACTAGGATATGTTCTGCCTATAGGACATCATGAAATTAATGGTCTTTTGAGACCAATTATAGGCCCTTGTAAGAGCTTTAAATAGGCTTTATAGAAGCACGAATAATCCTATCGTATTAGCATATAAACTGGTTAGTTGTAACGTAATAATATCCATATAACATACACTTAATATAAAAATTACTGGTATACTTTTTTCTTCATCTTGATAATAATAAATTAACCTTGGAGGTCGTTTGCCCAACCCAGGATATGCATTACTAGGTTTTGTATGTAGGTTCAATACTCACATATCTCACCGTAAATATTTAAAGTAATCATTTATTGCACATTGCATTGTTCAATGCTTATTGCAGATTTATTAATTTAATAGATTTATTAGTAATAAATTATTACGTAGATTTATTAATAACACTGCTCAACAATCAAAAATTTTCCGACTCCATTTTAGTTGCATATGGCTATATTTGATGAGCTGATTTCGAAAACTTTTTTTTCGTTTTTCTCGATCAGCTCGTTTTTTTGAGATATAACTCACAGTGTTTTTTTGTTATAGTTGTAGCAAAAAAAAAATAATTAAGGTTCAATTAATTTTTTGTTTGCGGTGGATTGGTTCTCTATTAATAGGGCTCTAAACCAAAAAAAACGGGGATTTCAAATATCTTCGTTTGTTCGTTTGTTTTTTATAGGCTTCATTTGTTCGTTTGTTTTTTATAGGCTTCTATTCAAAAATGACATTTTTTCGTATTTTTTCGCCATATTTTCATGAAAATATTTTATAATACCAACACCAACACACATGTGATACAGCCTGTTCCAGAACTCGCGTACCGAAATTTAAGAGGTGATTCTGCATCCAAAAATATGAAAAAAAGTTTCTATAAAGGTTGGTCCGGAAATGAGCCCTAAGGGAGCTACGGCCCTTCGAAGATGACGTATTGAATGGGAAACAAAAAAAAGCACCAATAAAATTTTAATGCTGCAGGGTGATTCTTCATTTAAAACTGAGCAAAAAAGTATTATACACCAAAACACCTAAATTTAATATTAAAGGAGTAATAGCCTTTTAAAAAGTAACGTTTTTGGTGGGACAAAATGTTACTTCCTCTTAATTGCATTTTTTTTTGATAACGGTTGCTCCTACAGTGTTACACTATATGATATTTTATATGTATTTTTACTCTAGAAATTTATATTTTTTACAACAAATCCAAAAAAAAATACACATAGAAAAGTTTGGGGCAAAAATGTTTTAAGCCTCATATATTTTGTTCGTCTGGGCACGCCTCTGGATAAATTAAAAAAATAAATTAACATAAACTTATTGCCCTTATTAATACTAGTATACATGCAAAAGCTCGCCGCTCTAGCTTAAACGGTACCCGAGTTATTAATTAAAAACCTTATTTTTATTACAATTTTAAAGGGCCCTAGATCCCTTAGGGCTCATTTCCGGACCAACCTTTATAGGAACTTTTTTTTATATTTTTGGTTCTAGAATCACCTCTTAAATTTTAGCATGCCAGTTATGGATCGCCCTGTATCTGTAAAAATAAAAAAAAGTTTTAAATTAAATCCACTTAAAGAGATTTTAGTTATTGAAAGCAGAACAACAATATTAATTATTTAATATATATTTAATGTTATTTTAATGTTTTAAAGCAAGGACACAAGTTTTTTTTTTACTTTTTCGTTTTGTTTTTTTCATAATAAATTTAATTTATTGTGTTGGTCTCCAAAAAATAAATAAATTATTTCAAAATTTTTGTTTTGCTTTTTCAATAACCCTTCGTCACTAGATTAAATCTAATTTTTTTTTATTTTTATAAACCGTATTGTATATAAAAATTATAGTAGTTTCTTTAGTATTTATATAATTTTTTTATTAAAATATGTCGAAAAAATGCGGAAAAAACGAATTTTTTGAATTTAGAAGCTTATTAAAAACCAACGAATAAAGATATTTTAAATCCGCTTTTTTTGGCTTAGTACCCCACTAATAGAGAATCAATCCACGGCAAAAAAAATAATCAGACCTAATTTTTTTTACAACTTGTATATAACTTATGAGTTGTAAGCTGTAACACAAGTATCACAAATACTTCATATTAGAATATTTTTTTTCTACGACTGCTTTAGAATGTAAGCAAATACACACAGTTTTCAAACAAAGAATGAATCCATTCTAGCTCTAGATACGGTATGAATATTCCGTATCAAGTGTTAGAATGAACACATGTAGTGCCATCTCTTGTTTATAAAAGTAAAGAAAACTGTAGCAAAATTAGCAAAAATTTATATATTTCACCATGAAATATTGAATAATTGAATGCAATTTTAAGTTTTCCGTTAAAATTACATAAAGTTTATTAGTTTTTCTTAATATTTGACTATTTTTTATCAATTTAGTTCAAAAAATTAAAACTGCTCCATCTTTTGTTAAATATTTAAACCTAATATATGTCACAACAATCTGACATAACCTTTAATTTTTGCATTATAATTTGTAAATATGTGCTAAAACGAAGTAAAAATCTTTTTTAAGTATTGATTTGATAAAATTATTAAATAACATTAATTGCTTTATTTAAAGATATGTGTGTCGAGTCACAAAAAACATCGTTTTTAACCTTGTCCTCAGTTTAAAGCTATACAGTGTTTCGCATTTGCAGTCGAAGAAAAAGTATAGTCTACAACACGTATGGAATAGTCATTCCGCGCTCGCGGGACCGTCATACTAGCCTGTCTGCTAGTATGACAAACTTTCCGCTCGCGCGGATTATTGTCTATTCCATACTAATTATAGAATATACTATTCTTTGTATGTAGTTAGCAATAGGTTACTTGAATTACGTAAAAATGCTTGGTTTGGATATTAACATATATTGTAACTAACTTTTTTTTACGGCGTACAACAATTAACTCATTTTTTTACTGTAAAAAATAGATCACTTCTAATTAGTGTGTTCAGTTATAAAATATAAACATTTTAGTACGCTTGAAGAAAAAAAAAATATTTTAATATTTTTCTTTTTTTTTCAGACTTTTGGAGTATTTGCTATTGTTTTGGCGGTAGCCAATGCCAGTATCGTAGGTTATGGCCATCCTGGCGCAATTATCGCCGGTGTAGGCCACCCCGGAGTAGTAATCCCCGGTGCAGTTTCCCATGGAGCCGTTATCCCTGGATATGGCGCTGGTATTTATGGAGGTTTGGGATTGATTGGAGGAGTCTATGGAGGTCATGGAATTTATGGAACCGGTCATGGTGCTGAAGGAGCATGGATCCCAGACTACAACGAGAAATTATACGACGATGGTTCTTACAAACCTTATATCTACGGTCATTAAGCCAAAATGCGTGAATTGTAAATTATTTTTTCCCTTTTCTATCTTTTTTTCTCTTCTACCTTTTTCTTTTTTCTTTCCATGTATACTTCACTCTTGTACCTCTATTATTTCTCATCTAAATGTTAATAAATCTTTGTTGAACGCTATAAAATGCATTTTATTAGTAACTATTACTAAAATATCCAGTATCTTAAGAGAAATATTACTTAAATATTTATACAGTATACTTTAAAACCGTATACTTTAAAAAAGTCGATGTACTTTTTGAAATAAAAATCTACCTACAATTAATTTTACCTAAAACCTTATCCAAGATTTGTGGAAGTCTTGACCAGCTAAAGTAACTTCCAGACTAGGTGCTTGCCCAAAAAACATTGGTTCGGCGGCCAATCGTAGGTAAATGATAATTATGATTATAGTTATAATCAGTTGATTTAAAAATCATCAAATTATTAAATAAATCATGAATCAAATTAATAACAGAAAAATGAGCAGCAAAGGTAGACGATAATCGTTGTTCGACAATAGCCCAAGGTTAGCAAGAGATTATCGCTTCCCGACTTTGGCCTAACGTTGATTTAATAATGCCAAAACTACTGTTTATAGCAACGAAGTAGCAACTCTTCTCTCTAGAATAAGCATACCGTTAATATAAAGTATCGCCAACATCTCGGTTTGTTTGTAAACAAATAGTAGGTATATTCAGGCCTGAACAATAACAATTACCAGTATCAGTATCAGTAAACACACTCATCTTATAGATACCCAACTTAATCAAACTATGAGGGTCGTCAGCGGAACTATAAAATCAACTCCCTTAGAATGGCTACCAGTTCTAAGTAACATTGCCCCACCTAAAGCGAGACGACTGGCGGCCCTTAAAAATCAATTTGATAAGTGCGTTTCAAATGAACAACTTCCAATAAATGAAAACATAGTTTCCTTATCTAGTAATACACTAAGGCTAATATCGAGAAATCCACCAACAACATTAACAAACCAATCCAATGACTTTAATATAGAGGAGTTTTGGAAGTCATCGTGGCGCGACAAACAGGTTAATAATTCGTTTCTTATCCCTGATCCAACATTAAAAGTTCCTGGGTTTGATCTTTCAAGAAGAGAGTGGTGTAATTTAAACCGTATTCGTACAGATCATGGTGTATGCAATAAAAGCAAATTTACTTGGGGTCTTTTAGAAAATCCTAGTTGTAACCGTTGCGATGGGGAGGAACAATCTATTCATCACATTTCTCTGGAATGCGCGCTGACGCGTTTTGATGGTACATTGTAGGACATACATAATTTAACACCAGCAGCCCTTCAGTGGCTGCAAAATCCAGATTTAAAACTATAATTTTAAATTTATTATTATTTTTTTTTTATATATTTTATTTGTTGCATTGTACTAATTTTTCCATACGAAATAAATAAAATACCAGTATCTGTTATGGTTGTCTCCGTTAGAACAAAATTGTGCGAGTAAGACAAATGCATATGTTGGCTACGTTTCTTTCAGTTTTTACAAATGAAATGCCTATTCTAGAGAGAAGAGTTCTTAGTTCGTTGGTTTATAGACTCCCCACCCGGTAGTCTACAAGGTTTGGCGATAGTAGGTATATTCAGGCCTGAACAATAACAATTACCAGTATCTGTTATTGTTGTCTCCGTTAGAACAAAATTGTGCGAGTAAGACAAATGCATATGTTGGCTACGTTTCTTTCAGTTTTTACAAATGAAATGCCTATTCTAGAGAGAAGAGTTCTTAGTTCGTTGGTTTATAGACTCCCCACCCGGTAGTCTACAAGGTTTGGCGATAGTAGGTATATTCAGGCCTGAACAATAACAATTACCAGTATCTGTTATTGTTGTCTCCGTTAGAACAAAATTGTGCGAGTAAGACAAATGTATATGTTGGCTACGTTATTTTCAGTTTTTACAAATGAAATGCCTATTCTAGAGAGAAGAGTTCTTAGTTCGTTGGTTTATAGACTCCCCACCCGGTAGTCTACAAGGTTTGGCGATAGTAGGTATATTCAGGCCTGAACAATAACAATTACCAGTATCTGTTATTGTTGTCTCCGTTAGAACAAAATTGTGCGAGTAAGACAAATGCATATGTTGGCTACGTTTCTTTCAGTTTTTACAAATGAAATGCCTATTCTAGAGAGAAGAGTTCTTAGTTCGTTGGTTTATAGACTCCCCACCCGGTAGTCTACAAGGTTTGGCGATAGTAGGTATATTCAGGCCTGAACAATAACAATTACCAGTATCTGTTATTGTTGTCTCCGTTAGAACAAAATTGTGCGAGTAAGACAAATGCATATGTTGGCTACGTTTCTTTCAGTTTTTACAAATGAAATGCCTATTCTAGAGAGAAGAGTTCTTAGTTCGTTGGTTTATAGACTCCCCACCCGGTAGTCTACAAGGTTTGGCGATAGTAGGTATATTCAGGCCTGAACAATAACAATTACCAGTATCTGTTATTGTTGTCTCCGTTAGAACAAAATTGTGCGAGTAAGACAAATGTATATGTTGGCTACGTTATTTTCAGTTTTTACAAATGAAATGCCTATTCTAGAGAGAAGAGTTCTTAGTTCGTTGGTTTATAGACTCCCCACCCGGTAGTCTACAAGGTTTGGCGATAGTAGGTATATTCAGGCCTGAACAATAACAATTACCAGTATCTGTTATTGTTGTCTCCGTTAGAACAAAATTGTGCGAGTAAGACAAATGCATATGTTGGCTACGTTTCTTTCAGTTTTTACAAATGAAATGCCTATTCTAGAGAGAAGAGTTCTTAGTTCGTTGGTTTATAGACTCCCCACCCGGTAGTCTACAAGGTTTGGCGATAGTAGGTATATTCAGGCCTGAACAATAACAATTACCAGTATCTGTTATTGTTGTCTCCGTTAGAACAAAATTGTGCGAGTAAGACAAATGTATATGTTGGCTACGTTATTTTCAGTTTTTACAAATGAAATGCCTATTCTAGAGAGAAGAGTTCTTAGTTCGTTGGTTTATAGACTACCCACCCGGTAGTCTACAAGGTTTGGCGATTTGCAATCGGTCCGAAGAAATATTGTTCTGTATTCAATTTTCAATTTCAATTTCAATTTATTCAAGACATCATAATCACATAGTACCTTAAATATAATAACAATAATATTTTCATTTTTCATATTTTATATACTAAATTATTGAAATCAACCGCTAAGACCTATACCTAATCATAAATGATTGTATTGTACTTGGCCTTACCAGTAAAATTTCAAAATTTATTTTTAATTATTGCTAAAGTTCATAATAAAGACAAGAGGAAAAAAAAATGCAATAAAAACGTAAAGTAAAAAATAAAAAGAATAATTAAACTATTAATTATAATATTAGCTAAAATAATAAGACTAAGTTGTTAACATGGATCATCAGATACTGTTTAACATCAATTTTAAACTTTTTTAACCTTGATATTGTTTTATACATAAGAGGTAATTTATTGTACAGTGTTGGACCATAATAAAAAACAAATCTTTTAAGATGTTCTTTTCTATAAAAAGGAACTAAAATTAAATTATTGTTTGTGGCTCTAGTGTAAAACAAATTTCTATTAAAAAACGTAGTTTTGTTTGAGTACATCCAAACCAAACTATTAAAAACATATAAACCACGTACGTTAAAAACTTGTGCTTCATTATACAAATCCTTAGTTGAGTAAAGTCTATCTTTTTTTAAAATAACTTTTAATATGGAGTTTTGCGCTACTTGGATATTTTCCAAAATATTATTATATAAACCACCCCATATTAAAATACAATATCTTAAAATAGATTCCACCAGCGCGTTGTAAATTATAAAAATGATTTTTTTATTTAGAATATCTCTCAACTGATAAAACTTGTGAGTTAAAAATCTAATTTTCTTAACAAGACAATCGACATGTTCATTCCATTTCAAGTGCTGATCAAAAATTACGCCCAGGTATTTAAATTTAGAAACTTTATTTATTTTAAGACACTTACAAGCGTTATGCGTACAATTTTCCTTGACTTTAATGTATATATGTTCGTTTTCTGGTTGATCAGCACTTGAAATGGAAAAAGACATAAATTTTGTTTTAGATGTATTCAAACTTAGTAAACTCATGTTTAACCAATCATAAATTCTTTCAAGGTTCTCTTCAGCAATACTAAAAACTTCATCCCAGCAATCCCCCTCAAAAAGCAGGACCGTATCATCAGCATACGATATTAGGTGTCCTTTATAGTTATGTATAAGTTGAATATTATTAATATATATTAAAAAAAGAATAGGACCCAATATAGTACCCTGTGGCACACCCATGGTTATCTCAGCGGGATCACTAAGAGTATTTCCAATTTTTACCCTTTGAGTTCTGTTTAATAAGTAACATTTCAAAAGTTGTAATGCGGGGCCTTTCTCTAACGTCATTAAACAATATAGATCTAAGTAAATTATTTTCGTTTTCTTTTTTTTATTCTGTCCCTTTTGTCTTTTGGCTTTTTTCGGTCTCTGTATTATACAGGCTGTATATCTTAATATTATATAACTGTAGATATTAATTCTCATTTTATATGAGAAAATTCTCGCCTTACTCACTTTACCCTGGTAGAAAAATCAACCGGTCGAGTAATCACTGATGAGGAAGAAATAGCCGAAAACTTTGCTGAGCAGTTCCAGAGCGTTTTTACTGAGGAGGACTTGGAAAACATGCCCACACTAGATCCAGATTCATTTTCTGCAAACTCTTTGGAACAAATTATTTTTACCCCGGAAAAGGTTGAAAATGCAATAAAAACCTTGAAAAGTGATTCCAGTCCAGGGAAAGATGGTATTCCGAGTGTCTTCTTAGCCAAATGTGCCTCTTCGCTTTCTCGTCTCTTATCAGTCCTTATGAATGAAATCTTTAAAACGGGTAAAATGCCCAAGGATTGGAAATCTGCTATTGTCGTACCGATATACAAAAAAGGTAACAAACTTTCTCCTGGGAATTACCGACCCATAAGTTTAACGAGCAACTTGTGCAAATGTATGGAGAAGATCATATCCCATGAAATGACAACTTTCCTTCTCGAAAATAATGTTATTCCTTCCTCTCAACACGGTTTTCTACCAGGGAGATCGACTTTTACAAACTTATTGACTAGATTTAACGACTGGACATTAGCTGACGACCTAGGGGAGCCCACGGATATCTTCTACCTAGATTTTATGAAAGCCTTTGATAAAGTACCTTTTCATAGACTACTCTATAAGTGTTGGCATTTTGGCATCAGAGGTGACCTACTAAAGCTTCTTGGCGAATTTCTTCAGGGCCGATATTTTTGTGTTAGAATTGGTGCATTCTTATCCAAACTGCGTGAGGTCTTCAGTGGTGTCCCCCAAGGATCTATTTTAGGCCCTTTACTGTTTTTAATTTTTATCTGCGACCTAGCCACCTGCATTAGATGCAAAAAGACCTCCTTTGCTGATGATTCAAATTGTTATTGTAATGCCACACGATTTATGGACCTTCAGACAGACATAAATGCTATAAAGGAATGGACAGTAAAATGGCAGATGCCACTGAATGACTCAAAATGCAGTATTCTTCACTTAGGACGTTCAAATCCAAGACATCCATATTATATTGGTACTACTCAGGTAAATGTTGTCTCAGAACAAAGGGATCTAGGAATTACAGTGACTCAGGATTTTAAATGGGAAACCCACATTACCAACATAGTTAAAAAAGCAAACAGCTTCACATACCTCATTTCAAAGGCCTTTAAAAATCCTAGTCCTGAGATGATACTTAAAATTCATAAATCATACGTTCGTCCCAAACTTGAATATGCACAAAGCCTGTGGAGTCCTTATTTTGCCAAGGATATAGATGTTTTGGAGAAAGTGCAAAGAAGAATAACTAAAATACCAACTATTCTCAAAGACCTGTCCTATGAAACCCGCCTAGAAAGGCTTCATCTACCAACTCTGAACCAACGAAGACTGCGCGGTGATTTGATTGAAACGTTTAAGATTGTTAATGGTTTTTATAAGTGTAACTTGGATGTTTTTCAATTTCCTCAAAATCACCAACAACTTAGAGGTCACAATAAAAAACTTTTGAAAGAAAAATGTGCTAAATTACTTCGGAGAAACTTTTTGTCTAATCGTGTAGTCTACAATTGGAACAGGTTGAGTGAGGAAACAGTTAATTCAACTTCAGTTAACCAATTCAAAAACAGACTGGATAGAGAAATAATTTCATGGAACAGTACCTTTGTCCACTACACTTTGTGATAACCTTTTTTTTTTTTTTTTTTATGTGATATTAACTGTGATAATTTTAAACTTAAATTGTGATAAAACTGTACGAAATATCTTTGAACTCAAAGCAATAGTCTCATCGTTTATACAAACGCTTACTATTGCCAACTATAATAATAATATAATATATGTTAATACATGATAATAAATCTTTTAAAAATACTACTGCTTACATGCTTAAAAGCAAAATTATTACTTTAATCTCAATCTTCAAAGAAAAAGCAATCTACTTACTTGCCTCCATATGCCTGTAAGTACATACTAATACATTGCCCCGTAAAATCGCTTTTTCCATTTTTCATCTCCGAGCGTTAAATAGATTTTTTATTATCAGATTTACTTTCAGCAAAAAGTCAAAACCCCTATATAACAATTTTCACAAAAAGCTCCCCCCCACCCTTTAGGGGGTGGAATTGGAAAAATTTTATTATCAAATTCAGTTTCGTCGTCCCCAAAAACCCCTGTATGCTAATTTTGACGAATATATTCAAAATATTTAAAAATACTTACCTCCTCACCCCCGTAGGGGTTAGCTAGAATTGTTTGATTATGATATTCAATTTTAGAAAATCTCAAAAACCCCCATATAACAATTTTTTAATTTTTGTGAAAAATTATTGTATTTACCTTCTTTGCCCCCCTTTACCAAAAACAATCCCGAGCGAGAACTTTTGGTAACATACCTGTCAAGTCTATAGCTTAAAGCATTCGTAAGTTATCGTGGATACAAGATTTCCCGGACAGAACGACCAATCGACCAACCGATGGCCCAATCGACCGAGCGACAATTTTTTTTTTGCTTGAAATTGATTTATATCGACATAAAACGTCACAAAACGAAAAAATACTAAAAAAAAATTGAAGATTTTTGCACGAATACAAAGCTTTCCGAAATTTTGAAAATTTCAAAATGGGAAAGCAAAATATAACTGAATGATCAAAAATTCGTGTAAGAAAGTAGTATATTGTTTTACTAAGATGAAAAGTAAAGCTTTTTTATACTAGTCTGAAGAATTTACGGACGACGCGAAGCGGAGTCCGGAAACTACATACGAGTAAAAAAGCACTTTTCCTCTGAGTGAAACATACTATTTTTTCTTCAAGCATCATATATTTTTTTTAATATTAATTTTTGAATTTAATTTATTCAGTAATAAAGTATGTTTTTTTTTTTTTTATTTAATTATTAACCTTAAGAGAATACAGGATTCCATATCAGGTAAATATCACAGAAAATATAATTAAAAATATAATAAATGTACATATGAGTTAATCATGTTCTTAAATTTATGTAATAGTCTTTAACAGATGAAGAAAAAGCTTTTAGAGTTTGTTGTGTCTTTATATGTTCTGGAAGTTCATTAAACCAGTTCAAAGCAGTTTGGGTTACTCTTCTTTTGCCAGTACTTGTAGTTGTAGTTTTTATATAATATTGTAAGTTATTTCTTGTAAAATATTCGTGAATATCACAATTTCTTGGTAATTCTACGTCCGTACTGATCAATTTATTTTTAATTTTGTATATTATTTTGACACTGTCCATTTTAATTAATTCACTTACATTTAAGATTTTTAGTTCATTATAAAGGTTATTTGTACACGTTCTAGGTGATTTGTTAAATAACAATTTTAAAATTTTATTTTGAGTTATTTGGAGGGCTTTTATGTCCTTTTTTCTTGCCTGACCCCAAAAAGCAGGAAGATACATTAAATCAGAGTTAATATATGCATTATATACAAGATATTTTGTTTTATTGTTTAATAACTTTGAGTTCCTACGAAGATAATAACCTATTGTTGATATTTTGGTTTTTAGATTGTTCACATGTTCACTAAAATTTAGGGAGATGTCTAGGGTTAAGCCTAGATACTTGGCAGTTTGTACTTGTTCAAGTTCTGTATTATTTAAAAGTAAGGCATAATTATCACATTTTGATTTTTTAAAGACTAGATAGTTACATTTGTTTTCATTAAGTCTTATATTATTGTTTTTAGTCCACTCACTAATATTAAATAAGTCACTTTGTGCTTTTTCGAAAACTTCTTGCTCACTTCCCGAATAAAAAAGACCCGTGTCGTCAGCAAAGAGTACCATATTTCCTTCTATATCACATTTAGTCAGATCATTTATATATACCAGAAAGAGTAATGGTCCAAGTATCGAACCTTGCGGAACTCCATATCGAATTTTTTTCGGGTCACTTTTCTTTTCACCAACAACTGTATACTGCAAGCGGTTAGTGAAATAACTGGTAAATATTTTAAGCGCTCTATCGCCAACTCCAAGGGTGTTGAGTTTTTTCAGCAGAATCTCCGGATCCACAACATCAAAGGCTTTACATAAGTCGAGAAGCACAGCCATTACTACCTTCTTCCTGTCTAGGTTTTTATATATAAATTCAGTTCAGTTAGGCCAATAAAACCCTTTCAAAATAAACTTAAACCTTCCTTAGCTCATTTTAAACATTTTTCGTAGGCTAAATCGTACACTTTTCGCGATTTCGAAGGTAACTAGTCTAATGTAACATTTGCAATTTCGGAGAGATTTGTAGGTATATTCTTTATATATCATTTTTAATCAATTTCACACAAGATTTTTGCACAGAATCTCGAGTCAACCACCTGTTTACATAATAAACAAACAAGTTTGAAGTATGGCTGTCATTAAAGTCAAAGAGAGCTGCCGCCAGTGGTGGTTTTGCTAACTAACTTTTTTTACGGCGTACAACAATGAACTCATTTGTTTACTGTAAAAAAATAGATCACTTCTAACTAGTGTGTTCAGTTATAAAATATGAACATTTTAGTACTCTTGAAGAAATAAATATTTAGCGGCCGTATACAAAATTCTAGTTGCACTCAGGGGCGGATTTAGGGGGGCGATAAGGGCCATGCCATGGAATCATGTCCCCCCCACTCTAATTCATTGGGGATTACTCATTAGACATGATACTACTATCCTTTGTAAACAGTGAAATATATAATTTTTATTTAACAGTGTGTACAACAGTTTCAAATTCGATTTTCCATTGTTTCTATTGTTTCTTGTCGATGGATTAATAAATCTTGTTGAACGCAACCAGAAACAAGCTTTTTATTACAAAAACACGATACAATGCATCGACACCGAATAAAAAATATAGCTTGTGTTCAAATTTTTTATTTATGACATAATTAATTTTCGATTAGCTTTATATCACAGTATGGATCCTTATAGTCCAGGTAATAGCTATAATAACAAAAAACTTTTCGCAAAAAAAAGGAACTGACTTCTGTCTCTAAAAAGTAAAAAATAAAAAATAAGTCGGTGCCAATTTCACCACTCCATAAATTAAATACTAACAATTATTTATGTTGTTAAATTGTTTGCTGTGAAATTGGCACAGACTTATTTTTGATTTTTTACTTTTTAGAGACAGAAGTCGGTTCCTTTTTTTGCGAAAAGTTTTTATTTTTTACTTTTTAGAAACACAGAATTTGTAGGTTTGTAACATCATCTAAGCTAAATTATAGTTGTCCTTCCATCTCGGCAAGCTGTTAACGTCACAACACACTATTAGTGCGTTCTTATCATTTTAAAGATACATTTCTAAAAAATAAATTTAATAGTATTTTTATTTCAGCGCTCAAGAGTCCAACCAACCTTATTCTAAACGAGATACTAAAGAAAATCTTTGTTAAACTTTAAGCGTTAAGTAATAATGAAATAACGCCTTATGGTATAATCACAAATTTTATAATTTTGTCTTTGTATTTTAATATAAAGGTCCACAGAATAAAGTTTAGCGGCATTTAAAAGATACCGTAATATTTGAATGACCCTTAATCAAGTTTTCCGGCTTATCCGAGTTATCTGATCATTTTCTAAAAATTTGGTTGGTATAATTTGAGTTAAGACAAGTGGCTAATCGAGTGCATATAGTGCGGAGTAGAGTTGTTACGGAGTAGAGATGTTATGGAGTAGGGATGTTACAGAGTAGAGTTGTTATGGAGTAGGGATGTTATGGAGTAGGGATGTTAGGGAGTAGAGAAATTTAGAGTAGAGATGTTAGTCTGCCAATTAAGCCGGTTTTAAGTGAAATTGCGTTAAAGCGATTAGATTTATCTTGATTATCCGGCTTACCCGGCATTATCCGAGCATCAAATTAAAACGGGATCACCTCATGAATGTCCTCTTTAAGTTGCAAAAGGTTTCATCAAATTCTGTTCATCCGTTCCAAAGTTATACGGGAACAAACATAAAAAAAAACAAAGTCACAAGTCGAATTGATAACCTCTTTCTTTTTTGGAAGTCGGTTAATGAAAACATGACGTTACCGGCAGGATAAATGCCAAAGACTCATTTGTCATTGGTGGTTGCTATGTGACCAAGGTTCTCTACCAAACAGATAACTTGAAGGTGAATGTAATTGCCCTAAATCTGGTTCTGGTTTAAAATTATCTTTTCAGCTCTGAGGCTGGTTTAAAATAACTTTGTATCCTCCCTATCTGTTGTGAGATAATTATGTCTTAGGTTTGCTACTTTTTTATGACATATTTGCTCCTATTATTCAAAATTTCTTGTGCCTTGCATCATTTAATCAGGGCCGTAGCGAAGAAGATTTCGTGGGGGGGGGGAGAAGGTCAAAAATGTCAACTTTTTTTAGCCTAAAAATGCAACTTTTTTCTCTGACAAAAAGGTTAATGACTAAAAAAAAGTCCCACCCTTCCGTGAAATATGCAACTTTTTTATTTGAATGCATAAAATATTCAACTGTTTTCTCGTGAAATGTTCAACTTGTATTTTAAATCCATGAAATATGCAACTCTTTAGATTGCAAGATAGGTGGGGAGGGAGATTCCCCCCACCAACCCATATCTACGGCCCTGCATTCGATAAACGGCAATATGATTACAGTTTTCTTGTTAAGGATAGTTGTCCGTTAATTGTTTCTCCTTTACATACCTTATTTAATCTTATTCTAAAAACGTCAATATTTCCAGATATATGGAAAAAAGCAAGAGTGTGTCCAATTTTTAAATCAGGAAAATCCGACGACATAAATAACTACCGACCCATATCTATCCTTTGTAATTTTGCGAAAGTGTTCGAAATGTGCCTACATAGCATTATAAGCTGTGAAGTAAAACCATTAATCTCACCCAATCAGCATGGATTTTTAGAAAAACGCTCTACCATATCTAATCTTCTCAGGTGATTTCGGAAGGTATAGATGAACTAAGCCAAACTGAGGTAATATACACAGATATTTCGAAGGCTTTTGACAAGATTCCACATCCGTTATTATTGGCCAAATTGAATAGGTATGGGTTTAGTGATCCGCTTTTACTTTTGTGTTTATCCTATCCTTCTAACAGAGAACAATACGTTAGCTATAATGGTTTTGATTCTCATCTTTACATAGCGTCATCTGGAGTTCCACAAGGGTCAAATATGGGGCCTTTATTATTTCTACTTTTATTAATGACCTAATTACTATGTTAATATGTAGATATCTTCTATTTGCAGATGATCTTAAACTTTTCTTAAGAATTAATAGCTTACTCGATTGTTTAATCTTGCAACAGCAAATAGATCTTATTGTAGAATGGTGCAACAAGAATATGCTTTTTATGAATGTATCAAAATGTAAAATTTATTCCTACACTAGAAAAACTCAACCAATTCAATACAATTATTCTTTTGACTCTGAAGTACTAATTCGTGTAGATTTTACAAAAGACCTTGGTATTCTATTTGACAGTAAACTTACATTTCATGAACACATCGAAAATACGAGAAAATCTGCTTTAAGGATGTTGGGGTTTATATTACGTAATTGTGGCTCATTTACAAGTATATTGGCTCTTAAAACTTTGTTTGTTTCATTAGTTCGATCAAAACTTGAATATGGCGCATTAATTTGGAACCCAATATTTTAAAATAATATCGACTTACTGGAAAATGTACAAAGACGTTTTTTAAAGTTTCTTTCTTTTAAAGTTGATAAAATTTATCCAGCTCAGAGGATTGACAATACCTTATTAACTAGAAGATTTGATATGTCAAGTCTCGTTCACAGAAGAAATCTAATTTCGATTAAGTTTTTATATAAACTGCTTATAGATGCGCCAAATATTCTTTGTAAAATTAATTTTCATGTACCTAGATATTTAAGATGTAACTATGATATCCGTTGTGAACCTGCGAGAACAAATATTTTATCTAAATCACCTGTGCATGTTATGTGTTCAAACTTTAATAAGATTAGTCATCTTTGTGACATAAATAACTGTTCTCTCAGTCGCATACTCTCCTTTGCTGACCAACACTTATAGGTATTTCCACAGTTATAAGATTTGTAGTGGCGACTACGATATTGTACCTTTGGATTTTGATACTATTACTATTATTATTATTATTGTTATTATTAATACTATAACTATATCTTTTTTCCTATTATTCTTTTCTTATTACTAGGTATATTACTATATTATTATATTCTATTTTTTTCTGCTACTTTTTTTTTGTTATATTTTATAATACATAAATTAATTAGATTTAATTATTGATTTGTTTTGGTTAAATTAATATTTTTTATATACATATATGTATTTCTAAGTTGGATTTATAAGTTTTGTCCTATAAATAGGATCTTGTATCAGTTGGGCGAATAAATAAATAAATAAATTATGTACTAGAAAAGTAAGGTTGGTATTAGTAGTAACGCCCGTATAGCTTTTAACCGGTGAAACCGGAAGTGGAACAAAGAAAAATTAATCAGCCATTTTATAGCCAATATAAAATTATATAAAGCACCCAAGTTTCGTTTTTTATCAAATGAAGATTAATCTTAATTTGGGGGTGGACATAAATAAAACTCACCCGACATACTTTTCATTTTAAAAACGCTAAAAACGAACTGTGCAGATTATATTTTCCTGTTAATTACATAAAACAAATGCCAGCAAGTTAATAGAAAATCGAAGGAAGTCATTTCCTGCTTATTTCCTTTAATTTTCACACAATTTCTGGTCGTCCTGAATTATAGTTCGCATTAAATCGATGAAAAACCTTTCTGCACCCAATTTTCATTTTAAATTTACTACTTAGATATAAATTGAAAACAAGCCGTGAAGATATGTAACGCCTCGCATTCCATTACGTAGGGGAAAGTAGGGTAACCGTGCGCAGTGGGTAACCGTGCGCTCAACCAAAAAATTATAAAGTTAATATTATTACTATAGCCTATTATGTAGTATTTCAGTAGACCAGTTATACCCCAACATACATAATTCATAATTTCTTGATTTTCATTCATTATCCAACTAAACAAATTTGGTAGCCCTGATCTTTTTTCCGCTTTGTTGTCATGTTTATTTTGTATATATAAGAAGATAACATAATATTCAGCATCAAATAATTAAAATTTTCCAGCAGAGTAACATAATTCATGGAAGAGATCCTAAAAATTGTTTATTCCTTGTATTTTATCAAGGCCTTTGAATGAAACATTTTGTTTTTGAAAACCTGTATAATCTTGTGTTTAATAAGTATTCTTGCATTATTATCTTTTTTTATTTTTTCGTACATAATTTCCCAACAGGTGGGCACCATTGCCCCATGGGGTGGGGAATTGTGCACAATTGTTTTTGTGTCTATGTTAAAAGCTACCTAAATTTTTATGATACTCTTTTGCCACACAATATTTCTCTAACATTTATAAGGTGCCAGTCATATCAAAGTTTTGCATGGATGCACAACGTTTCCCGACTTTCCCCTACTCTTCAGGGTTTATTTTTCCAAATACTTAACGCAAATTAAAATTGTTTAAAAACCAAAATAAATATAAAAGAAACAAAAAAAGAAGTAGCCGGAGATATGAGTCGAATCTGGGACCTCTTGCATCAATTTAGGTCTATTGAAATAATTAATGTTTACGTTATAACCACGGGTCGGAAAGAAGTAGCCATTACCGGGGGCATGCAAAAATTAGAATGTTAAAAAACTCTTTTTTCAAGTAAATGGACACTTTAAACTATTGTTCACCAAGCGGAATGTCATGTCGACGCTGTTAATACTCAGTGAGTCACTTGGTCATAATTCATGACTCATGGGGAAGGACTTAATTTTTTTTGAAAATTGTTTTTCTTTTTTAAAAACTAATAGTTAATACAAAAATATTGTTTTTGTGTATTAATTATTCGTTGTTTGAAAAGGAAAACAATTTTCAAAAAAAAATAAAGTCTTTTTCTGTGAGTTATGAACCATGACCAAGTGACTCACTTAACACTTAACAGCTTCGACATGACATTCCGCTTGGTGAACAATAGTTTAAAGTGTCTATTTACTTGAAAAGAAAGTTTTTTAAAGTACTATTTTTTGCATGCCCCCGGTAAATGGCTCCTTCGATCCGACCTGTGGTTATAACTAAAATAGCAAATATATCAACGTTTTCCGAATAGACAGTCCTAATTTCAAATAGTAATTCGTCAATATTTTTTAACTGTATTTGTGAAGATGAATTTTCCATTTTAATCACATTTCGAATATGCTCTTTTTTCTAAATTCATGGTTTGGTAAATCCTTGAATTCCTATTACTGGCCGACAAAAACGATTGGAATATTTTACTTTTTAGAGTGAGGTTAAAACCATTACTATTACTACCCAGGTAGCAAGGGATGTTATATTACAAGAAATTAACATCACTTTTGGGTGTATTTTTAAACTAAATCATAACATCACATAATATTGAAAAATAACATGTATTTAACATCACATTTGCAACGTAACACGTGTGACGTGACAGCCATGTTATTAAATAACAAATATTTAGCAACGCTGTGAATATATCGCATGTCACATATTAACGTGGCTTTCACGTGAATGTCATGTTATTTTGCTTCTCACCGACGTTCGAAGCAAAAAAATCGATATAAGATGATGTTGATAGAGTAAATTATTATAAGGAAATTGTATACACATTATACGATTTCCAATGGATAGGGGGCTCTGCCGGGCTTCTCAAGACCACGGACACGGATTAAAGGATATATTCTCCGCTTAATCTGCAATTTCGTATTTAGAATCTATCTGTTTCAATCTGTGATTGTTTCAATTACTGATTGATTTTAAATCCGATTTTTTTATAGGGTTATAGCGTTTTTAATGGTTTTAATTTAGAAAAAGCTAATATCCTAAAATATTATTTAAATATTAAAGTAACGGCATCCATAAGATATTAGATATAACAGGAATGTGGATTTATGATGTCACAAACACGTTATTTTCGGGATGTCATTGTGTGATGTTATTAGGGGCGGACTTAGGACATCCCCACCATGCTACATTCTTGTTAAATGAGACTACAATCTTAACATCACATGTCACATATTAACGTGACTTTCACGTGAATGTCATGTTATTTTGCTACCTGGGTAAAAAACACTGCCCAATAAAAGAGCTTTCCCATTTTACACTTCCGCGAGTAAAATGTATTTTTTATTATTAGATTTACTCTTAGCTACCTTAAAAATATACCAATTTTCACGAAAACTACCCCGCCTCTTAGGGGGTGAAGTTAGAACTTTTTTATTATCAGATTCTCTTTCAGCAACCTTAAAAACCCCAATACACCAATTTTCACAAAAACTACCCCCCACCCCTCAGGGGGTGATATTAGAAAAATTTTATTAAAATATTCAGTTTTAGCGACCCCAATATATAAATTTTTAAAAAAACTACCCCTTGTCCCTCAGGGGGTGGATTTAAAAATTTTTTATTATCATATTCACTTTCAGCAACCTGAAAACCTCCAATATACCAATTTTCATGAAAACTACCTCCCGCCCCTTTGGGGATAGAGTTAAATTTTTTTTATAATCAGATTTACTTTCAACCACCTCAAAACTACCCCCATCCCTCATGGGGTGGATTTAATAATTTTTTATTATCAGATTCACTTTCAGCAACCTCAAAAACCTCAATATACCAGTTTTCACCCCCACCCATCATGGGGTGAAATTAGAAAAAAATTATTATCAGATTCATATTAGCCAACCCCAAAAACCCCTATATGCCAATTTTAACGAAAATATTGAAAGTGAGTGGGTAGAATTTATTATCAGATTCAATTTCAGCAACCTTAAAAACCCCTATAAAGCAATTTTCAAATTTAAAAAAAAAAATGTATTTTTCCTTATTTGCCAAAAATAAAAACAATCCCGAGCTAGAACTTTTGGTAAAATACCCGTATGTCAAATTTCAAGTCTCTAGCTTAAAGCGTTCTTATGTTATCGTACCCACAAGATTTCCCGGACAGACCGATCGGCAGATCGACCAACCGATCGACCGACTTGAAATTGATTTATATCGACATAAAACGTCATAAAACACAAAAAAAATTGCACGAATATAAGGCTTTCCGAAATTTTTAAAATTTTCAAAATGGGAAAGCAATAAAAATAAATTCAGTGTTTGGATATGCCATGTGTAGGTACCCATATAATGTGCAGTTATATACATATTTTTATAATTTTAATTAATCAGAATGATTTGCAATTCTGGCGAATGCGCATTTTTATCATATAAGTAGATATTGTATGTACAGGTAATATAGTATAGAGGTTTTTTTTTGTTTTAAATGGTACACCCCCCGTAACTTTTAAACAGGGTGAGATATAAACTTTAAATTTTAAATATGCATATCACACAACAAAAACTATCATTTGTCATATTTTTCAATTTTTTTTTCTGGGGCCAATATTTTAAATGGCACCCTAGGTCTTGTGATACGTCATATTAACCATGTAACTACTTTTTTTTAATATTATTTTTGAAGATTTTTTTTCTTCAAATTGATAAAATTTTCAATACTTATTTAAAAAAAGTTTGGAAATTTTGCCCAAAAAGGTCATAGTTAATACATGGTGTATTATTATGTTAAAACTAATTATTTATCATTTTCATGTAAAATTTTCAAAAGAAGTATTAAATAGAGAATTTTAAGCTCTATAAAATGACTTATCACAAGACCTAAAGTACCGTTTAAAATATTGTCCCCCTTTGCCCTCCTGGCACCGCCTTAAAAAATTAAAAAACAGTGCAAATTATAGTTTTTATTGTGATATAGATATTCCAAATTTGAATTTTATATCTCATTGCCTTTAAACGTTACGGGGGGAGTACCATTTAAAAGGATAACCATGTAGTTAATTCAACCTGTTTGTTTTGTTGTTAATGTATATTTTTAAAAATATTTTACAAATTAAAAATATCATAGTAAACTTTAAACTTAAACTTTAAAATTTAAAGTTTCTGTAATTTAGTAGCTTTTACAATTGCTTCTGTCTGAATTATAAGTTTAAAAAATACCCTTCTTTACGAGGGGAAACCGCTGACAAAATTTTTTATACCTTTAGGAGGAAATAATCAATCAGCATTAACATTTTATTGGTGCTTTTTTTTGTTCCACATTCAATATGTCCATCTACGAAGGGTCGTAGCTCCCTTAGGGTTCACTTCGGGACCAACCTTTATAGGAACTTTTTTCATATTTTTTAATGTAGAATCATTCCTTAAAATATCTACATGCGACTCTGTTACACCCTGTATAATGGATTAAATTTAAAATATTGTTTGGACCAAGGTTTTTGACAAATAAATATGATGTATCATCAAGGAAATCCATGAATCCAGATATAGATGATAAAATCAATATAAATGTAATTTATCATGTTATAATGCTAACATTCTGTTGTATGAAGATACAATAGTTCCAAACATCGAAAATCTCTCCGGCACGTCCGACCACAAAACGGATATCCGCTTTAAAATATTCCAGGACCCATTTTCTTGTCCTGTTCAGTCCATTATATGTAAATATAAAAGCAGGCTTTACATGGACTCCGAATCCAAATACCCACTGGCTTTTGATGAAATAACGATGTGCAATGAACATACTGACAACACACATATATTTATATACTCAGGGCAGTGGCAAGACCAAGAGAGTATCCTCCTCAATCACAATTAATCGAAGTTAGTAACCCTCTCCCATATGATCCTGCATCATAATAAATTTGATGTACTCTCATTAGACTTGAGAAGGATAAATATGTCCCTCTCTTTCCTACATAGACTACTGCATAATAAAATTGATTGTCAGTTATTACTTGGTAAAATTAATTTTCAAGTTCCAAGAAAAAACTCAAGAGAACGTGAAACATTTCTCACTAATTTTACCAGAACCAATATAATGTTAAAGTCACCTGTTTATATTATGTGTAATAATTTTAATTCTATTAAAATGTATTTTATATAAGAAAAAGAGTTCAAACCTCACTGGCGCCGATTGCCTTTTTCAGTTAATTAATAATTGAAATTTGGGGAAGGCGTACTCCCTAGATATATTGGTTCGAAAGTCAATTAAAGACGGTGGTTTCCTCTACTACTAGCCCACACAAGTCCTGGACTTAGGGGATGCTTAATTAAGTAGAATAGTACGAGGTTAAAAACAAACAAACAGTGAGAAATTTTTTACGAGTCAAGATAGAAAAACAAACAATATAACCCAGAAATTTGGACTTCGGGGATGGGAATCCCCAGACCACTTCTTTGTGACCCGAATTTCTAGATTACAAAAAGAAAAAATAGGGTACAAATACATATTTGTATCGAGCTGGACAAATTCCAAAGGAAAAGGCCACGATTCTTTGAGGAAGAAGAAGACCTCGACTATAACAAAAATGATACCAATAAATTTGTATAGACAAACAATGCCCTTTCACCTTATGAGTACACTTTTGCTACATACGCTGATTTGGAATTTACATGTATTGTATAGTTCGGACAAACAAAACAAACTCTATTATGCAGTATACATTTTCCGAAGTAGATATATTTCCTATTCATCATATTAGATAAAATGGCGCATTTATTTAAAAACTGCGCCAGCATAAAATGACCTAAAAAATAATGCTATAAATATTCTAATATGTATATAACTTTATTATGACCTCGACTATAAAAAAAATAATACCAATACCTTTGTATGGACCAACCCTGTGATACTAGCTTTTAACTAGCTTTTTCTTGTTAGTTAATGACTGAAATCCACCAGATGGTGAAATAGTCTACGAGCGAGATATGTAGCACTCTAGATTTATGATTTTATAAAATTCTATGACACATAACCTCAAATTTTGTTTATGTTAGAAATAAATGTCAAAATATTTTATAAATTGCTACTAAACTATAATACTTTTATCGGTATTATGTGTACTTTTAGTATTTTGTGATAACAATGGTTTTACTATAGTTTGATAACATTAAACGTATTTATAGTTGATACAAGAAAATATAGTACTTAAGAATTCAAAATTAAATCACCAGAATCATGGCTTACAGTTTTTGATGTACCACATATAAAGATTTAGAACCTTGATTGTTATTTCTAAAATCATATACTAGGTATCTATAACTTACCTTAGAATAACCAAAGAAGATGTTCTCATAAAAACACACACTAAAAATAAACGTCACTGTGAAAATATGTTTATAATGTCACTGTTTACGCATGGCGCCATCTAGCAGCCACCGACTAACTACCATTTAAAAATTAAAATTTCGATCTAGAAGGCTTCCGATCTCGCTCGTAGATACCAGCGCTTTTTGTTCAATACGTAACTAAATCGAACTACAAGTTACCAGTCCTTATTCTCTACGTTCATGGTTTGGACAAATAATGCCCTTTCGTATTAGATATATTTCCTATTAATCATATTAGATAAAATGGCGCATTTATTTAAAAACAGCCCAAGCATAAAATGACCTGAAAAATAATGCTATAAATATCCTAGGGGCTGTACATATATTACGTAACGCAATTTTTCAAACCCCCCCCTCCCCCCAGTCACAACCTGTACCACTTTCTCTGACCCCCCCCTAGGCGCGTTACGTAATATATGGACAGCCCCCTAGTGATTATTTTTTAACGTTTTTATCAATCAATCATTTAACAGTATCTCTGGTCACGTGTTTATTTCTGTCAAATCATTTTATAGCTATATTATTAACCAAAAAATACCTCAAAATATTCTTTTTCTACGACTGCTTTAGAATGTTAGCAAATACACACACTTTTCAAACACAGAATGAATCCATTCTAGCTCTAGATATGGTATGTATATTCCGTATCAAGTGTTAGAATGAGCACATGTAGTGCCATCTCTTGTTTATAAAAGTAAAGAAAACTGGCTCAAAAGTTAGTAAAAATATATATATATATATATATATTTTACCATGAAATATTGAATAATTTAATGCAATTTAAAGTTTTGCGTTAAAATTACATAAAGTTTATTAGTTTTTTCTTAATATTTGACCAGTTTTTTATCAATTTAGTTCAAAAAATTAATACTGCTCCATCTATTGTTAAATATTTAAACCTGATATCTGTCACAACAATCTGACATAACCTTCAATTTTTGCATTATAATTTGTAAATATGTGCTAAAATTAAATAAAAATCTTTTTTAAATACTGATTTGATAAAATTATTAAATAACATTAATTGCTTTATTTAAAAATATGCGTTTTGTTGCATTTACAATGTCGAGTCATAAAAAACATTGTTTTTAACCTTGTCCGCAGTTTAAAGCCATACAGTGTTTCATATTTGCAGTCGAAGAAAAAATATAGTCTACAACACGTATGGAATAGTCATTCCGCGCTCGCGGGACCGTCATACTCTCCTGCCCGATCGCGCGGATACTAGTTATAGTATATACTATTTTATAAAATGTAATGACAGTTTTAATAGGTTGACTTTTAGGAACATGCTTGCAAGCCTAGCGCAGTACCGCGCTATTCAGTACTGCAGTAAGTGACTAAACTATTCACAGAACTATAATTTGAAATTTAAAAATGGACTAAAAAAAAATCAAAATTTTTCTATTTTAATTTTTTTTTGCGAAAACCGAAAAATTTTTGAAAAAAAAATTAAAAGATTGTTTTTTTTTTTTTTAGGTTTAACCCCCATAACTTTTTTGTTTTTGACGGGATTACAGACAAACAATAGGGATCTTCCCCTCATAAAAATTTGGAGTCGGATCGGATTATTCGTTCTTGAGTTACCGTGTCTGGAAAAAACGTGACATCAGACGGATAGACGGACTTTTTAAAGTTTCATATTTTTCATGAAACACAATTGAATCCAAGAATTTTTTGGGAAAATAGAAAATACTATCCACTATTAAGAGTATACTATGTAATATAAAGCATTGCATATTTTCACAGCTTTTTGTATGGTAACAAACTAGGATCTAAAACAAGTTACGTAAATCTTTATTATTTGCGGACGATTCTACTATAATTATTTCTTCTAACTCTCCTTTAGAACTACACACCTTACTATTAGAAGCTATTCAGAATTTTGAAAAATGGTGTGAAATTAATAAGCTTGTTTTAAATAAATCGAAAACTGTAGCCATAAACTTCTTTAATAGGAAAAGATTGGATATTGACTTTAAAGTTTTGGATTTATCACTATCTTCGTCCATTAAATTTCTTGGTACCTTTTTCAACAGCGACCTCTCTTGGTGTGATCATATAGAGCATGTTTGTAAAAAGCTTAATAATGCCTTTTTCGCTATTTTAAAGCTAAGGAGAGATTTTGATGAGGCTGGAATTTTAGGCATATACTACTCACTAGCTTACCCTCACATGGCATATAACATTATTTGTTGGGGATGTGTGAGTGGTATAGACAGAGTTTTGGTAGCACAAAAAAGACTCATTCGTCTTATATTTAACTTGGACTATAGAGCCAGTTGTCAAAAGATTTTTAAAGATAAAAATATTTTAACTGTGCCGTGTATTTATATATTTAAATGTGTTATGTTTGTAAGGAATAATCCTGAAAATTTTTCCACAAAAAGCCATACAAGGCTTGGCGAAATTTTGCAACTTCCTAAACATAAAACAAGCCTTTATGAAAATTCGCCTTACTATAGTTGTATGTATCTGTATAATAAACTACCAAGAAATATAAGAAGCATTTCCAACAATAACGCCTTCAAAAGATCTGTTAAAAAATATTTGATAGAAAGAGCTTTTTATACTGTAAAGGCCTATAAAACCCAAGCCATATGTTAGGATTATTTAGACGTATTTGTTTAGCTTTTAAAATATACTTCTAATTTTAAGCAAGTTTTTAATTTAGGTTAATGTATCACTGACATACCATTATGTACTAAATGTATCACTTGTGGTCAATAAATATTACTATTACTATTACTATTACTATGAACAATGGATTTCCACAAATAAACTGGAAATTCAGGTTTCCAAAATTTATTAAAATTTACTCCCATTTCCTTTTGTTCATTTACACTTAAGCAGAGGTCAAATTTAATGAATTCTTGTATAGATACATGTATACAATTGACCCTAAATGGAACCGTTTGGAGGAACAAGGGACATAAGCATTAATCGAAATAAATTCAGTTATGACTCATCTTTGAGTCATTAACGTTGAAAATAAACACAGAAACATAGGCTTACGGAATAATTTTGCCGAATTATGAGGGAAATTTTTATAAAGGTCACTAAATCGAAACATTTGATGACTAATTTGTTACACACAACAATATTGAATATACATATTAACTATAAATATGTAAATATATCGGTGTTTTTCGAAGAAAATAAAAATGTAAATATTTAAAACCTCGCGTCAACGATAGAATCGACGCGGCGCCTATGCAAGCACTGGAAATTCGCCGATGAATGGACATAAGCTATATTTACAAAAAAAAACAAGTTATATTTATAAAAACTTGTCCCTAGATCATCGCAAACTGTTGAACATAGCAAAAGATGGTGAAACTATTCCTAAAAGTTTTTGTTTCACAGTTAAAATATAAAGTTTTTTTTTTTCAGTCGAGAAAGGCACACATTATGATCAACTAATCAATTAATAAATTAAAAAAAAAAAAACTTTTTATTATTATTTAAATTAAAAAAAAAAATAATACCTGATTTTAGTATTTCACTAAAACCTTTAAAATCATTTTTTTTTACAATCTAATAGAAAAATCTACAAAAACAAATGAAGTTTTCTGACCAAAAAATAACCTATTTCTTAGCATTTTACATTTCTGCTCGTTACCATGACATCAAGCGCAAATTTGAATTTTGCGCGCAAGAGTGTAGGCAATCGTAAAACATCTGACAACTTGACATTGTCAAATATATGCTACGAGATTTTGTACTAAATATGTATGTTTTAAATAATTGTTTATTATGAAGGAATTATGAAGGGTTTTTCGATGGATTTTTCTTACAAACCACCAGATTTGCAAAAAATTGTATGTGCTGTGACATTGTAAGGTTATAAATTTACTGCCAAGAAAGTTATTTATTCTAGATCGTAGAAAAAACGTTGTTTGCATTACGAGCGCAAAATGTAACTTCTGTGAAATCAGTAATTTTGAGCTCTCAATACAAAAATATCTATTCCAAAAATAAGATAAAAATAACCTATATTTCTTGTTTCCCCAAGTCCGAGAGCTACAACTTTAATCTATAGATTATGGAAATAAATTTATGTAGGTACATAACCGGATTTATAAGGTAAATCAGTAATTTTGAGCTCTCAATACAAAAATATCTATTCCAAAAATAAGATAAAAATAACCTATATTTCTTGTTCCCCCAAGTCCGAGAGCTACAACTTTAATCTATAGATTATAGAAATAAATTTATGTAGGTACATAACCGGATTTATAAGGTAAATGAAGAACAATGAACAAGATTTACCTTTGATTTATATATCAGATATAGATATTATTACATCGGCACTTAGTTACTAAGAGTGCCGATGTATTGAAATCTTAGCCGAAAAGTCAAAATCTTTGACCACGTTTTTTCACATTTCTCGACGTTTTAGACCAGTAAATCGAAATCAGTAATTTGTCTTTTTGTCTTTCTGTCTTAACTAACTCCATTTCTACATGAGATATCGAAAGTTTTTTTGCATATTGTTTCTTATCGTATTCCGAAAAGCGATTAGATTTTGGGGGTAAACGATTGGGGGTAAGGGGGTAAAAATAGGGTAAAACTCCTATTTTTAGCGTTTTTTGTTTATAATTAAGGCAATTATTATTGTATTTGGTTAATTTAGCACTTATATAAAAGATAATTTTAAATTGGTCAAAAAATTTTATAAACAACGTTTTCCTAAAACGCATTGTTTTCGAGATATTGGCGTTTAAAGCAGTAAAAGGTTTTTTTAGCATATTTCACATATTTATAACCCGATTTCAAAAAATTATATTTCAAATAAAAGCTCTTTTTAAGCCCTATAAAAAATGTTATATACAATTTTTTGCTAGAATATAATTTTTTAAAGATACAGAATTTAAAATCAAACAAGACATCTAGTTTGGACTTTTAGTGCGTTGTGACGTCATTATCTTAAAAATAAATTTCTAAAAAATAAAAGTAATATTTTTATTTCAGCGCCCAAGAGTCCAACCAACCTTATTTTAAACGAAATACTAAAGAAAATCTTGTTAAACTTTAAGCGTTAAGTAATAATCAAACAACGCCTTTTGGTAAAATCACAACATTTATCATATTATCTTTGTATTTTAATATTACAGGTCCAGAGAATCAAGTTAGCGGCATTTAAAAGATTTTCAGTGTGCCGTAATATTTAACTGACCCCTTAATTAAGTTATCCGCCTTATCCGAGTTATCCGATATTTCTCTAAAAATTTGGCTGGTAGCAGAACCAAATTAAGGCGTTTTTAAGTGAAATTGGGTTAAAATGATTAGATTTATCTTAATTATCCGGCTTACCCGGCATTATCCTAGCGTCAAATTAAAACAGGAACACCTCATAAATGCCCTCTTTAAGTTCCAAAAAGTTTCATCAAATTCCGTTTTTTGTTCTAAAGTTATGCGGGAACCAATATAAAAAAAAACAAAGTTTGGCAACGCTGTACTGGTACAAGCGCAGTCATTTGATGTTTTGATTTCCGTAATTTAAAAGAAGTAAATTATTTACTTCCTTACTGCAAATATATTTTTAATAAATAAGTGTTTAAATTAGTTTTTAGTGGTCTGTTTTTAATACCAAGATTCAATCAAATAAATTAAAATTTATGAATATCAGTGATTTAAAGCTTTTAAGATGGAAACTGCATAAAATATAATATATTATCTGAAATTAATTAGGGTTTATGTAATAAAATAAGCATTTATATTGCTTATCAATAAAATAAATTCACTAAAGGTAAGCTTCACAAATTAAAAACACATTTTGCAAAAATATAACATTTATTAAGATGTTAGTAACTGTCAGTTTCTTGTTTCCATAGTAACCAAGTGATACTTGCACTTGTGCAAAAATTATCAGATTCATTTCGATCTGATTGGTCAAGAAACTAAAAATTCAAGGTTTTGATTGGCCTATATATTGTTTGTGAAATAGTCAGTATAAAATCTAAAACATTTCAATTTTTTCAATTCTTCTTTTTACATTTTTACATGAGAATTACTGAAATTCTTTTATTTTCGAGGTTCTTTTGACAGGATCAAGCTAGCTAGCAATTTAGTTATCCTTTATCTTATCTCGCTCACCATTCTGTGTTATCTTAAACATTTCAGATAGAATGGCCGTGTAGGTTTTAAAGCTTATCCTTTTATTGTAAACTCTTTGTAGCAAATATTGTTTTTTTTCCATATTTTGTAAAATTATTTTATAAAAGTACGTTTTGAGATTTTGTCTATCCATCCGTCTATCTATCTATCTACTAATCGCTCTGTTCGCAAGTTACTCCCCCTATTTACTTTTGAACGAATTTAGATATAATTTTCACGAAAAGCTATGTTTTTGAAATATATTTGATATTTATTTTTATAACCAGGGCTGTAGCGAAGAATATTTAGTGAGCCGAAAATCAAAACTTCTTGTAGTTTCAAATTACAAATTTCCACTTTTTTAAAACTTTCTATAATTATTTGTAAGACGTATCATAACAGTTCTAAATGTCAAAGTTTATCAAAAGCATAATGCGTAATAAAAATATCACTAAAAGTCATTATTTAAACCACTAATCATAGTTTTCTTGATCCATTCTTGAAAAGCTTGGACTTGACGTTAGATTTCTTAAATCGTATTTAGTTGGAAGAATTCAATAAGTTCAATATCGTGGTTTCAAATCCTTTCTTTTCACTGCCACCTCCGGAGTCCCTCAGGGGACGGTCCTAGGACCTCTTTTGTTTATACTTTTTGTTAACGACATTGCATGCATTCTTAAATGTCTATGTCTTATTTATGTAGATGATATTAAAATGTTTAAAAAGATTGCTTGTGTGAATGATACTATTGAACTCCAAGATTATTTAAATAGACTACACGAATGGTGTGTAAGAAATCGTCTTCCTCTCAATGTATCCAAATATAACGTTATGACCTTTACCAAGAAAAAAGTACCTATAATTTATAATTATAACTGGTTCTATTCTTTCTAGACCTGATCTTATGAAAGACCTAGGAATACATTTTGATCCGCAATTATCCTTTGTTGATCATATAAACACATCCACTTCAGCAGCTTTTAAATCATTAGGTTTTATCTTTCGTAACTCTGAGGGTATTCAAAATACTCACACTACAGTGCTATATAATGCATTCGTTCGGTCCAAGTTGGACTATGGTGCAGTTATTTGGAACCCTAAACATGAAATTCACAGAAACAGTATTGAGAAGGTTCAGAAAAGGTTTTTAAAGTATCTGTACCTAAAAACATATAATGAGTACCCTGCGCTTAATACTCCTATCAAAAGTTTACTGCAGAGATTTGGTTTTGTAAATATGGCTTCACACCGTTTTTATTATAGTGTAGCGTTTTTGTATAAATTACTTCATAATATTATTGACTGTCCATACTTATTAAATAAACTCAAATTTCACGTTCCATCCGTTAGTACCAGGAATAAAACTTTATTTTACCTAAAAACACCTCGTACCAATATTCTAATGTTTTCGCCTGTATATATCATGTGTTCCAATTACGAACGAATTGGAAGTGTTCTAGATTTATTTTTTACAAATATTAATTCCTTAAGATCTGTTTGTTATGCTGTAGAATTATAAATCATATTTTCTCATATAATTAAGTATTAATATTTTATGCAAATCTTGTTTTTTTTCTTTCTTTTTTATATAAGTCTCTATTGTATTTATATTACTTCATAGTTTATTATAACAACTTTGTAAAAGGGACGTATGTCCTGTTAAGTTGTAAAATAAATAACTAAATAAATAAATAAATAAATTAATTAATTAATTTGTTACTCAGACAGATAATGCGCCGACTTTATCTACGAAATCCTCAATGTGCAAACGAAGAGTCCCACGTGTTTAAAAAAATTTAGAAGTCGTGTGTGGGTTTAAACCTTAAGACAAATACAGAGCGGTCCAAAAGTCACCCCCCCCCCTCTTAACTTTTTAGCGAGTTTAGATATCGACTTCAAATTTAGAACTCTTAAATAAGACAACTTAAACTATCTTTAAGCATATATTTGATACTTTTAGTTCTTAAAATGTGGGCAGGGGGGCATGGGGCGACATTTTTTTAAATAGAAAGGTGGGTCGTGTGATACATCATTTTAAAGCTTATAAAATTCTCCATTTAACTGTATATTTTTATTTTTTTAAAACATTTTTTTTTTGGTTTAAAATAGGGTTGAAAATGGGTATTTTTGTCAAAATTTCTCTAAAAAGTCCAAACAATTGTTTAAAAATGCCTAATTTTATAATGAAAAAAAGTAAATTATACTTTTAAACTAATTTTAGTTGACATAAATAAAAATTAACAAAAAAAAAACTTAAAAATTTATTTTTTAGCACAAAAAACTGAAAAATCAAAACCTTAAAAAACATGTTTAAAAATTTTAAAAATTTAGAAAATTTTAAAGGCTTTAAAATGATGTATCACACGACCCTCCTTTCCATTTAAAAAAATTTCCCCCCATGCCCCCTGATCACATTTTAAGAGATAAAAGTATCAAATATATGCTTAAAGATAGTTTAAGTTGTCTTATTTAAGAGTTCTAAATTTGAAATCGATATCTCAAAACTTAAAAGGGGGGGTGACTTTTGGACCGCACTGTATAATACTCTTCCAACTGTCCAGTTTTGAAGAGCAT
The DNA here is from genome assembly GCA_958510825.1 of Brachypterus glaber. Classification (NCBI taxonomy): domain Eukaryota; kingdom Metazoa; phylum Arthropoda; class Insecta; order Coleoptera; family Kateretidae; genus Brachypterus; species Brachypterus glaber. The sequence goes on from OY294046.1 coordinate 71,762,088, forward strand.
AAAATGAAAAACAATAAAATTGTATTTGAAATTTAGCTTGACCCTAATAAATATTATGAGTTTTATTCAGAAATTTATGTAGATACTGTGGATATTCTTTTCTTATAAAGTTTGTTAAATCTGATAAAGAAGAAACTCGATATAAAACGGTCTTTTCAATTCAGTTTTCGGTCTAAATAAAAGAGAGTTTTGCAGAATTGCATATTTTTTATTTGTGGCCAGTAAATTTATAAGGTTAGAGGTTTATTTACCATTAAATAAATATTTTTATTTTTAAAAGTAAACAGTATTTTACAGGATTATTGCTAAGTAAGCACACTAGGGCGGGTCTAAAAACATATTTTTAAGGATCCTAGTTAATCACGGAATAGTAGATTACAGGTCGACTCGGAAAGTAGTACTTTTCCGAGACCATTTATAGGTCGAGGAAAAGTACCATTTTCCGGAAGACCTGTATACTATTTTATTCACAATTGTTTTTCTTTAAAAATAAAGTACCTTACTAATTTTTTTGAAACTTACCAGATGTTTGAATTCAAATGAAGAAAATAATACTATGATAGGTAAGTACTTTGTTTTTTAGTTCTTTTCATATTTACCACAAATCATTTTTCCTGTATTTTACAAGAAAAGCACAGTTATATAAAACTAAAGTTTCATATACGCGTAACTCACAAACATTTGTTGATAGCTCACAAGGCACCGTTTAGAATACCCAAAAAAAAAACAATCACAAAGAATATTTGTTGATAGCTCACAATGCACCGTTTTAATCATTTATTATTCTTCTCGGTCTCAAAAGTAAAAAACATTGATTAAAACTGTACAATTTAAGTCTTTTAAACAAAATGTATTAGATTATATTCGTGTTTATCATGACAAGCGCAGTTCGGCCATCTTGCTTTCCGGTTGCGCCATCTAGAGGAAATTGTTGATTTATGATGCAGACCAGTAATATTTAGTTTACAGGTCTAGACCTGTAATCACGTACTTCCCGACCTTTATTAATACATGTAATATATTTATATACAGTTGCAAATAATAGTTATTTATGGTACTAGTGGGTAAAGTAAGATATTGCCCCTGAGAAAATTAAGGCGTCAGCCAAGCAGGTTAATTTTCGAGAGGGCAATATCGGTTTACCCATGAGTGCCATACAAGATTTTATCCAATAAATAGCTTAGGAATTCATGTTTTTATTAAAAATTTTAATGACATTTATAAGAAAATAATTTGACAAGTGACAGTTGAGTGGCTAAAATAAATAAATATCCACTCAATAAAGTAAACGCCACGCGGGGTTATTATTGAGTTTATCTATTTAAAATAAAGCTGGTAATTGTCTTATTATCTGTATGTATTGGATAAAAATATTTCTTTAGATATGCCTTTTTTCCGTGTTAAAAGCTTTTTGTCCTATAGGACAGACTACGTAGGTGCTTTTAGTATGCGCGAATGCGTCAAAGTTTTGATTTTTGGTATCTTAGCCATTACGAAGATAAAAAAAATAGTATTTTTTTGTTTCCAGTAATGAAATTTACATAATTATAACAAAATATATTTAAAGCAAATATAAGAATAATAGTAGTAGTAGTAGTAGTAGTAGTAGTAGTAGTATTATAGTATTTATTTATGTATTTATTTATTTATATATATATATATATATATATATATATATATATATATATATTTATTTATTTATTTATTTATCTGTTTAAAGTCGTTCTGGGACCTATCAAGGTATTTTATACGGTATTAGACTATAATTACATCTACTGTATGATTGGAAAAATTTAGTTTTAGTCTTATTCATGATAAGACTACACCTTGACGCCAAACTGCCTTGGGATCATCATGTGGACTTTTTAAAAAAAAAAATATCAAAGAACATATTTGTAATTAGATGCCTTAGTGGTATTGTTACACAAAACATCTTAAAAACTGCATATCATGCATTAATTTGCTCAAATATGCAATATGGTCTGATAAATTGGGGACATGCCTCTGGTGCCATTAGGGTTTTTGGTTTGCAAAGAAAGGTTATAAGGATAATTAGCAATTTAGGATATCGCGATGATGTAAAACAATGTTTTATTAATTTAGAATTGTTGACTTTCCCATCGCTATATATATACACTTGTCTTCTTCATGTTTTTGAAAATCAGACAATTTATATTACTGGTCAAGATGTACATTATCATCGTACACGTCAGTCAAGAGAAATAAGAACAAATTATTTAATCTAGTAGAAACGGAATAAACTTTTATGGACTTTTTATTTAAGTTTTTAAATAAATTACCTGTAAGTTTACTACATATTCCTTTGAATAGTTTTAAAAGGAGGTTAAAAAAAATTTTAATATCAAAAGCATTTTACAGTGTAGACGAGTTTTTCTCCTGTAATAATATTAATTTTTAACATGTTTTGTTAATTCAATTTATATTTTTATTTATGACTTGCGCATAACATGTATGTTGAGACGCCAATAAAATCTTGTATCTTGTATCTTGTATAAAAAAATATTTATAATATGGTTTCAATTCTGCCAGTCTTTTTTAAATAATATTTAATATATAAAAAAGAGGAGCTCACAAAAATAAATAAAATACTCGTATAATTGTAATTATATTTTGTTCTTATTATTATATTTTTTTAATAATTATTTTTTTATAAATGTTTTTATATTTTTTGCAAATTAAAAAGTCCCTATTCGTAATGATATAATGATTTTAAATATTATCAGGGTCGGTCCTAGGTACAGGAACAACCTGAAGCATAGAGACTTCTTAATTTGCGAACAAGATCATAAAATTCATAAAAAAAATAATTAGTAAAGAAATATAAGACTAAATACAATTACTATAGATTTATTAATGTACCTAAATCTATAAGTTTTTAAAGAACAGACAATTTTTAATTATAAATATGTTATTTAAATATTCTATCAATCTATTTTATAAACATCCTACAGAGTGATATTGGTAGACTGACAGTTTTGGTCTACTGGCACGCTGATCGAGAATAGTATATTCTATAACTAGTATGGAATAGACAATATTCCGCGCGAGCGGAAAGTTTGTCATACGAGCCGGCAGGTGAGTATGACGGTCCCGCGAGCGCGGAATGACTATTCCATACGTGTTGTAGACTATACTTTTTCTTCGACTGCAAATATAAAACACTCTATGGCTTTAAACTGCGGACAAGGTTAAAAACAATGTTTTTTGTGACTCGACGTTGTAAATGCAACAAAACACATTTTTTTAAATAAAGCAATTAATGTTATTTAATAATTTTATCAAAGCAGTACTTAAAAAATATTTGTATTTAATTGTAGCACATATTTACAAATAATAATGCAAAAATTGAAGGTTATGTCAGATTGTCATGACAGATATCAGGTTTAAATATTTAACAATAGATGGAGCAGTTTTAATTTTTTGAACTAAATTAATAAAAAACTGGTCAAATATTAAGAAAAACTAATAAACTTTATGTAATTTTAACCCAAAACTTTAAATTGCATTAAATTATTCAATGTTTCATGGTAAAATATATATATTTTTGCTAATTTTGCTACAGTTTTCTTTACTTTTATAAAAAAGAGAGGGCACTACATGTGCTCATTCTAACACTTGATACGGAATATTCATACCGTATCTAGAGCTAGAATGGATTCATTCTGTGTTTGGACTTTTTGAAAACAACTTAACAGGGTAATATATGCTTATGTGGAAGAATGTTTTTGCATGATGCACTAGGACCCTGAAAAAAGTTGTTTTTCGACCCGGCCTAGTGCAAACAGCTTTTATGAAAATATATTCAAACACCTAAGTACCTTATTATTAAAAGAATTCTTAAGAAATACAAAAAGGTCACATATTTTTAGAAGTGGGATATCTTAAAAAATAATTGTGGTTTTTTATATTTTTTGTCAAGAACTGTGAATTTCTGAGGTCACTTGTAGAAAATCCACTTTACCTAACATCTTAGTTTCTTATTGTAGTAGAATTATATCTCCAAGTACTTTCGTGAACTGACTGGTTAATTGCAGTGAAAAAAGAAGAGATGACTGTAAAATATATCAAAATATCATTTGTTCTTAGAATTTTAAACATAGTGTAAACTGTAATGCCAACCCAAAACAAAAATCCCTAAATCAGTCATCAATTTAAATGTAAGTTTTTTAAATTTTAGAGCAAAATAGAAAAAATTGTATAAAGCACTCGTTTCATAACACGTTTCTAGAGCACTCGGAGCCAGCGGCTCGTTTTCTAAACTTGTACTCGTGCCCTAAAAACGTATGTTATGAAACTAGTAGCCCCCCCCACCCAGCGAAATATATTAGCATAGAAATACCTTCGCCCCCTTATAATGAAATAAATCCGCCGGTGTGGTGTATTATGGTCTGTTTTTTCAAGCAAGCAGGTTTGAATAGTATATGTTTGTGTATAGAATATAGTTATGTTTTATAAAATAAACTAGGCAGTAATTCGCACATCCAATATTCGAATATATTTTGAAAATATTCACTGTGCGATTTTTAATTTACTATCTTGCTTGAAGAAACAGACCATAGTACTAGTTTTATTATAGAAGTTTTTAATGCACGCGTTTTACAAAAAGAAAAACTTGAGTTTTTTAAATGACAAGTGCGCCAATAATGAATAATGAAGCTATGGTTTTTACAACAAAAAAAAAGTTAAAAATATGCATTTGTAGACATTTTAATTTTTTGTAAAAGAAAAGTTACGTTATTTTGTATAGTCCTTAAGTGCCTATTCACAGGCTCGCATAAGAACATAAAACATAACAATGCGATGCCGTGATTGGCTTGATCTGCCGGTAAGTTTTTAATGCACGCGTTTTACAAAAAGAAAAACTTGAGTTTTTTAAATGACAATAATGAATAATGAAGCTATGGTTTTTACAAAAAAAAAAAGTTAAAAATATGCATTTGTAGACATTTTAATTTTTTGTAAAAGAAAAGTTACGTTATTTTGTATAGTCCTTAAGTGCTGTTGGAGACACTCCAACACAATTTAAAATGAATTTTAGTTCAAATGTACCATGCAAAGGCATGCGCAATTCAGTACATCAAGAAACCGCTTCGAGTAAAAGATGCGAAATTGTACTCCATAAAAAAATCAAACAAATAAACGATTACAGTCCATGAATATTAGTTTTAATTAGTAAAAACAGAACCAGCAATAATTTGCGTACATAATTTTGGTCAATCGAGCCGATTAGTGGTGAAAAGTGATAAAAAACGTGGTAAACGGGAAGTGAAAAGCAAAGGACGCCATTGTTTGTCACACACCGACGGGCCAATTTAAAGAAAAAACCTGAATAAAAAACAGTTTAGCTCTATAATAAAGCATTTAAAACGATGTGTGAAGTGATCCAAATGTTTAAAGGTGCAAGAAATTAAATAATCGTGAGCCTAAAACGTAAAAAGTGCAAAAAACGTGGTGAAAAGGTGTTTCTAGAAATTTCCAGAAGAAAAAGCACTTTTTAAAGCTTGTGTCGACATCTGAACATAGGTGGTGAAAGCAGCAAAGCTTCAAAGCAGTGGGAATCAAGCCATCTGTCGGGTAATAGCAGTACTATAAAAAAGAGGTAGAAATCTGTTACATCAAAAATAAGGTAGGAAACCTGTCGTTTTTGTTACCACAACAGACACCTGTTATTTTGCAAAGGATCAGCTGTCATGCCGTTGTTTTGTTTACTTATGCAAAAAGTAATTTTTTAAGATTTACAAAGACTTTTTATGAACTTTTATGCAAGTGAAAAGTATTTTAGGTTAATTTAATAATTTTGCCTTTGTAATTTTATTACATTTAGTTTTTTAAGCAATATTTTAGTTTTAAGGTTATTTTTTTGCCAAGAAGGTGATTTCTTCCCAACTTTCTTATTTTTTTAATACAAAAATGCCTCCAAAAAAGGATGTACAACAAATTGCAAAGCTAAAAGTTTGCATAAATCAGTATCAAAGTTCTAACGTAAAAATAAACAGATATTTAACTGAACACAAAGATGATACGGTTGATGATCTTTTCATAGAACGCCTTCAAGTTCGTAAACAGGTCATTGAAGACAATTTAGAAAAATTTAAAGATGTTTTAATTGAACTGGAATGTTTAGATCCAGATGAGCTTCAAGGACTGGGCGAATTTGAGGACGAAAGTTATGATATTATTTCCAAAATAAATATTATACTAAACAAACAAAAATCAAATAAAACAGAGCATGTTGTGGTAAAAAAATACGAAAATAAAAACGATTCTTTTTCGTCTGCAAGGTTGCCAAATGTAAATATTCCTATTTTTAATGGAATTAATCTAAATGAATTCAAACCATTTTATGACATGTTTATAGCAGTCGTAGATAAAAATTCAAATCTTTCTGAAGTAGAAAAATTGTTTTACTTACGCAGTTTTTTAAAGGGAGAAGCACTGTCACTAATTAATAATTTGCCTCTTATCAATGATTCTTACAAAGAAGCTTTAAAATTATTAGACGATAGGTATAATAATGAGTCACTTTTGATATCAAATCATATTTACAAGTTGTTAGATATTCAACAAATATTAAAAGGGACTAGTGCGTGTCTGAGGGAGTTTGTGTCACAAATCAGGCAACAGGTCACAGCGCTTAAAAATTTAAATATGCCTATACAGTCGTGGTCAATGCTTCTGGTTTGTATACTGTCTAGAAAGCTAGACCCCTATACTAACAAATGTTTTCAGATAGATAGGGATAATACAAAATTACCAACTCTAGACGAATTTTTAAATTATATAGAGAATAGGGCCATGGCTCTAGAGTCGGTTACCCCCTCCCCATCTTCAAATAATTTGAATACAGCGCAACCAAAAAATCAAAAAACAAAGGTCACAAATTTGACAATAAAAAATAGAAACAAAAATAGCGAAATCAAATGTCAATTTTGTAGCCAGCCAAACCACAAGGTTTATAACTGTCCTAGCTTCAAGTCAGCTTCGGTTGTAGAAAGATTAACATTTATTGAGCAAAATAAACATTGCAAAATTTGTTTAAATAAGCATATGGGAAACTGCCGTTTGAATATTAAATGTGAAAAATGCAACAATTCTAATCATAACTCCTTGTTGCATAATAATGCGGTTGTAGCTGCAGCTGCAGCTGCGTCCAATAATAATGGCAGTAATATGTCTTTGTTAAATAAAATCAATACTGTCCAAGAACAAAATCATTGCTCAGTTGATTTATTAAGTAGAAAAAATGAAAATACTTCTAGTGTTTTACTGCCAACAGTTCTTGTTAAAATAAAAAATATAAATGGCAATTATATTACTTGCAGGGGTCTTTTGGATTCATGCAGTGAAAGTTGTCTAATAACCCAAGATTTAGTAAGTAAACTGGGCTATGAAACTTATAATAATAACTTAACAATTTTAGGTGTAAATGAAACCCAAACTAAGCTAAAAAAGGCGGTTAATTTAAAAGTTAGCTCCTGTATATATGATTATAGCATTAATATCAATTTTTCAGTAATGGATACGATAACTTGTAACTTACCACATACTGAAATTAAACAACAAAATATTCCCCACAATATACAATTATCTGACCCTAATTACTTTACCCCCGGGGAAATTGACCTACTCCTAGGGGCAAACGTATTTTTCGAAATTTTGCTTTCAGAAAAAATTAAATTAAAAGATAATGGACCATTACTCATAAATACACTTTTTGGTTATGTAGTAAGCGGAAAAACTTCGGTAGCTAAAAACATTAAGTCGTGTAATTTATCAGTTTCTTTATTTTTAAAAAATGATACAAGCAATGTTGAAAATTTAATTTCTAGATTTTGGGAAGCCTAAAGGGTTCCGCAAACCTTCCCAGAATATAAAACCGAGCAAGAAGCGTGTGAAAATATTTTTAAAAATACCACTATATTGAAAAATAAAAAATTTCAGGTGGACTTACCACTAAAGTTAGGTATGTCTGAGATTAATTTAGGCGATTCATTTGCGGTCGCGTACAAGCGTTTTCAAAATATAGAAAAAAGATTTCAAAATAATGAAAAGCTATTTAACGATTATAAAAATTTTATCGATGAATATGTTAACTTGGAACACGCGAAAATAATAAATTTAAACGAATACAAAAATAAACAAGACCATGTTTATTTCATGGCACATAGTGCTGTAATTAGGTGCGACAACAAATTTACTCCATTTAGAATAGTATTTGACGGAAGCATGAAGGGTAAAAGTGGAAATTCAATCAATGATTGTTTATATAATGGTGGTACTGTACAGCCAGAACTTTTTGATATTTTAATAAATTTCAGAACCTTTGTTTACGTTGTCTCAGCGGACATAAAAAAAATGTTCAGAAAAATTTCGGTAAATCCTATTCATAGACCTCTTCAGAACATTCTGTGGCGTGAAAACCCAGATGATTCTATAAAAATTCTCCAGTTGCAAACCGTAACTTACGGACTAAAAGCATCTAGTTTTTTAGCCACAAGATGTCTTAAAGAATTAGCAATTAAATTTTATGATAAATATCCTCTTGCGGCAGAAGCTATTTTAAAAGGTTGTTATATGGACGATATTTTATACGGACAACAAACTCTGCAAAACGCAATAGAATTAAAAAAACAAATTGTTGAGATTTTAAAACTAGGATCTTTTGATTTACATAAATGGGTATCTAATGATGAATCCATACTTTTTGACATTCCCTTAAATGAAAGACAGCTTGATAAAATCGAGTTAGATAAAAATAACACTACCATTAAAGCTCTAGGCATTTCTTATGATGTCAGGGAAGATTGTTTTATTATATCTTCACCAAAAACTGAAAATAGTCCCTGTCTAACTAAAAAGCAGGTACTAAGCAATATTTGTAAGTTTTATGACCCACTTGGATTAGCTGGTCCAATCATAGTAAGCGCAAAGGTCATAATGCAAAAATTGTGGATCAGAAAATTAGATTGGCATGATATTTTGCCACCTGATTTGCAAGAAATGTGGCTTGACTTTCAAAATGGTTTAAACCAAATGCCAAAAATAAAAATTGAAAGAAATCTACATTTATGTGGTGCAAATAAAATTGAAATAATAGGCTACTCAGATGCTAGTATCCTAGCATATGGTTGCGTAATTTATTTCAGGTCTATTGTAAATAATACTGTACATTCAAATATTATATGCTCAAAATCTAGGGTTGCTCCGATAAATAAAGACCTGACTATACCCAGACTTGAACTTAACGGTGCGCTTTTACTCGCAACTTTAGCAAACAGAATTTTTAATATTACAAATGTTAATGTCAATGACGTTATTTTATATACAGACTCGAATATTGTACTTGCGTGGATAAATTCCGATCCAAAAAATTTAAACCCATACGTAGGTAACAGAATAATAAAAATAAAAGAGTTAAGTAAAAACTTCAATTGGGCCTATATCAACACAAAGCAAAACCCTGCGGACTTGCTCAGCAAAGGAGTACAGCCTCAGGATTTAAGTTTTCAAAAAATGTGGTTGCATGGTCCAGAGCATTTACAAAACCCAAATTTTATTCATGATTTAAAAATTCCAAAATATACACACCCGTTACTAGAAACAAAACAAAAACAAGTTTTAGTGACAACTACACAATCAGAAAAAATATTTTTTGAAAATTATTCAAGTATTATTAGGTTACAAAGAATCGTAGCTTATATTTTTAGATTTGTTAATAATACAAAAAATAAAAATAAAATACTCACTAATTTAACTCCTAAAGAATTAGATGACGCATTAAAAATAATAATTAAAATTGATCAAAGTAAATATTTTGTAAACGAAATAAAAATGTTAAAATCTAATAAAGAAATAATTTCGGGATCTTTAAAGGCTTTACATCCATTTATTGACGGTGAAGGTTTAATTCGTGTGGGTGGCAGGCTACAAAATGCTGACATTTCGCACGATCAAATGCATCCTATTATTTTGGCAAAAAATAGCCATGTAACAGGTTTAATTATTAGAAGAACACATTTTCAATTAAATCATGCCGGTCCCAAGCAAATCTTAAGTCATTTAAATCAGAGATTTTGGCTAATTAGTGCAAATAGAGAAATTAAAAAATATACACATAATTGTGTTATATGCTTTAGATTAAAAAAAAATATGTCACATCAACTAATGGGGTCACTCCCTAAAGACAGAGTAACGTCAAATAGAGTCTTTAAACACGTAGGCATCGATTTTTGTGGTCCTTTCAAAATAAAACAATCTAGACTTAAAAAAACAATAATAACTAAAGGTTACATAGCAGTTTTCATTTGTTTTGCTGTAAAAGCAGTTCACTTAGAACTGCTAAGTGACATGACAACTGATACCTTTTTAGCAGCGTTAAAAAGATTTATTTCTAGGCGTTCAAAACCCACTAAAATATACTGCGATAATGGCAGTACATTTAAAGGCGCCAACAATGATTTAAAAGAACTTTATGATTTGCAAAATAGTATCGAACATAAAAATACAGTCATTGACTACTCAGCCAATGAAGGAATAGAATTCAAATTTATACCAAGCTACTCGCCAGTATTCGGGGGAATCTGGGAGGCAGCGGTTAAAAGTACTAAGTATCACCTTAAACGGGTTGCTGGAAACGCATTACTTACGTACGAGGAATTTAATACGGTCATAGTAGAAATAGAAGGAATTTTGAATTCTAGGCCTTTAACACAAATTTCCTCGGATCCGTCTAGTCTTGAATATTTAACTCCGGCACACTTTATTGTAGGAGTGCCAATAACAAATTATCCCGAACGTGACATGTCACTTGTTCCAGAAAATAGATTAAAATTCTGGGAAAAATGTACCCAAATAAAGCAACACTTCTGGAAGAAGTGGTATAAAGATTATCTTGCGCAACTTCAAAGCAGGCCAAAATGGCAAGGAAGTATGCCTAATTTACAAGAAAATATGCTAGTCCTTATTAAGGAAGACAATGTGCCCCCTCTTAAGTGGCCCATGGGTAGAATAACTAAGGTTATTCCGGGCAATGACTCAAAAGTCAGAGTAATTGAAGTCAGAACCCAAACGGGAACTTATTTACGCTCTGTCACAAAAATTGCTCCTTTACCGATAAATTAATGTAAAAAAAAATCAACTGTAAATATTTTTTTATTTTTACGTGAAAATATTTTTAGTTTTTAAGTGTAAATAAACATAATGTAAGAAAAATATTATAGTGAATGCATGTGTATTATAGTGTAAAAATATCTAGGTTAAACAGTTAAAATAGCTTTTAGGTAAAAAAAAAATTAAACTCAAAAAAAAAATGAATTAAAGAAAATATGAATTGTACTTAAATTCAAACAAATAAAACTACGCACAAAGCTTGTGTAGATAAACTTGTATTACAAAGCTAATACTTATAACTTAAAATATGTAGTTACAAATTCAAAAAAAATGTACTTAAAAAGTTACATAATAAATATTTAGGTATCTACCAAAATAAAATGCTTAAAAGAAAGGCAATAAAACAATAAGAAAGTTAAAAAAAATAATTCTTTCATCAAGTTTAACTTAAAATTAAATGACTAGTCCAAAAAATAACAAAAACACTGGGAAAAATTGCCTTCTTCGGCCCCCAGCATGTTGGAGACACTCCAACACAATTTAAAATGAATTTTAGTTCAAATGTACCATGCAAAGGCATGCGCAATTCAGTACATCAAGAAACCGCTTCGAGTAAAAGATGCGAAATTGTACTCCATAAAAAAATCAAACAAATAAACGATTACAGTCCATGAATATTAGTTTTAATTAGTAAAAACAGAACCAGCAATAATTTGCGTACAAGTGCCTATTCACAGGCTCGCATAAGAACATAAAACATAACAATGCGATGCCGTGATTGGCTTGATCTGCCGGTAAGTTTTTAATGCACGCGTTTTACAAAAAGAAAAACTTGAGTTTTTTAAATGACAATAATGAATAATGAAGCTATGGTTTTTACAAAAAAAAAAAGTTAAAAATATGCATTTGTAGACATTTAAATTTTTTGTAAAAGAAAAGTTACGTTATTTTGTATATTCCTTAAGTGCCTATTCACAGGCTCGCATAAGAACATAAAACATAACAATGCGATGTCGTGATTGGCTTGATCTGCCGGTATGTATCTTGTAATCCAATCACGGCTTCGCATTCTTATGTTTTATGTTCTTACGAAAGCTTCTGGACATGCCTTGAGTATAAATGGTATAGTATATGTTTTTTCTACGACTGCTTTAGAATGTAAGCAAATACACACACTTTTCAAACACAGAATGAATCCATTCTAGCTCTAGATACGGTATGAATATTCCGTATCAAGTGTTAGAATGAGCACATGTAGTGCCATCTCTTGTTTATAAAAGTAAAGAAAACTGTAGCAAAATTAGCAAAAAATCTATATATTTTACCATGAAATATTGAATAATTTAATGCAATTTAAAGTTTTACGTTAAAATTACATAAAGTTTATTAGTTTTTCTTAATGTTTAACTAGTTTTTTATCAATTTAGTTCAAAAAATTAAAACTGTTCCATCTATTGTTAAATATTTAAACCTGATATCTGTCACAATAATCTGACATAACCTTTAATTTTTGCATTATAATTTGTAAATATCTGCTAAAATTAAATAAAGATCTTTTTTAAGTAATGATTTGATAAAATTATTAAACAACATTAATTGCTTTATTTAAAAATATGTGTTTTGTTGCATTTACAATATCGAGTCACAAAAAACATTGTTTTTAACCTTGTCCTCAGTTTAAAGCCAAACAGTGTTTCATATTTGGAGTCGAAGAAAAATTATAGTCTACAACACGTATGGAATAGTCATTCCGCGCTCGCGGGACCGTCATACTCGCCTGCCGGCTCGTATGACAAACTTTCCGCTCGTGCGGAATATTGTCTATTCCATACTAGTTATAGAATATACTATTCTAGTTCCAAAAAAAAATAATAGTCTAAGAGCTGGTGACCATTTTTTTTTCATTATTTGCTCCCAGCTGTATTTTATATATGTCTTAAAGTACATTCAAATTAAGCTACTTGGAAATCGCCAGGTCCTCAATCGGGTTCCTTTGGATGCTGAAAGCCTCGAAAAGGTGGTGAAATGGGGTCCCCGAAAAATATATTTTTAACTTACCGAGTCAAACAAATTACATTTATTACATTTAGATTAGTCTATGTTCACAGTTTTGCACAATTATTCAGTAGGCTAAGATTTAAAAAAAGACTTTAAAAACTTTATCTGACATAAGTCAACACTAAAAACTCTCTTTAATTTTCATTTAATCGAAATGTATTTTCATAAATTTTCATTTCCTTAAAAGATTAGGTATCACATAATTTGAAGGCACTTTTTAAAGACTGTTCTCGCCCCTTGGCCCCAGAAACATTGTGTATAACTATGAAAATAGCTGAATCTGTATGTATTACATGAAATTTATTTCGGAGCTTCTAGCACCCAAAGAAACCAGATTCTGTCTAGCAATTTGAAAACAGCTTAATCTGAATATACTTTAAGACTTATATAAAATATAGCCGGGAGCAAATAATGAAATAAAAATGGTCACCGACTGTAAGCGATATTCGTTTGTCCCATTGCCACACAAGAAAAAAACAAATTTGCAACTAAAAATATCGTATTATAGTCTAACAGTTTAACAGTGCATTAAGGGATATATTTGTTTTAAATCCTCTATGCGGTATTTAATAAAATATAAATGGAAAGTTTATACATTAAAATTGCAATATTCATATTCTCTCAAAGTTTGTTGCACATTGCAGCTAATAATTTAAAAACTAGTAGAGCATTTTAATTCAGAATAAATTGGCAAACTTTTTTCTTCCGTTCTAGGCACGGGAAGCAAATATGTGTTTTTTGGTTAAAAATCATATTGTTTTAAGTTAATTTCACTAAATTTTAGATATGGAAACATTATATTGGTATTATAAATAATAATAATAAAAAGTACAAAATTTTGAAATAATTTCATATTAGAATCCAGTATTCACATGTTAAGTTATTTTTTTATGCATTAAGTTCAACTCCTTTAATATTTCTATTAATTTTGTTCTTTATTTGCCAACCAATCGCAGGTACCTAAGTGTCTTCAATCAAAAAGAAGTTTTATTTTCTGACGCTAAAAACTCCTTTTACAGATTGACAAAGTCTGGAGATTAAAAAAAAACCTTAATAATAAAATTATTCTCCCAGTCCTTTTCGAGAAAAGGATAGAGAATTGCATAGGCATTAAAATTATGCATTACACGACCCCCTTCACGGAAAAAAAAAATTATAGCTAGGAGCGCTATAACACACATACCAAGCAAATTATAATCGCTTATTATATAAATACAAGGCAGTCAGTGTAAAAATTTATATGAAATACTTTAATTGTTTAGTGAATAATAAAATATAACAAATAGTATGGCATTTATAGCTTAAATAGAATTAATTATTGTCCGTGCTAATAATTTTTATAATATAATAAAATTCCTGTAAATTTATAATAGTGCCTGTAATAAATATAATCGTGTCTGTAATATATATAATCGTTTCCAATTTATTTTTAACATTATTAGTTATTGTGTCCCTTATAATCTATAGCTTAAATCACTATAATTTGCCACTGTTACCAAATATCTTATAATGAATAGCGCAGAGCCCACTAATTTCTTTCCGTGCAATTATGCAAGATAGTAGTTTAAAATTCCCCCGATTTTTAAGCTACATCATTGGTTAAAAACTCGTACCTTTAAACATATAAAATATTGTGACATTTTTTGTTTACGACAATGATTGACGGTCGTTAAAGCTAATAAAAGAAGAGAAAGTTACATAAAAAAATGGTTATACTTAATGTTATTTTGTATGGTATTGAAAAAGGTTATTTTTAGGTAATTTTTAGGTTACAATTACAACTTAAGGCCTATCCAGAGGCTGGCATAACAACTATTACAAGATACATGACGACACACCAATGCCAATCCAGGCATCGCATTCTTATGTTCTGCTTGTTATGCGAGTCTTTGGATAGGCCCTTTCCAGATAAACAGTACCGACATCTGTTAAATTTTTGATACACTACGATTTATGTTTATGCTATTTATACGCTCTGTGGTTTAAAATGGACCGCGTCCCTTACTATCTTGCATTACTGGACGGAGTATAGGTATAATAACTTAAAATTGCTACATTTGTTATGTTTTTATTTTATACCTAATATTCCTACGACAAACTTGGCTTAAAATACCTTTTTGCACGATCGGGCAGTCTGAAATGTTTACTAGCTTAATTATAACAGCAGTAGGTTATGTTTACTACAAATTGCTGATCGGTAAGGAAATTACTTACCGATCGGGAGGCGGTAAGTAAATAATAAATTAATTTCGTATTTTTATAGCTTTAAATTAGCCTTTATTAAAGTTGAAAATTACTAATTAGAACATTAACCAAACAATTATAAATGTTATCGGACTATTTATGTTTTTTCTTTAAAGAAAACAATAATTTATTAAGCCAACAATAACTTTTCTATGACGTTTTCGCATATTTTTGTCACTGCACCATTGCATGTTTGAAAACTTTGTATTTTCATACCGATTCTTGGACTTTTTCCGGTATAATTGCAAAACATCCAATGATTCACGCATTCTGCAGCTCAAATCGTTGTCTTGATGCATTTTTTACAATAGTTATTTATGGTACTAGTGCGTAAAGTAAGATATTGCCCATGAGAAAATTAACCTGGCGTCAGCCAAGCAGGTTAATTTTCGAGAGGGCAATATCGGTTTACCCATGAGTGCCATACAAGGTTTTATCCAATAAATAGCTTAGGAATTCATATTTTTATTAAAAATTTTAATGACATTTACAAGAAAATAATTTGACAAGTGACAGTTGAGTGGGTAAAATAAATAATTATCCACTCAGGGCCACTTGCACCAACTTTTGGTATGGGATTATCTCACCTAAACCGAGTTTAAGTTAAAAATGCTGCGTTCTGATTGGTCAGCCGTCAATTTAATCCAAGTTTAAAGTTAAACCATCATTGGTGCAAGTGGCCCTCAATAAAGTAAAAGCCACGCGAGGGTTATTATTGAGTTTATCTATTTAAAATAAATCTGGTAATTGTATTATTATCTGTATGTATTGGATAAAAAATATTTATTTTACGAACAAACTTCAAACGGCAAACGTCTATTATACCGTATCCACCCCTTTATTAGGGTTGAATTTTATCAAAGATACTGACTTGATTTTTACAATAAAATAAAGTTTATTATTGTTTATTTTATTAAATCGTACAAAAAACGTAATAAGCATCACGATCATTAAGTGCTTTACCGGTTTCGGATAGAATTGGAGATTTCGACTTCGTCTCAATCTCCAAAATAATCCTCAATCGGTAAAATGCACTTACTGCCCTTAATACTTAAACAACGATTGTAGGAAATTTAAAATGTTTTTAACCCCTTTTTGCTTTCCCATTTTGAAAATTTCCAAAATTTCGGAAAGCCTTGTATTAGTGCAAAAATTTTCAATTTCTTTTAGTGTATTTTTGCGTTTTATGACGTTTTATGTCAATATAAATCAATTTCGAGCAACAAAAAAAAATTGTCGCTTGTGGGCACGATGACTTAAGAACGCTTTAAGCTAGAGACTTGAAATTTGGCATACATACCAAAAGTTCTCGCTCGGGATTGTTTTTGGTGAACATTGGTGTGCGGCAATGGGGGCAAATGGGAAAAAATACATTTTTTTTTACAAAAATTGCTGAAATTTAATCTGATAATCAAATTTTTCTCCACGGGGGTCGGGGGGTAAATATTTTTAAATATTTTCAATATTTTCGTGAAGATTGGTATATAGGGGTTTTTTTGGTCGACGAATATAAATCTGATAATATTTTTTTCCTAATTTCACCCCTGAGGGGTGGGGGGTAGTTTTCGTGAAAACTGGTGTATTTGGGTTTTTGAGGTTGCTGAAAGTGAATCTGATAATAAAAATATTCTAAATTCACCCCCTGAGGGGCGAGGGGTAGTTTTCGTGAAAATTGGTATATTGGGGTTTTTGAGGTTGTTGAAAGGGAATCTGATTATAGCAAAATTCTAACTTCACCCCCAAAGGGGCAGAGGGTAGTTTTCGTAAAAATTGGTATACTAAGGTTTTTATGGTTGCTGAAAGTGAATCTGGTAATAAAAAAATCCATTTTACGCGCGGAGGTGAAAAATGGGAAAGCTCTTTTACTGGGCAGTGTATTTAATTACTCGCCCCATTTGCCCTACCACAATCTTAAGAAAATCTCACGTGACGCAAACTACAAAGGGTCTTAATTTTTTGGTAGAAATATCTTTTTAATCAGATTCTCAAACGTTATACGGTTGCATACAAATAGACAGACAGACGGACGGACGGACACACCAACCAACCAACCAACAAACCAATCAACCAACCAACCAACCAAAACCCACTTTTTACATTTTCTGGACGTTCTATTGGTATTTTGAATCTAAAAATTCTAAAAAAAATGGTCTATATCAAAGTCTTTTTATCACAATTTTATCCACAAGTCCCTTTGACACATTAAATATTAAACCCTACTTTTTTCGGACTATTTTTAGCCTGGCAACGTATGTCATGTTTCGGAAATATGAATCAAACAGAAACGAAAAGAGCTTTACGAAAAATATGCATTTTAAAAGGCTGAATAAATTTCAAATTCGCACTTAATACGTCACACCTATAAAATTTATCGCTTTAGGAAGATACGGTTTAAAAGTGGAAAAAGTTACTTAATGGGCTTAAAATTGTTCGAGTACAAAAGAAATCGTCGTGCTTAATTCAATTAACAGGTCAGGTTTTTGTTTTAATTTAAATTCTAACCGAGATTATTGCAAAAATTTTACTACTGCGTTACACTCAAAAAAAAAAATGGATAAGTGCGAGCAGATTTTCAGGTTGGGGGGTCCGTATCTAAATTTTCTTCTTTTTTCTTTTTCCTGCCTGTATTTACAAAAGTTTTAGTTGTAGCTTAAAAACGCAAATGACATTTTTTCTAGATTTTTTTTGAAATTTCTTTTGGTACATATAGTGTGTGTCAAAAGTGAGCCCCCTTAAAGTTTGAACGAGTTAAGATATCAAATATTTTATGCACTTTCCATCTTAAAAGCTTTAAATCACTGATATTCAAAAATTTTAATTTATTTTATTGGATCTTAGTATTAAAAACAGGCCACTCAAAACTAATTTAAACACTTATTTATTAAAAATATATTTACAGTAAAAAAGTAAATCATTTACTTCTTTTAAATGACGGAAATCAAAACATCAAATAACTGCGCTGGTCCCAGTACAGCGTTTCCAAACTTTATTATAAACCTATCGCAAATTGTTTTTTTTTTTACGGGTGGAAACAACCATTATTTTATTTCTTTTCAGTTGAAAACTAAACTTTTTAAACAAAAAACGCAATGATTTTTATTTAAATGTTAAAATATATGATAATAACTATTTTATTGGAATAATCTCAAGCATAAAATATCCCTCAAGCTAAGTTTAGACTTTAGACCAACATTTGCGAACAAGTGAACATCGTGATTTTAAAAAGCGCGACAAATTTGAGATTTAAAATTTTAATTATAGTTGTAAAGTAATATTTTTGTTAGGTCTTAAATTTTTTAATTTAAATATGAAACAACATTAAACATGGTAAACTTATATACTTCCTTATATTGTTTGTGAAATAGTCTTTCAAAATACCATTCGTGCATGTTGAATACATAATTTTTTTAAATTAAAAAACATTTTGCTTAAGGAAATGGTCGAAAAATGCACTCAAACAATTGTCAAGCAAAATATTTTTTTAATACAGTAAAAAAATTATCGATAATTCAACATGCACTTATGATATTACTACTGAAAATCCTATTTTATACAAACCCTCAAAGCTTATGCTTGTCAACTTAGGGCCCCTTCCCCTAGCTCTAGAAAATAATCAAGTTTTTTCATATTTTAAATTGTAGCATAACCTTTGTAATTATTTTACTTTTATTTTTTATAAGCGCTGTCATACAATTTTTTCCCCATTAAAAATATATTGAATCTTTTTAGATATCGTAACAAAAACTCGAATCATCGTTCTTTCTTCTGTGTTCGATATTTTTTATTGGTTCGTTTCGTTTACATTATTCATAATAAAAGCCACTTTGAAACTCATTACAACTAAATCATCCAGTTTCAAAATCCAACAAAAACATTTTTGATTTGTTTTATAATTCTGTTTAAATCATAGACAAAATAAACAAATAGATTGATTTTTGACCGTCTGCGCATACTTCTGCATCCCGACTAAATGCGTCCTCCATTTTGATTCCAATTGTCCAACATAAAGTAAAAAAATATATATTTTATGTTGCTAACACTGTGTTGCGTTAGATATGAATATTTTCTTTGTTAGAGATGTGTCTTTTCATTTCACTTCAGTAGTCAGTAAAAGTTTCTTTTTGTCGTTGTTTTGTTGTAACAGTTTGTTATATATGTAAAAACTTAATCAATATGTTATACTACACAGATATTTATTTATTTTTACCAGTAATTTAAATATAAAAATATAATTCTTCGCACACACCTCTAACATATTCGTGCAACAGGTTAACATAACCTAATTTATGTATGTTTTGAGTTTGTTTTCGAGGTTTTTCTGTTATTTTTTCTACGCGTTTGGTGTTTTGTGCTAGAAGGGTGAACATTTTATTTTATTATAGACTATATAATAGCATTTTTGAACTTTTAAAGTCTTTCTGTGTTTTTTGTATATTTTATAGTGCTTTTTCAAAGAACTAGTAAAGTCTTTGCAATGACGTGTTTTTTAAAAAGTTGTAGAAACAAAAAACGACTGCTACCTGCAGACAGCAGTATCATATTTTTTAGCTAAGTTTGATTTTTTTAATATAACATAAGAAAACATTAAAAAGTAAGGTTATGTCGTTTATTTATTTACATTTTACCCACTAATTTAAATTTCCCGGCTGATTTCTGACGTAACTTCCGATCAAAATGGAGGACTCGTAAATTTGTATATATCCTTGAGATGACAGCTCATCTATGTTCTTTGTCTATGGTTTAAATATTTTTCTTTCTATTTTCTCTCTCTCTCTCTCTCTCTCTCTCTCTCTCTCTCTCTCTCTCTCTCTCTCTCTCTATCTCTCTCCCTCTCTCCCTCTCTCCCTCTCTCTCTCTCTCCCTCTCTCTCTCTATCCCTCTCTCTCTCTCCCTCTCTCTCTCTCTTCTCTCTCTCTTTTGATGATTAAAATTGTTCATCACAGGAAAAATCGCACGATCGATTTATTAATATATTGATATGATTAATCATATATTTAGATAAGGTTTTCTCCGGAAAAATAACACAAGGGCGTATTTTTTTTTGCTATTTTAGGCGTATGCCCATTAAAACTTACATCTGGTGGTAAAGTCCAAAAATAAATACAAAATGATTATAAAAATAATCAAAATCTCAAAAGTAAGTGCGTTGGAACCGTACCATCTCCAGTTTAATTTTATTTATCTTGCCTGATCATATTTTTTATATTTACTATTTTTACTTCTTATTTAAGTTTATTGGGTTTTGGAACTAGTTGCTGGTCATAGTGACTAGTAAATGTAACTGACAGATTTCTCATTAGTATTAGTAGATTAGAGCAAAATTGACACTTTAAATTCCAATTTCAGCTAATGCACACCCAGTTTATAACACCAATACACTTAATTATATGTCAATTTAAGAACTTTTAAAAATAAAAATAATAGGGCAGCGACGTTTTATATTTTATATATTATTATAAAAAATAGAAGAGGTTTAATAATACACTTAACCTCAATTTCCCTACTCCCTAACAACCTTACTCTACAACAACCCTACCCTGTAACTTCCCTACTCCCTAACAACTTTACTCCCCAGTAACTCTACTTCCCATTAACCCTACACTGCACTATATGCAGTCCAAACCTAGCAACCTGACTAACTTAAATAAATATTAAAATTTATGGTAATTCATAAAAAATATTTGTTTAGTTTATTAATTACTTTTTTCGTAAATATTGAAAGTACCCGGAAAAAGAGACTATTAGAATAACACATTTGCTACTATTTTAGATTTTTGCTTTAAGACTAGCACTTCCAAAAAAAATGATATCATTTAGTCAAGTGCATAGGTATATATGCAGAGAAAGGTAACTACCTAACTATGAAGTAGGAATCCAATCCAATCCAATCCAATCCAATCCAATCCAATTCCAGTATGGCTTTTCCCTTTGGGTAGTTGGCCAGCTCGATCTAGTATAATTTTGGGCCTACTCTGTAGTGATGTTTGCGCAGGGGCCAACTTATAAAAAAAATATCTCTTTGAAATTCATAAAAAATTATCCACGTGTAGAACAAAATACATTGAATTTAAAATTAACATCACATATTAATAATCACGACTCACTTAAAACTTTACAATTAAACGAACACTTTCACGACATTAAATAAAATAAAAAATAAAATTAATCAAGTCCTGTGCATATCTATGATTGCGATGCTGATGCTGAAATATATCCGCCGAAGCGGTCACACCCGTCCCTTACAAAGATCACGCTGCGACTGATTGAGTAGGGATGTTATGTAGCAGGGTTATTGTAGAATAGGGATGTTATGTAGTAGAGGTGTTAGAAAGTAGGGATGTTCACGGAAAGAAATTAGTGGGCTCTGCGCTATACATTATAAGATATTTGTAACAGTGGCAAATTATAGTGATTTAAGCTATAGATTATAAGGGACACAATAACTAATAATGTTAAAAATAAATTGGAAACGATTATATATATTACAGACACGATTATATTTATTACAGGCACTATTATAAATTTACAGAAATTTTATTATATTATAAAAATTATTAGCACGGACAATAATTAAATCTATTTAAGCTATAAATGCCATACTATTTGTTATATTTTATTATTCACTAAACAATTAAAGTATTTCATATAAATTTTTACACTGACTGCCATAATTGTAAGAGAAAGCCTTGTATTTATATAATAAGCGATTATAATTTGCTTGGTATGCTATAATTTTTTTTTCCGTGTTAGGAATATAGAAATAATTAATTACATTTCTCAGTGGCAGCGTGATCTTTGTAAGGGACGGGTGTGACCGTTTTGGCGGATTTACTCCAGCATTAGCATTGCAATGATTGATATGCACAGGACTTGATTAATTTTATTTTTTATTTTATGTAATGTCGTGAAAGTGTTCGTTTTAAGCGAGTCGTAATTATTAATATGTGATGTTAATTTTAAATTCAATGTATTTCGTTGTACACGTGGATATTTTTTTACGAATTTTAAAGAGATACTTTTTTTTATAAGTTGGCGCAAACATCACTACAGAGTAAGACGGTTTTGCGTAGGCCGAAAATTATACTACAATAACTGGCCAACTACCCAAAGGGAAAAGCCATACTGGAATTGGAATGGAATTGGAATTATATTTCTAGTTATATCGTTGATTACCACCAAGCATGCCCAGTATAGACCTAAAATATAAGACAAAATCAAGATTTTACAAATATTCCTGCTATAGTCTTACTTTTCAATACTTTTTCTCGTAGCATTCTGGAATATGCGTCCATTATATGGAGACCGTCATACCAGTGTCACATTAACCTTATTGAAAAAGTTCAGAAAAAAATTACTTAATTTTTGCTATATAAGCTAAAGATTTCTAATGATATTAGTTATAATGACAAGTTATCCCTTTTAGAATTGGAGTCACTGGCAAATAGACGTATTAATATTGATAAAATATTTATGTATAAGCTTTTCAACAATTTAATTACTTGTCCTGATATTTTAAAACTTTTTTACTTTCGTGCATCTTCTGTTCATACTCGTAATACAAACTTGTTACACATTCCCTTTTCAAGAACCAATTTTTTTCAGTTTAGTCCAATTCCTAGATTGGCTAGAAATTTAAATCAGTGTAATATTGATATTTTTAACATAACCTTAGTAGGTTTTAAGAAATATCTTAAAAATGTTTAATTGTTTAATTATTTTACTTTTATAGGTACTTAGTTATTTATTAAGTATTTAGTTATTATTACCAAATTGTTTTTTCTTACGTATTGTACTACTTGGATTTTTTCTGTAATGTACAACAATAAATAAAATAAAAAAAATAAAAATAAAATAAAAAAAAAAAAAAATAAAATAAAAAATAAAAATAAAATTACTTATATTTCTCGTTACCTTCGTTAATTTTTGCATAAACTAACATTATTCAAGTATGATAGTTAAACTGACTATAGTATTAGTTAAAATAAAAACGCATGCAGTAAAGGGTTAATCTGTTCAGTTCATTAACTAATTTGTATACATCAACCAGTTCTGTAATAAACGCACATGTTTCGCCAAGTAGCTTCTAAAGTAGTATTCAGTATTCATGCGGGCGTGCAATTTACGTCATGCTGATGGCAGGTGAGCTTAAGCAGTAACAGGAATATAATATTTAAGGAGCCCCATAACGCACACGTCTGAAATTATAATAATCATAATAATATCACGGTATTATACAGGGCGGTCCAAAAGTCACCCCCCCCCCCCCCTCTTAACTTTTGAACGAGTTGAGATATCGATTTCAAATTTAGAACTCTTAAATAAGACATCTTAAACTATCTTTAAGCATATATTTGATACTTTTATCTCTTAAAATCTGAGCAGGGGGGCATGGGGGGAATTTTTTTTTAAATGGAAAGTGGGGTCGTGTGATACATCATTTTAAAGCCTTTAAAATTCTCTATATAACCATACATTTTTAAAAATTTAAAAACATGTTTTTAAGGGTTTTGATTTTTCAGTTTTTTGTGCTAAAAAAATAAATTTTTAAGTTTTTTTTTTGTAAATTTTTATTTATGTCAACTAAAATTAGTTTAAAAGTATAATTTACTTTTTTTCATTATCAAATTAGACATTTTTAAAAAAATTTTTAGAGAAATTTTGACAAAAATACCCATTTTC
Organism: Brachypterus glaber; assembly: GCA_958510825.1. Taxonomy (NCBI): domain Eukaryota; kingdom Metazoa; phylum Arthropoda; class Insecta; order Coleoptera; family Kateretidae; genus Brachypterus; species Brachypterus glaber. Next base: position 71,786,199 of record OY294046.1, read on the forward strand.
AACCCTATTTTAAACCCAAAAAAAAATTATTAAAAAAAAATAAAAAATTTACAGTTAAATGGAGAATTTTATAAGCTTTAAAAGGATGTATCACACGACCCACCTTTCCATTTAAAAAAATGCCCCCCTGCCCACATTTTAAGAGCTAAAAGTATCAAATATATGCTTAAAGATAGTTTAAGTTGTCTTATTTAAGAGTTCTAAATTTGAAGTCGATATCTAAACTCGTTCAAAAGTTAAGAGGGGGGGGGGGTGACTTTTGGACCGCTCTGTATGTAATGTATTTAATTGTTTGAGCTGATTTTTTTTGCTTAGATTTTTTTTACCGTTGTTGTCTACAGCTACGGTTTCTTCCAAAAGTCGCAGTCGCTGACGACTGCGACCGGGTAGCCGCGACCGAGTCGTTAAGACATCTCCAATGTATTTTAAATGTTCCTGTTTTCCTAGCTGATGCCGAGTCGTTACTACTAACTACCGGTCGCCGTTCGTTTGGTCGCTGGTCGCTTGACCGCTTCGGGAGCAGACGCACCACTAATTCCTCACGAATTTGACGGTGAAACAGGTGGTTTTGCACTGCGACAAGTGTCTTTCACTGTTTCACTCAATTATAATTGCATGAAATCCCTCCACCTCCCTCAGCGGAAACATCTTATCAACTTTTACCCTTTTTTCATAATGATGTAATGTTAATAAGAGGAGGAGATTCTCTTCTTCCGCAGAAACATTAAAAGACTTTTTAGAGATATTCATACTAATTGAAAGGTATAAACTAGCAAACAAAAAACAGCTCTTTATAAAATGGCCAGCTAACAGAATGGCGACTGCCGACTGGCGAAACCGAGGAAAACATGTAGGGTCATAACGACCTGGTCGAGGCTACCCGGTCGCAGTCGTCAGCGACTGCGACTTTTGGAGGAAACCGTAGCTTACGATTTAACAAATTAAAGAAGAGACTGATATGTAATACTTTCTATTTTATAGCAATTTAGCTTTCTAGTAGAGCACTGGTAGGTAGGTAGTTCAGAATACTGTATTTTTCGTAGAATAAAATTACAGAGTTTTTCCAAAATCTGAACAGTTTAAAGCCTTGCTATACCCTAACTTGAAGTTCACTGTAAAAATTAAGTCTACTAAGATGCAACAAAACTAAGTCAGTGCCTGTTTATTTTAAAAATTAGCTATAGGCCCTAAATTTAGTACAAGGACCATCCTTATTTTAAGGCGGACACTTCTTAAGACAGTAAAATATATAGTTCAGTCAAATAATGCAATAAATGTACATGGACTGATATTTTAAAAGGTAGTAGTGGATGGTAACAGAACACTCCTGTTAGTTTTTGTGTAAGGAGTCCACTATCTTGAATTTTAGGGGCGAGTTGCTTAATATGCATCTTACGATAAAAAGGCATAAAACCAATTTTGTTAAGGAGAAAATTTCCAATAATTTTTGTTTGAATAAATTTTTTAATATATTAATAACAATCGAGTAATAAATATTTAAAAATAGCCATATTAGGGGTGAAATTGGGTTTTTCGATTTTTCAGCCAAATTATTCATCGGAGGATAAAAGTGGTTATGAGCAAACATATAGCTTTTGAAATTCTATAAGTTTTACATATTAGGCATTTAAGTATTTTGTTACGGTTACAGTGGGCGCTGAAAGTCGAGTTGCTTTCTCTGTAACCGTACCAAAGTACCTATGAACATTTATAATATAGTTCTCCGCAGGAGAGGGGGTGTTAGGGGGGGTAGCCAAAATATGAAATCTCTACATCCTTTAATAACGCGAGAAACGGGGTGTGAAGTGTATGAATTTTGGTCAATTTGCGTGACGTATTTTATGGACGACCCCTTATTTGACCCGACTAATCCTTATTATTAATAATAATTTATTATAGATAGCATTTTCAAAAGAAAAAATATAAATTTTGTATTTTTGTAAGTACTTGCATTATATGATTTTTTTTAACTATGGTATACATATTTTTATTTTGTTCTTATTTTACCAATACCTTTCGTTAAAAGAGTTTAAAATTATCTTGTTCATAGACCGACAGATCCACAGGCCAAAGAATTTTTGGTTCGGTCACATTACTTTCTTTTTGTTTGAAAAATGCAGATTTTTACCATGGTAATCATGCAGATAATAACCGGACCGAAGGACGGACTTTTTAAATTTATTCAGGCTCGTTTATAAGTAAAAAATTGAGCTAAGACCATTTTTAAGGATTTTAAAAATTAGAAAATAAAACTATAATAAATATTTTTTTCGAGCCTTTTTTACATAAGGCGCCAAAAAGTATAATAATGTTCATAATTAAATGAAATCAATTGATTTCAGGACTCAAATATCTATGGATATTACATCGGCACTCAGTGCTACTAAGAGTGCCGATGTATTGAAATCTTCGCCGAAAAGTCAAAATCTTTGACCACGTTTTTTTCACATTTCTCGACGTTTTAGACCATTCTGAGTCGAAATCAGTAAAACTAGGGTAAAACTCCTATTTTTAGCGTTTTTTGTTAATAATTAAGGCAATTATTATTGTTTTTGGTTCATTTAGCACTTATATAAAAGATAATTTTAAATTTGTCAAAAAATTTTATAAACAACGTTTTACTAAAACGCATTGTTTTCGAGATATTGGCGTTTAAAGCAGTAAAAGGTTTTTTTAGCATATCTCACATATTTATAACCCGATTTCAAAAAATTATATTTAAAAAAAAACTCTTTTAAGCCCTATAAAAAATGTTATATACAGTTTTTTGCTAGAATATAATGTTTTAAAGATACATAATTTAAAATCAAACAAACCACCTAGTTTGTAATTTGCAAACTAGATGGCTATAGTGTACAATAGTGCCGATGTTTTGACAGGGTGCTTGCAACGTTTCATCTAGTTTGAAATAAAAAGTAAGGTTTTGGCAGGCACAAATTGGAATAAAAGTTCATTAACTTTACGTGATGTAACCAGTGTCAAGGTTTGAAGAGAAAGAATTGAATTCATTTTCGAATCCATTTGTGGTTTGAATTCTGGTTTTACCTTTAAAAATTAAATCAATTCTCAAATGAATATATTAAATGTATACGTATGCTAAAAAGGGCATTAGTGGTACTTTTTAACCGACTTCCATAAAGGAGGAGAAAATCAATGGAGCTCTCTACAACTAGAATTATGAAACAAAAGACGTCTACCCTATCTCTATCTCATTTGTGCTACACTTTCCAGCCAACCAAATAAATACTGTATTTGTTTTTTATACAACAAATACAGTATTTATTTGGTTGGCCGGAAAGTGTAGCACTGAGCGGCACGAACAAACACAGCTAATGTGAATCTGTAGAATAAGATAATTCTACTAAAATTTAGATGGCGCCAGTAATTTCTTTAATAAAAATATTATAGTAACACATTTAGCCCGGCCAATTAAATATTGTATTTGTTTAACAAAGAACGAATACAGAATTTGTTTGATTGGGTGGAAGTGGTAGTGTATGTATGTCTTCTATCCTTTTTGGGTAGAACATTTGTCCCTGTCTAATCTAACGGGAGAAATCGCCATTCGACGTGTGACTTTGTTTTTTTTTTATGTTTGTTTCCGCATAACTTTGGAACGAATGAACGGAATTTGATGAAACCTTTTGCAACTTAAAGAGGGCATTCATGAGGTGGTCCCGTTTTAATTTGACGCTCGGATAATGCCGGGTAAGCCGGATAATTAGGATAAATTTAATGATTTTAACGCAATATCACTTAAAAACGGCTTAATTTGGTTCTACAACCAGCCAAATTTTTAGAGAAATATCGGATAACTCGGATAAGAGGGAAAACTTGATTAAGGGGTACTTAAATATTACGGCACACTGAAAATCTTTTAAATGACGCTAAACTTGATTCTCTTGACCTGTAATATTAAAAAACCAAGAGAAAATGATAATTGTTGTGATTTTACCAAAAGGCGGTGTTTGATTATTACTTAACGCGTAAAGTTTAACAAGATTTTATTCAGTATTTCGTTTAAAATATGGTTGGTTGGACTCTTGGGCGCTGAAATAAAAATATTACTTTTGTTTTTTAGAAATTTATCTTTAAGACAATGACGTCACCAAGCACTAACAGTGCGTTGTGATGTCAGCAGCTTGCTGAGATGGAAGGACTATAATTTAGCTTAGATGACGTTACAAATCTACAAGTTCTGTGTCTCTAAAAAGTAAAAAATAAAAACTTTTCGCAAAAAAAAATGAACCTACTTCTATGTCTCTAAAAAGTAAAAAATAAAAAATACTCAAGTCGGTGCCAATTTCCCAGCAAACAATAATAAAATAATAAAAAAATAATTCTTAGTAAGTAATTTAGGGAATGGTAAAATTGGCACTGACTTGAGTATTTTTTATTTTTTACTTTTTAGAGACATAGAAGTCGGTTCATTTTTTTTGCGAAAAGTTTTTATACAATAAAACAATCTTGATTGGAGTGACGGATATGTTAAAAAAGAACCCTAAGAAATAGAAAAGAAGAAAAATGAAGAAAAAGAAGGGAATGAAGACGAAGAAGAGAAAAAAACAAGAAGGAAAAGAAAAAGAGGAGGAGGAAGAACCTTGGTTGGCAATATAAATAGGTTATTCTTTCAAAAAAAACTATTTTTTGCTAACTTAGATTTATTTATTTTATAAAATAAAGTCAATAAAAAAACGAATTAAAGAGAAATTAATAAAAGCTAACATCATAAAGTAATTTATTCAAAAAATAAGATAAAATTTATAACCCGTGCGATAAATTTTACAATTTCTGTTCATCTGAAGCATGTCAAAACTATAAATTTCATAGGGAATCGAAAGAAATAGTAACAATTTAGATCACCCAAACCCCCTCATTTCAAACTTTCTAGATTACGATCATGAAATACACAACACTCACAAAAAGATCAAAAACGTCCTCAACCAGTAATGGTACCCACTAATACAGGACAGATGCATTCCCAGCATCAGTGAGATAGTCTCACTCCTCCCGCACATCCCTCCTCTCCCTATCACATCCCTCCCCATCCCCCTCCCACCCACTCCACAGCGCCAAATTATGACAGATGCAACTCGCATCAGTGAGCAGAGACTCACTCCCCCCAAATTATGACAGATGCAACTCGCATCAGTGAGCATAGACTCACTGCCCCAACTTTCAATTCAGATTAAATATTTTTTTAGATAAATGAGCCATAGGCTGCGCCTGTCTCTTAAAGACCCAAACAAACTATTGATGATGAAGAAATAGTATATAACATAATGTGTACGAAAAGTGACTTATTTCGAGAATGTTTAGCACGAGCCGTGCAGCGGCAAATGCGGAAACGTCGAACTAATAACTCTTCTCTCTAGAATAGGCATTTCATTCGTTAAAACTGACAAAAACGTCGGCAACATAAACATTCGTCTGTCTTACTCGCACAGCTTTGTTCTAACAGAGACAACAATACCAGTTACTAGTAACTGTTAATGTTTAGGCCTGAATATACCTACTATTTGGTTACAAACAAACCGAGATGTTGGCGATACTTTATTTTAAATGTATGCGTATTTTAGAAAGAAGAGTTATTAGTTCGTTGCGAATGCCAGAAAGATACTTTCCGACATAATTTCTTCTACTACCCAAAAAAAAAATAAAATTATTTAAAATAAATTTTATTTTGTGAAATAAATATACAATTATCATTATTTAAAATTAATAGATTAATTAAAATTAAAAGACAATTAAAAAAATACCAGTATTTGGCGAAAAACTAAAAAATCAAGTTTACCTTGGGCTCTTATATATTTTGTTTGTTTTCTTATATTTGACGTTGACAGTTAAAATTATTTAAGTTTTGTTCATTCAAATTATTGTTATCAAAATTAGACCGATTTTTAATTTAGTAACATTGTAACTGATATAAAAGGTGGAAAAATGGAAAACATATATTCGGTACATAAAAATGGAAAAACGTCTAATAAAATGGTAAATAGGTATTTTAAAAAAAAAATCATGATAGCTTTGGTTTACCACACACATACAGGGTGTATTTGAAATAGCGTCGGAAATTTTAACAGATGATTCTACATCATAAATATGACAAAAAGTTCCTATAAACATATGTCTAAAAATGCGTCATAAGGGAGCTACGCCCCTTTGAAATTGGCTAAAAAAATAGGTTTTTATTTAATAACTCAGGAACCCTTTGAGATATGTTAACAAGGTTTTGCACGTGAATTAATCCTAATAAGGCCCATCTTTGTATGTCATTTTCACGTACTTATTTAAACCAGGGGTGTGCGAAACGGGGGGGCCTTATCAGTTTTTTGTCCCAAACTTTTTTCTGTGTAACTTTTTTGCAATTTTATTTTTGAAATATGATTCCTCAGGTCAAAATACATAAAAAAGGTACTCCTGTTGTAATACTGTAGGATTAACCGTTTTCGAGAAAAGTTCATTTGAAGGTGAAATTTCACGGTTCGAGGACGAAAAATTAAATACTAAAATGTCGAAAACCAAAATTTTAATGATGCAATGTTATTCTACATCAAAAACTAAGAAAAAAAGTTTCCATACATGTAGGTCGAAAAAACGCTTTTAAAGCTACCATAGACCTTTAAAAATGGTGCATATTTAGGAGACCATAGCTCCATTAGGATTGATTTTTGGAAGTACCTGTATATGAGGTTTTTTTCTTAGTTTTTAATGTAGATTCGCCCTGCATCATTAAAATTTTGGTTTTCAACATTTTAGTATTTAATTTTTCGTCCTCGAACCGTGGAATTTCACCTTCAAATGAATTTTTCTCGAAAACGGTTAATCCTACAGTATTACAACAAAAGTACCTTTTTTATGTATTTTGACCTGAGGAATCATATTTCAGAAATAAAATTGCAAAAAAGTTACACAGAAAAAAGTTTGGGACAAAAAACTGATAAGCCCCCCCCCGTTTCGCACACCCCTGGTTGAAATAAGTACATGAAAATAACACATAAAAATGAGCCTTGGTATAATTAGGTGACGTGCAAAACCTAGTTGATATATCTCAAAGGGTTCCTGAGTTATTAAATAAAAACCGATCTTTTTAGCCACTTTCAAAGGGGCGTAGCTCCCTTATGACGCATTTTTAGACATATGTTTATAGAAACTTTTTGTCATATTTTATAATGTAGAATAATCTGTTAAAATTTCCGACCCTATTTCAAATACACCGTGTATGATATTATTTCGTACTAGTATAAAATATGACTCTTTTTTACTCTCGTATGAAAGTTATTTTTTTCAAAGGTGGTCGTACATTTTGCAAAAATTGTCAATGTCTTTTCCCTGAAAAAGTGCTTTTATCTCTTATGCTGTAACTTCAAAAGGTCTTTTTATGGACGGAGTAGGAAAATATTCAACTCAAGCACGGTCTGAACGTATTCAGTAGAGTTAATCCAGGCCGGTAATTTGGAAATGAAAAGGGCCTTTATTCATATTAATTGATTATGCTTGATTAATTGCTACAACACACTAAGGGATATTTGACCGATTTAGGCCGCCAAATTTTTTCTTGTAGTTTATTTGGCACTAAACATGTCATATTACTTATTTATTGCATTTTCATAGACAAAAAATATTTTTATAAAGAAACATGGATATATATATATATATACAATATTTTTAGCTTTTAAAATGTGGGCAGCGGGGCATGGGGGGCAATTTTTTTAAATAGAAAGGGGGGCCGTGTGACACATCATTTTTAAGCTTATAACAATATGATGTCATCGTATAAATACCTACTAGTACTAACTATTCCAAGTTTGGTCAAAATCCGTGAGATGAGTGCAAAATCTTGGTCGAAGGGCGCAAAATGCCTCATATACAGCCTGTTTCAGAACTCGCGTACAGAAATTTCAGGGTATATTACTGCGCATTAATATGTTTTACCAAACACTCCTGCGCATGGTATATTTGTAATTGTTTGCTAGAATACTTTTCGAAAACGAAAACGTGATAAATTTGCAAATTTTACGAAAAACGGTGTTTAAATTACATATTTTTACACAATTTAACATAATTTAGCGTCAATTCAAGTTTATACGGTCGAGTGTCGAGAGTCGACAGTGTAGTACGCAATATGGGAACGCAAATTTTGATCATTTTCCTATACCATAAACATGGGCGTAACAGTCCAAAATGACCCCCCCCCCTAGGAGCGTTACGTAATACTTGAACGTTCCCTATGTATTTATCTGGGTGAATATGTTACTTTTAAATATAAGCTTTTAAATCCTGTAACCTTTGTCCCTGGTCTCCCTTATACGTATATAAATATTCTATTTTATTAACTGCATGTATAAAATTTTAATGCTACCTATTTTAAATGAAATTTTAAAGTTTATAATAATTATAATGATTAAAATCATCAATATAAAAAATTTTCAATAAACCTGTCCATGTAGTGAATTTTAATTTTTTTACAAAATACAATAATTTGGGATTTCCTTTTTGTCATTTAACCATATTTAAATTAATTTTAATACCAAAACTAGATGAAACGTTGCAAGCACATCGGGACTATTGTACACTAGAGCCATCTAGTTCGCAAATTTCAAACTAGGTGTTTTATTTGATTTTAAATTCTGAATCTTTAAAACATTATATTCTAGCAAAAAAACTGTATATAACATTTTTTATAGGGCTTAAAAAGAGCTTTTATTTAAAATATAATTTTATGAAATCGGGTTATATCGGAGATATGCTAAAAAACCTTTTACTGCTTTAAACGCCAATATATGGAAAACAATGCGTTTTAGGAAAACGTTGTTTATAACATTTTGTGGCCAATTTAAAATGATCTTTTATATAAATGGTAAATTAACCAAAAACAATAATAATTGCCTTAATTATAAACAAAAAACGCTAAAAATAGGAGTTTTACCCTATTTTTACCCCCTTACCCCCAATCGTTTACCCCCAAAATCTAATCAGCTCTTTGGAATACGATAAGAAACAATACGCAAAAAACCGCAAGTCGATATCTCATGTAGAAATGGAGTTAGAGATTTACACCCAGACAGACAGACAGACAAACAGACATACAGATAATAATAATAATAATAATAATAATAATAATAATAATAATAATAATAATAATAATAATAATAATAATAATAATACTTCTTTATTTCAGAAAAACATTTCTTATAACACAGTTAAAAGAAACATTGGATGAAATTTGTCATAAACAAAATATACAATGACAATGTCAACGATAAATAAATAAATAAATATACAAAGATATTAAAATAAATGAAAAGGTGATAGCTCAATCTACTAAACAGAAATTTTGAATGAGTTTTAAATGCTCAAAAGAGTAAAACTCTTCCAGTGAGTAGGGCTCAATATTACAAATATATTCAAACAGCTTCTTTTTAAAACATTTTTTTCCAGCATCTACTTTTAAACAAGTGGGTATTTTATTGTATAATTTAATTGAAGAATAGTAGAGACCTTTTTCTTTAATTGCTAAGCGATGTTTTGGAATGTTATAATCCAGAATTCTGTTTGATTTGGGTTTAAGACCTTCATATAGTTTTTTATTTTTTAATAAAAATAAAATACATTCATAAACATAGAGACCAATAACAGTAAGTATATGATTTGTTTTAAATAAATTTCTACATGAGTCCCTGTAGTTCAGTTTGAGCATTGTACGTAAAGCTCTTTTTTGAGCCTTTAAAACACACTCAACCTCGGAGCATTTACCCCAAAAGAGAAGACCATACCTCATAATGCTTTGAAAATTTGAATGGTATACTACCTTTAATGTTGCAAAGTCCATATAACTCCTTAGAACAAGGAGAGAATAGGACACTCTATTCAGTCTAGTCAATAAATGACCTACATGCGACCCCCAGCACAGTGTCTCGTCCACTTGGATTCCTAAAAATTTTACACTTTGTACCAGATCTCTCTCAGTATTGTTTATGTTAATGTGTTTATTTTCATTGGGTTGTTCTTTTAACCTAAACATCATGAAATTTGTTTTTTGTTCATTTAAAATTAACTTGTTACTTTCCAACCAACTTTTTACCAACTCAAATAATACTTCAGTTTCAAGTATAATATTTTCAGCATCCGACTTTATTAAAAAGTTAGAATCGTCTGCAAAACTGACAAGGGTTTGATTGCTGCTCTGTAGGGTCGCATAGAGGTCATTCTCAAAGATGATAAAGAGCAGTGGCCCCAATATACTGCCCTGGGGAACTCCAACCCCCACCCCTTTCCTATCTGACAGATATTTAATTAAGTTCTCAAATATTTGTACTTGTTGTGAGCGATTTGTGAGGTAGGATCTAAGCCACCGCAGTGCAGGACCTCTAATTCCATACCTATGCAATTTATCAAATAGAAAATCATGATTAAGGCAATCAAATGCCTTGCTCAGGTCTAAAAAAATAGCTATAATAATTTGGTGATTTTCAAAACCATCTATAATAGACAGACACACAGACACACGCAAAAATTTTCTTTACTGATTTCGACTCAGAATGGTCTAAAACGTCAAGAAATGTGAAAAAAACGTGGTCAAAGATTTTCACTTTTCGGCAAAGATTTCAATACATCGGCACTCTTAGTAGCACTAAGTGCCGATGTAATTAAATCCTAGGAATGACAATATATCACACCCAATTATAGAAAATAATTAAAAATTTATACAAAATAATAATTTAATAACTTTACCTTTTATTTAAATATATTAATTTATTATAACAGCTTACGGATAGTTTTCCCAGTCAATAACACGAAATTCACTAATAATATGACCAACTAAAACCAAATTTTATTATACTATAACATACTAAAGTTTATTTTTTTAAGGTATAGTTATTTTAAATTTGCCGCTAAATACTCCACAAAGTCCGATTTACACTGAAGCATATGGCTTGTTTTGAATGTCAACAACCAAAATTTATAACTTTTGTTTACTTACTTTGTTTTTATGATGTTTTGATGTAAAAAAAGAGAATTGATAAAGCTGTTGCTAAAAACACTTTTGTATTCCTGTAGAAACAAAATTTAGAGGAATAAACCATTGTTTTGTTCTAGTTAATGATACGTCAACGTTTTACAATTGTGTAAATTGGGCCTAGTCATTTCGCTTACGACGCATGCGTATCTTACCTTGCTATGGTAATTTCGAAATTGTTTACAAGCGGGAAGGTTTAAAATAACTATACCTTAAAAAAGTAAACTTTAGTATGAAGAATAGCATACTACACATATTTTATTACTTAACTATAACAAACAATGACGTCACACTAACTATTCGCAGTAACCACGTACCCTAGGTGGTTTGCTCACATAGTAAGTATTTTTATCCTTTTCTATTATATTTCTGTTCACTCCAAATCATATTTTTTCGAACAAGAAGAGGAAAAAATAGGTTAGGTATAATTTTTTTTTTGGGTAAGCCAGACGTTAAAAATATTTGTAAGATTGTTTTGCCAGACACTTTTTTGTGCAGTTTAATCTGTTTAAACTGAAATAATTTTAAATAATCGTCACATATCATTCGTGGATAATGTAGGTACCCATAATAAATGAGTTAAATAAAAGTAAGTAATTTATAAGCTTTATGCAAAAATGTTCTTTCAAAGTTAGGACAAGCCTATTTTTTACCTTGTAGACCTCATTTTAGGTTCTCAATTTCAAATATCGCAAAATAAACAACTCAATCAACTTTTTAACCTCAAAAATGATTTTGGCATAATGGTGTCCTACTTTACCAACTAACTATGACGTCATTTAAACAACACTCTTCAAGCCATACTAGTATGTTATAGTTAAGATAATAAAATTTGGTTTAAATGTCAGAACTATTTCATTGCGGTATTACCTAAAACTGACATTTACGTGACGACAGAAAAAAGGACTGTCAAAATTAAAAAAACAAAAACAAAAGTATACATGTTTCGCAATATCTTTTTAAAGAAGCACAGGTAATGTAATATATTATGATCCAAGGACGAGAAATAATGTTTCTCGGTCGCAAGACCGAGATATATATCTCGTCCGTGTATCATTCGCTATTTTGTATTCGCTTGTAAACATATTTTTAACAAAAAAAACGCAATAATAATATTATCTGACAATTTTCCATAAGGGATCGCAAAGGACTTTGGCGGGCTGGCAGGAATACAAGCGAATAAAATAGTACCTTATGATCCAAGGACGAGAAAGTAAAACCAAAAGACAAACTCTTAACAAAAGTGTCACTTTTAAGTTAATATTTCTAACCGAAAAATGTCACTTTGAAATACAAGCGAATAAAAATAGATTAAACCCAAAGGTGTGCTTTTGTTAAAGTAGAATGTACATAAAACTAGTTTTAACGGTTAATATTTAACACATGGATGCAAATATGTTAATTCAGTTATTTTTGAGCAAAATCCTACTGACGTAATGAAAAAAAAAAGATAGTATTTTTATCTAATACATACAGATAATAAGACAATTACCAGCTTTATTTTAAATAGATAAACTCAATAATAACCCCCGCGTGGCTTTTATTTTATTGAGTGGATAATTATTTATTTTACCCACTCAACTGTCACTTGTCAAATTATTTTCTTGTAATTGTCAATAAAATTTTTAATAAAAATATGAATTCCTAAGCTATTTATTGGATAAAACCTTGTATGGCACTCATGGGTAAACCGATATTGCCCTCTCGAAAATTAACCTACTTGGCTGACGCCTCGCAGGTTAATTTTCTCATGGGCAATATCTTACTTTACCCACTAGTACCATAAATAACTCGACTTCTAAAAAGGAGGAGGTTATCAATTCGACGTGTGACTTTGTATTTTTTTTTGTTTTTTCCCGCATAACTTTGGAACGAATGAACAGAATTTGATGAAACTTCTTGCAACTTAAAGAGGGCATTCATAAGGTGGTTCCGTTTTAATTTGACGCTCGGATAATGCCGGGTAATACGGATAATTAAGATAAATCTAATAATGTTAACGCAATTTCACTTAAAAACGGCTTAATATGGTTCTACTATACAACCAAATTTTTAGAGAAATATCGGATAACTCGGATAACTTGATTAAGGGGCACTCAAATATTCCGTCACACTGAAATTTTTTTTAACGCCTTTAAACTGGATTATTTGGACCTGTAATATTAAAATATCAAGAGAAAATGATAAATTTTGTGATTTTACCATAAGGCGTTTTTTGATTATTACTTAACGCGTGAAGTTTAACAAGATTTTCTTTAGTATTTCGTTTAAAATAAGGTTGGTTGGACTCTTGGGCGCTAAAATAAAAATATTTCTTTTATTTTTTAGAAATTTATACTCAATATACTGACGTCACAACAACTAACAGTGCGTTGTGACGTCAGCAGCTTGCCGAGATGGAAGGACAATTATAATTTAGCTTAGATGACGTTACAAATCTGCAAGATCTGTGTCTCTAAAAAGCAAAAAATAATAACTTTTGGCTAAAAAAAATAAACCGACTTCTGTGTCTTTAAAAAGTAAAAAATAAAAAATAGTTTTAGAGGAAACTATAATAAAATAATGAAAAAACAATTGTTAATAATAAATTTAGGGAATGGTGAAATTAGCACCGACTTAAGTATTTTTTATTTTTTACTTTACGACACAGAAGTCGGTTCATTTTTTTTTGCGAAAAGTTTTTATTTAGAAATAGCTTGCCAAAACTACAGGCATTGGTTTTTAGACTAAAAAACCCTTTATTTCAAGTTTGTGCAAATTTTACCATTACCTAATTTATGATAACTAAAAAGCACAAATTAAAGTCAAGAAAGTAAGCTTTTTTTATTTTAAAGTCGGATTAGAAGAATCAGAATATGTTTTTTTATATTTATTTTGTTTTTCTCGATCAAGATATTTTTTGTCAATTGGATGAGCAATCTACTGGATCTTATAGATCCTATTTTGTTTTAGGATCCTTATTTCTTTGCCATTTGCCGCTCTAATAATCCATGACCTACCCAGATTCAGTTACAAGATTGTTTTAGAACAACACCTGATGCCTCGAGAAATATACGGTTAGGAACAGAAATACCAGATAACACGAAATGTAATTAAAGGTGTTTAAGTTGTTATAATAACTTACAAAGTTTAAAGTTCATAAACTTTTGTGCTCATATCATTTAACAACATGCCTATCCATATTAGATTTAATAAATTGCTCAAACTATCAACTTAAAATCAACAACCGAATTAAGCTTTTCAAAATTAACAATGCGTGACTATAAATATTATATTTTTTATTTTATTTATTTATTTATTCCAGCATGATTATGCTATATAATATACATATTATGTACAAAGAAAAAAAAAATAACATTAATATTAACCATTAAAAACAGCATTTACAAAACAAAAAAAAAACAAAATTATTGTGTAAATAAAAGAAGGCGCCACGTAGAAATTAACGTAGAGTTAAAGGCCAGGTCAGAGTCAAATAAGGACTGGAGAAAAGAGTTTTGAGTACAGGAAAGGCGTTTCACAAAATTAGCAACTTTTTTGCGTCGTAAAGCATCAAGCGTGTCAATTCCGGAATACGCGAACATTTCTGAAGCACTATTGTAGCGGGAAAGTCTGTGTAGTATACGGAAGGCATCGTTATAACATATCCGAAGCGTGCGCCATGAAGCAGCAGTGTGGTTAAACCATAGTTCACCAGCATAGAGGTTATAGCAGAAGAGAAGAAGATTTTTGACTTCCGAGGAGCACTTATAAAACCTTCTGGCAATCATGTTTGCGCGGGCACATAAGCTTTTGTAGTGGCGTTGAATATCAGAATTATCACAGAGCTTGTCATTTATAACATGACCAAGATATTTTATCTCAGAGACGCGATCAACTAAACTATTATCGAGATACACAGGAGGAACACTAAGGTCTTTATATGAAGGGGGTTTAAATACCATCATTTTGCTTTTGTCGCCGTTGTATTTGACAACATGCGAATACCCTGAAGTGAAGGACTAAGAAGGACCATGTCATCGGCGTAGCTAATGCAGTTAATCTTGACGCCTCCACAATAACAGCCTGCAGGAACTTTGGCAAGGATTGAGTGCAGTTCATCTATAAAAGAATTAAATTCATCAGGAGCGAGTAAGCTGCCTTGGCGTACTCCGTTGCGAAGATTGAAGGATGGAGACAGAGAGGACCCCCAGAGGACAGATGCGGTGGCTTTGCGATTCCAGCTATTCAAAAATCGGCATAGGTATCTAGGAACCTTACGTTTTAATAAAGTGTTGATCAAAGTAGGATGGTGCACTCTATCAAGCGCCTTCCTTAGGTCCAGGAAAATAGCATAAACAGGGGTATTCTTTTTAAGGTAACACGTAACCGTTTCTTTAAACACCAGGATAGCTTCAGACGTGCCACTACCTTTCTTGAAGCCGAACTGATTATCACAGGTTTTAAAGTAGGGTTCACATCTGGTTAGAATAATAAGCTCCAGGACTTTGGATAGAGACGTTGAAATAGCTATGGGCCTGTAGTTCGAAGAGGAGGCTATGTCTCCACTTTTATTCTTAACAATGGGAACAATAATGTTCTTCGTAAGAGCGAGGGGAGTAATGCCGTGAGAAAACGCGGAAGAAAAGCAGAGAGCCAGATATGAGTGTAGATCAGGAGGAGCGTGAACTATGTGTTCAGGACAGAGACCATCCCATCCTGCTTATTATAATAACTACATGGACAAAGATGTTTAAAGTTGACAATTATAAGGTATTTTCGATAGGTTAGTGGAGTTAATAGTTATGATCAGTACCCGTCGTATTTCTAGTTATAGCCCAGTCGTCAAGTTAATAAAAGAGGCTTTACCTGGAAATAATTCAGGGAGTTTAGATTTTTGCTTTATTAGGTAGGGTTTAAGGCCGCAAATAAATAATTTTGCGACATTGAACTGTCATTTTTTTTAACTTATTTTTCACAAAAAACAGACTTTTTAAAATATGTCAAGATCGGTGCATCCTAGAACAAAAAACTTTTGATATGAAAATGAAGAAAACCAAGTCTCCAACATTTTTTGTTAAACGTTACACTATAGGGTTTTAGATTTTCCTTTATTACTCGGTTAGGAAAGTTTTTTTATGCTTAATACAATGGTGATTCAATCAAAAATCGGTTTACTCGAAATAATGTGGCACAAATGAGTGAATTATTTAAAATAAAATAATTTTACGTAAATTAAAAAGAAAGTGCCAGATAGATTTTTTTAATTTTCACCCAAAATGTTCTCAGGGGCATGCCTAACCGACGATAAAGATCAGTTTTGGTTTTTAGAAAAAAAAAACATTAAAAATCTAAAAACGTATAGTGTAACGTTTAAGAGATATTTTAAAAATTCGTTTTTTGTGAAAAACACGTTGAAAAAATTACAGTTCCAAATCGAGTTCAACGTGGCAAAGTTGTTTTTTTATTTGAGGCCATTAACCCTACCCAATAAACCGAAAATCAAAACTCCCTGAATTATTTCCAGGTAAAGCCTCTTTTATTGACCTGAAGACTGGACTACAACTGAAAATACGCCGGCTGCTGGTTGCGTTGCGCTAGAATAGTATTATACGTTAGTTGCCAAGAAGCAACCTAGACAAAAAATTCTTGAATACAAGTGTGTTTCATAAAAAAATTAAAAACTTTGACATTGTCCATATGAGGAGTATTATTTCAAAACTTATATTGGATTTGTTAACTTTTCAAATAATGCTCCTCATATGTCCGTCTGTCTGTCTGTCTGTTGTCACGTTTTTTTGTTTACACGATAACTCAAGAACGAATTGTCCGATCGACTTGAAATTTTTAGGAAAATTTAAGTTTTATGATTTATCATTTTTGAAATTACTCCCCCAGAAACAAAAAAGTGGAGGGGGTTTAAACTTTTTTAAAAAATGAAAAAACACTAATTTTCAAAAAAAAAATGTTTTCGATTTTTGCCAAATAAAAGGTTTTTTTGAATTTTTTTTAAAAGATTTTTTCGTTTTTTAATTTTTTTTTTAATTAACATTTTTGTTTTTTAATTAACATTTTTTTTAGATCCTTTTTTGATTTTTTGCGTTAAGAACAGGGTTGCTAGTAAGAAAATGGTCTGGCCCATAACTAAAAAGCTCAGAACAAAGTTTATTACCTTATAATATTAGTATAAGTAAGTATACATTCAAGATAGGCGAAAGATGTATTGCAAATATTGTTGCTTTTAAGCCATAACTAATCTGTTTTTGTTTGGTGTTTCCATGTACCAATGCATTGTTGATAACTTTAACCTGTAACATCGTTTAAAACTGGGTCAAAACAAAGATTATAATGATAATCATGTTATTAGTCCACTTAGCTGTCTTGCCATTTTCATTGTATAATGGCCCACCCGCTTTAAAATACGGTTTTGGTTTTGTCTTATATCAGATGTGGCAATACGTATGTATATTTAACCGTACAAGTAAAAAATCTATTCAATTTTATTTTATCTATTCCATGAATTTAGAATTTTAACTTTTTGACAATAATTGGAATAGGATTTTTACTAAAGAGGCTAATTATTTGCACCTGTGCCAATAATTAGAAGTTAGTTTAATTTTTTATACCAGTTGCTGGCACCGTCGAAATTAAATAAAAATGTAAAGAAAAATAAGGCTAATTAATAAGTAGAATGCATATATACTTACTAAAATTATCGAGAAAAAATAGTAAGTCCGTCAATAAAAGTCTTTTACCAACCTTCTATTTAAAGCACTTCCTTAGCACAAACCTTAAAAATTCACACTTAAGTAGTTCACAAGAAACTAGTAAGACTCTACTGCCCAGGGGGATGGGAATATTTTTTCGCATTTAAGGTATAATATTTAGCAATATTACCACTTCATAAAAAAATAGTTAGATTAAGGTAACAATGGAGATTTTTTTATATAAACGAAAAAATCACTCCAGTGCCAACGATTGGGGGTTTTACCCTAACTAATTTGTTTTTCTTTGGTGTTACCATTGTTAATAATATGTAACAGCGTTTAAAATTACATCAAAACATAGATTATGCAATTAATAGCAAAAGTGGTTGTATATCAGTATATTGAAATAAATTATAAGTAGCCAAGCGCTTTCATCTCAAACTAGAGACATCATCAGGGCCAGCCTTGTCAGGGTGAGCTTACAAAGAGACAGCAGTATACATTGAAGCAATGCAATTTTAACGTGTAATTTTTTAAATGAGAAGTAAATGTATTGTCCTGTTTTGTCCTGCTTCAATGTATACTGCTGTCTCTTTGTAAGCTCACCCTGACAAGGCTGGCCCTGATGATGTCTCTAGTTTGAGATGAAAGCGCTTGGCTACTTATAATTTATTTCAATATACTGATATACAACCACTTTTGCTATTAATTTATTCTACACGGTATACAAGTCAAAAAACCCAAAATTTAATAGATTATGAAATTAGTCAGCTTAAGTGTCTTGCCATCATCATCATCATCGAGGATCAAGCGAAGGTGTTAAGAGTCATAGGAAGGCATATTCTGGTAGAAGCATGGATCGATTGTTTAGTTGCGTATTTCGTCCGCGGCGGTTTGTTGTCTCGCTTCAGCAGGAGCGGCGTAATTTCGAAAAGTGTCTGCTGGTAGTGTGTTATGGTACACGATCGGTTTTACATCGGCACCGCGAAGTAACCAGTGTAACAAGTGATGTACTCAACGTGCGTCAGCTTCGCGCTGTTCTTCTTGACCTGGACCACTGTTGTCTACGGAGACGGTATCCAAAAGGGTCAGCAGCTACCGGATACCTCGAAAATTGATGGCCAATTAACTGTCAATCTTAATGTTGATCAGTTTTTTTCTTTGTGGATCGTCTTCAATAATGACAATGTTAAAATATCAGGTCAGTCATTTATTTTAGATACATGTGGTATTTACTGGTATTTATTAAAAAATAATATAATTTTTTAAAATACATATTATTTCAGGAATAATTAAAATTAGTGGGTGCTTAATTTTATTAAAATTTAATGAATTTACTAAATATATGAAAATTTTTATAAAGAAATTCTTTAGTGGAAAAATATAATTGAATTTGTTTTGTATCTAGAATCTTGGTAGATATATCTTTAATAATATATTACGTTAGCACAGATTTCCGCCACATTTTTATTGTTGGTTACCACGCACTCTTAGTTCCTTTATTATTAAACAAACCGTGAAGATATGTAATGCTACGCATTCCATTATATATTATTCATAGTAAATGGTATATTGCACTTCCCAAATACTTAAAAAAAAATATTTTCAAAAAAAATAACAAAAAAATAGACTTTTCCTTATAATAAAAGTAACTTTCCTAAAAAAATTACGTTAATCGGAATTTTCTTTCAGCATTTTTCGATTTTTTTAAAAGTTTAACCCTCCGTAACTTTTTTGTTTTTGGGGGGAATACTTTCAAAAACAATAGGGATCTTCCCATCACAAAAATACCTAAATCAGTCATCAATTTAAATGTAAGTTTTTTAAAATTTTAGAGTAACATAGAAAAAATTTGATAAAGCACTCGTTTCATAACACGTTTTTAGCGCACTAGTACTTTGGAAAACTCACTGCAAGCTGCTCGTTTTCTAAACTTGTACTCGTGAGCTGTTATAAAACAAGTACTTTAATAGTATATTAAAGTACTAGTTTCATAACATACGTTTTTAGCGCACGAGTACAAGTTTAGAAAACGAGCCGCTTGCGGCGAGTTTTCTAAGGTACTAGTGCTCTAAAAACGTGTTATGAAACGAGTGCTTTATACAATTTTTTCTATTTTGCTGTAAAATTTAAAAAACTTACATTTAAATTGATGACTGATATAGGGATTTTTGTTTTGGGTTGGAATTACAATTTACACTATGTTTAAAATTCTAAGAATAAATGATATTTTGATATATTTTACAGTCATCTCTTCTTTTTGCACTGCAATTAACCAGACCACAATTTTAACAGGGTAAAAAATAACCCAAACACAAAATTTTGTAAAAAATTAAACTTTAAATCGGCATTGACATTTGCACGCAAAACGTCAAGAGATAGGCTTTTGTATGTTGCCAACCCAATAGAAAAAAAAGCAGAGACCTCTTATGGGCCTATAAGAACACGCAAAATGCGTGTGATTATGAGCTTATAAGAGTCGCAAAATGGAAAATATACCATTAAAATTTAAGTAAAATTTGTAAACTAGAAACCTTTTAACTAATATTTGTAACAGCTCTGAGATCATAATAAACTTAACAGTTAGTCCATTGTCATGTTGAATGAATAAATAGTTTCTGCAAGTAATTTAGATTTATAGGCAACAATTTCCATTTAAATTTGCAACCATTTATGCCTAATAATACTTTATTATTTATTAAAACAATATTAATAGCAAGCTGTGAAGATATGTGATGTTTCGCATTACATAGTAACTGTTTATATTTTATTGAATTTTCACTCGATATACTTCCAATGGAGATATCTCCCGTTAGATTAGACAGGGACAAAATATCTACCCAAAAAAGATAGAATACATACATACACTCCCACTTCCACCCAACCAAACAAATTCTGTATTTGTTCTTTGTTGAACAAATACAATATTTACTTGGCCGGGCGAAAAGTGTAACTATATTATTTTGATTAAAGAAATTACTGGCGCCATCTAAATTTTAGTAGAATTATCTTATTCTACAGATTCACATTAGCTATGTTCGTTCGTGCCGCTCACTGCTACACTTTCCGGCCAACAAAATAAATACTGTATTTGTTGTATGAAAAACAAATACAGTATTTATTTGGTTGGCTGGAAAGTGTAGCACAAATGAGATAGAGATAGGGTAGACGTCTTTTGTTTCATAATTCTAGTTGTAGAGAGCACCATTGTTTTTATTACATCGGCACTTAGTGCTACTAAGAGTGCCGATGTATTGAAATCTTCGCCGAAAAGTCAAAATCTTTGACTAAGTTTTTTTCACATTTCTCGACGTTTTAGACCAGTCCGTCCGTCTGTCTGTCTGTCTGTCTGTCTGTCTGTCTGTCTGGGTGTAAACTCTCTAACTCCATTTCTACATGAGATATCGACTTGCGGTTTTTTACATATTGTTTCTTATCGTATTCCGAAGAGCTGATTAGATTTTGGGGGTAAACGATTGGGGGTAAGGGGGTAAACATAGGGTAAAACTCCTATTTTTAGCCTTTTTTGTTTATAATTAGGCCAATTATTATTGTATTTGGTTAATTTAGCACTTATATAAAAGATAATTTTAAATTGGTCAAAAAATATTATAAACAACGTTTTCCTAAAACGCATTGTTTTCGAGATATTGACGTTAAAAAGGTTTTTTTAGCATATCTCACATATTTATAACCCCATTTCAAAATTTATATTTTAAATAAAAGCTTTTTTTAAGCCCTATAAAAAATTTTATATACAGTTTTTTGCTAGAATGTAATTTTTTAAAGATACAGAATTTAAAATCAAACAAAACACCTAGTTTGAAATTTGCAAACTAGATGGCTCTAGTGTACAATACTGCCGATGTTTTGACAGGGTGCTTGCAACAATTCATCTATTTTGGTCTTAAATTAACGAGTAAACCCTAAATAAACAGATTTTTAAGAGAACAAGGGCTTGTATTTAGATGCTAAAGCTGGTTAAAAAAGCAAGGTGGAATAAAAACAATCGGATTTTTTGAAAAAGAAAAGTATTTCCCCATAGAACTTGATTTTACTAAAAACTACATATTGCCCAAAATATTCCGTTGTTGGGTTATCGTTTACACACTATTTGTAATATACGGACGGAGGGATAGACAGATGAATGGACAGACGGACTGGCGGACGGACGAAGAGAAGGACGGACGGGGAGACTACAGAGAGCCAAAAATAAAAGTTGTTGGGAATTCAATAAAATAGGTTTATGTTTAAAACTTTTGGTCTAGGGTGATTTTATCCGAATTTAAAGATTTTAAAATCCACTGTCGTGCATTAAAAAGTATAATAACAAAAGTTTGATAGTTAATTAATACAAATAGCATAAACATTTATAGGTAAATAGAGTTAATTAAAATAATTTGAAATTAATTACACTGTTATTAAAATTATGAATGTAAGAGCATATATGTATATATACTAATTTTGTAGATTTCCAATGAATATGTAGGTATTTTCCATAGTCTAGGATATAATGCATATTTAAACAAGCCGTAAAGATATGTAAGCTACGCATTTCAATATATACTATTTACAGTAAATGGTATATAGTATATTCCCAGATACTTGAAATTTTTTTTTTCAAACGAAAAAAAAAATCTAATCAAATCGCTAAGTTATTATATTAATATATCCAAAAACTATATGAAACGTTGCAAGCACCCTGTCAAAACATCGTCACTATTGTATACTAGAGCCATCTAGTTTGCAAATTTCAAACTAGGTGTTTTTTTGATTTTAAATTTTGTATCTTTAAAACATTATATTCTAGCAAAAAACTGTATATAACATTTTTTATAAGGTTTAAAAAGAGCTTTTATTTAAAATATAATTTTTTGAAATCAGGTTATAAATATGTGAGATATGCTAAAAAAACCTTTTACTGCTTTAAACGCCAATATCTCGAAAACAATGCGTTTTAGGAAAACGTTGTTTATAACATTTTTTGACCAATTTAAAATTATCTTTTATATAAGTGCTAAGTTAACCAAATACAATAAAAATTGCCTTAATTATAAACAAAAAACGCTAAAAATAGGAGTTTTACCCTATTTTTACCCCCTTACCCCCCATCGTTTACTCCCAAAATCTAATCAGCTCTTAGTAATACGATAAGAAACAATATGCAAAAAACCGCAAGTCGATATCTCATGTAGAAATGGAGTTAGACAGTTAGACAGACAGACAGACGGACGCAAAAATTTTTTTTACAGATTTCGACTCAGAATGGTCTAAAACGTCAAGAAATGTGAAAAAAGTCAAAGATTTTGACTTTTCGGCAAAGATTTCAATACATCGGCACTCTTAGTAGCACTAAGTGCCGATGTAATTACCGTATTCGCGTGTATCCTAGCAAATGTTAAATTCAAAGAAGCAGTTATATAAAATCACGGCTAGTTCTAATATATCCTAGTTTTAATTAAAATTAAATTTAATGCAATCTGCAATACAATGTTTATTTATAAAAAAGAATAAATATAAAATTAATTTAATTAATTTAAACGTATGTTTTTACTACGAGAAAACACGAATATACAGCCTGTTCCAGAACTCGCGTACAGAAATTTGAGGGTATATTAAAAACCCTCTGGAAAACATGAAAATATTTTCAAAAAAAATCCATCTTCAATACTAATTAAAAAGGGAGCTATTTAATCTGACCAATCCAGTAGGTGATGTTAAATTACCTACAAATTAGTTTTTCCCTACTTATTAGTAACTATGGTTGTATTTTAACTGTTGACGCGTATATTGTTTAAGACTTTCAACTTTAGAATCTTTTTAGGTTATTATATTTTGACAAAACCGACAGAGGCTATCAAATATTCTATTTTTATAGGGTCTCCCCATCCGGCGGTGGTTTTTTGACATTAATAAATATTTACGTCAAATTAATCAGAATGTTAACCTACAGAATATGTACCTGCAATAATTAAATTTGCTTCTATAGCTACAAATTCAACTGTTAAACGTAATTTAATATCAGCAACAGTATTGGTCCACTTAAAGCGTTCTTATTTTTGAATTGAACGAAGATGGATTTTTTTTTACATTTTTTTCATATTTTCCAGAGTGTTTTTAATATACCCTCAAATTTGTGTACGCGAGTTCTGGAACAGGCTGTATCTACTGTAGATAGGTCTAACCCCAAAGGGGTTATTTTATTTGGTTATTTTATTTTCCTGCAAATATTACAACCGCAACAGTTATTATTTCCATTTTGTTTTACAAGGGGAAGACTAATTATAATTAAAATTTGTAATTTTAAAACGTGCCTATATTGTAATTAAAAAGTTAAACACAATGTAAAAAGACAATAAAAACAGATTAAGTTTTATTTTAAATTAAACACGCCAAACGAGAATTCTACAATTAAGTTTCATTTGAGTGTCTCTACTAGAGATAGATAGAAAAATAGTAACTATATACCAAGGTAGAGAAGACATTTTTTATAGCATATTAAATCTAAGAGTGTGAGGCTATAATAGTCTTCTCTACCGTGGTTTATATTAAAACGTGCCTACCGTGGTTTATATATTATTTTTTTCACTACTAGCGCATTTATTCTTATTATTTAACATTTTGATATCAATAATAAACTAAAATGTTTGCTGGATCTTAAATAACCGCGCAAAAACAAGAAGCCTTTGAAATCGCGATTTCTGAAAACAAATTAATAAATTGATTTATTCACTGAAACTTGACAGTTCTAGTGGGTGGTATTTTGATATCTGTAATGTTATATTCTATAATAATTATTTCATTTATAATATTTGCCATGCTCATTTTTTATCCAATGGCAAAATATTGTTGCATTTTGTCCATTAAAAATTATAAGCAATGACATGTCTTTGCAGTTCAAGGAAAATCAAGTGGCAGATATCAATTGTTTATATAATTTACTCCTACTAGGAGAGAAAAAATTATTATTGCTATAGGTGAAGAAAATTGATTTCACAGTCTGAAAACATGATAAATAATAGTATGTTCTAAAGCTAGAAGTGAAAAAAAGTATAAACCAGAGTGCACCCGGGTGGAGTAAAATAAGTTTTTGAGAACGTAAAACGGCCAAGGCCCAAACATAAGGTATGCAAAAGAAGGATATCGTTTTAAAGGTGAGTTTTAGGCAAAATTAGAATATATTGTTAGGTTTTGTTTAAAAAAGTACAAAAAAAATTGAAAAGAATGATGAGAAACTGTTAACCAAGTTTATTTGTAATAAACAAAATTAATATTAAAAAAAAAATCGTTAACAATTTTGTGTTATCGTTAACGTGACAACAACGCACCATTCATTGTGATGCGGTAAATGTAACTATCATCTTGAAAAAAGTGACTTTTTTGTCAGTTTCACCGGAAATGAATCCATTTTTAAATGCATATTTTTACATATTTTGATTTAAAAATCAATTCTGAGAACAAGCATGTGCCTCTTGTCAGTTTTTGACAGGTGTCATATTTATTCAAATTTTTATTTTAAATCTAGAGTGCCTTAAATTAGCTTACTCGCTTGGACTTTTGTTGGTCCAGGATCTACAGAAAAGTACTATTTTGATTTTTCCCAAAACTATAAAAGTGGTAGGCTCTTAAAGGTTCGACAGTCATACTTTGGTCCATAAGTCATTTTTTTCAAATGGAAAGAGGGTGGCTCATTAGGTTAAAATAAAAGAGAATATTCTTGCGAACATTTTTATACCACATATGAATAGTTTATTTGGCAGAACTTGACATTACAAACAAAAGATTTAAAATGAAGATTAAACTAAAAATTACATGACCTGTCAAAATTTGACAAGTGACACATTCTTGTTCTCAGAATTAATTTCTGAATCAAAATATGTAAAAATATACAGGGTGTTCCGTTTAAAAATCTAAAGTTCGATTAATTTCCGGCAAAACCGGAACTGCCAAAAAATTTCTTACTATGTAAAATAATCTTAAATTATACGTAATATATATTTCACAAATTTCAAGATTCTACCTAAAAAAGTAAACAAGTTAAGGGGGTTAAACCACCTTCCTGAAACACCCGGTAGAGCATGAACGTAGAGTTTATGTATTACATGTAAACCTATAAATAATCTTTTAGCGGTTTGATTGCAAAAAATATAATAACATTTATTAATAAATGAAAGGTCATTGTTTTTTATTCAAAATAAACTAGTAAACAGATTCTATATACATATTTTTAATAATTATACCTAATTATAAAAAAATACTATTACATGATACACTGATCCATATAATAAGTAAATGTTTTAAAATTAAGTACTATGATCATTACTATTAAAATTAAATGGTTTAGCATTTTGAAAACATAACATTAAGTTTAAAAGTACTAAAATAAAACAAAAAAAAATATTTTGCCATGTAATGTAGGTAACTAATAAATGCAAGTAAAACTACTTCGACTTCTTGCTTAGCAATTATTTGGCAAACATATTTAAGATAAGAAAGTAATACCTACATTTAAAGTCAACTTAAGCAAAATATTTGGAAAACTTTAAGAAAATGACACATGTATCATACATACAACGAAATCCATTAAGGGTTAAAAAAAGAAAACTGTATAATACCTACAGTGCAGCAAGGTTTGACCAATATATACAACAGCACATTTAGTATTTAACATTGTAAAATTCACTGATTCTTAAATCTCAACCAAAATTTTTATTAGGTAGTTTATACTAAACATAGAGATTTATTTGGATCTAAGAATTTAATAGATATACAGTATACCAATAGTATATTACATAACTAGTGTGGAAAGTGACATGTTTCAAACGAGCCGTCAGGCGAGTGAGGAAACCCCACGAGTGTAATAAATACACTTTCTAACGAGTTATGTACACTATTTTTCCTACGAACCCGAAAAAATATAAAGTTTAAACTTTAAGAATTCTTAATTTAATATTTTCTAATTTTTATTACTTATTCCGCGAATTTTTGAGAAAAGCCAAACACAAAATATATGTATGTCAACAGGAAATATATTTTTTATATACCTTTAGTTTGTTTGGTTTTATATTTAATACAACATATATTGGAAGCTCAACACTGTTTAATGGGTTTCCTAACCGCAAGCATCTCTTAAATCAAGGAAAATTTGACAGTTTACTAATTAAATTTGATTTCTGTGCATATGCTACCACATAAGACTGTAAAATTCTACAATGTTTTACATTTCATGAGAAAATATTGATGTTTTTTATAATATGTAAGGGAACTAAATCACAAATTAAGTAATTTTTATAAAATCTAGACAATAAAACATATTAAGTTATATTGACCTGGTAAATAGTAAGGTTATAACTATAGTTTTTATTTTTGACATGAAAAACAAAAATATTTGGATTGAAAAACATAAAAGACATCAAAAAAGTCGGTAATGAAAGGTGGAAAATGGCATATAAAACGAGGTGAGTAATATTCGTAGAATTTACAACGTAAATATCTAAACAAAATTAGGCAAACCTACATACATAAATATCAAACTAGGGTGATATGAAAATATCAAACTAGTGTGATATAAAGCATTTTCTAAAGAACAAAAGAGTGTGCTAAATGTCATTTTCATAGAGGATCGTAGTAAAAACAGTTTTTCATGTTGTATACTCTTACGCTTACGCGCTGTAAAGAATACAACGAACTAATAACTCTTCTCTCTATAATAGGCATTTCATTTGTAAAAACTGACAAAAACGTCGGCAACATAAACATTCGTCTGTCTTACTCGCACATCTTTGTTCTAACAGAGACAACAATACCAGTTACTGGTACTTGTTATTGTTTAGGCCTGAATATACCTACTATTTGTTTACAAACAAACCGAGATGTTGGCGATACTTTATTTTAACGGTATGCTTATTCTAGAAAGAAAAGTTATTAGTTCGTTGGAAGAATATGATAATATTAATGGATTGAAATTTTAGCGCTGTGTAAACAATCTCAGAGTTTTAAAGTTTTGGACAATATATTTTTTCTTATGTTTTCATATCTTTTCGCCCACTGTGAGATGTAATAAAAGCTGTTCATAAAATTTTTAACAGAACCGTGTCTTTTACTATAAATTCCTCACCAGCGTTGTTCTATCCGGGCTTTTTTTGCTTCTTATCTTTAATCTTTTCTTTTATACATTAGCTTGAATAATTTAAATAATGGTTTTATCCTGCGAAAATCGTGTTTTACGATAATACCAAATTAGCACGAAACCTTTAAATTGTAGATTATTTTTTCAACCTATTGAAAAAAATATTTTTAATTACGGTAAAGTCGCCGTAATTGTACCATATTAAAGTACTAGTTTCGTAACATACGTTTTTAGTGCTCTAAGAACGTGTTATGAAACGAGTGCTTTATACAATTTTTTCTATTTTGCTCTAAAAACCCAAACACAAAATTTTGTAAAAAATTAAACTTTAAATCGACATTGACATTTGCACGCAAAACGTCAAGAGATAGACTTTTGTATGTTGCCAACTCAACAGAAAAAAAAGTAGAGACTTCTTATGGGCCTATAAGAACACGCAAAATGCGTGTGATTATGAGCTTATGAGTTGCAAAATAGAAAAACATTTTACTAGTTTTATTAAAAATGGCCACAGGGTGATCAATAACTGGCATGCCAAAATTTAAGGTATATATCTAAAAATATCAAAAAAAGTTCCTATAAAGGTTGGTCCGGAAATGAGCCCTAAAGGAGCTACGACCCTTTAAAATTATTATAAAAATAAGGTTTTTAATTAATAACTCTGGTACCCTTTAGGCTAGAGCTAGAGCTTTTGCATGTTTACTAGTATTAATAAGGGCAATAAGTTTATGTTAATTTATTTTTTTGAATTTATCCAGAGGCGTGCCTAGACTGACAAAATATGTGAGGCATTTAAGTGTAGTTTTTTTGGATTTTTTGTAAAAAATATAGCTTTCTTGAGTAAAAATATATAAAAAATGTCATAGGAGCAACCGTTTAAAAAAAATGCAGTTAAGAGGAAGTAGGATTTTGTGCCACCAAAAACGTTACTTTTTAAAAGGCCATTACTCCTTTAATTTTAGATGTTTTGGTGAAGAATACCTTTTTGCTCAGTTTTAAATGAAGAATCATCCTGCAGCATTAAAATTTTATTAATGCTTTTATTTGCTCCCCATTCAATATGTCATCTTCGAAGGGACGTAGCTCCCTTCGGGATCATTTCCGGATCACCCTTTATAGAAACTTTTTTTCATATTCTTGGATGTAGAATCACCTCTTACATTTTGGCATGGCAGTTACTGATCACCCTGTATAGTATACACATAACTGTCTCCCACTTTTAAAAAAGTTTAAAAGTTTTAATTTCAAACCTAAATATTTTTTTGTTTCCACAGCTGGAAGATTTAGGAGAATTGGAAGTGCATTTTTTTTCAATCTTAATTACCTTATATTAGAAAAAAGAAATTTAACAACGCCAAAAAAGCCATTCTCAGGATGTGATTTCCCGACTGGTGCAATTTTGCCTACCTTGCCCTATGTTGATTGATTGATTTGTAGTATGTTTACGTACCTGTTAAAAACGTCGTAGAATCTATTTTTAGATAATTATGTGTATATGTTTTAATAATTATTATTTATCTTAATGTTTGATCAGATGATTGATGAAAATTAACGTGTACCCAGAAAAAAAAAAACATTATTTAATTGTAAAATATAGAAATTTATTAATATTTTAATTATAATTTATTTATTTATTGTTTATAGTCATCTTTGGGACCATTATATGGTTAGGACTTTTTAACCATTAGACTGTAATACATTTAATTTAAAAATATTTAATTATATGCACGAAAAAAAAATGCACTGTAAAAAAATACTAAATATTTTAAAGAAATTAATAATGGTATTTACTTACACCAAAAGGGCCTTATTCGTTGGTAACAGTTAGGGACATAAGCTCAAAATAAATGTGACAAACGCAACGTACTTTGACCCTCTTATAATGCCGATTTGAATATTTTTTTAATACAGCCTGTTCCAGAACTCGCGTACAGAAATTTGAGGGTATATTAAAAACCCTCTGAAAAATAGGAAAAAAATTTCAAAAAAAAAAAACATCTTCAATACTAATTAAAAAGGAAGCTATTTAATCTGACCAATCCTGTTGCTGATGTTAAATTACGTACAAATTATTTTTTCCCTACTTATTAGTAACTATGATTGCATTTTATTTGTTGACGCGTGCATTGTTTGAGACTTTCAACTTTAGAATCTTTTTAGGTTATTATATTTTGACAAAACTGACAGAGGCTATCAAATATTCTATTTTTATAGGGTCCTTCCATCCGGCGGTGGTTTTTTGTCATTAATAAATATTTATGTCACATTAATCACCATGTCAACCTACAGAATATGTACCTGCAATAATTAAATTTGCTTCCATAGCTACAAATTCAACTTTTAAAGGTAATTTAACATCAGCAACAGTATTGGTCTATTTAAAGCGTTTTTATTTTTGAATTGAACGAAGATGGATTTTTTTCGTAATTTTTTTCATATTTTCCAGAGGGTTTTTAATATACCCTCAAATTTCTGTACGCGAGTTCTGGAACAGGCTGTATATTGAATTAAAAATTGTAATATAAATATTCCGCATATCTGCAGGTTTAAATCAAAAAAGACTTAATTTAAAACTCTTAGGAATAAGATATTTATAAATTGAACATAGACATAGGCAATTTGTTTATTAATAGTTATTTATGGTACTAGTGGGTAAAGTAAGATATTGCCCATGAGAAAATTAACCTGCGAGGCGTCAGCCAAGCAGCTTAATTTTCGAGAGGGCAATATCGGTTTACCCACGAGTGCCATACAAGGTTTTATCCAATAAATAGCTTAGGAATTCATATTTTTATTAAAAATTTTAATGACATTTACAAGAAAATAATTTTACAAGTGACAGTTGAGTTGGTAAAATAGATAATTATCCACTCAATAAAGTAAAAGCCACACGGGGGTTATTATTGAGGTTATCTATTTAAAATAAAGCTGGTAATTGTCTTATTATCTGTATGTATTGGATAAAATATATTATTCTGAATATTACGACTTCTAAATGAAAATTTAAATATTTTGTATTGTTTTGATTCACTATATTAATTAAAGGATACTAAATTGTCAAGCATTTTAAATGCATATTATGTTTACCATTATTCTGCGTTGGCAAACCTAAAGCCATTATTAAAGAACTATTTTATGATAGAATAACAATAAAGACTTAAGTAAATTTTATTTTATTATTATATACCGGAAGAAAATTATATTCTGTGCTTTCAATAGGGTCTTGAAACTAAAATAAAATATTATATCAGGTTTTAGTTCCATAAACGGGCTTTATATTTCAATACAAATGTAGTTTTTAGTGGCATTAACACAATATAGAACAATAGAAGCCTTAAATTTATTACAATAAATTATGAGATGTAGCAATACAATTTGCTTGATACACGGTAAAAATAAATTACATTAAATTACATAGTCCGTAAATGGTAATATGTTGCCATAGACCGGAATGGTAAAAATTACATAGTCCGTAATGGTAATGTTTTGCATAGAGCGGAACAGTAAAAATTACATAGTCCATAATGGTAATATTTTGCATAGACCGGAAAGGTAAAAATTATATAGTCAAGAATGGTAATATTTTGCATAAACTTGAAATTTGAAAAAAAATATTTACTACTTAGAAAATGTTTGGACCAATTTACAAGTCTCTGTGTCAAAGCTTTTTTGAAATATCGTAGCGTAAAGTTCATTTGGTTTAATAAACCAAACGATTTGCACCCTTAATACGAGTATAAACTTCTTACATCTTTCTTTAAAGATCTATTGGTTGATAAAGATCGTAATTTATAATGAATGTAAATTTTAGGCCTCAAATAAAGCATTTAAATATCGTACATAAATAATATTTACCTTTTTTACACTTTTAAAACTTTAACCTAGCAGAATGCGTCTCTATCTCTCTAACAATAATAATATTAAACGGTCCATCTCATGATCCGACGCCTTCTTAGTTATTGTCCAAAGCGCACGCGTGTCTTAAAATAACATAGCCCGACATTGCAAAATCATGTAAAAATATGTAAATCAATGTAAATATATATTTTTACATTATTTTACATTATTTTACATTATTTTAAATTATTTTACATTTTTTTACATAAATTCATGAATTATGCATAGTCCAGAATAGTAAATTTACTATTCCGTACTGTGTAAATTCATGTATTTTTACATTTATTTACATGCAGTTTTTACAGTGTACTAAGTTACTTAAATTTAAAAAGGAAAAACAAATATTTACATTGTCCGGATAGGCCTGGGGCCAAAGATTTATCCAACGAACTAATAACTCTACTCTCTAGAATAGGCAGTTCATTCGTAAAAACTGACAAAAACGAAGCCAACATATACATTCCTCTGTCTTACTCGCACAGCTTTGTTCTAACAGAGACAACAATAACAGTTACTGGTTATTGTTATTGTTCAAACCTGAATATACCTACTATTTGTTTACAAACAAACCGAGATGTTGGCGATAATTTATATTAACGGTATGCGTATTCTAGAGAGAAGAGTTATTAGTTCGTTGGATTTATCAGTATTTCGTAATAGTAATTTTCATTTGATTGTATCTAAAAGCGCCATTTTTTGTGTAATAAACCTGTACGAAAAGTTTAATTTTTCGGCCTAGACCGCAAAAGTAAAGTAGTCGACGTTGATTGATATTAAAACTTTTGACACACATTCTAACCTCAATATTTTTGTCAAAAATAGAAATGTGTTTATTAATCGAATAAAAAATAGTGTATGATACACGGAGGATACAGGTTCGGTAAAGAGCGAGTCCAGTAATGAAGTACGTTCGCCCATGGTGCATACAATGTTTTTTAGACAGAAACAATAAAAATAATTCGTTAAAACTGAGAATTTAAATATGTTCTAATGGTGTTTATGGTTATGTTACAAGTCAAGTAGTTGGAATCAATACAACGTGTACTGTACGAGTTGACTACCAATAAGCAAATAGTATATTCTGTAACTAGTATGGAATAGACAATATTCCGCGCGAGCGGAAAGTTTGTCATACGAGCCGGCAAACGAGTATGACGGTCCCGCGAGCGCGGAATGACTATTCCATACGTGTTGTAGACTATACTTTTTCTTCGACTGCAAATAGAAAACAATCTATGGCTTTAAACTGCGGACAAGGTCAAAAACAATGTTTATTGTGACTCGACATTATAAATGCAACAAAACACATATTTTTAAATAAAGCAATTAATGTTATTTAATAATTTTATCAAATCAATACTTAAAAAAGATTTTTATTTAATTTTAGCACATATTTACAAATTATAATGCAAAAATTGAAGGTTATGTCAGATTGTTGTGACAGATATCAGGTTTAAATATTTAACAATAGTTTTAATTTTTTGAACTAAATTGATAAAAAACTGGTCAAATATTAGGAAAAACTAATAAACTTTATGTAATTTAACGCAAAACTTTAAATTGCATTAAATCATTCAATATTTCATTTGTAAAATCATTTTTTCATGAAACAAATTTATATCCAAGAATTTTATGTCGACGATTTTTGAAATTTTTTGAAAATTTGAAACCACCGTATAATACTATTCTAGCGCAGGCGCTGTGAATAGTATAATAACGTCAACGAAAATACCTTTATGATTAACCCAAATTTTTTTACCTTTGCGAACATTCAAAGGAATTTTATATATTTTCTGTTCTCTTTAGAGAATATCATTCAAAAAAATATTCTCTTATTTTTTTTTATGTTTTTGTATTTTCTTTAAGCATAATTAAATCCCCGTTTCTTTGAAATAAAATAAAAACAATCTTGCCATAAGGAGATTATTCTTTTAATCCTTTAGATATCTAAAACGAGTCGTGAATATATATAATGCTTTTGCAAGCAAAAGTATACTCTTCCCAGTGGTTAATAAATTGCGTTTTCTCTCGATACTTCGAAAAATATCATTTATCCAATACATAGATAATAAGACAATTACCAGCTTTATTATTTTCTTGTAAATGTCATTAAAATTTTTAATAAAAATATGAATTCCTAAGCTATTTATTGGATAAAACCTTGTATGGCACTCATGGGTAAACCGATATTGCCCTCTCGAAAATTAACCTGCTTGACTGACGCCTCGCAGGTTAATTTTCTCATGGACAATATCTTACTTTACCCACTAGTACCATAAATAACTATTTTTTGAGCTCCTGTGCCCAGTTTATTTCTTTAGTATAGTACCAAAAAATAGCACGCCAGAACTTTTTTGATCATGAATATTTTTTTATTCGAAATTGGTAATATTACTATCTAGTATACTGGTATTTCTATTAAAAAAAATAATGTTTGAAAATTTGTAATCCTTTGAAATGTAGAGTTTTTTTGTTACAAAAAAACTGAAAAAAATTTAATTTGTTCAGAGTTTGATAAAAAACAAATAAAAGAAGAAAACTGCTGGCAACAAAAAAATACCACCCTTTTAGGTCTTTTACAAATCATTAAAGCTTTTATAAAAACACTGTTTTGAAAAATAAAAAAATATCGAACAAAAATTGTATTTTTTACCAACACAAGTACCCAAACTGGATTTTTACCAAAGACAATCCCAACCTAGAATTTTGGATAAGAAATGTTACAAATTTAAGTTCTTTATGTTAAAGCGTTCTTGTGATATCGTGGTCACAAATTTCTAGGAAATCATCTTTTTTTTTTAACGTCGAGAAAAAAAGCAAATTTTTTTAAATTGTTTTTACTAGGGCGTTACAACGCCAGTCTTTTCTCGGGGAATAGTATATTCTATAACTAGTATGGAATAGACAATATTCCGCGCGAGCCGAAAGTTTGTCATACGAGCCGGTAGGCGAGTATGACGGTCCCGCGAGCGCGGAATGACTATTCCATACGTGTTGTAGACTATACTTTGTTTCGACTGCCAATATGAAACACTGTATGGCTTTAAACTGCGGACAAGGTTAAAAACAATGTTTTTTGGGACCCGACATTGTAAATGCAACAAAACACATATTTTTAAATAAAGCAGTTAATGTTATTTAATAATTTTATCAAATCAGTACTTAAAAAAGATTTTTATTTAATTTTAGCACATATTTACAAATAATAATGCAAAAATTGAAGGTTAGTCAGATTGTTGTGACATATATCAGGTTTAAATATTTAACAATAGATGGAGCAGATTTAATTTTGTGAACTAAATTCATAAAAAACTGGTCAAATATTAAGAAAAGCTAATAAACTTTATGTAATTTTAACTCAGAACTTTAAATTGCATTAAATTATTCAATATTTTATGGTAAAATATATATATATATATATATATATATATATATATATATATATATATATATATTTGTTAATTTTGCTAAAGTTTTCTTTACTTTTATAAACAAGAGATGGCAGTACATGTGCTCATTCTAACACTTGATACGGAATATTCATACCGTATCTAGAGCTAGAATGGATTTATTCTGTGTTTGAAAAGTGTGTGTATTTGCTTACATTCTAAAGCAGTCGTAGAAAAAGTAATATTCTAGAGTAATTTTGGACTTTTTTAGATGTAAAATCAACTTTGAATACTCTTCCACCTAGAGGTGTGAAGAGTATGAATACTCTTACAAAGAAATGAGGTCGTTATGTTAATCCGTTTTCTTAAAAAACATAAAAAGTTATTTTAAAACATCTGCATAAAAATGATGCAAAAAAGCTAATGTTTGATTTTCGTCTAATTAAAAAATAATCTCTGTGGAATTAATACAGCATGATTTAAAAATAGGATACACAATTATAAAAAAATGATGACGTAAAAAGGCACCGTTTAAGGATACGGGGTTGCGTTTGAGCATCTGGTTTATGTTTATGTATGTTAAGTGGACTGCTTTATAGGAATGAAAATAAGTTTTAACATAATGACAGTCAGGCGCTAGAGGGGGTATTCACCCCCCCCCCTCCAAGAATCTTTGTTATATTTTTGTTGTTATGTTAAATAAAAAATTTGTTTGTTTGTTTTACTGTTTAACGTCGTTTTTCGCTGCTATGGCCTAATTTACGGGACCGCCATCTTTTCGTGCCCTCCGAAGCACGGTCCTCAACAGAACTCGCATCCACCCTGAAAATGGGTTTACAATTTCACCTGCAACCCACATTACAGTTAGTCATCGTAGTTCCATCTACCGACTATTTATACCACATCCATGCTCTATGTGGGGCTCAAACCCACAACCCCGGGATCCGTAATCAAACGGGCTAACCATTGCGCTACCAGGGTCGGCAAATAAAAAATTTAAAATATTAGCGGGTGTTTTTTTTTTGTTTGGTGGGCG
The DNA here is from genome assembly GCA_958510825.1 of Brachypterus glaber. Classification (NCBI taxonomy): domain Eukaryota; kingdom Metazoa; phylum Arthropoda; class Insecta; order Coleoptera; family Kateretidae; genus Brachypterus; species Brachypterus glaber. The sequence continues at coordinate 71,822,356 of OY294046.1, forward strand.
CCAAATTTTGTGAAACGCATAGGGATAAAGCTGTTTTCCGGAGGGTGTTTTTTTTCGTATATCAAATTTTGTAGAAACGATGAGGGACAAAGCTTTTTTTTCTGAGGGTGTTTTTGGTAGGGGCGCCAAGGTGAGCTCCGAGGGGCTGACCGCGAGGAAATCTTTTGTACAAGCCAAAGGAACTCAGGAGGAACTCTGGAGGAACTCCGAGGAACTCTTTGCAAAAAGGAGGAACTCTGGAGGAACTCTTTACAAAATGGAGGAACTCTTTGCAAAATGTAGGAACTCTTTGCAAAATGGAGAAACTCTTTGCAAAATGGAGGAACTCTTTGTGCAAAAAGGAACTCTTTTGTACAAATTTTAGACAATTATTATTATTATTACCCATGTGGATTAACGTTCTTATGTTCAAACTAGATGAGCCGTTACAAACTACCTCTGGGCGCCAATTTTTTTTAAGGGGCGCCAAGTTTGGTAGAAACCGTCAGGGACAAAGCTTTTTTTCCTGAAGGCAATCTTGAGGGGCGCCAACCAATTTTGGTCGTGAAGGGGCGCCGCCAAGTTTGGTAGAAACCGTCAGGGACAAAAAGCTTTATTTTCCTGAAGGTAATCTTGGGGCACCAATTTTTGTGTGAAGAGGCGCCAAGTTTGGTAGAAAGAAACTGTCAGGGACAAAGTTTTTTTCTCGGGAAGGAAAATCGGGGGCGCAATTTTTTAATTTGAAGGGGCGCTGCTACTAAGTTTGGTAGTAACTGCTAGGGACAAAGCTTTTTTTATCAAGGTATTTTTTTGGGCGCCAAATTTTTTTGTAGCGGCGCCAAGTTAAAACCGTCAGGGACAAAACTTTTTTTTGAGGGTGCCTTATTGGCAGTAGTGCTTGCACAGCGGTAATTTCTACGGCTTATTTGCCAAAAATTACCGAAGAACTCTTAAGGAACACAGGAGGAACTCCCAAGCAACTCTGGAGGAACTCCGAGGAACTCTTTGCAAAAAGGAACTCTTTTGTACAAATTTCAGACGCCGTCAACCCCTCGGTGGGCTCCAAATTTTGATTGAAAAATTTAATTTTAGAAAGGAAAAAAAATAAAAATTCTACCAATAAAATTGTAAATAAATCCACATAGCGAGTAATTTTACATTTAAATCTACCTATTTCTATAACATTTTCTTCTTAACAAAGACAAAATCACATGACATACGATATATCTAACCTCAAAAAGCCAGCAGCAATTTATAATTATGTTTTTATATATGCAAATTAAATTATTCATAACTAAAAACCCCAAATTAAAAGTAAAAAGTCTTCTTGATTTGCTTTATTAATATCAATGTTAGCTATATTTTTTATGTTTTATACATAGAAAAGGAAAGAGAACCATTAGTCCAGCCTGCGCAACATTATTTTGTGACAAAACGGGGCAGCGAAATGACGTAGGGCAACATATCTGACCTTGCGCAGTACGCATCTCTATCAGCTGTGAAATGCTGTCGGTCGTAAAACAATTCATCACCCCAGTATTCACCCCAGTAAAAATCTTAAAATGTCCAAAAATAGAGATATGGCAAACCAATACTGGTGACGAATTATTAGTAGTTTGTTTATACTGTCAGTACTGTCAGATCGTCGTTTCTTACTGTTCATTTTTCGACTTGTACTGTGTTTTAATTGTTTTTTTTTTCTGCATTTGTTTATAACTTTAAACCTAACCTGTATTGTTGCTTTATGAAGAGCAAAGGGTCAATCCATGGTGTACTCAAAGTAGGTGTACAAAATCCCGAAACTCAAACACACCTCGAAAAATTCTTATAAAATAATTTTAAAAAACTATTTCGACGTTTCTTCGTAGATATTTATTGTTTTTGTTGAATTTTTTACAATTTTTATTTGACACAAAACTAAGGTTAAAAATACTCGTCAAAAACAACAATAGTAGTGCGCATGTGCAAGGGTATCTCAGATGCGCTAGGCACATTTATCACAGTATTCCGCAACGGCTTTGGAGGTCTTTCCTTGTCTATGGTTTTATACTACACTGCACAATTAAATTTGCCACTGCACATTTTATGTCCAAACGCACCTCAAAATAACCCCTGACTTTTATATACTCTGCAGAATAATTGAATTAAAACTAGATGAAACGTTGAAAGCACCCTGTCAAAACATCGGCACTATTGTACACTAGAGCCATCTAGTTTGCAAATTTCAAACTAGGTGTTTTGTTTGATTTTAAATTCTGTATCTTTAAAACATTATATTCTAGCAAAAAACTGTATATAACATTTTTTATAGGGCTTAATAAGAGCTTTTATTTAAAATATAATTTTTTGAAATCGGGTAATGCGTTTTAGGAAAACGTTGTTTATAACATTTTTTAACCAATTTAAAATTATCTTTTATAAATATTAACCAAATACAATAATAATTGCCTTAATTATAAACAAAAAACGCTAAAAATAGGAGTATTACCCTATTTTTACCCCCTCACCCCCAATCGTTTACCCCCAAAATCTAATCAGCTCTTCGGAATACGATAAGAAACAATATGCAAAAAACCGCAAGTCGATATCTCATGTAGAAATGGATTTTACACCCAGACAGACAGACAGACAGACAGACAGACAGACAGACAGACAGACAGACAGACAGACAGACAGACAGACAGACAGACGGACGCAAATTTTTTTTTTAATGATTTCGACTCTTGGTCTTGGTCTAAAACGTCGAGAAATGTGAAAAAACGTGGTCAAAGATTTTTACTTTTCGGCGAAGATTTCAATACATCGGCACTCTTAGTAGCACTAAGTGCCGATGTAAACTATCAGTATTTATTAATAAAGTACGTGTAAATGGTAATGCTTTATTTGCTTAGGGTAAAATCTAGCCAGACAAGTTTGAAATAAAAAAAAAGTTGTAAAATTTACTTTTGATGTTTTGATTGTGCTATAAAAGTTTTTAAATGGCTTTTATACATTTTTAAGCATAGAAAGGCTAGGAAACTTTATCGTTAAAACTACTTAAATAATACTCAGTGTTCTACCTAAAACGAATAGGACATATTAATGTAAAACTTAAAGCTTATAGGTGAAGAAGTTTTAAGCAAATTAGAGCCCCTTGATATTGCAACAAACACAATTTTAATATATAAGCATCAGGGCCTTAGTGAGGAATATTTTGTGGGGAGAGAAGCTCAAAAATTACAACCTTTTTTTGCCTAAAAATACAACTTTTTCCTTGAGTATTTTGGAAATATTTTTATTTTTTGCTTGTAAGAAATTATATCGTCGGCTTACAAGTAAAGAGCACTAAGTCCAAAAACATGGTTTTGAGATATTGACAAATTTAACTTTCATCGTTGTTTTTTAATTTTTGTAATAATTGTTGTTGGAAAAAAACTACCGCAAATTGCAATGACATGTTTGGACATAATAATGTCTCATTTGCAGTTAAATAAAGAAAAATTGAAGTAGTTTAATTCAACTAAATTTGAAAAAAGACATGGACTTAGTGCCTTTTACTTGTTGACCCACGACGTTGGTTTACAAGTAAAGAGCACTAAGTCAATAAAATAATATAAAAAACAACTATTTAAAATTAAAACCCTTCTATTAATTAAACGTAATGTATAACTATAAAGTGGAAAACAAGATGTTTACATAAATTTTCAAAAACTAGATTTTTAAAAGAACGTTTTCAAAATTAATAATAATAATTAACTAGTATTAATTATATGAAACTGTTTACTATGCCAGAACTAAGACAGTTTTCAGAGGCCATCGGCTGTGCCGTCAAAGAAGCATCTCCTAAAGTCAATAATTATAATGAATCATTATTAATGATAAAACACTTCACGGTGCAATACCCTCAGAAATGCACCGAGACTTTGAACTTAGTGTGGAGGCTTCAAATTTAGTTTTGAAATGTTATCTGATAATAAAAAAACCAATGCAAATGAAAATTAAATTATTACCTATAAATCGAAAGTACACGTAAAAAGCATTATCATTTTACAGGTAAAGTTCTGTTTCTCCGTTCTGTCTCTATTCCATCAAATTTAACATAGCAAAATTTGAATGCGTTTGTCAGTACAATAAATAACGTGATATTGTATCATATAAATGATTCAAGCAATCATATTTTTATAATATAACTCTTTTTAGAAAGTCGATTAGTGCAGAAACATTTGAAATAATCTACAAGTAAAACGCACTAAGTGCACTAAGTGACTTAGTGCCTATTTCCAGATAAAATTTCAATCAAAATCAAATTGGTGCGTTTTGTATAGTGGGTAACTCCCTTGGCAGCTAGAAGTCAGTTCGGTTTACCTGTACATACACGGAAAAAAAAATTATAGCTAGGAGCGCTATAACACACATACCAAGCAAATTATAATCGCTTATTATATAAATACAAGGCTTTCTCTTACAATTATGGCAGTCAGTGTAAAAATTTATATGAAATACTTTAATTGTTTAGTGAATAATAAAATATAACAAATAGTATGGCATTTATAGCTTAAATAGATTTAATTATTGTCCGTGCTAATTTTTATAATATAATAAAATTTCTGTAAATTTATAATAGTGCCTGTAATAAATATAATCGTGTCTGTAATATTTATAATCGTTTCCAATTTATTTTTAACATTATTAATTATTGTGTCCCTTATAATCTATAGCTTAAATCACTATAATTTGCCACTGTTACCAAATATCTTATAATGTATAGCGCAGAGCCCACTAATTTCTTTCCGTGTAGATCATAAAAAATTAATTACAGTGCCATTAAATCCCATTTTTGCAAAAAAGTGACTTAGTGCCTTTTACTTGTAAGCCGACGATAAAGTTCTTATTAATGCACCGCAACTACAATTTTCAATTAATTTTTTCGAAAAATTAAAGAGTTTTAAAATACCTCAGATCGATCGGTGCAATTCGTAGGTACAAGATTGTGCACCCGGTATGAAAAGCATTTAAAAACTAAAGATAAAGCAATTTTAAAACAAAAGAATAGCATAATCTCGAGCAGAATAAACTAATTTCAATTAAGAAGACTCATAAAAAAAATTGAATTTGATTAAAACTTTTCAAAGAAAAAACGAGTTAATTTCTTTCTAAGATCAAAGTTAAAAAGTAGAAAACTCTCCACGACAAAAAAGTTTCTTTTAAAGTAAATGTGTAACTGAAAAGAGAATTAGACTTCAAAATTTACTGAATGCATCTTATTTGATGGCGAACCTTATCTTCGCATTCGTATATTTAAGCCAGTGTCGTACTAAACATACCTCCAAATCCTTGAAAGAAAGGTTAATCCTTTGAAACTGTAATAACCACATGTTTGCTTACTTTAAAGTAATAAGTGTATAAAGTCTCAATAGAAAGTAGAGTTGTTCACTTCCTAAATTAGCTTAAAAAATATTACTTTTGGCAAATTTTAATCGTCACTTTTTCAGTACTTTACGTTTCGGTCTATATTAGACCTTTATCAAAAGCATCTAAATTATGAGCATTATTTTAAAAGTTCCGAACATACCATGGAACTAATTACTAAATAACTTATATAAACATTATATTAAACAAAATGTAATATTTAGCCAGGAAAAAAATAATGTTATTAACCACGTGGGGTTTATTATATATTTATTTATTTATTTATTTATAACAAACATCATTTGTTTCAATAAAAGTATTTCTATGATAATTACATATGTAATAAACTTTACTTAAATAATTAAAAAAAAAACAAAAAACTCATTTTTTGAATATTCTGGGAAACTTTATTAAAAACGTTACCAAAAAATGCAACTTCAAACAAATTTCATTGCGAAAAAAATGGTTGGCATTATATTCATTCAAACATAAACAGCTTTGACATTAAAGTTTCAAGTAATCCACACAAACGTCTCTGTCAAAAAAAAATAGCCCCAGGGAGCTTCCAGAGAGCTCCCACAATAAGTTTTCATGGGATGTCCCATATTCAGCCCCTGGGAACTTTTAGGGAATGTCTGAGTTAGCCTTAGAGTTTTTGGGTCGCTAGTCCCATAAGACTCCCATAATGTACCTTTAAGACTCCCATAATATGACTATAAAACTTCCTTTGCTGGATTTACCCCATAATGAATGAATAATGTTAGTCGGCCAGCAACAAATATTTTTCTGGCTAAAATAAGTTTCATCCAGCAAAGTATGTATAAAATAGTAACTTGGTAATAAATTATAAGAAATATCTAGGATATTTTAACTTAAAAAAATTGTAAGATGTTAAAATAAATTTGGGAGGCCATTAACCATGGCCCAAAGACTTTTACTCACTTTTATTCACTCCTATTTCGCATCGGTTTTTCTAACAACTGAGCTCAATACACGAAATGAGCCTTTGAAGTGTTTTAGGAACATAGACGAGCGGACGTGCCCATAGAATTATACTAAATATGTTTTTTGTTTAAAATAAACTCGTTGGGGTTTGTCAGACCCCTGCCTAGTTAACGGAGGGTTAATAACTAATTTTTGTTTCCGGTTCTGGTTTTGTTGCCCTTAGAATTCTGGTTGCAGCAACCAGAAAAATTGTTGTTTCGTATTTAACTATTGATCATGTTGCCCCAACCAGATCGTTTTCAGTGTACTCTTTAACACCTTCACAGTGATTGACCTTTATGGAGGCATCTAAAATTATCAGTTTAACATTAGTTTATTTTCCATGATTTATCAATTAAATGGGTTGTCCAATCAAATAATAGAAAAATTGCTATTATTTTTTATTAAATAATATTTAAATTATGTTGAACTAATTTTTTTATGTTAATTACACTTAATTTTGCTTTTTGTTATTTGGTCGCCATTTTAAAGCAGCTATTTTGAGTTTATTATTTTTGACCCCAAAAACATACAATATGATAATATATTATTTTTATTTATTTATTTATTCATCCCTGACCAAAAATCAGCTTAGAACTGGTTATATTATCATGTTTTTTCAAAAAAAAAATTCAGCACATTTTTGGCACGAAATAGTCTATTGTTTTACAAAGAGGAAAAATGAAGCTTTTTTTACTAGTCTGTAGAATTTACGGACGACGAGAAGCGGAGTCCGAAAACTAAAGGCGAGTAAACAAAATACTATTCCTTTAAGTGAAACATACTATTTTTTCTTCAAGCATCCTATATATTTTTTTAAATATTAATTTTTGAATTTAATTTATTCAGTAATAAAGTACGTTTTTTTTTATTAAAATAGGCCAATAAAACTCTTTCAAAATAAACTTAAACCTTCCTTAGCTCATTTTAATTTTTTTCGTAGGCTAAATCGTAACTTTTCGCGATTTCGATGGTAACTTGTCTAATGAAGCATTTGAAATTTCGGAGAGATTTGTAGGTGTATAAACCATATATTCTTCTTCAATCATTTTTAATCAATTTCACACAAGGTTTTTGCACAGAATCTGGAGTCAATCACCTGTTTACATAATAAACAAACAAGTTTGAAGTATGGCTCTCATCAAAGTCAAAGAGTGCTGCCGCCAGTGGTGGTTTTGCTAACTAACTTTTTTTTACAGCTTACAACAATGAACTCATTTTTTTACTTTAAAAAAATAGATCACTTCTAACTAGTGTGTTCAGTTATAAAATATAAACATTTTAGTACGCTTAAAGAAAAACTTTATTTTCACTGCACTGTGAAGGGGTTAATAAATCCATTTAATTAGGTTTTTATACCACAGATTGTTATTTTCATAACAGTTACATTTGTCCTCGGTTTTCCCTACTAGTTCAGTATGTTGTCAGTGCGTAAATAAAAACTGTAATTCAGATCTCAACAGATCATTCGCATGAATAGGTTCATTTATTTAAAATACGTGATTACATGTATACAAATTTAAACTAGATGAAACGTTGCAAGGACCCTGTCAAAACATCGGCACTATTGTACACTAGAGCCATCTAGTTTGCAAATTTCAAACTAGGTGTTTTGTTTAATTTTAAATTCTGTATCTTTAAAACATTATATTCTAGCAAAGAACTGTATATAACATTTTTTATAGGGCTTAAAAAGAGCTTTTAATTGAAATATAATTTTTTGAAATCGGGTTATAAATATGTGAGATATACTAAAAAAACCTTTTACTGCTTTAAACGCCAATATCTCGAAAACAATGCGTTTTAGGAAAACGTTGTTTGTAACATTTTTTGACCAATTTAAAATTATCTTTTATATAAGTTCTAAATTAACCAAATACAATAATAATTGCCTTAATTATAAACAAAAAACGCTAAAAATAGGAGTTTTACCCTATTTTTACCCCCTTACCCCCAATCGTTTACCCCCAGAATCTAATCAGCTCTTCAGAATACGATAAGAAACAATATGCAAAAAACCGCAAGTCGATATCTCATGTAGAAATGGAGTTAGAGAGTTTACACCCAGACAGACAGACAGACAGACAGACAGACAGACAGACAGACAGACAGACAGACAGACAGACAGACAGACAGACACAGACGGACGCAAAATTTTTTTTTACTGATTTCGATTGTCTAAAACATCGATAAATGTGAAAAAAACGTGGTCAAAGATTTTGACTTGTCGGCGAAGATTTCAATACATCGGCACTCTTAGTAGCACTAAGTGCCGATGTAAAACGTTATTGAATTTTAAATACCTGTAGTATAGCACATTTCCACTGTATTTGCAGGTAAAATTTAATTCTAAATATTTGAAAAATTAAATAAACATTCATTTAAACCTGAAAACCTGAAAAGTGAATAAATGTCGAACTGTATCTCATTTCTGTTGTTGAAATCATGTTTATTAAAATCGCCAGCATAAAAGCTCATTTAACTGGAATATAATACAATAACACACAACACAAAATTCCACATACAGTGCGGTCCAAAAGTCACCCCCCCCCCTTTTAACTTTTGAACGAGTTGAGATATCGACTTCAAATTTAGAACTCTTAAATAAGACAACTTAAACTATCTTTTAGCTTATATTTGATATTTTCAGCTCTTAAAATATGGGCAGGGGGCATGGGGGACATTTTTTTAAATGGAAAGGGGGGTCGTGTGATACATCATTTTAAAGCTTATAAAATTCTCTATTTAAACATTTTTCAATTTTTTAAAAATGTTTTTTAAGGTTTTGATTTTTCAATTTTTTGTGCTAAAACATTGATTTTTAAAGTTTTTTTTTTATAAATTTTTATATATGTCAACTAAAATTAGTTTAAAAGTATTATTAACATTTACATGAAATTAGGCATTTTTAAAAAATTATTTGTTTTTTTTAGAGGAATTTTGACATTAATACCCATTTTCAACCCCATTTTAAACGCAATTTTTTTTTTAATTTAAAAATGTGAAGTTAAATGGAGAATTTTATAAGCTTTAAAATGATGTATTACACGACCCCCCTTTCTATTTAAAAAAATGTGCCCCCATGCCCCCCTGCCCACATTTTAAGAGCTGAAAGTATTAAATATATGCTAAAAGAAGAAAGTTTAAGTTGTCTTATTTAAAAGTTCCAAATTTGAAGTCGATGTCTCAACTGGTTCAAAAGTTAAGAGGGGGGGGGTGACTTTTGGACCGCTCTGTATATTCATAAAATCTCTGCCATGATAGGCCAAAATTATAACAGTATTTTGTTTTCTGAATATTTAAACAGAATATCTATGAATATTTATCCATGACATTCGTGATAGTATTGTCCCTCATACCAAAAGGGAAAAAATACCTGAAGGTATGAAAAAATGGGTTTGGGTTTGAGTTTTTGGGTTTTTGAGTGCATGACCATTCTTGGTAAATTAATTCAAACTATATTTTTATCTCAAATAGTTTTTTTCTTGTAATTTCTTGATTTTTAATGATAATAATTTTAATTTGATACACGGAAAGAAATTAGTGGGCTCTGCGCTATACATTATAAGATATTTGGTAACAGTGGCAAATTATAGTGATTTAAGCTATAGATTATAAGGGACACAATAACTAATAATGTTGAAAATAAATTGGAAACGATTATATATATTACAGACACGATTATATTTATTACAGGCACTATTATAAATTTACAGAAATTTTATTATATTATAAAAATTATTAGCACGGACAATAATTAAATCTATTTAAGCTATAAATGCCATACTATTTGTTATATTTTATTATTCACTAAACAATTAAAGTATTTCATATAAATTTTTACACTGACTGCCATAATTGTAAGAGAAAGCCTTGTATTTATATAATAAGCGATTATAATTTGCTTGGTATGTGTGTTATAGCGCTCCTAGCTATAATTTTTTTTTCCGTGTACTGTTATGCAATAGTATGTCAACTCACATTGTCATTCTGGACTTTTTTGACTATTACTATAAATATTATAGTATTAATATTATTTCCTACAGGATGCTTTTTGAAATTTATTTAGGGTTATTTGTGATAAAAACTCGGAAATGAAGCAAATAAAAACTTTATTGCATTACATAATCATGCCAACGTTTCACCTAATATTTAGGCTTCTTCAGGGCTAAAAAATTTTAAAACTTTTTGGACATAACTTAATTTATAGATACATACTTTTTTTAAAATTTCAGTAATTAACTGTTCTATAGTGAGTATTCTCCTGTTGAAAAATGTCCAGTGTATTTTGTTTTTTGATGTAATGTTTTTGTTTACTTTGTTTTAATGCATATTTAATAATTTAGGTGAGTTTTTAATTTATTAATTTCTTTTATTTTTGTTTACATACATTTTTTTTCAAAAAAGAATCAGTAAAAATAAACAACAAAACAACAAAATATTTTAATTTTACAGTCAACCGGAGTTTATACATCACAATAAAAAGCCCTTGGCCCTACAGCAGAAGTTAGTTTTCTTCTGAGATGACATGACACTTGATACAAACGATCGTTAGGTGTCATGTTGCCAAATCGTGCATTTACATATGTCAAAATTCGTAATTAAAATAATTAATTAAAGTTTGTTCCGGGATGTAAAAAGAGCTGAAATTTTGGCTGAGTATTTATTTTTTATGTATCTATAACCATGTGTAGCCTAAGCGTTACGATAACCTCCTTTAACCACTTTGTCGGACTTTGAAACTAGAAGATATATGACAGAATGATGATTAATAACAAGTTATTTGTATACAAGATGAATTTTAACAAATATTAAATCACTCACAAAACGGTTATTTGAATATTAGTCACGTTTTAGAATAACGTTTTTTATTTAGGAAGCGGCTATTTGTACGTCTGACGTCCACTCAGCTATTTCCACGTCCAGTATTTTTTTTATAAGTTAAGAATTGACAGTCTATAAAAAATATATATACTGCACGTTTGCCGGTTAATAGCCGAAAATATATGTATTAGAAAGTTATCTATCTGTCGTTAAAATCAAATGAACAGGAAACAGTGAATAGTACCATTTCATCCTTTTTGGGAATCATCAGCACTGTGTATCCTGTATGTTAATATTTAAATAAAACGTTAGATAGATATAAAAGTATGGTGCCATCTATTGATGTGGTCGCTGTTATATGTTCACTTGTTCCCAAAAGGCAAATCGCCACAATTTAGGGTGGCATTAAAAATGCCACGGGCCTTAACCATTTTATAAACTTTAAGCCGGTTAAGCAAAGTTAAGAATTGACAGTCTATAAAAATATATATATACTGCACGTTTGTCGGTTAATAGCCGAAAATATATGTATTAGAAAGTTATCTATCTGTCGTTAAAATCAAATGAACAGGAAACAGTGAATAGTACCATTTCATCCTTTTTGGGAATCATCACTGTGTATCCTGTATGTTAATATTTAAATAAAACGTTAGATAGATATAAAAGTATCGTGCCATCTATTGATGTGGTCGCTGTTATATGTTCACTTGTTCCCAAAAGGCAAATCGCCACAACTTAGGGTGGCATTAAAAATGCCACGGGCCTTAACCATTTTATAAACTTTAAGCCGGTTAAGCAAAGTTAAGAATTGACAGTCTATAAAAAATATATATACTGCACGTTTGTCGGTTAATAGCCGAAAATATATGTATTAGAAAGTTATCTATCTGTCGTTAAAATCAAATGAACAGGAAACAGTGAATAGTACCATTTCATCCTTTTTGGGAATCATCAGCACTGTGTATCCTGTATGTTAATATTTAAATAAAACGTTAGATAGATATAAAAGTATGGTGCCATCTATTGATGTGGTCGCTGTTATATGTTCACTTGTTCCCAAAAGGCAAATCGCCACAATTTAGGGTGGCATTAAAAATGCCACGGGCCTTAACCATTTTATAAACTTTAAGCCGGTTAAGCAAAGTTAAGAATTGACAGTCTATAAAAATATATATATATATATATACTGCACGTTTGTCGGTTAATAGCCGAAAATATATGTATTAGAAAGTTATCTATCTGTCGTTAAAATCAAATGAACAGGAAACAGTGAATAGTACCATTTCATCCTTTTTGGGAATCATCAGCACTGTGTATCCTGTATGGTAATATTTAAATAAAACGTTAGATAGATATAAAAGTATCGTGCCATCTATTGATGTGGTCGCTGTTATATGTTCACTTGTTCCCAAAAGGCAAATCGCCACAACTTAGGGTGGCATTAAAAATGCCACGGGCCTTAACCATTTTATAAACTTTAAGCCGGTTAAGCAAAGTTAAGAATTGACAGTCTATAAAAAATATATATACTGCACGTTTGTCGGTTAATAGCCGAAAATATATGTATTAGAAAGTTATCTATCTGTCGTTAAAATCAAATGAACAGGAAACAGTGAATAGTACCATTTCATCCTTTTTGGGAATCATCAGCACTGTGTATCCTGTATGTTAATATTTAAATAAAACGTTAGATAGATATAAAAGTATGGTGCCATCTATTGATGTGGTCGCTGTTATATGTTCACTTGTTCCCAAAAGGCAAATCGCCACAACTTAGGGTGGCATTAAAAATGCCACGGGCCTTAACCATTTTATAAACTTTAAGCCGGTTAAGCAAAGTTAAGAATTGACAGTCTATAAAAATATATATATATACTGCACGTTTGTCGGTTAATAGCCGAAAATATATATATTAAAAAGTTATCTATCTGTCGTTAAAATCAAATGAACAGGAAACAGTGAATAGTACCATTTCATCCTTTTTGGGAATCATCAGCACTTTGTATCCTGTATGTTGTTAATATTTAAATAAAACGTTAGAGAGATATAAAAGTATGGTGCCATCTATTGATGTGGTCGCTGTTATATGTTCACTTGTTCCCAAAAGGCAAATCGCCACAACTTAGGGTGGCATTAAAAATGCCACGGGCCTTAACCATTTTATAAACTTTAAGCCGGTTAAGCAAAGTTAAGAATTGACAGTCTATAAAAAATATATATACTGCACGTTTGTCGGTTAATAGCCGAAAATATATGTATTAGAAAGTTATCTATCTGTCGTTAAAATCAAATGAACAGGAAACAGTGAATAGTACCATTTCATCCTTTTTGGGAATCATCAGCACTGTGTATCCTGTATGTTAATATTTAAATAAAACGTTAGATAGATATAAAAGTATGGTGCCATCTATTGATGTGGTCGCTGTTATATGTTCACTTGTTCCCAAAAGGCAAATCGCCACAACTTAGGGTGGCATTAAAAATGCCACGGGCCTTAACCATTTTATAAACTTTAAGCCGGTTAAGCAAAGTTAAGAATTGACAGTCTATAAAAATATATATATATACTGCACGTTTGTCGGTTAATAGCCGAAAATATATATATTAAAAAGTTATCTATCTGTCGTTAAAATCAAATGAACAGGAAACAGTGAATAGTACCATTTCATCCTTTTTGGGAATCATCAGCACTTTGTATCCTGTATGTTGTTAATATTTAAATAAAACGTTAGAGAGATATAAAAGTGTGATGCCATCTATCGAAGTGGTCACTGTTATATGTCCACTTGTTCCCGAAAAAACAAAACAAACCAAAGAATTAGGTCATGTGACGTCGGACGTTCAAATAGCCCCTTCGTTTTGTTTGTTAAGGTATAACTTTATTCATATTCACTCGTTTGGAAAAGGAGGAAAAGGCCTCAAAAACACAAAAAAAAACGAAAAAACCTAAACAAACCAAATAATTAGGTCATGTGACGTTGGACGTGAAAATAGAGAGCTCATATAGAACAGGCTATTTCCTGTCTGACGTCTACGAAGCTATTTCCACGTCCAGTATTTTTTTGGCCGATTTTTAGGGTTTTTAAAAAAAAAAAAATAAATAAAAGAAATATATTATAATAGTTTAAAAGAATCATTATCTAATGTTGACTGGAATGTTTTATACCAACAAGATGATTTAAACTTAGCATGCGATTTCTTTGTTAAAACATTAAATGAAAGTATAGAAAATGCCACTACTGTAACAAAAATTAATAATCAAAAGTCCAAAAGAAAACCTTGGATTACTCAAGGTCTGGTAAATTCTGTTATCAAAAAACAACACATGTACAAGGAACTTCAAAGAAGTATCTTCAATTCTGTATTAGAAAGAAGGTATAAAACCTATCGCAATCAACTTAATAAAACATTAAAAATTGTTAAAAACAATTATTTTAAGGAAAAATTTACTGACTGCGATGGTAATCCAAAAAAATTTTGGCATTCTTTTAATTCAATTCACGTAAACAACCGATTTTTAATTCCATTACAGTACATTCTATAGATTGCAGTCGTGGAAACTGTGACTGTGTTTTTGTAATTGATAAAGTCAAATCAATTAAGTATTTAGGAATATATATTGATGAGAATCTAAAGTGGGACATTCACATACAAGAACTTGCTAAAAAAATTAGAAAGTTAACATATGTGTTTCATACAATTAAAAACTTAGTCGATACTGCTACTGCTAAATTAATTTATTTTTCTTTAGTACAGCCTGTTTTGACTTACGGAATTTTAGCTTGGGGGTCAGCTTATCAAACTCTAATTAATAAAATAGATGTATTACAAAAAATGATTCTAAAAATAATATACAGAAAAACTCGAAGATTTTCATCCAGCCAAATATTTATTGAATCAAACGTATTTAACATAAGAGAGTTGTACATTATAGAGATATTTAAATACCTTTATAAAAATCAAAATTTAATAGTATACAGTTTTCATGATTATCCTACACGTTCAAATACAAACAAAAATGCCACTATTCCAATAACCAAGCAAAAAATGGGTCAAAAGAACTTCATGTATAACCTTGTAAAGCTATATAATCTGCTTCCAAATAAAGTAAAAAAGAAAATGACTTTTTCTAATAAAATATTTATTAAATATGTTAAAAATATTTTACGACAGAATTCAGTTACTTTTGTTGCTGCTCTTAATTAGTTATAAATATCTACTCATATCCAATAAAAATACTCAGGTAAAAATTCATAAATTTTATAATATTGTTAACATAATTACATAACTTTATATTTATCTTATATTAAGGGACCGCATACAAGCTCGACTTTGGCGGTTTTTTATTTTAGGATAGGATTAATTTTAGTATAATACTTTAATAATGTATATTTTATTTTGTTAATATTGTATGATTTTGGTTAAATAAAAACTATCTATCTATCTATCTTATAGCTTATACGGTATATTTTTAGTCAGAATCATATTCTCCTCGTTTAAATAAAAAAAAAACACCTAACAAACGAAAAACCAAAACAAACCAAATAATTAGGTCATGTGACGTCGGACGTTCAAATAGCCACTTCGTTTTATTTATTAAGGTATAACTTTATTCATATTCACTCGTTTGGAAACGCGATAAAAGGCCTCAAAAACACCAAAAAAAAACGAAAAAACCAAATTAAACCAAATAATTAGGTAATGTGACTTTGACGTGAACATAGCCAGTTTGGACACACAGAACAGGCTATTTGGATGTCTGACTTCCACGAAGCTAGTTCCACGTCCAGTATTTTTTTGGCCGATTTTTAGGGTTTTTAAAGCTTTTAAGGAATATTTTTCGGCAGAATTGTTAAATTTTGTGACAACAAATTCACCAGATATAGCCACCATTCAAAAAACTAAAAAGATGTTAAAAATAAATTATTTATATTTTTGTAACAGTTTTAGAACATTTAAAATTTATAGTTTTTTCAAAATATATACTTCTTAATCAATATTTAAAATTATTTCGTTTTTTATTACATTTTTTCTTACATACATCTTTTCTTGGATAATTATCCAATAATTATAAATATTTATTAATTTTATTTATTTTTTATTTATTTGTTAAGAGTCTTTTTGGGATCTGAACCAGCTAGTAGTTTATACCATATTCGACACTATAAGTTTTACAAAAATATTTATATGTATATGACAATTTCACATTGTGACATGTTTAGTTTTTAGATTCAGTCTTGAATCATTTGAGTCATTTTGATGGCCCGTTCTCGACTATATTGTGTATAATACTCCTCCTGTTTTAATTTAAATGTATTATTGGCTAATATTTAAAGGTGGTTTTCGCTAAAATCTTTATTATTTGTACAGTAATTTTGACATATTGATATTTTTTGACATTGGCTATAACTGGTACTACTTAGGTTCCAGTTTTAGCCAATTCTGTGGCTATAGCTAGAAAGAGAAGCATATTAGTGTCCCAGTTATCGCCATGCAAATTAAGGAATAAATTCTGCAAAATATGTATTAAAATATTAATTAAGTAACTGTTTAATGACTTACCTTTAATTTGATATAAATGTTTTACGAATTTTATTTTACCTGAATTAGATATTTAAAATTATTTTTATGGCGGTTTATTAAGAAAAGTCATAAGAAATTACATTTTTTTCAAAATCAAAATTTTAAATAGGCCCAACTAAACTTTTATCATTCAAGTCGGATTTAAACGATAATTTTGATCTAAAGTCTCCTATTTAGTATACGGAAGGCATCGTTATAACATCCGAAGCGTGCGCCATGAAGCAGCAGTGTGGTTAAACCATAGTTCACCAGCATAGAGGTTATAGCAGAATGTTTTAAAAAGAAGATTTTTGACTTCGCAGGAGCACTTATAAAACCTTCTGGCAATCATGTTTGCGCGGGCACATAAGCTTTTGTAGTGTCGTTGAATATCAGAATTATCACAGAGCTTGTCATTTATAACATGACCAAGATATTTTATCTCAGAGACGCGATCAACTAAACTATTATCGAGATACACAGGAGGAACACTAAGGTCTTTATATGAAGGAGGTTTAAATACCATCATTTTGCTTTTGTCGCCGTTGTATTTGAGAAAGACAGCCCTAGCGAACTCTTCGCATTTTTTCACCAACATGCGAATACCCTGAAGTGAAGGACTAAGAAGGACCATGTCATCGGCGTAGCTAATGCAGTTAATCTTGACGCCTCCACAATAACAGCCTGCAGGAACTTTGGCAAGGATTGAGTGCAGTTCATCTATATAAGAATTAAATTCATCAGGAGCGAGTAAGCTGCCTTGGCGTACTCCGTTGCGAAGATTGAAGGATGGAGACGGAGAGGACCCCCAGAGGACAGATGCGGTGGCTTTGCGATTCTAGCTATTCAAAAATCGGCATAGATATCTAGGAACCTTACGTTTTAATAAAGTGTTGATCAAAGTAGGATGGTGCACTCTATGAAACGCCTTCCTTAGGTCCAGGAAAATAGCATAAACAGGGGTATTCTTTTTAAGGTAGTACGTAACCGTTTCTTTAAACAAGAGGATAGCTTCAGACGTGCCACTACCTTTTTTGAAGCCGAACTGATTATCACAGGTTTTAAAGTAGGGTTCACATCTGGTTAGAATAATAAGCTCCAGGACTTTGGATAGAGACGTTGAAATAGCTATGGGCCTGTAGTTCGAAGAGGAGGCTATGTCTCCACTTTTATTCTTAACAATGGGAACAATAATGTTCTTCGTAAGAGCGAGGGGAGTAATGCCGTGAGAAAACGCGGAAGAAAAGCAGAGAGCCAGATATGAGTGTAGGTTATAAATAGGCAACCATTAATATACCTGCGTGTTGCATAATTTATTAAATTTTGGAAGTCTGTATCTCCAAATTGTTGTATTTTAACCAAAACTGTTTATAACATTTTTGTAGGGCTTAAAAAGAGCTTTCGTTTGAAATGTAATTTTTTGAAATCGGGTTATAAATGAGTTATGCCAAAAAAAAACATTTTACTGCTTTAAACTCTAATATCTCGAAAACAATGTATTTTATTAAAAAGTTATTTATAACATTTTTTGAGCAACTTAAAAAAATATTTCATATGAGTGCTAAATTAATAAAATACAATAATAATTAGCTAAACTATAACCAAAAAACGCTAAAAATAGGAGTTTTACCCCTTTCTTACCTCCTTACCCCCAACCGTTTACCCCCAAAATCTAATCAGCTCTTAGAAATTTGATAAGAAACAATATGCAAAAAACCGCTTGTCGATATCTTTTTTAGAAATGAAGTTAGCGAGTTTACACCCAGACAGACCTACAGATGACGGGCGCAAACATTTTTTTCATTGATTTCGACTCAGAAAGGTATAAAACGTCGAGAAATATGAAAAAACATTGTCAAAGATTTTGACTTTTCGGCGAAGATTTCAATACATCGGCACTCTTAGTAGTACTAAGTGCCGTTGTATAAATATTAGGGAATACTCTAATAAGATCAATTAAGGTCAAAACAGCGCTGTCCACACTTATCCCTCTCACACTGTGACCATGTTGGTAAGATATAAGTTTTACTGATGGCTTTAAACCAATGTTTGTACGTTTGTTCGATAATAATTTTTTTTTATTTATTACGGACACAAAACATTTTTGATAAATAAGTACCTAAGTACTAGCACGAGAATAAAGTCGTTGCTATTAACGACGTTGTATTTATACAATATATTGTATTTGTGTATTAAACTAGTGTTAATTATCGCTGCTTACAAATATATTATCTCACTAAAGACAACTTGTACTTTTTTCATTGAGATCAATAATTAAATTTATAATGATTCCCCCAATAATGAACACTAGGTATATTACACATACAAATACAGCCTGTTCCAGAACTCGCGTACCGAAATTTAAGAGGTGATTCTACATCCAAAAATATGAAAAAAAGTTTCTATAAAGGTTGGTCCGGAAATGAGCCCTAAGGGAGCTACGCCCCTTCGAAGATGACGTATTGAATGGGGAACAAAAAAAAGCACCAATAAAATTTTAATGCTGCAGGGTGATTCTTCATTTAAAACTGAGCAAAAAGGTATTATACACCAAAACACCTAAATTTAATATTAAAGGAGTAATAGCCTTTTAAAAAGTAACGTTTTTGGTGGCACAAAATGTTACTTCCTCTTAATTGCATTTTTTTTTGATAACGGTTGCTCCTACAGTGTTACACTATATGATATTTTATATGTATTTTTACTCTAGAGATCTATATTTTTTACAACAAATCCAAAAAACATACACATAGAAAAGTTTGGGGCAAAAATGTTTTAAGCCTCATATATATTGTCCGTCTGGGCACGCCTCTGGATAAATTAAAAAAATAAATTAACATAAACTTATTTCCCTTATTAATACTAGTATACATGCAAAAGCTCGCCGCTCTAGCTTAAACGGTACCCGAGTTATTAATTAAAAACCTTATTTTTATTACAATTTTAAAGGGCCCTAGATCCCTTAGGGCTCATTTCCGGGCCAACCTTTATAGGAACTTTTTTTATATTTTTGGATCTAGAATCACTTCTTAAATTTTGGCATGCCAGTTATGGATCACCCTGTATTTCTACTTTAAACAATAAAAATAATATATAGGTAATGTAAACCTCATCTTTAAAGAACTTTCACTTTCACCGTGTTAATGGATTTTCACTTTCCGACGTTTCGTCTCTTACTACTAGAGACATCTTCAGGGATTAATCTGAAACTTTCAGATTAATCCCTGAAGATGTCTCTAGTAGTAAGAGACGAAACGTCGGAAAGTGAAAATCCATTAACACGGTCTAAACCCGAAAGTGAAAGTTCTTTATATCTTAATGGCCGTGAAAGCTTAAAATCTAAAACCTCATCTTTAGACAATATTAGCATTCTTTGGAAGAATATATTACCTTGAGGTAGGTAAGCAGCATTTGTATCACGAAAATTTAAAGGATCTTTTAGTAAAGCATAAAAGAATTTTAAATTCTAATGTCTAAACCTATACCCTACAAAATACTGCCTTTTGTGTCTATAAGTACATGATATTGGTTTTATACAAAGGAATAATCAGTTTCGTTATAAAGCACAGATTTTTTTGTTAACTTTTTTCCTTTCAGTAAATTCAGCTATGATCCATGTAAAGACACTTTTATTATACCTAGTTGTGAATAGTAAAAATAAAGGATAATGAAAAATTTTACCCTACAAGTATCTTAAATAAAAAAAGATTTACAATTTTGGAAAATGGTAAAAATACAGTCAGTTTATTATTAATTACATCCGCACTTAGTGCTACTAAGAGTGCCGATGTATTGAAATCTTTGCCGAAAATTCAAAATCTTTGACCACGTTTTTTTCACATTTCTCGACGTTTTAGACCATTCTGAGTCGAAATCAGTAAAAAAAAATTTTGCGTCCGTCTGTCTGTCTGTCTGTCTGTCTGTCTGGGTGTAAACTTTCTAACTCCATGAGATATCGACTTGCGGTTTTTGCATATTGTTTCTTATCGTATTCCGAAGAGCTGATTAGATTTTGGGGGTAAACGATTGGGGGTAAGGTGGTAAAAATAGGGTAAAACTCCTATTTTTAGCGTGTTTTGTTTATAATTAAGGCAATTATTATTGTATTTGGTTAATTTAGCACTTATATAAAAGATAATTTTAAATTGGTCAAAAAATGTTATAAACAACGTTTTCCTAAAACGCATTGTTTTCGAGATATTGGCGTTTAAAGCAGTAAACGGTTTTTTAGCATATCACACATATTTATAGCCCGATTTCAAAAAATTATATTTTAAATAAAAGCTCTTTTTAAGCCCTATAAAAAATGTTATATGCAGTTTTTTGCTAGAATGTAATGTTTTAAAGATACAGAATTTAAAATCAAACAAAACACCTAGTTTGAAATTTGCAAACTAGATGGCTCTAGTGTACAATAGTGCCGATGTTTTGACAGGGTGCTTGCAACGTTTCATCTAGTTTTTCATGTAAAGACAATTTTATTAATTGGTTAGTTAAATTAATGAGGGACCCCCAATAAAATTACATCAAACATCACCTAAAATTAATTTCATTTCATCTAGGGTCCCTAACCTATGAATCTACATAATGAAAAATTCTATGTAGCTTAAATAAAAATGGTTTAGGTTTTTGGAAACAACGAAAATACAGCCAGTTTACTATTAGTTGTTTTGTTTCATACAAAGAGAGAGTAAGTCTCGAGGATATTATAAGTGAAAGGTTTCCGTGTGTGGTAAATATTTAAAAGGTCAATATAAAGGTTATAATCCAATATGGTTTTAAATCTGTTTTGAATAAAACAAAATGTTGTCCTTTGGTGACAATAAAACATAGATTTAGCCTAAGACACACTGTGCACATGTGAAATTAGTGTAAAAATAGTTAAAATAATATTAATAATAACAATAATATAACTTGTTTGTATACCATTTAAAAAAAAATACTAACCAGAAACATATTAGTATTAAGTACTTAGGTATACTTTTTTTAAAGCCGGTAGAATATGTAGGGGAAGGGGCCTTAAGATAACGAAGTGGGTAAGATGACGAATCGTCTATAACAAGCGAATGCCAACAGATGAAGCAACAGTTGCAGTCTGTGGTAACTACCTGACTAAAGCGCCAAATAAGAGCGCTAGTGTTATTCCTTCTAAAACGAATTTGGTGGAGGTAGAAGTCATTTTTGTTTAAATGAGTTTTTTTAGATTTTTTATTTTTCGTCAACTTACCCTCTCCTGGTGGTAAGATGACTAATTTTTATACAATAAAAGCTTATGTTCTTCAACTTAGGCCTATATAGGCCTTAAAGGCCCTTGTTTCCCATCTTTTAACGATGCCCCTCGATTGTCTTCTATCATCTGTTATTTCTGTCTCACTTTCTATACTTTCCAACTTTAGATCTTTTTTAACCGTCTCTAGCCACTTTTTCTTTGGCCTTCCCGTTCTCTTTTACGCTCCTTATACAATCTTTCTTTTTAGATTTCCAACTAGTTCTTCGTTTTATTGTTATTCGTTTTAGAATATATTTATTTATATGTAAATGTATACTTTTGCTAGGTATTTGCAAATATTTTTTGTAAATATTTGTCTTTATATATTTGTCTTTATTATTTTATTGTTAATTTTTTTTTTTTACCTGTTATACTTCTATACTATTTCTCTCTGTATATTGTATAAATTTTGTATTATTTTTTATTGTATATTAGGGGTTCCTATTCAATAAAGTTATTATTATTATTATTATTATTATTTTATTAAGTACCTACCCATGTTTCTCTTTAATACAAATATTTATGTAGACAAATTAAAAAGTTATTGGCATTTTCAATCTTTTTCCTTTTGACTTTTAGTTAATTTTATTTATCCTTATTGCAGCCTATTTGATATATTTAGTGTTAAGACCACTTTCCACGGAGCAATTTGTACGCAAGTTTGATCCCAGATATAGTATGAGAACAAATAGACATTGATTTGCCTTTTCACGGAGCAAGTTGTACGCAAGTTTGGTGCTATATATTGCAAGGTAAACAGTGCTGTGAACCAGACAATTTTGACGTGTCTCTGCGTTTGTTGACAAAAACATAACCTAGCATTTGCTTTTTTAAGGAAGTTTTTTAGTTAGACAGACCGACCTATTATTAATGATAATAATTATTAACATGAGCACTGCACATTGTGCAGTTGCTACTATATTAGTAAAATGAAAAAATTTGGTAACTTTTTTCCAGGTTGGTAACACGAAAATAACCATAAAACTTGCGTGAAAATCGACGAAAAATAGAACATGTTCTAAATAATTTGATGACACGAAAATGGCCTCAAACTTGCCTGAAGGCATGCGCAGTGACTGAATCATTCTTGCAACAAACTTGCATAGCATCAAACTTGTGCACAAATTGCTCCGTGTAAAGTGGCTTTTAAACTTTAATTTATTTAAGCTCTTCTAACATTTGGGCATCATTATATTTACGTGTTAATTGTCAATTATACCAAGTGTATTATTATCGATTTTACAGTTCAACACTTGCTGAAACTAAATTATAGTCATTTGCTAATCCCTTAATTATTTCGCAAAACTAACAGTTATAGATTAAATACAGGGCGAGTTTTCAATTAATTTCTTCAAGTATAAATAAATGTTCAGATTAGTCAAGTCTGAATGTTTAGATTGGTCTTCAATTCTGAATATTCAGATTAGTTTTAACAGTGTAAATACATATACATGTATGTTTTTTTATACCTTGACAGGTGTGTTTTTAAGGATTTTATCTGTAAGGGACTGTCCATAAGTTACGTAACGCGACTTTTCAAAAAAAATTGACCCCCTCCCCCCTGTGTCACACCTTCCCTCCTAGGCGCGTTACGTAATATATGGACAGCCCCTGAGTAATATACCAAAAGTAGTTCGTTTAACTAAATTAATGACAATATTATTTTTTAAAAGTTAAATTTAATATAAATATACAAAAATTCAATAGTTTTAGCCAACGTTTGAAACTTCTGCTTATACATATCATTTTACATTGTTATTTCTGAATTAAATTTTATTTTATTTTAAAAACCAATGCGAATTGTAAAAACAGACGTATAGCCTTAAGCTACATAGATAATTGGGACATGACAGTTTGTCGCAACAAATAATATCCATGGATATTATTGCATGAAAAAACAGAATAATGCCGTCATCAAGCATTTTGGAAAAAAAATATATTCTTATTATAGTCTTATGTAGGTATAAACCTATTTTTTTCACCAGCAGCCTAAAAGCACATCTTTATTACTGTTCTTTTCATTTGTAGAAATATTATTTCTCTACCTATGACGTCAGAGGTTCTAAAAATAATGAAATTGCACCATGGTTAATAATGAATTTTTATTCAGCTGTTTTGGCATCTGACGTTTCACTTAATTATTAAATCACATTGCTATTTACAAGTGTCTTTAGGCACCAAATTTATTTATTGCATGATAAATCAAAAAATATTAACTAAATTAGTACCTATAAAACATGTTTTACAAAAAAACACTTTGAAAAGTGAAAATCATTGGTCCATCATATTCAACCATAGATTATACAACCCATATATTACCATCATAGATTACTAGAGGTAAAACCACCATATTATTGATTTTTGAGGCAATAGATTCTCCCTCACAGTTTTCGCCTGTCCCCTTATTTCTGGGGGAGTACCAGAATCATCACTTTGCATTTCACTTTCCATTTTTATATATTTTATTACACTTAACACGGAAACACTTTAACTTAATAATTTCAGCAGATCACCAGAAAAATTCTGCCAGAAATGTCAAGTTATTCATTTGTTTTTTAATGGCCGCGAACGGCCAGCGTGATATTTTAAATTTATAAGCTTTTTCATTAAATTTTAGTAAAATAAATAAAAGTCCAAATAAATAAATAGCTAATTAATTGTACTGGTAGTGAAAAAAATACTATATTTTCCACGTGAGTGAAGATTTAACATTATAGACCGCGTCTTGCGGGCTTCGCGCTAACGCGCTCATCCCGCAATTTGACGCAGGTCAAAAATGTTAAACTTCTTTCACTTGGTAAATAATATACTATTAACTCCTTTTAGTTAAACCTTTAAAAAAAAAAAACGAAAAAGCTAAAAAGCTCCCAAGAAGGAGCAACTGCGACTACTACTACTACTATCAATAACTAAAAGAAAATTACATAATCTGGAAATTCATCCATGTTTTGTTAAAAATAATGAGTGACTCCTTATAGTGAAGTTTAATGTTAACTAGGTTAAAATTTATTTTTTTCACTACCAGCCTAAAAGCACATCTTTATTACTGTTTTTTTCATTGGTAGAAATATTATTTCTGTACCTATGACGTCAGAGGTTCTAAAAATAATGAAATTGCACCATGGTTAATAATGAATTTTTATTCAGCTGTTTTGGCATCTGACGTTTCACTTAATTATTAAATCACATTGCTATTTACAAGTGTCTTTAGGCACAAAATTTATTTATTGCATGATAAATTAAAAAATATTAACTAAATTAGCACCTATAAAAAATGTTTTACAAAAAAAACACTTTAAAAAAATCATTGGTCCATCATATTCAACCATAGATTATACAACCCATATATTACCGTAAGGATCATAGATTACTAGAGGTACAACCCCCATATATTGATTTTTGAGGCAACAGATTCTCCCTCACAGTTTTCGCCTGCCCTTATTTCTGGGGGAGTACCAGAATCATCACTTTGCATTTCACTTTCCATTTTTATATATTTTATTACAATTAACACGGAAACACTTTCTAACTTAATAATTTTAGCAGATCACCAGAAAATTTCTGTCAGAAATGTCAAGTTATTCATTTGTTTTTTTAATGGCCGCGAACGGCCAGCGTGATATTTTAAATTTATAAGCTTTTTCATTAAATTTTAGTAAAATAAATAAATAAATAGCTAATTAATTGTACTGGTAGTGAAAAAAATACTATATTTTCCACGTGAGTGAAGATTTAACATTTTAGCGCGCTCATCCCGCAATTTGACGCAGGTCAAAAATGTTAAACTTCTCTCACTTGGTAAATAATATACTATTATTTTAGTCAAACTTCACGTGTGATAAAATTGTTTATTAATGCAGTTTCGTTAACTATTTACGTTAACATCATCAGATACTACTAAAATAACAAAAGGCGGAATAAGAAAAAATTATGAAAAAAGATTTCATTAAAAAACTTACCTAATATTATAAAAACATTTTAAAAAGTTAAAATTAAAAAATTACACAATTTAAACACAATTTAAAACTTAAAAAATAGTAATAAACAAATTAAAAATGACATTGGAGAATGTCAAACAGGGACTTTTGTTTGACATTCTCTAATGTCATTTTTAATTTGTTTATTACTATTTTTTAAGTTTTAAATTGTGTTTAAATTGTGTAATTTTAAACTTAAAAAATAGTAATAAACAAATTAAAAATGACATTAGAGAATTTCAAACAAAAGTCCCTGTTTGACATTCTCCAATGTCATTTTTAATTTGTTTATTACTATTTTTTAAGTTTTAAATTGTGTTTAAATTGTGTAATTTTTTAATTTTAACTTTTTAAAATGTTTTTATAATATTAGGTAAGTTTTTTAATGAAATCTTTTTTCATA
The DNA here is from genome assembly GCA_958510825.1 of Brachypterus glaber. Classification (NCBI taxonomy): domain Eukaryota; kingdom Metazoa; phylum Arthropoda; class Insecta; order Coleoptera; family Kateretidae; genus Brachypterus; species Brachypterus glaber. The sequence goes on from OY294046.1 coordinate 71,848,742, forward strand.
ATTTTTTCTTATTCCGCCTTTTGTTATTTTAGTAGTATCTGATGATGTTAACGTAAATAGTTAACGAAACAGTAATAAACAATTTTATCACACGTGAAGTTTGACTAAAATAAAATAAATTTTAACCTAGTTAAAAGAAAATTTGTGTAATCATTCCAAAAAAACTAAAATTAACAGGATCGCACTGTGTATAAAATTAACAGCACCCTAGAACGCTTAATCAGCTGCATATTTTCTTTTTGGCTGTTTTCACTTTGTTCAATATTTCAATAAAGATTCAATTTTTTGAAGTTGTGAAATATAACACTAGTACCTAGATTTATGATTCGATATAAAACATAAATAGCGTATCGTAATATTTGAAATATTGTAAGCTGTATTATTTATTCTAATATGATCAAAATATAAATTTATTTATATCAAATTTTGGCTTTAACTATTTTATTGCAAATGGATTCATTTCATGGCAAAATTACATAATTTTTTTTTACGTAAAAAAAACTATGATAATATATTGCCAATTATAATTGACGAGTTTACTACCCAAATAGCGTGAGTTCGATTCTCACCGGCGCCGATTTGCCTTTTTCAGTTAATTGATAATTGAAATTTGGCGAAGGCGTAAGTGAAGCGGACACTCCCTATAAATTGGTTCGAAAGTCAATTAAAGCCGGTGGTTCCCCTACTACTAGCCCACACAAGTCCTGGACTTAAAAAATGCTTAATTAAGTAGAATAGTACGAGGTTAAACAAAATGTAAATGTAAATAAATAACTAATAATAGGACTACATCAAAAATAAATATAATGAAAATTTTTCCCTGAATCAATAGTCCGGACATTCATGCTAAATTGAAGAGCTAAAACTACGTGCTAAAGTATGTGAAAGAATAATGGCACATCACAAAAAAATTAATTTCAGGTGGTATCTAAACTAGAGTAAAATTAACAAAAGTACTCCTACATGGTTATTGTAGTTTAAAACAAGGCATTAATTTATGAAATGCTCGACATTATATTGTATAATATTACCTATAGGTAAGATTAAATTTACCATTTACCTAGGTAAGATTAAAATTTGGGAATATTCTTTATTAAAGAATCACCATAGTGATTCTTTAATGAAAAATCTTTCTTTATTATTTTTTAATTTTATAATAAATTTTACTAAACTAGAATAGGCGACCATGACGACCACAACATAATCGTATTTTGGGAGGATTGGTTTGGACTTTGGTGTAGTGGTCTACTGCGTCTGTACATGACAAGTCCACTACAACTAGCGTGAGTTCGATTCTCACTGGCGCCGATTTGCCTTTTTCGGTTAATTAATAATTGAAATTTGGCGAATTCATAAGTGAAGCGGGCACTCCTTATAAAAACTGGTTCGAAAGTCAGTATAAGCCGGTGGTTCCCTCTACTACTAGCCCACACAAGTCCTGGACTTAGGGGATGCTAAATTAGTTAGAATAGTAGGAGGTTAAACAAACAAACAAACAAACATTTTAAACCTTTTTATGAGAGACTGCGCCGATAGGGGTAACTATCCGAACGGGTTAAGGCGTCTGAATCATTATTAGGTATTATTTACCTCGTCCGCTTGCGTGAGTTTGATTCTTACCCACGCACAGTGGGTCATTTCATGGCTCTTATGCTGTTTTTCATTCATTAAAACAAAGAGTATGATATCGATATTAAATAAAAGATTTTTATTATTTTTCCTATAAAATAATTTTAAATTAATTCAGTTAGGTTTTCAATTTTATTCAATGAGATGACTCAACGCTTCTTCTAATTATTATGCATAGTTGAATTAAAATTTATAATTAATAATTATTAATGTAAATTATTAATTAATTAGAATTCAGAGAAGTTTTGTAATTAATTTTACGATTTTTAATCATAATTTCCCAGAAATAATAATCTAGTTTATGTAGTAATACTACAATGTAATATGTATAATCTAAATATAGTTATAACTTTTAGTGATTCATCTTTAAAATGAATTTTCATTTTTTATAATACTTACAAGTACTTATCATCATGATACATCATCCTATAGGATATATTTTTTAAATTAAATCTAATTTATTTTTTCTATTTTGCGACTCTTATAAGCTCATAATCACACGCATTTTGCGTGTTCTTATAGGCCCATAAGAGGTCTCTACTTTTTTTTCTTTTGGGTTGGCAACAGACAAAAGTCTATCTCTTTCTCACGTTTGCCGTGCAATTGTGAACGTCGGTTTAAAGTTTAATTTTCTACAAAATTTTGTGTGTAGGTTATGCCATGTTAAAATTGTGGCTTGGTTACTTGCAGTGGAAAAGAGAAGTAATGACTATAAAATATATCAAAATAATATTCGTTCTTAGAATTTAAAACATGGCGAAAACTGTAATGCCAATTCGAAACTAATCATCAATACAAATGTAAGTTTTTTAAAATGTTAGAGCAAAATAGAAAAAATTGTATAAAGCACTCGTTTCATAACACGTTTTTAGCGCACTAGTACTTTAGAAAACTCACCGCAAGAGGTTCGTTTTCTAAACTTGTACTCGTGCGCTAAAAACGTATGTTATGAAAATAGTACTTTAATATACTAATCATCAATCAATTTTTTGACTGATCATATTAGTTACATTAGTTACAAAAAGATAAATGTATTTTTTATATAGTTCAGCTTAGTGAGATTCAATTCATGAAAAACAGAAGAAAAATATATTGTATGTATTCCCAATTTTAAATTTTAAAGCTGGACAAATATATCCCAATAATAACCTAAAGTTAAGTATTGATATCACTTGATATCAAGTTTGAACCATAAAATACTAAAAAGTCCCTGTTAAATGTTTTTGTTTGGCTATAGGATTTTTGGAACACACGGAAAAAAAGCTAAACTGGAGATTAATAATCTTGAATCAAGCTATGAAGCTATAGCTTTTTTCATTTGAAAATGAAACCTCACGCAAAAGAAACGATTCATTTGTTTTTTAGCGATTTGATTGGATATCAATTTGTCATGGATAACTAGATAAGTAATAAGACAGTAAAAAGAAATACTTTTTGCAATTTAAAATTAAGTATATTTTAATAAATTATTATAATTAGTAACAATCGAATAAAAAATATTGTATAATTCACGGACAAACAGTTAAATTTCGATTTCATAGGTTTAATACCCTCTGGCCGGCCCCGTCGACCGGCCCTCGGCTTCTAAAAACCTACGCAATCGAAAAACTTAACTTTTTGCCCTTGTATTATAAATAACTATATGGATCCATCTGACTTTTAGGCTGTCTAACCTTATGCTGCAGCCTTAAACAGTACCAGCCAGATGGTAAGCTCTTGTTTTATGAAATAATTCGCAAAGAAGCATAAAAAAATATGTTACGTCCGTAGAATTTTAGTTGTTTGATTAAAAAAAAATGTTTTTCTATTTTGCGACTCTTATAAGCTCATAATCACATGCATTTTGCGTGTTCTTATAGGCCCATAAGAGGTCTCTTCTTTTTTTTCTGTTGGGGTGAGAACATATAAAAGCCTATCTCTTGACGTTTTGCATGCAAATGTATGTCGATTTAAAGTATAATTTTTTATAAATTTTTGTTTTTGGGTTATTTTTTACCGTGTTAAAATTGTGAACTGGTTAATTGCAGTAAAAATAGGAGAGATGACTGTAAAATATATCAAAATATAATTTGTTATTAGAATTTTAAACATAGTGTAAACTGTAATGCCAACCCAAAACAAAAATCCCTAAATTAGTCATCAATTTAAATGTAAGTTTTTTAAATTTTAGTGCAAAGTAGAAAAAATTGTATAAAGAACTCGTTTCATATAATGTGTTTAGAGCACTAGTACTTTATAAAACTCGCCGCAAGCGGCTCGTTTTCTAAACTTGTACTCTTGCGCTAAAAACGTATGTTATGAAACTAGTACTTTAATATACCAATAAAATGCTACTCTGGAATGTTTTTTTTTTATTTTAACATTCTTTTTTTCGCCTAGAAACCATATTTTACTCTATGTTAAAATATAGGCATTAAAAATATGGATAATAAAAAATATGTTACTGGCAATTAAAAAAATCTGTTTACAGAGCACTATTATATAGAGTGGTTGGTAATGATTTATTTTCACAAACCACTAATAAAAACATAGCTATACATAGGCGGCCAGTGATTTGATTGCACTATGGTCCGGGGCCCGGACTCCGGGCGATACTCAAAAATGGCATTAATTCGGCTGTTTACGCTATAGGTCAGCCATCCTGTTTTTTTTGTGTTTTAATTTTTGTTTTTCATTACATACCAAATTTTAAGTTTCTACGACCTCCCCTTCGAAAAATGTAAGATAAATGCGTAGTCCATTTTTTTAATATTCGGCCGTGCATTATTTTACGTATTATTTTTTTTTCTTGGCGGTACCGGGGAAATCCCCCCGGGACAAGTTCGTTGCACTGGAAAAGCATTTAACTCAAAATCAGCTTTTTTGGACTACCGGGTTTTTCTCTGTGCTCTTCATATGTAATGCTACGCATTCCATTATATACTATTCACAGTGGATGGTATAATACATTTTCTCAAATAATTAAACGCAAGTCAAAAAAATAAAAAAAAACATTTTTGTTTTTTTTAAGAAATAAAAATATGTTTTCATAAAAAAAATTAACAAAAATTATTTTCAAAAAATAAAAAAAAAAATTATTTATTCTAAAAATGGTTGAACTGATAGTTACTTGACACTGTCAAGTACTTGTCAAGTACTCAAAGTCAAGTTGACAGTTAAAAAAAAGTACTATCAAAATGAAAAAACAAAAGCATAATATCTTCAAAAGGTACGTCTTTTAATGTGAACATTAATAAACCCAAATGTATGCTTAGAACGTTTAAAAATATATAAATGCAATGTTTCTCGTCATTTAGCAAGCATGTTTATTCAGATGAAGCTGCAAATTGGTCCTGCGGGAAACATAAAATCCTCGCGGATTCCGAATGATTGTTAGTAAATTGAGTGTAGTTGAACGACCTTGCTACCACAAATAAATGGTTTATTGCAAGCCAAATGCAAAATTAAACTGAAATTTTAGCGATGACCAGTAATTGCATCAGTGCATTTGCAAAAGGGTTAACACTGCATTTAAATGCAATTAAAATAATAATAACCTTTTTTCTCATCTGAGCAGCAGGGGAGTAATATACGTTTACTTTGGGTTAAAAAAAAATTTTTTTGTCCAGAATTAAATTTTTTGTACCAAAGTGCGTTATATACAATTGTAAACAACTTTTAAAAAGGTCCGTCCGTCTGTCCGTCTGTCCGTCTGTCCGTCTCTCCGTCGGTACACTGATAAAAAATATGTAAAAATTGTTGCCAGTTATGTGAGTTTTCCAGAACAGGTTCTGTATAATTTTATATTGTTATATGAAATAAATTTACCGAACATATTCTGTAAAAAAATATGTAAAATAAGATTTTACGGAATATGTTCTGTAAAAAAATTTATAAGAAATATATATTTACGGAACATATTCTGTAAAAACTACATAACTTAACGTTGAAATATTTTGGAAAGAGTTAAGGAAAAGTTAACCTTATGAAAAAACCTACTTAAACAAAATATAATAACTTTGGCGTCTATTTTTATTGATTCTATGGTCTCCTTAATACTTTTTCAGTATCAGTGGTGTATTACAAAATACGGCATCAGAAAATATTATCTATATTTTAACTCAAGGGCGCAATGTTAATAATATACATTTTTGATTTTTGTTTGTCTTTAAAAGTACAGTAGGTACCACTTGGTGTTATAATTTCGTTTAATAAATACTAAAAAAATATGTCTAACCAGAAACATTTTTTTTCTGCGACTGCTTTAGAATGTAAGCAAATACACACACTTTTCAAACACAGAATGAATCCATTCTGGCTCTAGATACGGTATGATTATTCCGTATCAAGTGTTAGAATATAGTGTAGTGCCATCTCTTGTTTATAAAAGTAAAGAAAACTGTAGCAAAATTAGCAAAAATATATATATATTTTACCATGAAATATTGAATAATTTAATGCAATTTTAAGTTTTGCTTTAAAATTACATAAAGTTTATTAGTTTTTCTTAATATTTGACTAGTTTTTTATCAATTTAGTTCAAAAAATTAAAACTGCTTCATCTATTGTTAAATATTTAATCCTGATATCTGAAACAACAATCTGAAATCAATTTTTGCATTATAATTTGTAAATATGTTCTAAAATTAAATAAAAATCTTTTTTAAGTACTGATTTGATAAAATTATTAAATAACATTAATTGCTTTATTTAAAAATATGTGTTTTGTTGCATTTACAATGTCGAGTCACAAAAAACATTGTTTTTGACCTTGTCCGCAGTTTAAAGCCTTACAGTGTTTCATATTTGCAGTCGAAGAAAAAGTATAGTCTACAACACGCGCTCGCGGGACCGTCATACGCTCGCGCGGAATATTGTCTATTCCATGTCTAGTTGTATATAAAGAGCGGTCCAAAAGTCACCCCCCCTCTTAACTTTTGAACCAGTTGAGATATGGACTTCAAATTTGGAACTTTTAAATAAGACAACTTAAACTATCTTTTAGCATATATTTAATACTTTCAGCTCTTAATATGTGTGTAGGGGGGCATGGGGGTACATTTTTTTAAATGGAAAGGGGGGTCGTGTAATACATCAGTTTAAAGCTTATAAAATTCTCCATTTAACTCCATATTTTTAAATTAAAAAAAAAATTCCTCTAAAAAAAAACAAATAATTTTTTAAAAATGCCTAATTTCATCATAAAAAATGTTATTTATACTTTTAAACTAATTTTTAATCGAATGTTTTAACACAAAAAATTGAAAAAGTCCAAACCTTAAAAAACATTTTTAAAAAATTTAAAAATGTCAGTTTAAATAGAGAATTTTATAAGCTTTAAAATGATGTATCATACGATCCCCCTTTCCGTTTAAAAAAATGTCCCCCCATGCCCCCCTGCCCACATTTTAAGAGCTGAAAATATCAAATATATGCTAAAAGATAGTTTAAGTTGTCTTATTTAAGAGTTCTAAATTTGAAGTCGATATCTCAACTCGTTCAAAAGTTAAAAGGGGGGGGGGGGTGACTTTTGGACCGCACTGTATAACAAAAAGCAATGCCCTCTTCCTACATATTTACACTACATGTGCATAATTCGCATTGGAAAAAATTACTGATGAGAAATGTGCTTAAATCATTTTATTAGTTATATGAATGAAAATAGTTCATATACATGACACTAATGACAAATTAAATAACGTTGCATGTTTTTACTGGTAATAACCGACATACTAGGTTTATTTACTTTTTTATGTTGGTAATTGAAATTCATTACTTAGGGGTGGTATTAATTTATCTAATGAACTTATATGGGCATCCGGGGAGTACTAATTTTAAAAACCATTTTAAAATACATTAAATTTCGTGATAACGATCATAAAAAATTTTAAGTTACGCTTGTCTCGGGTTAGGGGAAAGTTAAATAAAAAACAGTATTAGATCAGCTTACTGGTTTCGGGCATATATTTACCCTTCTTCAGAGCTAGAATATAAATGGTACATTTTAGAAAGCAAAGAAACATTAAGAAAAAAAAAAGGAAAAAACAAAAAGTTAAATAATAATTTAAAAGCTAACAAACACAAAACACAAATGTTGTACATGAATTATTGAAAGTCAGAGAAAGAGCAAAAACCTCTAATATTATAAATTATAAACATACTGTATAGTAATAGGAAGTATTGTTTATTATTTGGTAAGTATATCTAACTATAAAACACAAAAACCGCAAAACAAAAACGTAAAAAAACTATATAATACAAACACTTACCATCAATCTTTAATATTAATCAACAAAGCTAATTCTGAGTCATCTAAAAATCTATATTTATTTGAAATATTAAAAACTTTTTAAAAATTATAACAATAAAACGTTTTTTTATTTAACTTTCCCCTAACCCGAGACAAGCGTAACTTAAATAATTTTGGGAAAAGAACTATTTATATTATAAAAATTTTTATTTTACAATTTGGAAGAAAACCATTAATATATTATAAAATTTAATCAATTAAGCTAATTTTGCAGAAATAAAAAAACGAAAATTGCCAAATATGGAACTAAGACTTTCCTTTTGGGAAGTCGGTAAATACATTAAAATTCGTTTAAACTCGACTTTTGTATTTGAACAAAATAGTTATAATACAAGGGCGAAAAGTTAAGTTTTTCGATTGAGTAGATTTTTAAAAGCCGAGGGTTGGCCGATAGGGCCGGCCCGAGGGTAATAAACCTACGAAATCGAAATTTAACTTTTTGCCCGTGTATTATACAATATTTTTTATTTAATTGTTACTAATTATAATAAATTATTAAAATAGAGGAAATGCGCCTAATTTCGGATGGTTTCCAAATTTCGGATAGTAGTGTATTTAAGATACTGTCTGCAAAGGTAAACAGAAACCAACTTTTATGTAAAGCCAAAAGTCAAACTAAATCCGTCCTGTAATATGATAACGGTAGAGCTTCTCCCCTTTAAATGGCAGCACAAATCGTTTATATTGTAAATGGCAGTTTTGTGCTCAGTTGCATTATTATGCTTGTTTATTTTATAAATAATCGTTATAAAAGTTCGTGATTCTGTCTTGGGTAAGTTATGATGTTAGTTAAGTTGATCCACTATTCATAATTAAGCAATTTAAAAACGTAAACATTCTACAAATTTCTAATCTAAAAAGCAGAAAGTTGCCTAATTTCGGATAGACCATTTTTGTGCATTTGATTCCCAATTTCGGATATCCGCAAGGTAATTATTATTCAGGATAACCAACCATTAATTATTATTTTTATAATGATACAACAAACTAAGATAAAATTTTTTGAAAAAACGAAAATGACCTAAGATACTAAGATATTCGAAATTGGGAATCTAAAATTATAGTTCCTATAGTATTTCGTAGAAAATCGCTTAATGATTAAATTACGTCTTAAATGTGAAGGAATAACAAGAAACATAAGCAATGGGATGCAGATCTACTCTTGAAAAATTTTTTTCGGATATGTCCGAAATTAGGAGCCCTTTTTCAAATGCACAAAAATGCGCTGATTTTTTTTAACCGTGTTTTTTGGAAAAAATAAACTGTAATAAAATTGCTTTTATAATAAATCATGGTTCGCTATAATAAGTTGTATCTGGTTATATAAAAAAAATATCAAAAAGTAATACCGAGTATTAAATATTGAATACATTGTAAATGGTATCCGAAATTAGGCGACTTTCCTCTATACTTAATTTTAAATTGCAAAAAATATTCCTTTTTCCTGTCTTATTACTTATCTAGTTATCCATGACAAATTGCTATCCAATCAAATCGCTTAAAAACAATTGAATCATTTCTTTTGCGTGCGCTTTCATTTTCAAATTAAAAAAACTTGGTGATTAATTTCTGTTAAAATGTGTCTGTTATGAAAATAATAATACTTCCAAAACTGTTCTATGAATATTATAAATATTTAAATTGATTTTACAACGTAATTTTGTGTTTTTAATTTATTTTAGTGGATGAATACAGATTATTCAGTTAACATATATTTTGGGGTTATGTTATAGAAGAAATTATTTTGTATGAAATGATTATAATATCTGTATCTGGTCAAAAAGAACAGTTAGTTCAAGACCAAAAGTGACCAAAAGGTCATATTTCTTTATAAATATTACAGTGAAGGTAAAGCATCTTCTTTTAAAAAGCTTAAAAATAACAAGATTTAGTTATCGGGCGAAAAAACAAAGTTCAACTTTTCGCCCGTAAAACAAAAAGTGTCACTTTTAGAATCAATCGAACAAAAACAAATTTTGAAAAGACACCATAGATACCGAATTTTTTAAAATTCTTGCTACTTTTCATTATATCCACATATGATAAAAAGTAATTTTCTAATCCTACAAATATCCATCCGTGAATACATTTTACTACAGCGAAAGTTGTTAGTCGCAATTAACAGTTAGTATTTTTATCCAGAAGTGAAAAGTATAAAAAGCAAATACCTAAGGGGATATGTTGCATTTTTGAAAATATTGAAATAATTCTTAATTACCGTTTTAGAAACGACCTGTATAATACAGAAACTTAATTTATTATTCCATCAATCTAATTCTACGTCTAACCACACTTTAGTGGTAATATGTGCTTGAGACACACAAGACTTCAACTTGCTACCATTCAAAGTCTCCAGACTAGGAGAGGTATGAGTAGTTGTCTACATCTAACAATAGATGGCACACAAGTCTACGTCAATCTAATGACTATATTCCTTTTGCGAATAAAGTCTAAAAACGTTTTCTTAATCAGCGTGCAGAGTTGACTCTTGGTACTGAAAAGGGTCAGCATCCCGAAACTGTCAGTCTACCAATATCACTCTGTACGATGTTTATTACTATAATTTTGTTTAAAATTAAATATTTCTGTCCTTACAGGAACTTAAATTTTGATTTTGACAAATGAACAAAAGAAAGGTCTAGATTCCATTTAAGTCTCGAGTTATCCAATACATTTCTAAAAAGATAGTTCTCCAAGTTGGAAGCTCAAATACGTTTCTTTTGTTATTCTCTTCACAACTCATCAGCCAGAAGAGTTTTAAATGTTCGAAATCATCAAAAATTTACCTAAATGATTTTTTTACATGATGGTAGTAGTTACTAGTACTTTGCGGGTAGTTTTTTTTTGTTAACTTCAACAGTTGTACTAACATATGCATTCATAATACATTACGTTTCAATAAAACATATGGATATAAAATAATTATAAATCAATGTTTGTTGGTACAACTGGTGAAGTTAAATACGCGAAACAACCGTATCGTAATGAATCCAGCAATGCCTCGAGTTACCTAACCATGAGGTCAGCTACTCTCCTCCCTGTCAAATCTGCTTGATTTTATAGTGAAGCTTACCAGGCAAGGAAGCTGCACTCTTCTCTTTGAAATATTGTACCTCAGCCTAATTAACCCCTCACACCAGCCTAAAGTTTTTTCCTCCCTCTTATATACACGGTGTATTTGAAATAGCATAGGAAATGATGACATAACAGATGATTCTACATCATAAAATATGACAAAAAGTTCCTATAAACATGTCTAAAAATGCGTCATAAGGGAGCTACGCCCCTTTGAAAGTTGCTAAAAAATCGATTTTTATTTAATAACTCAGGAACCCTTTGAGATATATCAACGAGGTTTTGAACGTCAACTAATCCTACCCACGCCCGTTTGTGTGTTATATTTTCATGTACTTATTTCAACCAGGGGTGTGCGAAACGGGGGGGGCTTATCAGTTTTTTATCCCAAACTTTTTTCTGTGTAACTTTTTTGCAATTATATTTTTGAAATATGATTCCTCAGGTCAAAATACATAAAAAAGGTACTCTTGTTGTAATACTGTAGGATTAACCGTTTTCGAGAAAAATTCATTTGAAGGTGAAATTTCACGGTTCGAGGACGAAAAATTAAATACTAAAATGTAGAAAACCTAAATTTTAATGATGCAGGACAAATGTACATTAAAAACTAAGAAAAAAACCTCATATACAGGTACTTCAAAAAATCAATCCTAATGTCGTCTCCTAAATATGCACCATTTTTAAAAGGCCATGGTAGCTTTAAACGCGTTTTTTCGACCTACATGTATGGAAACTTTTTTTCTTAGTTTTTGATGTAGAATAACATTGCATCATTAAAATTTTGGTTTTCGACATTTTAGTATTTAATTTTTCGTCCTCGAACCGTGAAATTTCACCTTCAAATGAATTTTTCTCGAAAACGGTTAATCCTACAGTATTACAACAAAAGTACCTTTTTTATGTATTTTGACTTGAGGAATCATATTTCAAAAATAAAATTGCAAAAAGTTACACAGAAAAATGTTTGGGATAAAAAACTGATAAGCCCCCCCCCCCCGTTTCGCACACCCCTGGTTTAAATAAGTACGTGAAAATGACATACAAATATGGGCCTTATTAGGATTAATTCACGTGCAAAACCTCGTTAATATATCACAAAGGGTTCCTAAGTTATTAAATAAAAACCGATTTTTTTAGCCAATTTCAAAGGGGCGTAGCTCCCTTATGACGCATTTTTAGACATATGTTTATAGGAACTTTTTGTCATATTTTATCATGTAGAATCACCTGTTAAAATTTCCGATGCTATTTCAAATACACCCTGTATTAGTCACAGTTGATCATTTTTAATACTCATTCTTGTGAGGTGCTTATCCCTACACCTTACAGATCTAAATCGTATTGTTTTTCTGTGAAAAAAATAATGCCTGTACGCTGTATTTATTAAAATTATTATTATACAATTTTTTTTATGACTCTACACAAATGTGTGGGCTTTTACTTAGGCTTAATATTGCACGACTTTATCTTAGTAGACAGACGTAGCTCTTTGGCTTTCCAAAACAATCTTTGATCTACCTGCACCTGCTTACAGTTGTCCAAGAAACCGTGTCTCGTAACTGGAGGCTGAAAATATATTAATGTTATGACGGTTTTGCTTTACTTGAATAGTAGAACGTATTTTAAGACTATATTCTGTAGTGTGAAGCATCACGTATCTTCGGGACTTTTATTATTTGTAATCCTTTACATACTTTAAGAAGCATTTAAAAAAGATTTGTCATCTCCTTCCCGAAATGGCAGCGCTGAGAATGTGCCAGATCTCGACACCATTAAAATTCAGTGCCTCGTAACGAGAGAAAAACTCAACTTTTTTTCAAGTCTTTTGTACAAAGAAGTCTTAAGCGAATAATAGTAAAATTCTACCATTTTATGAAAATCGCTTCCTAAAGGTGTCTTTAAATACAGGGTGATTTACAAACAGGTTTCGAGAAAAATAAGTCCTTTCTCTTCTTGAAAAAAGAGTTAAGTACCTTATACTAACTGGTTCGGAACGTATGTAGTTGCGATTGAGCACTGCGCAGTTGCAACTGCTTTGGTTCCGAGATTATCGAGAATATTTTTACCAGAGTTTGTCAAAGACTTTAGTAATATCCAGTAGGATAGGATCAACGGGTTCGCACCTAGTTCATTAGTTATTAGTAGACCTCGGGAGTTAGCGAGCTGTTCATACGTTCATGAGCGTAGCATAAATTTAACACTGCTGAAAAGCGAGCGAAGACGGCTGTCGGACAGCTGTCCCCACTCTATAACACCGCGCACTGCAGTGTATCTATAAAAAAAGTTAAAAAATATGACAAAAGATGAGTCATAGCTCGCAAATCCCCGACCTGTGGTTATTAGTTGACACACAATAAACGAGCCACCAGATGGACTGTGGACTCCATGGGGAGTGCTTACCTCGGAAACTGAATTGCCCTGGTCTAGGAAGGAAACTAGCTTTATGGGATGGACATCCTTAAAAAAAGTGGGTGCTGTTGATGACTATTAAGTCTGAAATTTTCAGGGCTTTGGAAAAAGTATCGCATTCTGAGAATATTGAAATCCTGTTTCGTGATGGTGTTATTGAGGGATATTTTAAGGATTTTAATTGGAATTTGTTCTGGCCAGAGGCTTTATTTTTTGTAATACTTTTGATGATAAGTTTTATTTTTGTGAGGTTATTTGAGGTTAACATTAAATTACAAATATATATATATATGAAGAGGACTTCGTTTTAATTAAAGAATGGTTTGACTTTAACCTATTGACCTTGAACATAGATAAAACTATGTTTATGCCATTCGGTTCGTACAAAAATAGTCTTCCTTCTTTCAACACTTTAAATTTTACCAGGTCTCAATTTTCAATAAAGCGCGTATCATCTGCAAAATTTTTGGGAATAACTATTGACCAGCATCTCAGATGGGACTTTCAAATCGAAGAAATAACTAAAAAAATAAGATGTTTTATTCCTTATTTTAAAATTTTAAGAAATATTTTAAACCTGAAGAACTTAAACACAGTTTATAGTGCATTAGTTGAGTCCCATCTGAGATATGGTATACTGGGTTGGGGGGGAGTTTATCAAAATATTCTAGAAAACCTGGAAATGACACAGAAAAGAATCCTGAAAGTTATGTTCAGTATACCCATTACCTTCCCGACAGATGAACTTTTTACACTAGGTCAAAAAATGGACTGTAGGCAACTCTTTTTCTTCTCGTTAGCATCTCATACATACACTTTAAAAAAAGAAGTCAAAACATCCATTACAAGATCTAATAATTTATTACCTGAACCCAAAGTTCTTAAAACAATTGGCCAGCGCAGTAGCAGAGTTCTAGGACCAAAAGTTTTCAATTCCTTACCAGACTATTTAAAACAAGCTCAATCAATTTATGTTTTTAAAAAGATGTGTAAAGCTTATATTTATGAAATACCTAGGAAGAACATTCGCAATATAGTCGACTTAAAGAATATATTTAACCTAATTTATTAATATACAGCTGAATAATTTCATTTTCATGACCATTATCATAGGAGTTTACCTTGATAAAATTTACTTGCCTTTGATATACCCAACCAATTTTCCAATCATATATTAATTATTTAAATATTAAGTTAATTAATTAAAAAAATAAAATAAAATAAAATAAAAAAAAAATAACTACTAAATAAAAAAAAAACAAACTGGCTTTTCCAAATTTATTTATTAAACTTGTATTCTTATTTTTAACTATGTATTGTAATTCTTATTTATATATTGTATATTGTACTTAGAGCACATACAAATGTTCTTACATTTACGTGTCTTTAGCATATTTATTGTAACCAGATTTTTACAATAAATATTATTATTATTATTATTATTATTATTATATAGACCACCTTTTTAAGGCCTCTTATAATTCGAGTAAAGATTCAAGTCGCTTGCAAAACAACTTTACACTAAGATATTTCAAAAACGCTTAGACACAGAGACTCTAAATTGGGAGCAAAGATTTTAACATCAATGGTATTTGAGGTAAAAATGGCTTTATATGCCAAATGATTTTAGAAGGGTCTGGCTGACCCCCAACAGGTTGTAAAGCCGTAAAAAACTAGGATAGAGAGAGATTATTTTTTAGAAGGACCACTAGTCTAGTTTCTATCTTCGATAATAATAGACTAAAATGCATAGGGATAATTATAGGGTCTTTGGCATACTTGATATGACTTAACAATTATAATCAAAAAAAGACTTACCCAAGATCTCTGTAGATTCTTAGGAATGAGAGCTCTCTTGTTGAAATAGTTTTATCTTCGAATTATCCTTGAAGATGGTTTAAAATGTGGAACATTCACATGACACTAAAATATTATTAAACGTTTAATTTAGTTGTACGCGAC
Organism: Brachypterus glaber; assembly: GCA_958510825.1. Classification (NCBI taxonomy): domain Eukaryota; kingdom Metazoa; phylum Arthropoda; class Insecta; order Coleoptera; family Kateretidae; genus Brachypterus; species Brachypterus glaber. The sequence continues at coordinate 71,864,109 of OY294046.1, forward strand.
GTAATTTTAGAAACAAATTATAATAATAAGATCCCGCAGGTTCGCTGTCATGATCAATAGAGATTTCTCCCGTTAGATTAGACAGGGACAAAAGTTCTACCCAAAAAGGATAGAATACATACATTCTCTCGCACTTCCACCCAACCAAACTAATTCTGTATTTGTTCTTTGTTGAACAAATACAATATTTACTTGGCCGGAGGAAAAGTGTAACTATTTATTTTTATTAAAGAAATTACTGGCGCCATCTAAATTTTAGTAGAATTATCTTATTCTACAGATTCACATTAGCTATGTTCGTTCGTGCCGCTCAGTGCTACACTTTCCGGCCAACCAAATAAATACTGTATTTGTTGTATGAAAAACAAATACAGTATTTATTTGGTTGGCTGGAAAGTGTAGCACAAATGAGATAGAGATAGGGTAGATGTATTTTGTTTCATAACTCTAGTTGTAGAGAGCTCTATTACATACTGATTTTTGTGTTGTATTCACACCTGTTGACAGAGGCAGTGGACGAGTTCGTTATCTTCTTTCTTGGGGGGTGTAAGCTTATTTGAAAACAACCGCCAAGTACATATCTAATGTATGGAACCTTATTTATTTTATTTTATTTATTTAACTATGCTTTATTTAACAAATGGGTTCTTAAAATATCGTAGTGTAAATTTGTTCTGCAAGCAACTTGCATCTTTACACGAACTATACGCCACCCTCACTAACTATTTTTTTAAAAATAGGAAGAAAAGTACAACGAAGCAGTTAAAAAGACAGACACTTAAATATGTAATAATAAAAATGCCGACCCCGGTGGCGCAACGGTTAGCGCGTTTGATTACGGATCCCGGGGTTGTGGGTTCGAGCCACACATAGAGAGTGTAGTGGTGTAAATAGTCGGTAAATGAAACTACGATGACTAACTGTAATGTGGGTTGCAGGTGAAACTATAAACACATTTTAGGGTGGATGCGAGTTCTGTTGAGGACCGTGCTTCGGAGGGCACGTAAAGATGGCGGTCCCGTAAATTAGGCCATAGCAGCGTAAAACGACGTTAAACAGTATAAAACAAACAAACAATAATAATAAAAATAAAACGATTTGTTGGTTTGCAAGGTTTAAAACGTTATCTTTATTTTGGATAGGTAACAATATTAGCCACGTACTGTATGTAAATAAAGATTGAATAATAAAATACAAAGCATTGAGAGAAACATTAAATTTTTGCATTAAAAATTCACACTATAAAATAATAAGCAATTTTGACTAACAATGTAGTGTTTATTAAGATATAAAAAGTAATAAGGATAGAAGTTTTTAATTTTAAACAAAATTATAAAAATATTAATTTATTATTTCATCAATCTATTTTCTAATCATCGTACAGAGTGATATTGGTAGACTGACAGTTTCGGGCTGCTGGCCCTCTTCAGTACCAAGAGTCAACTCTGCACGCTGATTAAGAAAACGTTTTTAGTCTTCAACTTGCTACCATTCAAAGGCTCCAGACTAAGAGAGGTATGAGTAGTTGTCTACATTTAGCAATAGATGGCGCACAAGTCTACATCAATCTAATGACTATATTCCTTTTGCGAATAAAGTCTTAAAACATTTTCTTAATCAGCGTGCAGAGTTGACTCTTGGTACTGAAGAGGGCCAGCAGCCCGAAACTGTCAGTCTACCAATATCACTCTGTACGATGATTAGAAAAAAGATTGATGGGATAATAAATAAAAAGTAATCGTATTAAGTATTTAAATTCGTAAAGGTATTTTTAAATAAATTTGCTGTATTAAGGGAAGGTCCAAAATGATCAAAAATTGCGTTACGTAATACTTGAACGTTCCTTAGCAGTAGTTTTTCGTCAAAGGTCAGAGGTATTAATACGCAAAAACAATCCTAACGAAATTTAGTCCAAAATTGTCGGATTATAGAAATGTTTATACAAATTAATGCAGCCCTTGCGACTTTACAATCACGCTGAAAAAACTCTGGAAACATTCTAATAACATTTTGTAATCATGCTGTTACCAGAGTATTTCCAGAGTGTAAAACCCACTTTGGATCTACTGTGAATCAAGCCTGGAACCACTCTGATTCAACTCTGACAAAATGGCACAAAACCACTCTGGAAACACGTTGGCAGCAGAATGTTTTAATAATAATAATAATAATAATAATAATAATAATAATAATAATAATAATAATAATAATAATATATCATTTGTTTAATGGGAGGCATTGTTTAATTATAAAAGCAAAAAATACATCGTATTTAAATGCAGAGAGAGCATAATATTAATTATATTTTTCATTTCGAGAATGCACCGGAGAATTAAAAATGTTTCAATAAAAATGTAACAAGTTGAAAAAAAAAATAAACATGCCAACAGAATAAAAGCTTAGTTTGTGGCAATTAATAATTCTTATCATGTAGAAAATTAAGAACAAAGGGTTAGTGCGTTTTCACTCCTACACCCTTCGCAGCCATACCACAGAAGAGTGCTTTAATGTGACTTTTTTTTCTGCCCAGAAAAAAGTGGATGCACAAATCTGCCTTTCTAAGCTGAAAGGTCCTATCTATATAGGTTTAACATACATAGATAGGACCTTTCAGCTTAGAAGGCAGAATTCCGGTAAACATTTTTTTCTATGACTGCTTTAGAATATAAGCAAATACACACACTTTTCAAACACAGAATGAATCCATTCTAGCTCTAGATACGGTATGAATATTCAAGTGTTAGAATGAGCACATGTAGTGCCATCTCTTGTTTATAAGAGTAAAGAAAACTGTAGCAAAATTAGCAAAAATATATATTTTTTACCATGAAACATTGAATAATTTAATGCAATTAAAAGTTTTGCGATAATATTACATAAAGTTTATTAGTTTTTCTTAATATTTGACCAGTTTTTTATAAATTTAGTTCAAAAAATTAATACTGCTCCATCTATTGTTAAATATTTAAACCTGATATATGTCACAACACTGACATAATTTTCAATTTTTGCATTATAATTTGTAAATATGTGCTAAAATTAAATAAAAATCTTTTTTAAGTACTAATTTGATAAAATTATTAAATAACATTAATTGCTTTATTTAAAAATATGTGTTTTGTTGCATTTACAATGTCGAGTCACAAAAAACATTGTTTTTAACCTTGTCCGCAGTTTAAAGCCTACGGTGTTTCATATTTGCAGTCGAAGAAAAAGTATAGTCTACAACACGTATGGAATAGTCATTCCGCGCTCGCGGGACCGTCATACTCGCCTACCGGCTCGTATACTAATTATAGAATATACTATTTTCTACGACTATATAGAACATTCCGTAAGCGCTGACAGTATATGAAAATTCTTACAGTATATTGCACATTCCGTAAGCGGTTGACGGTATATGACACATACCGTAAGGCTTTTATTTTTAGCTAAATCAACGAAATAATACATAATTTATTATAAAATATTAAATTATTAGATGAAAATTAAATTATTGGATGTAAATTAAGTCCAAACAATATCAAAAATAATTAATCTTACATTTTAGTATATCAATGCTTAAATTTCATTATAAGTATCAATACAATAAGAGCGATCATCGGTCAAGAAAAAGAAATCGGCTTAAAACTAATGAAACTAAAGGGCGGAAATTATTATGATTTCTTTTGGCATACTAAAGTTTATTTTTTTAAGGTATAGTTATTTTTAACCTTCCCGCTTGTAAACAATATCGAAATTACCATAGCAACGTAAGATACGCATGCGTCGTAAGCGAAATGACTAGGCCCAATTTACACAACCGTAAAACGTTGACGTGCCATTAACGAGAACAAAACAATGGTTTATTCCTCTAAATTATTGGAATAAAAGCGATTTTATAAGCAAATTTTGTTACTACAGGAATACAAAAGTGTTTTTAGCAACAGCTTTATCAATTCTCTTTTTTTTACATCAAAACATCATAAAAACAAAGTAAGTAAACAAAAATTATAAATTTTTGTTATGTTAAAATTCAAAACAAGCCACATGCTTCAGTGTAATTGGAGTTTGTGGAGTATTTAGCGGCAAATTTAAAATAACTATACCTTAAAAAAATAAACTTTAGAATTTAAATAAGGAGATTATTTTTTAATTACACAACTATATAAAAAAATGTTAAGAACTTTTGCGGAGGTCATTGTATTCTTATGTATTTTGAGAGGCCTAATCCGAATTCGAGGTCAAAATAGCACCTCATCCGATTAGTTTTGGAGATAACCTCAAAAAACTTTATTTTTTTCGAGTATGGAAATACGGTTTTTTGAGGTTATGTCCAAAACTTACCGGATGAGGTGCTATTTGACCTCAAATTCGAATTCAGCATCTCAAAATACATAGGAATACAATGTTTTTCCAAAAAGTCCTTTTTTGTGTGGCTGTGTTATTTTTATGTCTATTTCATTACATTAAAAAAAAAACTAAATTAATTAGCTTTTATTTATACGGCAAAAGCAATTTAATTTTTCATAATTACAACGCTTTAATATAAAATTAATTAATAACATTTAAAATAATTTATTTATTTATAGACATAGATTTACAAAATTGAAATGAAATTAATTAAAAATTTCGAAATGATTTATATGCATTTGATGTCCATAATAATAGTCTTTTGTACTGATTCATAATTTCAATTTATTAATCATCAAAGAGAGAGAGAGAGAGAGAGAGAGAGAGAGAGAGAGAGAGAGAGAGAGAGAGAGAAAGAGCCTTATTGTCACTTGATGCATTAGATCATATATACATAGATATGGCATTAATGTTGATTTGTTTTATGTAGAACATATACAAAGCCAATTGTAAACAAACCACTATAGCGGTGAGGTTGCTAGGAGGTGAAGTATAACATATTTGTTAACAAACCACTATAGCGGTGGGTGGTGACCAGAAGCGGGAAGGTGAAATTTACCTGCATGTCGCAATGTAAACATTTCGGTTTGGGTGAACTCAAGGCACATCTATGTATATATGATCTAATCTTGATGCTGTGGCTATCATATTTAACGGGAGCCATAGTGACTGAAAGTTGATTTTAAAACAGGAAAGGCAATGACCATATTTTGCACCCCTAGCCTCAAAAAGCATATGACTAAAAAAACGCCATCTATTGCACTTATGAATCCCTGAACTGAGCATTGGCCTAATAATTTTTAATAAATTATAGGCCATGGCTCCCTTGACCATGCCAGGTGTATAGTCCAAAACAGACTTTGACTGCCTGTCTAAGCGGTATGGTTATGGCACAAAATGGATAGATACAATATTAAATAAGATACTTTGACGCACGGATCTGTGGCTATGGGGAAAATGTTAGGAATGTGTGTGCAAGTGAGAGGCCCGTTGTAGGCACGCACGCCTTATAACGCTTTTGACGGAAAGAAGAGAGCGCGAATGATTCCTCCCCCTTTCGTCGGGGACTTTGTTTCATGTGGAGAACTATGTAGTATTATACTGCGGCAACAGTTTATTGTTTTTCACGCGGGGTGAGAATAAAGTTATGTTATGGTAAAAAAAAAGTTTCTATTTTGACTTATTTATTCTTTAAGGTCTATAAATTCCGAAAAAAATTATTTTTTTAATTTCATACTATCCGTCCGTCAAAGGTCATACCATTTAACAGGTCAAAATTAAACTCTAAACCTGAGGTTTTTAGGAAACTGCTCAAGGGTTTTCTCTACTCTCCCAAAAAAGTGGTTTACTGATAAAAACAAAAAAAAAAACGAAAAGTTCGCTAAGAATGGATTTTCTATCTAATGATGTTGCTTTTTTGTATAACTTGTCAATACTATTACAAGATTTTATGTTAACTGTTGTTCTTAATTTTTAAGAGTAAAAAACTGTGAGACAATGAAAGTTCAAATAAAATCTAGTAATAGTAAAACCTTTAAGCAAAAACGTCATTACTATGGTCTGTTTTTTCAAGCAAGATAGTAAATTGAAAATCGCACAGTAATTATTTTTACAACAGGTTTGAATAGTATATGTTTATGTATAGAATATAGTATTGTTTTATAAAATAAACTACGCAGTATATTCGCACATAAAATATTCGAAACTGTTTTGAAAATATTCACTGTGCGATTTTTAATTTACTATCTTGCTGAAAAAACAGATCATAGTTTTACACGAAAAAATCACGCAAGGGCGTATTTTTTTGAAATTTTGACTAAGGCCAGTTATAATTACATATATTATGGGTTAATTATACATATACACCAAAAATAAATGTAACTGATTATAAAAACGAGATTTCACGAGATACTAAGTGCGGCGGAACTCTATTATTTTCAGCTACTTCTTTATTTTTCTAAAAGCGAAAATAATGAGCCAAAAACATTTGTCTAATAACAGTGTCCGACAAGATAAATATTTGTAAACACGTACCATGTCTTTTTTAATACAGACTTTGCACCAAAGGGAGAGCAGACAGGAGAGAGTTATTGAGCAATTTAAAAGTAATAGAGCAGCACGTTTCCTACAGGAAAAATATACGTTATTTTGTTGACATGAGTAGTATGTTAAAACTAATAAATCGTTACCTTCAAAAAAATACGTTTGCTTAGAATGTTCCAAAATATAATAAAAATGTAAGTCAGAAAAATTCACACGTTAATCTCTATTCGAGTCTATACAGTATTGTCGCGATAATCCGAATGACGCGGTTATACGAACAATACATGTACTTATGTTTTAAATTATTTTATTTTAATATACATAGACTAATTTCGTTGACCTTAACATGTCATATGTTAATTAGAAGCTTTTTATCGGTATAGGTTTGTTTAAGCTCCTCCTTAGAAACATGCGAGGATCTTGACCTTAAGATTCTTATTTTAAATTATTGTTTTTTAAAGTAAAAAAGGGGTGAAATATTTAGATCTCGAATCAGTCCTGCAAGGTATCTTTTCGTGTTAGTTAAAAAGTGTAAAAGTGAAAATATAGTTTAACAGTAACTTCAGGGGATTTTTTATCCACCTGTTAAGAATAATTTAAATAATTATTCTTCGATTAAAAATACTAAATATTTTTTATATTTTCTTTCTTGAACTTTGAAATCTTTTGGGAATAGTCAAGTCCGTCAGAGATCCCACTTTTTTAATTTTGTGTGACTGTGTTCTCTGCAACTAAAAATCCGATCCCAAAAGGTTCTTCTTAAAACATTTTTATTTTTTTAAGGAGAATTAAATAGCATTGAAAAAATATATATGTTTCTATTTAAAAAATAAAGTTGCCCTTGAAATGACCTTGAAAACGTAAATATCCGTAAATAAAAATAAATACGCCATTTTGTTTCCCGCATTAAAATAAACAGCTTTTGTTCTACTTTTTTTTTCTAAAATGCATAGTAATCAAGATATTTGAAAGTTTCAGGTCAAAAAAATTACGATAAGGATAAGGAACTTTTTCTCAGCGGTCTAAGGCATCGATATAGCATTGACACTGAGTTAATGATCGTGAGTTCAAACCTCACTGGCGCCGATTGCCTTTTTCAGTTAATTAATAATTGAAATTTGGCGAAGGCGTACTCCCTAGATATATTGGTTCGAAAGTCAATTAAAGCCGGTGGTTCCCTCTACTACTAGCCCACACAAGTCCTGGACTTAGGGGATGCTTAATTAAGTAGAATAGTACGAGGTTAAAAATAAAACATAAAACAAACATATATTGTCCCGATTATCGAGACATGATAAATACACAAAAATGTTTTCGCGGAAATTAGTTTTTTATAAATAAAACTCAGAAAAACGTAAACATGATTAAAAATTCAAATGTTTCAAAGTAAGGGCATATCCACAGGCTCACATAACAACATAGTAGATAACAATGAGATGTCGTGATTGGCTTGATGTGCTGCCATGTATCTTGTAAGCCAATCACGGCATCGCATTTTTATGTTTTATGTTCTTATGCAAACTTCTGGATAGGCCTTAAACCAAAATTAAAATAATTTCGAATAATAACCAAACCAAATTGTCATAAAAATCTTAAACAATGTTTTACATTAATTATAATTATAATAAAAAAATAAAACGACGCTAATAGCATAGGTATTTTTTTCTATGGCGATTTCTCCCGTTAGATTAGACAGGGACAAAAGTTCTACCCAAAAAGGATAGAAGACATACATACACTCCCACTTCCACCCAACCAAACAAATTCTGTATTTGTTTTTTTTTTTTAACAAATACAATATTTACTTGGCCAGGCGAAAAGTGTAACTATATTATTTTTATAAAAGAAATTACTGGCGCCATGTAAATTTTAGTAGAATTTCCGGCCAACCAAATAAATACTGTATTTGTTGTATGAAAAACAAATACAGTATTTATTTTATTGGCTGGAAAGTGTAGCACAAATAAGATAGAGATAGGGTAGACATTTTTTGTTTCATAATTCTAGTTGTAAAGAGCTCCATTAAATCGTATTAAAATGCACATTAACTTTAAAATAAGATAAATTCAATTTTATTTGGTAAAAAAGGTTTTAATTCGGTTAACTTAATCATAATAAATATTTCTGTCAGATTTTAAAAGGATATTAAGGATATTTTATTTAAAATTTAAATGATTTATAAGTCAATTATTTTTAATATTAGTTTTAATTATATCTTGGTATAAAAGGTTAATTAGGTGAAATGGATGTTGGCTAAACTATATTAAACTAGATGAAACGTTGCAGCACCCTGTCAAAACATCGGCACTATTGTACACTAGAGCCATCTAGTTTGCAAATTTAAAACTAGGTGTTTTGTTTGATTTTAAATTCTGTATCTTTAAAACATTATATTCTAGCAAAAAACTATATATAACATTTTTTAAAGGGCTTAAAAAGAGCTTTTATTTGAAATATAATTTTTTGATTTTGTGGATATGCTAAAAAACCTTTTCTGCTTTAAACGCCAATATCTCGAAAACAATGCGTTTTAGGAAAACGTTGTTTATAACATTTTTTGACCAATTTAAAATTATCTTTTATATAAGTGCTAAATTAACCAAATACAATAATAATTGCCTTAATTATAAACAAAAAACGATAAAAATAGGAGTTTAACCCTATTTTTACCCCCTTACCCCCAATCGTTTAACCCCAAAATCTAATCAGCTCTTCGGAATACTATAAGAAACAATATGCAAAAAACCGATATCTCATGTAGAAATGGAGTTAGAGAGTTTACACCCAGACAGACAGACAGACAGACAGACAGACGGACGCAAAAATTTCTTTTACTGATTTCGACTGGTCTAAAATGTCGAGAAATGTGAAAAAACGTGGTAAAAGATTTTGACTTTTCGGCGAAGATTTCAATACATCGGCACTCTTAGTAGCACTAAGTGCCGATGTAATTTAATAGCAAGTTTTTCCAACGATAAAAATTCTAAAATAAACAATTTTATGTGAAATGTAAAACATGTTTTATGAACAAAGGAGAATGTCTAATTCACAGTAAATTATGTTTTCCATAAATGTACCTAATTTGAGAGTTTTGCATTTCATATACAATTATTACAATTACAATCAAATAAAATATACTGCCCAGTAAATAAGCTTTTCCATTCTCACCTCTGCGCGTGAAATGATTTTTATTATTAGGTTCACTTTCAACAACCTTAAAACCCCCAACAATTCAATTTTCACGAAAAGTACCCCCCACCCCTCAGGGGTGGAGTTGGAAATTTTTTATTATCAGATTCACTTTCAGCAACCTTAAAAATCGCAAAAACCTGTATATACCAATTTTGACGAAAATATTGAAAATATTTAAAAATATTTACCCGCTAACCCCCACGGGGGTAGAATTGGAAACATTTTATCTCTAGCTTAAAGCATTCTTAAGTTAAATCCGAAAGCTAAATAGTATATGCAAGACTAACAAAAACTCTTTTTAGGGCAATTATGGTTGCCAACCTCGCTCTCCAAGGAAGTGACAAATTAGCTGTCAATATTAAAAATAAAAAACACTATTTTTAACCGACTTGCCCAAAATAAATTGGTTAGTGATTCGATTTTTTTTCAAAATACAAAATGGCGGATCCAATATGTCGGCAAAATTTGGTGAATAATGAATTTTACCTCAAAAAGTAATTTCAGACCAATGTTTATGAAGGTGTCATCTTTTTGTTTGTTTATTTACTAACAGAAACGCGATACAGCTTTGTGGTGTAAAATATAGATGTCGCTAGTCGACTTTCAGGATACCTAGTAGCGATGTTGCGTAGTTTCCACCTTATCATGAATTCAAATCATTATACTTAAATTAAAAATGTAAAAAACTGTATTGTGTACACTATAATTATGTTTAATAATAAAGTATATTTAAATCTATTAAAATTAAACTACTAGTTCATATAAAACTCACACAGAACTAATGTTTCTTAAAATTTACAATAAAATATCCAAAGTATATGTTTCCAATCGGCAACACTGTACCCCTGTCAGTCATTTACGACATTAGACTGTAAGTTTACACATTCTTTCTTTCTCTTTACGCGTAATAAGTGTAAACAATAGTCACTCCCCACCAGCCCCTCACCTTAGTTGGTTCACGCTTCAAACAAAGAATATGGTAGATTTCATCATGTTCCTTCTTGAAGTAAAAGTTCTTTGATTTTTATAAAAATTGATCTAGTGTATTTTAAAAATACTGAAACAGAATCCATTATTATAAACAAAAAATTTAAAGTTTAATAAATTTTTTATATTTACCGATAACTTTTTAAATACTTATGTTTTTTTAATACGTTGACGGACACGCCTTATTTTCTGATTTTTTTTTGTCAGAGTAGTTTTTTTTATAAAAAGTAGGTACAATGTTACATTTTGTATATAATGAATTGGGTTCCGATCAGTGTTTTGAGCCTCGGTAGAAAGAAGGGTATCGTTTTAAATAGGAGTTTTGGGCTAAATAAGAAAAATATGTTTTGTTTAAAAAAGTGCAAAATGATGAAGAAATGATAAAAAACTGTGTTATTTGTTGATAAAGAACAAAATGAAAAAAAAAATAAAAACTAAGGAATTATTTGATATCGTAAACCCGACAACATCGCATCATTCTTGCGCTAAATGTGACTATCATACTGAAAAAAAGCAATATTTTTTGTTTATTTACAAAACCAACATAAATACGTTTAGATACAATGTATAATAAAAACACTGTTCAATATTAATTAAATATATTTATTTTTAAATAAATATATTTAATTAATATTATAAGTTAAAAGTCTATGTGTAACTTTTTCATAATCTAGTTTTAAATCATATCATGGAATTAAACTAATTTAATATGTTGAAAGCCAGATTAAATTACTTGTCTTGGGTAACACTGTCCCATGGAACTAGATGCTTTGGGTTATCATTGAAGCTAATGGTTTGCTTACAATGTTATTATTGTATAAATACCTCAAAAATAACTCTATAATCGTACTGAAACTTAAGAAACTAGTCACATAAGTCCAGCCTAATTACACATTGAATTACAGTATATTAAATCCGTGGAAACTAATAAAACACACCAAATATTTTAATATTATAGTCGAGAGCAGTGAACACAACACAGACCCACTTTGGCCCCACTGTAGTAGTTAATATGCAAAGTTATTTTTATTTTGACGAGATAACATTTGACACTTGAAGTTTCGTGCAATGTTGCCAAATCGTACATTGACATATGTGAAAATTCTTAATTAAAATAATTAATTAAAGCATGTTCCGGGATGTAAAAAGGGGTTAAATTTTGGCTATTTATTTTTTATGTATCTATAAGCATGTAAAGTCTTATCGTTGCAGGCGATTTAGCCCAAAATGCGATACCCTCATTTAACGCCTTATAGCTTGTTTTTAAGTTTATAGGCAGTGTCCTTCAACTTGTTAAAATGCATTTTCTTTCAAATAAGCAAAATTTACTAAAAAAAAAAATGAGTACGGGCCTGGGTACCACGACTTCCGGACCTGGTTATCATTAATTACTTTAGAGAACCAAAAATTGATTTTTTGCAGACAAGAGGTTAAGAAAATAAGTCGACGATATGTGTCTATGACAACAAAGTTACGGTTAAGTTAATTTGAGTTTAGAAGTGGCACACAGCAGGATGATTTTCACCAGAAACTGCTTTGAAAAGCTTCCTAATGAAATCACTTTGCAATTTAATTTGCTAGATGAGTCTATAACTTTGATAGATTAATTGAAGAAGTTGACTAGAACTTTTTGTTCGGGTGCATCGGAGTGGAGAGAAGAGAAGTAGTCGAGAATCTGCAAATGTTTCCAGTGGTGTGGTGATCAATCATTTGTGACGTTCCGTGTAAAAAGATCAAACCAGGAAAAGTTTGTCATACGAGCCGGCAGGTGAGTATGACGGTCCCGCGAGCGCGGAATGACTATTCCATACGGGTTGTAGACTATACTTTTTCTTCGACTGCAAATATGAAACACTGTATGGCTTTAAACTGCGGACAAGGTTAAAAACAATGTTTTTTGCTACTCGACATAATTTTATCAAATCAGTACAATAAGATTTTTATTTAATTTTAGCACATATTTACAAATTATAATGAAAAATTGAAGGTTATGTCAGATTGTTGTGACATATATCAGGTTTAAATATTTAACAATAGATGGAGCAGTTTTAATTTTTTGAACTAAATTAATAAAAAACTGGTCAAATATTAAGAAAAACTAATAAACTTTATGTAATTTTAACGCAAAACTTTAAATTGCATTAAATTATTCAATATTTTATGGTAAAATATATATATTTTTGCTAATTTTACTACAGTTTTCTTTAATTTTATAAACAAGAGATGTCACTACATGTGCTCATTCTAACACTTGATACGGAATATTTATACCGTAGAGCTAGAATGGATTCATTCTGTGTTTGAAAAGTGTGTGTATTTGCTTACATTCTAAAGCAGTCGTAGAAAAAAGTAATTCTACATCGTTTTAACCCTAAAAACCCTTTCTGAGTGGATTGTCTCAAATGTTACTAGTGATCAATCATTTTATCTTGACTTGTCAGTCGACCTCATCAGGAAGTCTTAATTTACCACGTTAAGAGATCATCTGAAATCTGCACGCCTGGATTATCATTTAAGGGCATATCCACAGTGTCGCATAAGAACATAATACATAACAATGCGATGCCATGATTGGCTTGATGTGCCGCCATGTATCTTGTAAGCCAATCACGGCATCGCATTCTTATGTTTTATGTTTTTGTGCAAGCTTTTGAATAGGCCATAAATCAATTCTAATTTCGCATTTACAATAAATTATTATAAATTAAATTGTTGTTATATACGGAGGTTTTCTTTTTAACAACCTTCCCATATTATATTATTTACAGCGCCTGCGCTAGAATAATATACGGTAGTTTAGAATTTTTTAAAAATTTAAAAATCGTCCTGGACACAAAATTTTTGGATATAAATTTGTTTTATAAAAAAATAAGCAACTATTTTTTTAATGTCCGTCTGTCCGTCCGTTCGTCTGTCCGACGTAACGATAACTCAAGAACGAATAATTATTATAATCCGATCCACTTGAAATTTTTAGGAAAAATCAAGTTTTATGAGGGGAAGATTCCTATTGTTTGAAAGTAATCCCCCAAAAACAAAAAGTTATGAGGGGGGGGGTTAAACTTTTAAAAAAATCGAAAAAAGCTTCCGACTGATTTAACTTTTTTAGGAATAATTAAATCCAATTTTAAATGTAATCACTAGGGTAGGTCGAATTTTTTTTTTAGTTGGTTTTTCGGGTCGGGCTAGAAGGCTTCTCAATACGTTAGAACATACCCGAAAACCCAACTAAAAAAAACATTTTTCGACCCACTCTAGTAATCACCCCAACAACAACAAAAATTAAGGGGGATTAATATGTTTAAAAAAAAAAACTATAATTAACAACTTAGCTACTACCATGGCGTTAAAAAAAATGGTGTAATTTTTAGGATAAAGTTTATTATAGGATGTACATTTTACAGGTTTGTGACATAAAAATGTACATGCTAGAATGTATTTGAGGTAACTAATAGATGATAAATTATTCAGCGATTAATTCTATATTTATAATTATAAATATTATCGTGACTAATAACGTAATATTATCCGATTATTGTCGACAAGATTGGCATAGCTCAGGGTAGTGTTATTGGTCCGGTATTATTCATAATATTTATGAATGATATTATTGACTCAATTGTGAACCTAAACTGCAGCTTAGTTAATTTTGCCGACGACACGAACTTACTGATGAAAGCAAAAACTTATCAAGAGCTGTCAGTTTTGCATCAGGGCTGTACAGAAAACATTTTACGTTGGCTCCTTAAAAATAGGCTACTTTTGAATAAGGATAAAACTAAAGCTATAATGTTTAAAACATCCAGGTCCAATTTTGTAACCCCTCAGATTGTACCATTCGATAAAAATTTTCTTGACACGACTAGCAATACAAAATTTTTGGGTATGGTTTTAGATGAACACCTACAGTGGAATCTGCATCTTAAGCAGTTAAATAAAAAGTTGAATTTTACTCATTATTCCCTACGTGTCCTAAAATCATATTTAAATCTTGATGTTCTAAAAAGAGCTTATTTTTCAAATTTTGAGTCAGTTTTGAGATATGGTATAATCTTTTGGGGGCAAAACTCTAATGCAAGGGAGGTGTTCACAATCCAAAAGCGCGCGCTTCGCACAATCTTATCTTTAGGGTACCGCGAGTCTTGTAGAGGCCACTTCAAAGGAAACAACATTTTAACTTTGACAGGTCTATATTTATACGAGCTGCTAACATTCATGTTTAAAAACCGTGTTCTTTTTCAACCATTGATGTCTAATCTTAACAGAAATATTTACTATAACATCCCACCCCATAGACTTACTCAGTTTGAGAATGGCTGTTTTTATTCCTGTATATCTGCCTTCAACAATTTACCGGAGAGTGTACGGGCATTAAACATTTTTACTCTTTTTAAAAAACAGGTTAAGGCCTTTCTTATAAACCTCGAACCATATTCGCTAGATGAATATTTTTAAAAATTGTTTTTCCTTTATGTATATTTTAAAATACATGTTAGTTCTATTTGACCAGTTTCATGTTCACGATAGTCATGCATAGGTTATATGTATTATAATTATATTATGTACGATGTGTCGTAATTTATGAAATAAAGTTATTATTATTATTATTATTAAAATATTGCACACAATGTATACCTACAATATATCGTCGTAGTTCAAGTAAGTAATATGTACATATTACATTAGAATGACTCACCAATACCAATAAAAAAATACTACAGATTTTATGTGTGTACTGACCGTTTGAAAGTAAACAACGATCAAGGCTGACGTGTGTTTTTTTAATAAAATACAGAGCGTCGCATGGAGCGTGTCCCCACGTCAGCCTTAACCTGATCGTTATATCTTCGTTTTCTCTATTTTGTATAATCTGAAATGCACAGTATATTTCGAAATTGATCTAAAGGCAAAAACCCTCAAAAAAATAAAATTAAATTGCCTAAAACCCAAATTAATCTCTCATAAAAGTTTAAAATATATATATTATTTTTTTTCTGGATACCCCGTATATCGAAAAAGAAAATATATATATATATACGCACAATTTTTTCAACAATAAAAAAAAATTGCCCTTCAGAACAAACACCAAACCAGAAAACTACCAAACTAAACCATTATTAACGTAAACCAACGCCTCCAATTAAAAAAAAAAACACCAAACCAGCAAACTACCAAACCAAACCATTATTAACGTAAACCAACGCCACCCATTAAAAAAAAACACCAAACCATCAAACTAACAAACCAAACCATTGTTAACGTAAACCAACGCACCCATTAAAAAAATCAAACAGAAATTCGTGAGTATTTTAACAATCTTTTGCTATATATTTTAACAAAAAAACTGGATTTTCCGCACCTAATTATATTCAAGACAGTAAGTTTTAGTAATAAAACCAGAAATCAGTGCAAAAATATAGTTCATCTTTGTGGACCTGATGCGCACCGTAACCCCACTCAAATTAAACTATTTCATAAAACTACAACTGCCTAAACGGAAGCAAACCTGTGCGCATGTGCTAGATTCTTCTCATTACTGCGGTGAGCGAATCATTAGATTTGACGCACATCTCGGCTTGAAATTAATTAGTTTTTATATATCACATATAGATTGAATTTAGTTTGATGAAATTGGATATGGCATGCATATAATGAAGTTATGAAGATATTTGTTACTAAACTAAATCGATAAATAGCAACACTGGTCTGCGATGAATTAGCTTTTTGGGATTTTGTTTCGTACTTCTTCAGAAGAAGGAGTTTTTCTAATACTTGCTCATTATATCTTTTTACTTTTAGACGCAGCGGTCTAAACATTACAAAAAATTACAAATATCAAAAATCAAAATGGCCGATTAAATATGGCAGAATTAATTTTTTAATGTTGTCATATTTAAACGAAAATGAGGATCAATCATTTTAGATTTCTAATTTCAGAAACTTTGAAAAAGCCTAACTATATTCTATTAGCAGAATCAACAAATTTTTCCACCTTAATGGATCTGCTATTTTGAAATTTTAATTTTAAATACTGGGTACAGTTTCAACAAACTCAAAAATACCTAAATACCAGTTTTTACTAAAACAATACTAAAAACCAAGTTCTGGCCGTGAGAAAAGCATTCTTTGGAAACCAAAGTTACATACATACATACATGTTCAAATATATGTACCTATACATGCATACATGTTAAAACATAATACAAAAATCCCTAAAAGTTTCCAAAAGCAGGCCTGTGTTACTAGTAAATATTATGTATTTGAATAAGGTGCCATGTTGAGGATTATATCCATCAGATATTACAAGACATATATAATGTATGACACTCAGGCCCGAACACAGGGGTCAAAGGGGGTCAAAAAAGTTACCGCGCCTGGTGCTGTAGGTGGACGGAAAGCTTGGGAAAATTTTCGAAAAAAAGTCAAAACCTACATTTAATTAATTAAAACTTTGTTAAGAAAGTTTGACAGAACGCGGGCCCCTGTATACAAATAAAATATATCTCAAATCAAAACACTTTGTATAGAGAAAATACCTGGTTTCATGGATCCATTTAAAACTTGGACTCGGCATAACAATTTTTTGCGAGGGCCCTATCAGCTTTGTGTGAAAAAGGGCTATGTATAAGAAAATGTAATGAAAATAATTTTAGTTCAATGCCGAAATGTCCTAATTTTATTAAAATTTAAAACTTTTTTTTAAGTATATTGTTGGGGGCCCGGCGACCTTCCTGTGCATGGCTGGCTGTTTTTAACACTGACGAAACTAAAGTACACTTCTTAATTTCAACTTTAAATGATTAGTAAGATATAAAAATGTTTCTTTTTTTTATTTTTTAATATTTCCATTGCAGAATTTAGAGTAAAAAGGATAACTTTTTTCCCGTTTGGTAGCATAGTGTGGCTGTAGAGAAAAATTCAGACGTATAGGAGTTAAACTGAGGTCAGATTTGCTTTCAGCGGGCGAAAATACATAGGCATATATAGTCCTATCCTTAGGGTAGACCACTTTTGTTTTTTGTGGGCCTGTGTTATTTAAAAAAAATAATGATAGTTATTATCCTGTGATACTCTCACATTTATTTAATATCCCACAAAATATTTTATTTTGACCCATTTAAAAATAATGAACGCTAATAAAAATACAGAAAATACTTTTACGATTCGCTGAAATGGAATTTAAAATTTTAAAATTATTTGATTTGCTTCATTCAATAAAATATATTATTGTATTATTCTATTGAACAAAAATCGGAAATTTGAGTTAGATCCGATATTTTATTTTATATCTGTTCCATAATGCATGATAAGCCGACATAACGATTATGTTTATAATGGATTGTTCATTGATTTATTTCACATTCTGCAGAATATGTGTTTGATACATAACACGACTCAACAAAAAAAAAATTGTTCTTTGTCCTAAAGTTTATATTATGATTTTTCGGTTCATTATGCACCAAAACGAATAGAAAATGCCTTCTTTTGGTTTAAAGTTTGATTTTGTGATAGTTGTGGTAATAATACTCATTTTCGATTTTTTTTATAAATTTCAATTAGTTTAAATATATAAAAAAATACCGTAAGATCTGAGTGGGGGTTTTACATTCACGCAGTGCCTCCAGATGGCACTCAAGTGATAAACAACGATCAGGTATTTTGTACATGTCGAGAAAACATTAAAATGGCATCGCGAAAGTGTAAATATGATGCTGATACATTTTGCTACGTATGTGGTCAATTTATTAAAGTTCGAGACATGAAATATGAACTAAAAACATCTCACGTTCTCTGTGAAGCCTAAGAAGCATATTTTGACTGTCCTGTTCGGAAGCCATGGGCTCCAAATGTTGCTTGTAGTTATTGTAAAAGATGTTTGGAAGGTGAGCAATTTTTAATCAAGCAGTGAATAAAATGTAATGGACATATTAACGTTATCAAGTATTGGCCAATGAAAACATGATGGGAGACTATGTCTGGGGTTTATTGAGAGAAAGTACTTATGAACATAAAAGACAGAGTAAGAGTGTACACTTTTAAAGTATTTTCTACTTTTTTGTAAGTTATTTTGATAGTAAAACTTAATAAAAATAATAAACAAATTTATTTCGATGGTTCTATCTTCCAATAAAAAATAATACCACAGATTTTGAAAACTATCGTTCAATCGGTCTTCTAAATACAAAAGCAAACTTTTTTATGCCATATATTTTTTTTTTCATGTAATTATGACCTAAACTATCGAAATGTTATACTTTAGAGTCAAAGTCAAATTTTGTTTTGACCCGTGTAATATTACACAATAAATCGTCAACGCTAAAAACGTAAAAATTTCGAAAAATCTATGCCGCAATTATTAAGGATCCAGGAAAACAGGGCATGTTGCATGTCATTTTAAAGGTTTTTTTCAAGCTTAATACAATGATGGTTTTCAATCGGAAATCGGTTCACTGAATCTCAAGATAATGGAGCACAAATGGGTAAATTACTTTAAAATTTGTAATTTTACAAAAATTTAAAAGAAGGCGCCGGATAGTTTTTTTAATGTTTACCATAAATGTTCTAAGAGGCATGCTTAATCGACTCTAAAGAAAAATATTGGTTTTTCAAAAGAAAAAATAAATGCTAAAAACCTAAGGCAGTGCCGTAAATTAGTTACAAAAAACTACATAAGACAAAATTTGTTGAAAATTTTCATAAAGAAAGTTTTTTGTCCTAGGATGCACCGATCTTTGAAAGACCGATTTTTATTATTCTTCAAAAATATATCAGTTCCAAATCAAGTTCAAGGTCGCAAAATTGTTTTTTATTGGCGGCTCTAAACCCTACCCAATAAACTCAAAATCAAGACTCCCTGAATTATTTCCAGGGAAAACTACCTGACCTCTGAGAACTTGAGAGCTGGGTCATAAGGGTTTTAAAGCAAAGTAAAAACTGTTAAAACAACGTAATATTTTTTAATTAAAATTAAATTTGACATAATTTTTGTTAAATATAACAAGCCATTGTTTTTAATTGTACCCTAAAGCATCTTAAAACATGCTTTACTTTCTTTACCAAATTAACAATATTTTAATTTAGTATTATATATTTTTCTCCAAAAATAACGAAGTAAACCAGCTTAATTATATTATATGGGGTAGATAAACAGAAAAACTTGTTAATCCAGTCAAATAGCGAGAAATTGCTATGTTAAATGGAGCTCTCTACAACTAGAATTATGAAACAAAAGACGTCTACCCTATCTCTATCTCATTTGTGCTACACTTTCCAGCCAACCAAATAAATACTGTATTTGTTTTTCATACAACAAATACAGTATTTATTTGGTTGACCGGAAAGTGTAGCACTGAGCGGCACGAACGAACATAGCTAATGTGAATCTGTAGAATAAGATAATTCTACTAATATTTAGATGGCGCCAGTAATTTCTTTAATAAAAATAATATAGTTACACTTTTGGCGCGGCCAAGTTAATATTGTATTTGTTCAACAAATAACAAATACAGAATTTGTTTGGTTGGGTGGAAGTGGGAGTGTATGTATGTCTTCTATCCTTTTTGGGTAGAAATTTTGTCCCTGTCTAATCTAACGGGAGAAATCGCCATTGCAATAAATGTACACGGGCTGATATTTTGAGGGGTAAAAGTGGATAGTAATAGAACACTCCTGTTAGTTTTTCACCGGGTGATTTGTGTAAGGGGTATCCGCTATTTTGAATTTAAGGAGTGAGTGCGGTTATCTCTCTAAATATGCATCTTACGATAAAAGTGCATATAACCAATTTCGTTAAGGAGAAGTTTTTCAACAACTTTAGTTTGGATCATTTTTTTAATATATTAATAATAACAATTGAGTTATAAATATTCAAAAATGACCATGTTGGGGGTGAAATTGGTTTTTCGATTTTTTAGCCAAATTATTAATCGGAGAATAAAAGTGATTATAAGCAAACTTGTAGCTCTTGAAATTTTCTATAAGTTTTATATATTTTGCAGTTTCATAAGTATTTTGTTACGGTTACAGTGGGCGCTGAAAGTCGAGTTGCGCCCTCTGTAACCGTTTTGAATTTCTTTGTTGCCCTTTAAAAAAAGGGGTACCAATTTCACTTTCTTTTTTGCTTTATTATATTTTGTTAGTAATTTGTTAGTAATTAATACAGGAAATGCGCCTAATTTCGGATGGTTTCCAAATTTCGGATAGTAGTGTATTTAAGATACTGTCTGCAAAGGTAAACAGAAACCTACTTTTATGTGAAGCCAAAAGTCAAACTAAATCCGTCCTCTAATATGATAACGGTAGAGCTTCTCCCCTTTAAATGGCAGCACAAATCGTTTATATTGCAAATGGCAGTTTTGTGCTCAGTTGCATTATTATGCTTGTTTATTTTATAAATAATCGTTATAAAAGTTCTTGATTATGTCTTGGGTAAGTTATGATGTTAGTTAAGTTGATCCACTATTCATAATTAAGCAATTTGAAAACGTAAACATTCTACAAATTTCTAATCTAAAAATCAGAAAGTTGCCTAATTTTCGATAGACCATTTTTGTGCATTTGATTCCCAATTTCGGATATCCGCAAGATAATTATTATTCAGGATAACCAACCCTTAATTATTATTTTTATAATGATACAACAAACTAAGATAAACAATTTTGAAAAAACGAAAATTACCTAAGATACTAAGATATTCGAAATTGGGAATCTAAAATTATAGTTCCTATAGTATTTCGTAGAAAATCGCTTAATGATTAAATTACGTCTTAAATGTGAAGGAATAACAAGAAACATAAGCAATGGGATCCAGATCTACTCTTGAAAAAAAATTTTCGTATATGTCCGAAATTAGGAGCCCTTTTTCAAATGCACAAAAATGAGCTGATTTTTTTTAACCGTGTTTTTTGGAAAAAATAAACTGTAATAAAATTGCTTTTATAATAAATCATGGTTCGCTATAATAAGTTGTATCTGGTTATATAAAAAAAATATCAAAAAGTAATACCGAGTATTAAATATTGAATACATTGTAAATGGTATCCGAAATTAGGCGACTTTCCTCTAAAGGATATACAAAAAATACAATTTATATTTTTACTAATTTGATGCTTTTTGTTTTTTCTTTCCATGCAAAGCGGGCATTATTGAACGATTTTTGTTTATTTATATCACAAAGGGCACTGATCCTAATTAAGCTAAACTCTTGCACATACCTTTGAGTGTACTAACAAAACATATTATATATAGGCAAGTAATATTGGGAATAGGACATCAATAAAAAACTTAGATTAAGCAGTAACTAGTTTCGTCATTTAATTTGACTTTCTCAAACTGATCTAAAAAACAATAAAACACACTTATAGAAAACTCATAGACATATTACTTGCCTATATCAATTTCAAGGACGCTTTTTTTAATTATCTCAAAACATAAAAAGATTTTTTCCTGGGACCTAGTTAGTAATTAGTGCGTATTTCTCATCCGTTGCCTATGACAACGGATGGGAAGTGATGATCAGTTGATTTTACATATCTGCTGTCAGAAAATTAGTAATAGTCAAACACATAACCTCAAATTGACAAACTAATTTTAAGATAATTTTTGCGATTTTTTTTTTATGTTTTAAATAATAGGTGTTAGGTCGTAGGAAAAATAGTATACGCACCTCGACCCAAACCATTTCGGTGCACATCAAGTGCTTTTTTTACTCATCTGTGCCTCGCACTCTCGTGCACTAATAATAATAATATATTTATTTAGACTAGCTAATACAATCCACTGTACAATTTGTCAACTTAAAAAATTACTAAAAACAAGAATACATTCAGGTACATTAAAAGTTTTCTAATATATGTTTTCTAAGATAGTTTTTATACCTATTGAAATTATCACAATACTTAATTGTAAAATAGTGTTTTACTGTATTTATTTGATGATGCTTTGTTAACATAAATGTCATTATTTTGTCTTGTAGGATATTCATGTACATCACAATTAAATTTTATTTTGTTATTTAAGTATTTAGGTGTTAAATTATTTTTAATTTTAAATACAAATACCAGCGCTTTGTACGTAATTTTTTGCTTGACAGACATAAAACATAATACGTTTAACATGGTTTGTATTGGTGTATACCTATTACAATTTAGTATAATTCTCATAACTTTATTTTGTACTAATTGTAATTTACTATATTCATTTTGATTTAAGCTATAAAGAATTGAAGAACAATATTCAATGTGGGGTGCAATTAAAGCTTTATATAATGTAATTTTAGTATTAATACTAATTTAATTTCCAATACGTCTAAGAAAATAAACTTTTTTATACATTTTATTAATGATGTACTTAAAATGACTCATGAAATTTAGCCCCTGATCTATTATAACCCCTAAATATTTAATTTCATCTACTTTTTCTAAAATATTCCCATTAATTACAATGTTTATATCACTAAAATTATTCATTTGACTAGACTTGCCTATTACCATATATTTTGATTTTTTTATATTAATACACAGAGAGTTATCACAGAGCCATTCATGAATTGATTCTAAATCACTGTTAATTGCTTCATACATTTCATCTAAATTTTCCCCCACTATATATAACATTGTGTCATCCTCAAACATGACAATTTTACATTTACAAACTTTTTTCACCATGTCATTAATATACATCAAAAATAATATGGAAGCCAATTTGGTCCCTTGTGGAACACCATACTTTGTTTCTTTCTCCTCCGAGAAAACTCCCTCAACTCTTACCTTTTGCTTTCTTTTATTTAAAAATGACTCAATCCATTTTAGTACCTCACCACCAATTCCCATTTTTTTCAATTTCAATATAAGAAGATCTCTATTAATGGTTTCAAAGGCTCGTTTAAAATCCAGAAATACTGCAACTATATACCACTTCTTGTCCAAACATTTTACCCATTCATCACATATGTTAACAACCACAGTTTCACAAGAATGACCTTTTCTGAATCCCGATTGGTGTTCAGTAAAAATCTCGTTAATATTACAATATTCAATCAGCTGTTCCTTCACAACATCTAAAATTTTTTCATAGATCGAAACCACATTTATAGGTATATGTTCTTCACACAAAACGGTGTAAGGCACTTTGGCTCCTGGGATTACTACAGATGATTTTAGTTTATCAGGAAAAAATCCATATTCCAATGAACAGTTAACAACTTCAATAAAATGGTTACCAATTACTTCAAATGCATCTTTAATTACTGATACTGGTACCTTATCTTCTATATCAATCGAGTTCTTAAGTGAATATACAGATTTACGTAACTGACTCATTGTAATGGGTTTGAACTTTTTAAATTCTTTCCTAATATCTATATTGCTTATCGTATGTTCAAAGTCATTGAATTTAGGTATATTTACAACAATTTCATCTATACTTTGCAAGAAATATATATTAAATTTTTTTGCCATATTTTCTTCATTTGTTATATTCTCATTTCCAAATTTTATATACTCTCCACTTTTATATTTCTTTTCTGGTAAAATCTTTTTAAGTTCTTTCCAGAGAATTCTAGTATTTTTACTGTTTCTACAAATTGTTTCATTATAATAATTTTCTTTTGCCTTTCTTAACGCCTGTGTTACCTTATTTCTTTATTTTTTGTATAATTCCCAATCTTCATTAGTTTGTGTGTACGTTGCTCTTTTATATTGAATATTTCTTTTCTTTATTGTTTGCAAAACTTCGGTAGTTATCCAGTTATTAGTATTGTAACGTTCATTAGTTTTAATATCCATAATCGGGCAAATTTCTCCCAGTGCACTTTTAATAAAATTTGTTAAGTTATTTATTATTAAATTTATATCCCCTATATCATTACTACAGTCCATGTTCAGTAAAATATTTTGAAAAGTTTCTTTGTGGTAATTATTCATATTTCTTTTATTAATTATAATTTCTCTTGTTTTGCTTGTGTTCATTCCTTCAATATTTATATAGATTACATTGTGATCTCCAATTTTAGGTGTTTTATGTACCTCAGCATACAACTTTTTGTCATTTGTTATTACATAATCGATAAGCGTAGCACTTGTTTGTGTAATTCTTGTAACATCCTTTACTACTTGATACAATCCATTTTCATATACTATACTCTTCATTTTGTTGGTGTAAAATTCATTTTTTGTGTAATCTAAATTAAAGTCACCATTAATAATTACCATTCCATTAAAATCGAGATTATTAAAATAGTTTTCACAGAATTGTAAAAATACATTGTCACTCTTTTTAGGAGGATGATAAACTGTTACCAGTAGATATTTAATCTTCTCAATTTTTACTTCAATTGATAGCAACCATATATAATTATTAGATAGATTTTCAATTACCTTGTATTTTAAATTATTCTTAACATATATGCTAACTCCACCTGTTCTTGAGTTATCTGTTGTGTTTGTTTCACATTTATATCCGTCTATTTTTGTTTCACTATCATATATAAGTTTGGTAACATGTGTTTCACTTAAACATAAAACATAAGGATCTACTTCTTTAACAATTAGATCAATAAGTACTTTATTATTTAATAGTCCCTGACAATTTGTGTAAACTATTTTATTATTTTTAGCCTTGTTTAATTGCTATAGATTAAATTTATTGCTATTAATTTCCTTCTCTATCATTTTTCTATATGTTGGACAGTTTCTATCAAATGCGGGATGGTCTATATTTAACTTTATATTTAGTTTGTTTACAGCCCACTTACAATTTGCACATTTTGCATCATTAGAGCTACATTTATCTGTTTTATGGTTCCCTGCACATTTAAGGCAGCATACATCATGCTTACATGTTTTTGCTTTGTGATTAAATCCAGCACAATTGTAGCATCTTCTGACATTGTAGTATTCATACATTTTGCATATTTTCCATCCTATTTTTATTGAATCCTTCTCTTCAAATATCTTAAAAATACTTGATTCAATCTCAATTACAATGTTATTGTTATTTTTATTGTTGCTTGCCCATTTATTATTAATTTTTATTTTATCACAAATATTACCCAATTCATTCTGTTTTACTATGGTTTCTATAATTTCCTCATTTTTCATGCTTGCTATATCCTCTTCTACTCCTTTTATGATAATTTTTACAGTAAAAAAATGAGCTCATTATTGTACGCCGTAAAAAAAAGTTAGTTAGCAAAACCACCACTGGCGGCAGCACTCTTTGACTTTGATAACAGCCATACTTCAAACTTGTTTGTTTATTATGTTAACAGGTGGTTGACTCGAGATTCTGTGCAAAAACCTTGTATGAAATTGATTAGAAATGATTGAAGAAGAATATATGATTTATACACCTACAAATCTCTCCGAAATTGCAAATGCTACATTAGACAAGTTACCATCAAAATAGCGAAAAGTGTACGATTTAGCCTACGAAAAAAATTTAAAATGAGCTAAGGAAGGTTTAAGTTTATTTCGAAAGGGGTTTTATTGGCCTATTTTAATGAAAAAAACATAACAATATACTGTTTTTTATTATTTAGACGCACGAAAACTGCGTTACCATAAAATTACTAAAAATATTTCCCTCTGACTTTCTAATAACAAACTCTTATAATAAAATCAAATTTAGTTAATTTTTATTATAAAATTAGCCTTAAAAAGAGTAGGTTTTCAAGTAGTTTTCTGGTGTCTATTAAAAAACCACTGCTTTGCGCTGTTTAAACCTTCCAAATTAACCAAAATCGCCCGCAGTGATTAAAAAGTTTTCAATAAATCCTGATGTCGAAAGCCTTAAATATCCTTATGGCCTATTTCAACTTAGAAATAGGGCAATACTCATTGGTATTTGGGTCTTCTTCTTTGTACTGCTGAACAAAGACTTTCATTACTTAAAAGTCTGCCCCAGTATATGTGCAAAAATGCCTTGGCAAATCATTTTGAAGTTTTTTCATCAAATATTCATTGCGCTTTGCGTCTTTTATAATTCCCCTAGTTTTTAAACATAAACCTCCTTATTAATAACCTCAAGACCCATATTTTTCAAGCTTACCTTACGCAGATTACTATTTAGAGAAAAAAACAATGTTTGCGGATGTTTTAATGTACACTTTTACCTGAAAACTGTAATTTATACCTGCATGCAAATGAAAAAATATCAGTTTACACAGAGAAAAGTATTTCATTAATTTTCATATATAATTACACAAGTGGCTGAGAATTATGCGGGAAAAATTCGCAGTTTTCATGAAAATTTGCTGTCTGGAAATAATTACGACAGGTGCCCCTGCTGGGTCGATGCCCCTGGAGTAATTATTTCCTTTGACAGCAAATTTGAATGAAAACTGTGAATTTTTCCCGATAAATCGAGGAATCATGTGTAATTCGGAAGATTATTTTTTAACGATTTATAATAAGACAAACCAACTTTTTTATTTTTTTCATCGCAAATTGATATAAATTGTTTTAGTACTTATCTTAATATTTTTACGGGCATATTCTTTGATTTGGTTAATTTAATTACATTCTCAACTGGTAAACTAAAACGTTTTTGTCCATTTTTAAATTGCAAATTATAGTTCTGTCAATAGTTTAGTCACTTACTGCAGTACTAACTAGCGCGGTACTGCGCTAGGCTTGTAAGCATATTCATAAAAGTCAACCTATAAAAACTGTCATTACATTTTATAAAAAGAATAATTTGAGGTATTTTTTAGTAAATAATAAATTAATAACAATAATTATAAATAGTAATATATTCATATTTAATTATTAATAAGTTTTAGGTATGAAATCTTGTTTTAAAAGAGAAATACTGAAAAACGAAATACTACAGCGATTCTCACTAGAATTTTCTACAGTAGAAAACTCCCAATATAGCTATAATATGATTGGACAGAAATAAACACGTGGCCAGAAATATTGTTAAATGATTGGTTTATTTTATGAAACAAAGTCGATATTTTATGCCGTTTGAAAGTTAGAAGAACTGTCCGATTTAAAGGAATAACTGTAGACGCGCCTTCGCCAAAATTGAAAATAATCGGGTTATGATACTTTGTTTTTATTTGAAGTAACAGATCACACTGGTCCTATGGAATCAATTTTTTGCTCATATAACCCAAGTTTTGAGTTATAAAGTGAATAATATTCTAAATATGCCCCTTAAACGTACTCTAAATCCCCTAAAAAGCCACTTAACACAAAGGTTCATAGAAACTTTTTTTCTCACTTTTTGACGTAAAATCTGATATATTATTGATTGTATTAATTGGTAATAATTATAATTAATTATATTTAATAAATTAAAGCTATTTTCTTGGGTTTAATTAGTAAAAAGTTCACAAAGAACTAAAACATCTAAAGTGACAGAGATTAATTGTTTATAAAATTTACTCCTACTAGGAGAGAAAAAATTATTATTGCTATAGGTGAAGAAAATTGATTTCACAGTCTGAAAACATGATAAATAATGGTATGTTCTAAAGCTAGTAATGAAAAAAATACTTTAAAACCAGAGTAAATGCCACACATCAATCAAGTATATAAATATTGAATTAAGGATAAAATGGAAAAATGTATATCGTCCACTAAAGGCTCTAGTTGTCTAACTCCAAATTTTTCAAAAATGAGATTTTTATCAGATTTGCTTCATTATCTGATTACCAATATACTTCAAAAAAAAAAGTTGCATTAAACCAATATCAGCCTCAAAAAATGCAAAAATGTAAATATTTTAAGTCGCTAAGTGTCTAACTCCATCATATGATTGTGAGAAAACAATTAAATGAGAACTGTCACTAATGTCAAACTATTTCTCGACAACAGGGGATCCCGTTTCAAATATTTGTTAATTTACTGTTTGATAATAATTATAATCATTGCCATTAATAATGTATATATATTATGCCTACCTAGTAGTAATATTATATATTAAATATAAAAATATAAATTTTTTGTAATAATATTACGCGATATAATACGATAGGTATCCTCTTTTATCTTCCCTTGGAGTTAGACCATTACTGAATTTTGATTCTGTGGTTAAAATTTAATTTTCAAATAATTTATATAAAATAGATAACAATGAAAAGTTTTAAATACATTAACACATTTCAAACATTTTTACCTGTGAACAAGCTAGTTTTAAAGTTCTAAATTGCTATAATTAAGTTTTAAATCGTTTTTTACGTCTCCTGAAAAATATGACGTTTTGGAGTTAGACCGTTAGAGCCTTTAGATGACGATATGCAAATAAGTTTAAATATACCTAAAATAGCACTCTTCTCTTTGAATGTATTTATTAATAATAATAATAATAATAATAATCATAATATTTATTTTAAACTGCCACAAATTTACGAAGTAAGTTAAAACAGGTCAAACAAGTATATAATATATATTATATTATAATAAAAGATAAAAATGTAATAAAAGCAATATTTACACACTAAAACTTAGCTCTAACTTAAATTACAAATAAAAACTTATAACGTTTACTAATGGTTTAAAAATTCATCAACCTTATACGGCTCTAAATTAACAATATAATTAAAAACTTGCCTTTTAAAGGCTTCTTCTCTAGTAATGTTTTTTCATGCTGTAATAACACGGGCCGTTCTCAAACAAGCCTAGGCGATGCCTGGGAAAATTGTAATCTTTATAATATGATTTTTTTCATAGTTGGTAATTTATTTTTGTTTTGAAAATTAAACATTAAACATTCAATAATGTACAACCCGACTACAGTTAAAAATTGATTATCTCTAAACTTACTTCTACAAGATTCCCCAAAAGGAAGATTTAACATAACCCTTAAAACCTGTTTTTGTAAAGATACTATTTATCTCACTTGCACTTCCCCATAATTACATAATTTTTGATAACCCTTATGCTATAAGCAGTACCCGGCATATTTTCAGCTGTAGTCCAGTCTACAGGTCAATAAAAGAGGCTTTACCTGGAAATAATTCAGGGAGTTTTGATTTTGGGTTTATTGGGTAGGCTTTTTAATTTACGTAAAATTATTTTTTTTAATAATTCACACATTTGTGCCCCATTATCTCGAGTAAACCGATTGAATCACTATTGTATTAAGCATAAAAAAACCTTCCTAACCAAGACATTCAGAAAAATCTAATACCCTACAGTCTAACGTTTAAGGCGGTGCCGTGAATTAGCTATAAGTTAACATTAAAAAAATGACAGTTCCAAATCGAGTTCAACGTCGCGAACTTGTTTATTTGCGGCCTTAAACCCTACCCAATAAACCAAAAATCTATTTACAGGTAAAGCCTCTTTTATTAACTTGAAGACTGGACTATAACTGGAAATACGCCGGGTACTGGATACAAGAAACCGTATTTAACTTTTTTAAAAATCATTTATATGTTCGAACCAACCCAAAACTTATAGTCCCTATATACAAAATCAATTTTGAAATTTTACATAAAAATGATTGAATAACATCAAGCTGTAAAACAAAGCTATTAAAGTTATAATTAAAATGTTAGCTAGTGCAAATACTTTACCATAAATAATAAAATACAACCTAAATAAATTGAATTTTAATGTTTTATTTAATAAAAAAACTATTATTTAAAAATGTTTTATTTTTGGCTTCCATTTAATTAAACATGAATTACATGCACAAATAAAAAATCTAATTTAAAATCATTTTATCGCTACCAAATGTACATTTTATCGTTTTAAAATGTATATTTAAATGAATTAATATAAGTAATTAATATGCTAAAATATAATTCAGTATATCGTCGGCTTACAAGTAAAAGGCACCAAGTCACTTTTTTGCAAAAATGGGATTTTAATAGCACTGTAGTTAATTTTTGATGATCTATGTATAGGTAAACTGAACTAACTTCTAGGTGGACTGCCAATACAAAACGCACCAATTTGATTTTGATTAAAATTTTATCTGGCAATAGGCACTAAGTACCTTAGTGCACTTAGTGCGTTTTACTTGTAGATTATTTCAAATGTTTCTGCACTAAACGACTTTCTAAAAAGAGTTAATTGATAAAACTATGATTGCTTGAATCATTTATATGATACAATATCGCGTTATTTATTGTACTGACAAACGCATTCAAATTTTAACTGATAGATTATTTTAATTTTGCTCTTAAATCCTTGGTTACTACATAAATATCAAGAATATAAGAAGAAAACTAAAGTTCGCGGCAAGTTCCGAAAACAGCCCTTAGAATTGCACCGTGAAGTGTTTTATCATTAATAATGATTCATTATAATTATTGACTTTAGGAGATGCTTCTTTGCCGGCACAGCCGAAGGCCTCTGAAAACTGTCTTAGACTTTAAACAATCAAAAAGTCCAAACCCTTTTTTTTTAAATCTAATTTTTGAAAAGGTATGTAAACATCTTGTTTTCTACTTTATAGTTATACGTTTAATTAATAGAGGGGTTTTAATTTTGGATAGTTGTTTTTTATATGATTTTATTGACTTAGTGCTCTTTACTTACAAGCCGACGATATACACACAGAGAAAAAATATTCTAATATAAACAGTCCAGTCAAAGAATAAATGTAAATTGCAATAAATGCACACGGGCTGATATTTTAAAGGGTAGTAGTGGATGATAACAAAACAGAACACTCCTGTTAGTTTTTCACCGGGTGATTTGCGTAAGGGTTGTCCGCTATCTTGAATTTTAGGGGTGAGTGCGGTTATCTTGCTAAATTTACAACTTACGATAAAAATGCATATAATCAAACGATTCAGGACCTTTTCTGTTTGCGTTACATCAAATATAGCTAATATTAGCGTAGGGCGAGGGGGCAAAATGGACAAAAACTATTTTTTTTAGGGATATCTCACTTATTATTTATAGTAGCACAATTTTTTTGCATACATGAAAATAATTTTAAAAGGTACTCGTTTTATATTTTAACGTTTTGTTTTTGAACAAGTAAAATTTTTCCTGATTATTATTAGAGAGACACACGAAAGAACCTACCGTTTTATTATTTAAACTGTTTAGAAATCGATTATAAATATTTGTGCAATTATTTTGTCAGATCTTGAAAATAAGGATTAAAAAAATGAAAGTGGAAATATGTATCTCTTTTTGCTTTAAATACTATAATAATTATTATAATTATACGTAGTTATTATTATATAGCATTTCGTTGGGCAAAATGTTTTGTTTTACATACCAGTTTCTTAGGCCAGCCTTCATGGACTAGTTCTTAGCCGCTATTGTGGTAGTAGTGCTAAACTTAGTCGGTACACTATCTAGGGGATTAGCTACGAAATCTAGCGAATAATTGATAATTCTATTTCAGTAATTTTGGTTGAACATAAATTCCATCTTAAGGTGTTATGTTTCGTTTACCAATTTAGGTCAATTTAGGACTCCCTTAGTAGATAAAATTGATTTATACCTACAATGAAAATTTAACTTCACACAGAGAAAACAGGTATCTGTGAAAAATATTTGTATTTGCTTTTGGCATTAATCATTTTAAAAATATACCGTAAAGCCTTCCATTTATGAAAAAAATCCATATTATACTAACTGGCACTTGTGAGCTGACGCAAGGGGAAGAGAAGAGGTAAAATATTGTGTGTTAAGTAGTGATTCCGCAATACTAGTATCGTATTGATCTCGTATCGGTATCGAAAAGAAAAAATAGTATGTTTTACTCAGAGGAAAATTGCTTTTTTTATTCGTCTGTAAATTCTACAGACTAGTAAAAAAAAACTTCACTTTTCCTCTTAGTAAAACAATATACTATTAATTGCACAAATACTTTAATTTCAAGTCTCTATATAATCGCGTTCCTAAAATATTGTAGTTTAAATAGTTATTTATATACCAAGGGACTAAACTGGCTGTTTTAGTCCCGCTGCATGAGTGTTTCCTGAGCGAGCGCATCGAGCGAGGGAAACAGAAATGCAAGGGACTAAAACAGCCAAGTTAAGTCCTGAGGTATATACACTATTTTCTGCAGGACCAAACATAATTTAGGTAGGTAGATAAAATTAAAATTAAAAACCACGCGTCTAAAATCGGTTGTTTTATTTTCGTAATTTAATCAAGATGCCCGTAAATTGCGAAAAGTCAGTTTCATGGCTATCGCGATTTCAATTGTTTTTTAATATGGTTGACACAAACGTCAAAAAAATGGACGAAGATGATAAATTTTAAGTTATGTATAAATTGTTATAACAATGTTATTTTGAAAGGTTTTCTTTGTTAAAATCAAATAAATTGTTTTGAATCGCTAATTTATTACAAAACATCACCAAAAATAATTTTTGAACCAGCAAAGCACATAGTAAGTATAATATTTTAATATTATCAAGGTTGCCGTGATATTTATTCCCTTGGGAGAAAAACGGCAAGTTTAGTCCAGAAAATGAAAGCTAAAAATTAGGTTTTAGTCTTGGTCGTGCAAAAAGTTTTTTCTCAAAGGACTTGCTTCTTTTACATTGTCGATATGAGAGTATTTGATTGATGAATTTTATAGAAAAATAAAAATGTAGAAAAATAATCTCGTTTTCCACACACAAAGCACGTATAATAGATGATGTATTTGTTTATCAGATAATACTTTGACACCACGTAAACGATATTTATAGTGAAATCCAGATAGAATGTTTATGACACTCTTTTAACATTAATTTTTAAGTTATAGATGTCTATTAATTGTGTTTTCCTTTTAAGGCGTGATTCTAGATCAAAAATATGAAAAAAGTTCCTATAAATATATGTACAAAAACGTTTAGTAAGGAAACTACGCCCCTTTAAGAAATACTATACTATACATTTTGTATAGCCCTCGGGACCACGCCAAATAGAATTTGGTGAGCGCAGGGCTACCAAATTTTTATAGCTGGATAATGAGTGAAACAGAAGATATTATTACATGTTAGTTTAACCTCGTAATATTCTACTTAATTAAGCATCCCCTAAGTCCAGGACTTGTGTGGGCTAGTAGTAGAGGGAACGACCGGCTTATACTGACTTTCGAACCAGTTTTTATATGGAGTTTACACTTACGCCTTCTCCAAATTTAAATTATTAATTAACTGAAAAAGTCAAATCGGCGCCAGTGAGAATCGAACTCACGCTTTTGGCTATAGACTTTTTTCATGTACAGACATGGTAGACCACTACACCAATCCTCCCATTTGGTTATGATTATGAATGATGTATGTTGGTATAACTGGTAAAGTAAAATACCATATAATAACCTGTAGTAAAAATTATTCCTATAGTATATAACCCACCGAGTAAGCGAACCTAGTTTTCAGTGCACGAAAGTGCGTTTCTTTACGAGGCGCAGCCGAGTAAAAAAAAAACACACGATGTGCACCGAAATGGTTTTTTCATTAAGCCATCTTGCTTCACGTTGTCACCATCTAGCGATTGATTTATGATGCAGGCCAGTAATATTAAATTTACAGGTCTAGACCTGTAATGACGTACTTCCCGAGCTTTATTAATACATCTAATGTATGTATTACATATACGGGTGGAAAATAGCCACTAACTACTAACTAGGTCGTAGGTTCAATAAATTATATTTATCCAATACATACAGATAATAAGACAATTACCAGCTTTATTTTAAATAGATAAACTCAATAATAACCCCCGCGTGGCTTTTACTTTATTGAGTAGATAATTATTTATTTTACCCACTCAACTGTCACTTGTCAAATTATTTTCTTGTAAATGTCATTAAAATTTTTAATAAAAATATGAATTCCTAGGCTATTTATTGGATAAAACCTTGTATGGCACTCATGGGTAAACCGATATTGCCCTCTTTACCCACTAGTACCATAAATAACTATTAATTTAGTTTAATACTAAATTATTTTGCTACTAAACAAGCTGGTATTACTTTTAAACTTGTTCAATATGTTCCTTGATGTATAACAAGAAGAAAATTTAAATATATATGATATCTTGAGTTTTAAATTGAAAACTCTTGTTAAAGTTTATAGAAATAAAAAATATACTTATATGAAAAGTTTTCAGTATAACAAAGTTTTAAATCGATAACGAGAAATTAAAATGCTTGCCTACCTAAAAACGAATTTTTTCGGAATAAAAGTTTTGTTGTAGTAAAAATATTATTTTTAAATTAAGGATCTATCACACGTTAAAAGCAATTATAACATTTAAGTTTCTTTAATTTTCAAAAGTCCAAGATCAAAACTTTAAAAAGTAACCAAGTTGATATTAAATCATAATTTGCGCAAAAAATTACGCCAATCACTTATTTTTCCTATCTTTAATTATTGTAACATAGTATATTTTCCTTGTTTAGATTCATCTAATAAAACCAGATTACAAAAAATTCAAAATACATGTGTTCACTATGTTACCGATACCAGAAAATACGACCATATCTCACCAAAGTACATAGAGCTTAAATGACTACGAATAGATAAGATTGTACAGCTTTATTATAGTACATTTTTACACCAGCTTTTGTCTACATCAATGCCTATTTACTCACGTGAAAAATTAGTTTTTATAAATGACATACATGATCGCAATTTACGCGTAATAAAATTACTGACTATGCCTAGATATTCCACAGACTTGTTTAAGAGATCATTTTCCTTTAATTCCGTTTTTATTTATAATAAGATAGACAAACATGTAGTTTCCTTTTCTTATAATAAGTTTAAGCATTCCATTAAAACCTCTTTATTAAATCTATAACTATTATTGGCTAATTTATTATCTTTAATCTATAATTATTATTGGCCACTTCTTGTTAAATTTATTTGTTTTTTTTTTCTTTATAATTTGTTATTGTTTCTTCTTTTATTTTAGGTTGTAGCTTAAATAGGTTAAGCGAAAGAATAGCCTCGGGCTAAACTTCGCCTATTTTAGGTTTAGATATTATCCAACAACTTTATATTTTACAAAATTATTATAATTTGAATTATGTATTTGTTTTCAATGGATAAATAAAGACGATTTATTATTATTATTATTATTATTATTATATTTTTTAGTAATACTTTTTTTAGATTTTATATTTTTTTAATTATTTAACTCCTGTATCTTGAAATTGTCCATTATGGTAGGGTTGCAATGATTCAAAAATAAGTGTAGTTTTAAAACATTATTTTGAAATGCTTTCAATGTTTTTGTCATAACTGGTATACAGGGGTTTTTGGAGTCGACGAAACTGAATCAGATAATAAAATTTTTCTAATTCCATCCCCGGGGGGTGGGGTGACCCCGTTTTACGGTATCTTAAATAACTATTATAATAATAGTAATAATAACTATTATAATTATTATTATTATAATAGTTACTTAAGATACCGTAAAACGGGGTGTATCGAAACAAAGAGGTGTATAGAAACGCTCCTGCGTAAAATGTTTGCACATGTGCAAGGGTGCCTATATCTGGGCACCTATTCTTGACTTTTGGGGAGTAGAACGACTGATGGAACGAGTCTGAGATTGTGACCGTACTCTGTTGGTTTCAACAGTATGCGTCATATTCTAATCGTTGTTCTATCAGTCGTTACACTCCCCGAAAGTCAAGAATAGGTGCCCTAGAATTCTACAGTTCCACGAACAATATCTTATTTAGGAATATCCGTAGATTAAAATTATTCTAACCTACAACTTCATTTCATAAGCACTATTCAGTAATTCAAATATTTATCATGCAAATGAAATAGCTGTACTTTTTATAGTGCTTAAACTTGTGCTCAAAAGTGGCCGTATTGAAAAATTAAGTGCGTTTATGATGAATATTTTATAGACATATTAAATTAAGATAACTATTCAACAGCTGATTTTTTTTTATGGATTCGAGATCTGAAATATTTTTTTTCTCTTGCCGTGTAATTTTTAAGTTTAGGTGGGGTGAATGGGAATATAGGAATAAAAGAAAAAAAGCATTGAAAATAATAAAATTATCATACAGAGTACTTAAATTAAAGGTGGTTCAAACTAAAGCAGTTTTTAGACGAATTCACGAAAAAAAAACAAAAAATTATTGAAGACCGTGTACCTTTTGAAAGGCAAGCAAAAATTTAAATTTTTTTTACCGCTGATATTTTCATGATTACTCAAGAACGGTATATGATAAAAATATTTAAACTAGAGACTTAAAGCTTAACTAGAGACTTAAAGCTTAACTAGAGACTTGAAGCTTCAATATGCTTTTTTATCATTGCAAGAACCATTTTTTCTCAAGTTACAGCCTTTTAAAAATCACCTAAAAATTTAGGATGTTTTTTTTATAGCCTAGTGTATATTCATTTATGTTTAATGACCCTGTACAAAGAAACCCAGTTAGTGTGTCAAATTTATTTTTTTTTCGGATTCCTTTGTTAAAAACTTTTTTAAATAATCCGACAAAAAAAAATAAATACATAAAGATACACTAACTAGGTATTCTTATATTTTTATAACCTGGCATTTATTTTTATTGTATAAATAGGCTTTAATATTAATTAATTAATTAATTTACCGCATGAATCTTTTAAATAAAAATGTTCATTTAAAAAAAGTGTATATTTCTTTTCTCCCCCCTCTGGAGGCGAATAGGAACAATTCATAAAAAATATATATTCAGCTTTTGGAAAGATTCTTATTTAAAATTGAGGTTGGAACACCTTGTTCAAAAGGTTCGCTCATATTTGAAAGGAAAAATCTTAATTCTACTCTAAAAGTAAAGAAGTTGTAGCTATCAAAGGTTCAGTTTCGTTTCTAATGACCCCGTTTTACGGTATTAATATTAATATTAATAACTTAAATTATAGTTTATCTTAAAAAGTTTAATTATAAGAAAATCTAAAGTTTTGATTTAAACAAATAAATGTGTTCCATAAATCTCTCTTGCAATTTCCAGACTTTACGAGCTGATCTCTCGGAAAGATTCTGGAAACTCGAGTGTGCAATTACAAATTGTTTCGATATAGATATTATTGCTCTGGACCAGAGTCTGTTAACTTCGGGTCAGAATAATCTCTAACTACAAATTTAACGACTTTAAACTAATAAACAACTTTACTTTTTTGGTGTATTGCATCTCGCTGCCAAATTCTGGACTATTAAATAAATACAGGGAATATTACTTTCCCAAGGAAAGTCTTGCTTTAGTATGTAATTGGTTTTAAAGGGACAAACTCTGAGTTTAACGCAAAGTGAATTTTTTGCATAAGCATAGATAAAAAAGGCGAAATATGGAGGAGGTGGTCCAAAATTAATTAGATTTAATATTATTTCAATACTTGATAGATGTTTTCTATGATTTATGATAAGGTGAGTGAGCCAACTATTGTCATGTTAAGACATTTTATTATTTACTGCATTCAAATTTATTTGTAATCACCTGAAACTTTACTACATTAAACATAATATCTTTATTCTAATGGGTAAAAATAAACAAACTGCAGGAGCTTCAAAAAAGTATCATTGCTTTGAAAAAAAAATTGCATACTGACAATATTAGGAACCCATGTCCCAAATATTGACAGGGTACTGACAATAATTATTATTATTACTATTATAGTAATTATAATTACTATTATAGTAAAGAACAAAAAAATTAAGAAACTAATAAAAACATATTGTGACGATAACAATGTCAGATATTTTAAGGTACAATTTTGGCACTTAAATAACAATTTGTCGTTTTTAGTAAGCCTCACGTTGCAACGCGTTGGTACTATCGATTACAATCTCATATTGGCCTGGCGATTCTCTTGGAACAAAAAGCAGGACCAAGATTTAGAACTCTCTGAATTCTTCGTTACTTTCCTTTCTTGTTGTTTTTGTTTTTGTAATTTTTCTGTTGTCAACTGCTTTGCATGGCAATATTAGGAACACAGCCACTTAGACAACAATCCCAAAAAATTACCTTTATCCAATACATACAGATAATAAGACAATTACCAGCTTTATTTTAAATAGATAAACTACATAATAACCCCCGCGTGGCTTTTACTTTATTGAGTGGATAATTATTTATTTTACCCACTTTTACTATTGCCCTCTCGAAAATTAAGCTGCGAGGCGTCAGCCAAGCTTACTTTACCCACTAGTACCATAAATAACTATTTTTCTTCTTTATCGAGTGAAACACAATATGAGCCAAGAAAGTGCACGTTTTTTCCCTGCAAACTGTCAACAAAGTGTTAGTTTAGAAGTTATCCCATACTTTTTTTACCGGTTAAGTTTAACCATGAATTAACTATCGAAATGTGTTTAACCAACAATTGAAATGGGAAGCATAGCGTAGTGGCTAGCGCGTATGTATAGCAAGTCTACTACCGTGAGTTCGATTCTCACTGGCTCCGATGTGTCTTTTTCAGTTAATTAATAATTGAAATTTGGCGAAGGCGATAAGTGAAACGGACAATCCCTAGAAACTGGTTCGAAAGTCAGTATAAGCCGGTGGTTCCCTCTACTACTAGCCCACACAAGTCTTGGACTTAGGGGATGCTTAATTAAGTAGAATAGTACGAGGTTAAACAAATAAACAAATAAACAAAAAACAAACAAAATTCTTATCCTAACTTATAGTTATCTTTTAACCAACACTTAACTATCGATTGATATAATGATTGTAACTAGTCATTTCTATAGAATACGCTTTCTTCCAGTTTAAGTCTCCAATATATTGGCATTATAACGCTATAACTCTATCTGACTATTTTATTCATATTATTTCCACTTAATATATATTTCTTGTTTGACTAAAAATTATTAATATTTTTATAATTTAAAATATTAATAATTTAAATTTTTTTTTGGAACAAGTGTTATGATCCGAATATTTTATATGTTTTTAAAATTTTAAAATAACATTTCTTTAATATTGCGCTATGATACAATCTGGCTACATGAGATTCGGCTTCGGCATAGTTCGGTTTGTTCTACATTTGTTCGGACTCCTCCTCGGTAATTCTTGTCGGTATAACTTAAAAGTTGTCTAGTAATCTTAATTATTTAAACAAATCTAATTTATGGTCAAAATGATCGTTTCAGATGTCAGAAATAGCAATTAGCTTGCAAATTGATGAGGCTGAAACTCTTTTGTCGGGGTAATTAAATATGCGCGGTATCTTTGTAGATATTTTGCGCCAATAGCATTGTCAAATAAATTTAACTAGTGACCTTCTTATTAGCTATATAAACTCATGAAAAGATTCATTTTTATTCAGTTGTTTTCAGAGTGTCGCAATTTCAAAAGTGAAAATGTAGTTTCTGTGAGAATTAATTTTGAGATTTATTCTTGAATGAAAAATAGTTTTTAAACTTAGAAAAATTTTGAGACTCGTTTTATTAGACATAGAAATAATTTTGGACACTTATAAATATTGATAGTATGAACACTGATAGAAATTTTGACGAATATTAATTAACTTTGAAAAATATTTTGTAAAATAATTTAAATGACTTATACGAACCAGTTTTAATATACACTAAGAAAAATGTGGACAATAAATTGGGAATTGAAAATGATTGCGAATAGTTGGGATTTCAAACATAGAATGTTTTAATTTAGAAGTATTTAATGGAAAACTAATATATAATGGAAATTAGAATTTAAAGGCTTTGCATAGAAATAGGACTTTTTAGAAGTAAGAATTGATCTATCATGTTCTTGGAGAATTTATTCACATTTATTTAATATATTATTCTTAAGTTAAGAAGAAATTGTTTTACTCTGTTTCCAAAGCGCCGTCTCTCTAGAAAACCCGCTCCCGAATAAAGTGATAAGTGGTTAAGTATATTCTCCGCTCGGGTATACTTTAAATACGATAGAAGATTGTATGGCCAACCTAACTGAGTAAGTTATAGTAAAAGTTATAATTAACTGCTCGGCTATAACCGAATTATATACCACATCACAACATTAATGAGAGAATTTATAACTTTACAACATTAGTAGAAAAATATTTATTAGTAAAAATCTACTTCACTACACAAGAATGGAATGTCTACTTTAAAAAGTATGTCAGAAAGAATGCATTACATGTATAATAAAACTATGAATTTTTTAATATTTAAAAATGGATAATTTGCGTATAAATGAAGTTCTATGGCGCTTAAAAGCGTGTTATTCTGCTTTTAATTTTAATTAACGCTTAATTTTATTTATATGTTTAACTAGAATTTACATATTCTTAACAATATATTCCTTTTAGAGATTA
The DNA here is from genome assembly GCA_958510825.1 of Brachypterus glaber. Lineage (NCBI taxonomy): Eukaryota > Metazoa > Arthropoda > Insecta > Coleoptera > Kateretidae > Brachypterus > Brachypterus glaber. Next base: position 71,904,910 of record OY294046.1, read on the forward strand.
CTTTTTACATAATTTCTCATTTTTAACAGAATTGACTAAGTAGGTGTTAAAAAAGCGTCATTATAAATACTGTAGTAAAAAAAAGGTTTTTACACAAAGGCCTATCACCAGTAGCCGTCTCTTATATGTTTTTATGCGAGCCTGTGGATATGCCCTTAATTTTAACTAATGTAAATTACATCGTAAATTGTACAATTTTTAAATTTTAGTGAAGGAGCGTAAATCGTTATTTATTCACCAAGGGACTAAACTAAGCTGTTTTAGCCCCGCTGCATAAATGTTTCCAGAGCGAGCGTAGCAAGCGAGGGAAACAGAAATGCAAGGGGCAAAAACAGCTTGTTTAGTCCAGAGGTGTATACACAATTTTTTGCCCGCCCACTATTTTAAGCTCAATTTTTAATGTTCAAATTTAATAATATGACTATAAGCAATAATGCATAAAGCAAGTCCTATGGATGCTGGATGGATGGTTCGAACGTACACCTTATGGATGTCCACAGTTGTGTCATCTGGACTCTGAACGGATGTCCATGGGACGTCCGTAGAGAAAAAATGGGCATCCTATGGACATACAGCCGTCCATGAACATACGTCCATTGGACGTCCATAGTATCACTTTGTGCTGTCTGTGTACATGTTTGATGTTTCTTTGTTTATGGTTCTGGAGGGGTAATTACAACTCCCATATGATTCAACCTCTTAAAATTTGAACCAAACCTACCAGTTATTTTAGTGTGGATATATGTAAACATCAAAGAGGTTTGTCCCCATCATTGTTCTTTTCTTTTAAAATAAGAGGTATTCGAAAATTATTTTATTTTAACAACTTCCAGGTGTGGAAAATAAGAGAAAAATTGTAAAATTGCAGATGCTGAATACTTTTAGCAACCGAGGAAATATGATTGTGTTTTTACTCGTTTTTCAAATCCTTAAAAGACGCTGCAGGAAAATCGACAGATAAAGAATACAAGTTTAATAAGTGGTTAAACTTCAGTCGATCAGGAGGAACAAATATTTATTTTTTTACGGAACCTAAATTTTAACAAACCGTTTTCAAAATTCGATAGAAGTTTAGTATTGTCGAACTTATACAGTGCATTTATAAAGTGGGCCCCCATTTAACTTTTAAACGATAAGATATCAACTTGAAATTTGTAACACGTAAAAAAACATAACCCAATTATTTTTTTGGGGCAAGGGGAAACATTTGTTTAAGGAAGGGGTCTTTCTACCTTTAAATTAAAAAAAAAGGAATATTATTCAGTATTAAAGTTGCTATGGCACTATCTAGAAGAATATTTCCTGACCGAAAAATAACAAAATGGCAGATGTTTTTCTTGGAAATTATTTAAAAATTACAATGTGAAAAGTTTAATAATTTAAGCACCGATTTAAGCACAGAAAAATCTTATTTAAACATCTGTTAAAATAGTGCATTTTATTTTATAAGCCTAAAAGTTTACAAAATAAAGCCCTAAGTTTTGGAGTAAAAAATATTAGACCAGCAGCAGACGTTATTATTATATTATTATACGGTAGTTTCTAATTTTCAAAAAATAATCAAAAATTGTCCTAGACAAAAAATTCTTGGATATAAGTTTGTTTCATGAAAAAAGGATAAGCAACTTGTTTCTCCCAAGTCCGTCTGATGTCACGATTTTTGTGAACATGATTTTTTTTTAAGTATGTGTTTGGAAAAATGCAATATACAATTTACTGTGAATAATATATAATGGAATGCGTAGCATTTCATATCTTCACGGCTTGTTTTTATATATTTAGTTCAGGTCAAGTCCAAACCATACTACTGATTTTATACAAAAACGGATAGTTATCGTTAAAAATGAAGTTTAATCCCTTATAAAAGTGGCACTCTTAAGATAAAAAAGCCTTATATTTGCTTTAAACCTTTTTAATTTTGCTCTTTCATTTCCGCTAGGACGTTCTGAGCTTCTGTAATTAACTTTTAAATTTTGATTTATTGCCCCAAGTAGATGTTTACAGTTTACACCCCGGAGATGATTATTCTGTCACGATTTGTAATTTATTCGTATACAGGGAATTCGTAGAGACGTGTCGTTAAAAGCTTTTGGATTCGAATTCCAATGCTTGTTTCCATATAAAAAAAAAACTTTTATCCAACACCTTCACAGAAAAACTTGTTTTGAGCACTATTTTAAATGTCAAAAGTGAGTTTTTTTCCACCAGTGACTAAAAAATTTTTCACCCACTCTTTTACGTACAGCTTTTGATCTCACCCAGAATTAGTTACATACCCTATTAATTAAGTATTATAACTATTTTTTTTTTGATACAATTGGGGTTTGTAGGTTATAGGACTCAACGCAAAAAAAAAAGAGATATTTTGTGTAATTTTCGCCGACGTTTCGAGGGCATATGCTGCCGCTCTTCCTCAGGGCTGTAATTTAATAAAGAAAAACTGAATTAACAATTTGCTTACTCATTATCAAAAAAGGGGGGGGTCACAATTTGAGGTTAGGTTACTTACCAAATTTACAAAATTTAAGTGTGCATTACACGTGTCAGAAAAAACTTGTTGCCTTGCAACTTATCATAACATAACATAATTAACATTAAAAACAATTACTACAATAATTAAATAGAGACATTTGACATTTCTTACAATAAATAAATTTTGGTTATATTTGAACTACTATGTAGTGAGAAATAGTTCCTGTGATCTTATATAGAAATTTCATAAAGAAAATATTAATAAGATTAAAGGTTTACTTAAAAAGAACAATTACCCTACAAGTTTTACTAACCGCATTGTAAACGAGTTTGTAAACAATAGAAACGTAAAAAAGCACCGCCCTAAAGAAGATTTAATGTTCATTAAGTTTCCGTTCATTCCCAATCTTACATATGACATAAAAAGAATTTTAGAAGAAGAGAATACGATAAAGGTGGCCCCATACAACATCAAAGGTACAAAATCTCTTTTTACAAAGTTAAAAGATAAGATCCCAGCAGAACTAGAATCAAACCTTGTGTACAGAATCCAGTGCCAAGACTGCGTCAACTATTACGTGGGCCAGACAAGCCAGTATGCCAAAAAGAGATGTTATCAACACCAAAATGATTGCGCACTAAAAAACGCAATAAAACCTGAGAAGACCGCACTGGCAATACATCATTTCAACAAGGGACATAATTTTAACTTTGATAAAATGGAGATCTGCGATAAAGAATGTAACCCACTAAAGAGAAAGATTAGTGAGATGATACATATTAAACTTAATCCTAACATAAATAAAAGAACTGACACACAGAATCTCAGTGCGAGCTACAATGTCCTGTTAAAGAAATATGCACAGAAGAGAAAAAATAGTGATAGGTGATAAAGGTGGTCTCATACACAGGAGTCGTGCTGTATCCCATGTTTTCATGATGGATTTCTCAGTCTGTCGTGGTGGGTGAACTTCATTGTTAAATGTGCATATGTAGTAGTCCTTCATTGTGGAATGATGAGAAACATTGAGTATGCACATTTCGATGGTGAGTTTACCTGTGCCGCGGGGGAATTGGGAGTTTTGTCTTAACACATGGGGTAGGGTAAATTAGGGTAACCCGCGTTGCTTAAAGAAAGGGAATAAATAAATAAATAAATAAAATATATCGCTGGGCAGCGTGGGTTACTAATGTGGGGGGGGGTTTGGGCCTGTGTGAAAGTGCGACGTGAGAGCGTTGCGGTTTGCGGTGTATGTGTAGATAGGCCTTTAACTATATAAGATCACAGGAACTATTTCTCACTACATAGTAGTTCAAATATAACCAAAATTTATTTATTGTAAGAAATGTCAAATGTCTCTATTTAATTATTGTAGTAATTGTTTTTAATGTTAATTATGTTATGTTATGATAAGTTGCAAGGCAACAAGTTTTTTCTGACACGTGTAATGCACACTTAAATTTTGTAAATTTGGTAAGTAACCTAACCTCAAATTGTGACCCCCCCCCTTTTTTGATAATGAGTAAGCAAATTGTTAATTCAGTTTTTCTTTATTAAATTACAGCCCTGAGGAAGAGCGGCAGCATATGCCCTCGAAACGTCGGCGAAAATTACACAAAATATCTCTTTTTTTTTGCGTTGAGTCCTATAACCTACAAACCCCAATTGTATTAAAAAAAAAATTATTTGAGGACGAAAAAATGATGAATATTATAACTATATTATAAATAGAAGCACGTTAACTAAACCATAAAAATTAAAGAAAACCCCAAATTATTCTTTAGTTTTTGAATAAAATACTGTTTTCATTAAAAATTCTGTCATCACCGCGTCCATTTTGACGTTTGTAAGAAATGTAAAACTACCAATTGTTTATTTTTAATAGGCATACTTAGGCCATGGCTACCTATTATTTTAGTATTAAGAAAACTTAATCTTAATATTTTTGACATAATTTTTCGCAAAATTATAGATTTTTATTTAAAAATAAAAGGTGTTGGATAAAATTAAATTCTCAACTCGTGTATTAAGTGATTTTATCCACTTAAGAATGTCAGCCCACTCGGTCTGACGGCCTCGTGGGCTGATATTCTTTGAGTGGATAAAATGCTAATTAATACACTAGTTAAGAAAATAACTATTAACTTCGAAAACTTCCTTTTATTCTATAGATTAAATATAAAAATTTAATTTATTCTACCATGCATAGTCAGTGCTTGTCATGTTTGGACTTTTTTGTTTTTAGTTGGGTCACTCCAGAAACTCCAGAAACTCCAGAAACTGTGCTTCCTCCATCAACGACGTTTGTCAAAAAAAATTCGCTGGATTGAGTGACCCTAGTTTTTAGAAGTTATAGATTATTGCTTGATTTTTTCAGGTTTTAAAAGTGTTTTTATTAAAATTAATACAAATTAAGTTAAAAGTTACAGACATTTAATTTTAGAACTCAAGAAAAAGTTTAACTAAAAGAAAAAATTGTTAAGACTATACTGCCCTTCTAAGACAAGTTGTGCTATCTGCAAAAATTCACTTTTCAAGATAAGCACACCATTGTATTGCTTTACACTAGCCCCATGTGCCTACTAAAAAGAAATGTCCTATCTAAAACACAAATCCTAAAAATTAGCCTAAGATATTTGTCCTAAGTGGATAATTTTTAATGTTTTCTAAATAAAATTGTCCTAACTAGTCTTTACTAGACAAATAAGTCAGGATTAGGACTAACATTACAGATCTTAGTAATTTGATTGGACTTTTTAGATAATTTTGTCCTAACTTTCTCAAATAGAACAAATGCATTTAGTATGACAATTTATTTTTCTGACAAAAGAATATATATTTTTTAAATACCTACTAGATGGACCCTTAGGAGAATCGTAGCTCCCTTAGAACTCATTTTCGGACAAACCTTTATAGAAACTTTTTTTCATATTTTTGAACCTAGAATCACCCCTTAAAATTTTGTACCTTATTTCTGAATCACCCTGTATATGGGTAGAAGACACACCAATATATTTATTTTTATGCACCATTGACATCTGTGGACGTGAAAAGATCATTTTCATTGCAAAAGTGGGTTTTTAATCAATAATGAAACCGTCTACTACAAAAAAAATTGATAATTTATTACGAAGATATAATGAGTTAGAATGGCCGTTAAAGTGTATTTTATTTACTATTCTTTAACTATTCTTTATAGGAAAATCGATAAACATACAAGCCTATTGCGATATATTAATATTTTTATATTTATAAAATAAACCACACGTTCCTTAGTGCGGTCCTGTTAAAGCATTCAAGTTCCTCACATTGCTTATTGGACCATTATAACCAAATTTTATTTTCTTAACTATAACATACTAGTATGGTTTAAAGAGTGTTGTTTAAATGACGTCATAGTTAGTTGGTAAAGTAAAAGTAAAATCTTTTTCGAGGTTAAAAAGTTGATTGAGTTGTTATTTTGCGATATTTGAAATTGAGAACCAAAAATGAGGTCTACAAGGAAAAAATTAGGCTTGTCCTAACTTTGCAAGAACATTTTTGCATAAAGCTTATAAATTACTTTTATTTAACTCGTTTATCGTATCTATATTATCCACGAATGATATCTGACGATTGTTTAAAATAATATCAATAGAATTCATTCTTGCCGAGATTCTTGCAAAAGTGGCAAAACAATCTTGTACATAAGTCCGGCTTCCGCAAAAACACTAACCTCTTCTTCGTCAAAAAAATATGATTCGGAAAGGACAGAAATATGATTTAAAAGGATAGAAATATTTACTATGCGAGCAAACCACCTAGGAATACATGGTTACTAAGAATAGTAAGTGTGACGTCATTGTTTGTTGTAGTTAACTAATAAAATGTGTGTAGTATGCTGTTCTTCATACTAGTATGCTATAGTTTCGATAATAAAATTTGGTTTATGTTAAACGTAAAACTGCTTGGTTTAAATAATTTTTTTATATTTAGTTTTAAAGAAACTTAAGAGATTATTATTTCATGAATTATAAAGTCCAATCTCGGAAAATATTTATCTGTCATATGCTGAAATAGTGCCTTCGGCTGGAAAAAGTTAATGTTTATTCAGACAGAGTCACAGTTGAAACATCTGGATTAGGTATCTTACTACATATTGATTACGTGCACATCGCGATATTGAAATATACAGAATGTGCATAAATGGAGGTTGGACTTAAAAAATTATTTATTTAGTAGATACAGCTAGCAACTGTCCTGAAATAGAAAGGACGCCGTGAATTTTTAACCTATTATTTCATCCTTTCTGGGCACCTGAGTAGCAATTAACATCTCATGGCCATATGGTTGCACTCGGGTGCCGTAAACAATGAAGTGAAAGTATCATATCACAAGAGATGGGAATCGCTAGCTTGGAAGGTTACAAAGGCAAGGGGTTATCTAAGGTTCATTTTTTAAAATCATAGGTGGTTAGCTTAAATCCGCCTCGAAGGACCAATATAGGCGAGATTGTAATAAAAATAACGATTTGCTCACCGCAGTAATGAGAAGAATCTAGCACATGCGCACTGGTTTGCTTTTTTGTTTTGACGGATGTCAAAAGTGGCTTCCGTTTAGGCAGTTGTAGTTTTAGGAAATAGTTTAATTTGAGTTACGGTTCGCATCAGGTCCACAAAAATGAACTATATTTTTGCACTGATTTCTGGTTTTATTACTAAAACTTACTGTCTTGAATATAATTAGGTAAGGAAAATCCAGTTTTTTTTGTTAGAATATATAGCAAAAGATTGTTAAAATACTCACTAATTTCTGTTTGATTTTTATAATGGGGGTTTACCTTAAAAATGGTATGGTTTGGTATTTTGCTGGTTTGGTTTTTTTTTTTCTTTAATGGGAGGCGTTGGTTTACATTAAAAATGGTTAAGTTTGGTAGTTTGCTGGTTTGGTGTGTTTTTTTTTTAGTGGGAGGCGTTGGTTTACGTTAATAATGGTTTGGTTTGGTAGTTTGCTGGTTTGGTGTTTTTTTTTTAATGGGAGGCATTTTGCAGATACGATATTTCAGAATTTAGAAGGCGATATATTTTAACAATCAAATGTTTGTTAATGAATATTCCGCAATTTTTTTTTACGAAAATACTGTTACAAGCGAGTACTTTTAGCCAATTAAAAAAAAACTGTTAGCTCGCAAATAAAAAAGTAGATATGTTTGTAAAATTTTGCAAAAGAATGTTACATAACCTTAAAATAATTTTTGGCATACGTCAAAACAAAAATAAGAAAATCAGTGCGCATGCGCTGGATTCTTGTCATTACTGCGGTGAGTGAATCGTTAAAAATAGTTTAATTTAATCTAGTTCTACTTCAAAAACTGAGAACGCGTGTATAAAAAAACTGGATCTGTTGGATTTCGATGAATTTTTGGCGCCTAGTTGTTCACATCCTGGAGATAGTAGGAGAGACTATCAAATTTGAAATCGCATATTAATTTAAGAAATAAAATAAACTAAAGACCCAATGTATCCCTCCTAAATTAAATGAAATAAGTAATGATTAATTCAAGACTGGTTAATAACCAGTGGTTATATCGAATACCCGACATATTTTCTTCTTCCTCTGGCTTCTCTAAATAGTAGAAACTAGATGAAACGTTGCAAGCACCCTGCCAAAACATCGGCACTATTGTACACTAGAGCCATATAGTTTGCGCATTTTAAACTGAGTGTTTTGTTTGATTTTAAATTCTGTATCTTTAAAACATTATATTCTAGCAAAAAACTGCATATAACATTTTTTATAGGGCTTAAAAAGAGCTTTTATTTAAAATATAATTTTTTGAAATCGGGTTATAAATATGTGAGATATGCTAAAAAAAACCTTTTACTGCTTTAAACGCCAATATCTAGAACACAATGCGTTTGAGGAAAACGTTTATAAAATTTTTTGACCAATTTAAAATTATCTTTTATATAAGTGCTAAATTAACCAAATACAATAATAATTGCCTTAATTATAAACAAAAAACGCTAAAAATGAGAGTTTTACCCTATTTGTACCCCCTTACCCTCAATCGTTTACCCCCAAAATCTAATCAGCTCGTCGGAATATAATAAGAAACAATATGCAAAAAACCGCAAGTCGATATCTCATGTAGAAATGGAGTTAGAGAGTTTACACCCAGACAGACAGACGGACGCAAAAATTTTTTTTTTACTGATTTCGACTCGTCGAGAAATGTGAAAAAAACGTGGTCAAAGATTTTGACTTTTCGGCGAAGATTTCAATACATCGGCACTCTTAGTAGCACTAAGTGCCGATGTAAACAAATATTTACTCTTAATTGTATAGTATTTTAGTTTTTACCCAACAAAAATATATTAGCCTCCGGGACGCCAAGATTTCTTTGTTGACAAATGTATGTAATTAATTGTAGATCTTATTTTGCTTACTAAATTACTGAACCACTTTGGCTTTGGCTTTGTTAATTCTAAACTTTGAGCATCAAAGTTTGAAGTTATTTATCTCAAAAGTAACCTTTATGTAATGTTATCCCTTGCCTTCTTAGTACCTTATAAAAGATTTAACCTTAGATTAAAATATTTAGGATTTAGCACTAAGATATGAGTTCATGTAGGGTAACTGTTGTGGGTAAAGGGAGAAACACGGTTTTTTTCTTTTAATTTCTTACTTAAATTATTCCGAAGTAAACCTTAATAATCTATTTTTCTACGACTGATTTAGAATGTAAGTAAATACACACACTTTTCAAACACAGAATGAATCCATTCTAGCTCTAGATACGGTATGAATATTCCGTATCAAGTGTTAGAATGAGCACATGTAGTGCCATCTCTTGTTTATAAAAGTAAAGAAAACTGTAGCAAAATTAGCAAAAGTATATATATTTTACCATTAAATATTGAATAATTTAATGCAATTTAAAGTTTTGCGTTAAAATTACATAAAGTTTATTAGTTTTTCTTAATATTTGACCAGTTTTTTATCAATTTAGTTCAAAAAATTAAAACTGCTCCATCTATTGTTAAATATTTAAACCTGATATCTGTCACAACAATCTGACATTACCTTCAACTTTTGCATTATAATTTGTAAATATGTGCTAAAATTAAATAAAAATCTTTTTTAAGTAGTGATTTGATAAAATTATTAAATAACATTAATTTCTTTATTTAAAAATATGTGTTTTGTTGCATTTACAATGTCGAGTCACAAAAAACATTGTTTTTAACCTTGTCCGCAGTTTAAAGCCATACAGTGTTTCATATTTGAAGTCGAAGAAAAAGTATAGTCTACAACACGTATGTAATAGTCATTCCAATATTGTCTATTCCATACTAGTTATAGAATATACTTTTCTGATGATTTTGCACTTGTATGTTATTTTCGTTATTCCACTACGAAATTCTCAAACTTTTGCACCAATTTGTATACAGGCTGTAAATGAGATATTATTTATAAATTTATATTGGATTTTTAATGTTTGAAAACGACCGTACGTAAAATATAAATCGCCTTATTTATCACGTTTATTGTTAAATTTTATTAAGTTTTATTGGTATTACTGAAAATTTTATTGGTATTACTGTAATAAATAATGAAATAAATCTCGAATATAAGGTCATATCCACAGCCTCGCATAACATGCATAATACATAAGAATGCGATGCCGTGATTGGCTTGGTATGCCGTCATGTATCTTGTAAGCCAATCACGGTATCGCGTTCTTATGTATTATGCTTGTTATGCGAGGCTGTGGATACGCACTAAGAGATTCCTTGATAAATGCCATTTAATGCTTATTTTAGTATAACCATAAAAATAGTAAACCCTAAACAAATAACTTTTTCGAAAAAAGAGGCTCTTTGTAATTCCATCAAAAGGAGAGTAAAAGTGATAAAATATAAACAAAACTTTAAATCTTTATTATTTTTATTATCCGAATTTTAGTCAGTTACATACAACTCTATTACCCGCTATTAAAAAGAGAAAGAATAGTATATTCTATAACTAGTATGGAATGGATAATATTCCGCGCGAGTGGAAAGTTTGTTATACGAGCCGGTAGGCGAGTATGACGGTCCCGCGAGCGCGGAATGACTATTCCATAGGTGTTGTAGACTATACTTTTTCTTCGACTGCAAATACTGTATGGCTTTAAACTGGCTCTAAACTGCTGACAAGGTTAAAAAACATGTTTCTTGTGACTCGACATTGTAAATGCAACAAAACACATATTTTTAAGTAAAGCAATTAATGTTATTTAATAATTTTATGAAATCAGTACTTAAAAGAGATTTTTATTTAATTTTAGCACATATTTACAAGTTATAATACAAAAATTAAAGATTATATCAGATTGTTGTGACAGATATCAGGTTTAAATATTTAACAATAGATGGAGCAGTTTTAATTTTTTTAACTAAATTGATAAAAAACTAGTCAAATATTAAGAAAAACTAATAAACTTTATGTAATTTTAACGCAAAACTTTAAATTGCATTAAATTATTCAATATTTCATGGTAAAATATATATATTTTTGCTAATTTTGCTACACTTTTCTTTACTTTTATAAACAAGAGATGGCACTACATGTGCTCATTCTAACACTTGATACGGAATATTCACACCGTATCTAGAGCTAGAATGGATTCATTTTGTGTTTGAAAAGTGTGTGTATTTGCTTACATTCTAAAGCAGTCGTAGAAAAATACATATTCTCCTAACTTGGTTAGTAACCGCTGCAAAGTACACTGTGTAGTCGTCCCAGAAAAAAAGTGACAAAATTGTGTTTTTTGCATAGTGCCATTTTTTGCAGCGCTGATTACGAAAAAAAAATAGTAAAAAGTCTGAAAAAAGATTTTGCATCATTAGGGTGGTTCAAATTTTTTCAAACATGTCCGATTTAGCTGAAATTTGGTAAGGGCTACTTTTTTTAATCTCAATGCGGACCAATACCCTAAAACCTAAAATTCAAAATGGCGGATTAAATATGGTCGATTTATTTTTTAAATTTTGCCACAATTAACAAATATATGACATAAAACAAAAAGTTATGAAAACTTAAAAGCCCATTTTTTTATTTATATTTTATTTATTTATTCATTTTACTTATATAATTACTAAAAAAAAAAAACATGATTTTTACCAGCATACATGTTTTTTTTTTTAGTTTAATTTTGAAAAAAATAATATTAAAAATTTGGCAAAATGTGAGTAATTTTTCTATTCTATTCACATCGATGGATTAAATTTATAAGTTTCTATATTATATGGGGTTTCTATAGAACATAGAACCTTATAATTTTAATTCAGCGATATAATAATAATAATAATAATAACTCGATTTATTTCATAAAAAATGTTTTAAATACAATACATATAGCACCTAAATAAAATCATTGATTGAAATATTGTCAAATAAAGCTTTAATTTGGCTTGTATGACTCGAATTCTTTCAGAGAATAAGGTTCCAAAGCACAAATGTAATTAAATAACAGTTTTTTAAAAGTTCTATTATTTTTATGTATTTTTATGTGTTGTGGTAGTTTATTAAATAAATACATAGCTGAGTAGTAAGGGCCTTTTTCAAAGGCAGCTAGCCTGTGCTTTGGAATCTTATAGTCCGTAACTCTGTCAGAGCTTGGTTCATTATTAAGAAAAAGTTCTTTATTTTTTACTAAAAACATGATACATTCATAAACATATAAACCAAACACAGTAAGTATATTTTTTGATTTGAAGAGACTTCGACAAGAGTCACGATATTTCAGACCAAAAATTGCACGAAGTGCCTTTTTCTGACATAAAAAAACAGACTCAATATCTTTACATCTTCCCCAAAAAATAATACCATACCTTAAAAGACTGAAAATTGGAATGATAAACTAGTTTTAATGTATGAATCTCCAAGTATCTCCTTAATATTAAAAATGAGTAGCTAACTCGGTTTAAATTTGCACGTAAATGGTCCACATGTGAACACCAGCTTAGGCCCTGGTCAATATGCAGCCCCAAAAATCTAACATAGTTTGCAACCTTTCTTTCGCAATTATTGACATTTATTGTTGTTTGTGCATCACGACGCAACTTAAATAACATAAAATTTGTTTTTTCTTCATTTAATATAAGTTTATTTTTAATAAGCCAATTTTTGATTGCTAGGAAAAGTATATCAGCATCAGAAATTAAAGTTTTAAAAGAGTTAGATTTAATTAAAAAGTTAGAGTCATCTGCAAAACTGACCAGAGCCTGGTCTGGGTTTTGAAGAGTCTCATGCAGATCATTTATAAAAATAATGAATAGGAGAGGCCCAAGAATGCTACCCTGGGGCACCCCAACAGTAGTATTTTTGACATCCGAAAGGAACTTGATAAAATCTTCAAAAAGTTGTACTTGCTGTGTACAGTTTGAGAGGTAGGACTTCAGCCAACGCAGTGCATGCCCCCTTACACCATATCTTTCAAGTTTTATAAAAAGAATTTCATAATTTAAACAATCAAAATATTAAACAAATTTACCCTAAAATAATGACAGATTTACGAAGAAAAACTGTTTAGGCTCGCTTATACATTAGGAAGATTACCCATATTTTGCCAATTTTTTTTTTTCAAAATAAAACTAAAGAAATATAAACATGCTGGTAAAAAATCATGATTTTTTTACTGTAATTACTGGTACATAATATGCATTATGAGGAAAATAGCCCATAAAAAAGGGTTGATTTTTCATAATTTTTTGTTTTATTCCATATATTTGTTAATTTTGGCAAAATTTAAAAAATAAATCGGCCATATTTATCCGTAAATTTGAATTTTAGGTATTTGTCTTATTGTCGAACTAATAATTTATCGTCAGTAATTTACTCAGTGATAAAATAACTTTTTTTTTGTGTAGTGTGGTTTAACAATTTAATTTTCATTGTTTTGTAGAATATATTACACGTAGCTAACTAAAAAACGACAGTATTTTATTATTTCGGAGAAATTTTGTTTTTTTATTTTGTTCGGCAAAAGATAAGTTCAATCGAAGCAATGTAAATTTACTCTTATAAGTTCGGAATATAAATTAAAAATTAAAATAGTATCTTATTGAACTTATTAAAATATACTAAAGAAAAACCAATTTTCTAATAAAGAAGCCACCTTTTTTGCTAAAATGATAACAATGTTTATAAATCATTTAATTTAATAAAAAGAAATTGTTAACTCGAGGCAAAAATAAAAGTATAATATTCTGCATAAAAATGTACAACATCAAACTACAACTGACGCAGGCCTGTACTCTTTATAGAGTACCGAAGAAGACCTAAAGCTTCCCAGTACCTATTAAAGGGTTACATAAGGGTTACATAAGGGTTACATAAGGTTACATAAGGTTACATAAGGGTTACATAAGGGTTACATAAGGTTACATAAGGGTTACATAAGGGTTACATAAGGGTTACATAAGGGTTACATAAGGGTTACATAAGGGCACATCCATAGGCTCTTATGTGAACGTTATAAGCCTGCACACAAGATACACGACGGCACGTCAAGCCGTCACGGCAACGCACTATGGAACGAACCGGGCCATAGGTTGGACATCGGGTAAAAAACAAAAATTCAAAAATAGGGGTTTAAATTTGGTTTTATTATATTTAATCATATTATACATCGAGTGCAGGCAAAATTTTCATGTATAATTAAGGTTAGCCAGAAAAATTAGCGCTTATATAGATGTCTAAATTATGCCTACGAAAATTTGTAGTCTTTTTTTTTTCTTATGATACAATATAATCTTTTCCTATTAATTGCGTAATAATAACAACATTAAAGTGTATTATATAAAAAAATAAAATATTATGTACATCTCCTATTTTTTGTTTTATCGAATTTTTTTTAATTTTCCGACATTTAAATGTTTTTCGTTAAAGTCCCGCAAAGTCCCGCACATTGGTTATTACTACAATATAGTGGACTAAGTAAGGAAAAAAATGATGTAGAGATCAGACCCCAGAAAACCCCAGAACCCCTTTAATTTAAATTTTTGTGTTAAAAAACAACTAGAAAAAAATTACTTTTTACATAGACTTTTACAGATATTCTTTGTGGTGGATAAATTTATTGGGAAATTACGTTATTATACTATTCATAGCCCGTAAGCGTCTGTTCATCCGCCCGTCTGTCCGTGCCATGTCACTTTTTTGTGGACAAGATAACTCAAGAACGAATAATCCGATCGACTCAAAATTTTCAGGAAAAATCAAGTTTTATCAGGGGATGATCCCTATTGTTTTTTTTAATAATCCCTCCTATTTTTTTTGAATTTTTTTTTTTCGAAAAAATGCTTTTTTTGAAAAAATCATTTTTTTTTAATTTTTTTTTTCGAAATTTTTCGACAATTTTTTCATACTCAATACTTGGCTAAATATTTTACTTTTTCTCGAAAAAGCCAAATTTATTAGCTAAAATTATAATTTTACAAGTTACACACATTTTGCAGATTTTTTCCAAACCGTATTAAATACATAGCTAAATATCTGTTTTGTACACTAAATGGTAATTAACCATATAAAAGAAAAATCAATTTAATTTTTTTTTAAGTTTTCCAGATTTTCCAGATTTCCAGATTTTTTCCCAAAAACGAAACTTAGTTAAAATGCTTTGTCGTACCTAAAAATGGCTGCATACCAAATTTTATCAAAATCCAACTTATCGTTTTCAAGAAAAGTATGATGTCCGGCTTACGGCCCGGTTCGTCCCATAGTGCAACGTATGTTATGTATTATGCTTCTGCAATCCTCTGGATGTGCCTTAAAGTAGAATTTTACTAAAAGATCTAAAAGGTAAATTGATAAGTGCGTACAATAACACCATACTAAGCTTTATGATTTTTTTGATATATACTGTACCCGGCGTATTTCCAGTTATAGTCAAGTCTTCAAATTAATAAAAGAGGCTTTACCTGGAAATAATTCAGGGAGTTTGGACTTTTGGTTTATTAGGTAGGGTTTAAGGCCGCAAATAAATAATTTTGCGACATTGAACTCGATTTGGAACTGTCATTTTTTTAACTTATTTTTCACAAAAAACAGACTTTTTAAAACATCTCAAGATCCCAGATCAAAAAACTTTTGATATGAAAATAAAGAGGACCAAATCTCCAACATTTTTTGTGTCATGTATTTTTTTTTACGACTTATAGCTAATTAACGGCACCGCCTTAAAAGTTACACTGTAGGGTTTTAGATTTTTCTTTATGGCTCGATTAGGAAGGATTTTGAAGTTTTGAATTTTTATTAATTACGGACTAGAAACATGTTTTGATATTATTCAGAAACAATTTCCGTAATACATTTTAACATTAATATAGGTCGCATATTTCACGCAGTTGGTATTTTAGATTAATTAGAGAGCTTTAGTTGATATAGCAAAGTTAGTTTGCTTTTCCTATAGATGAAATGACAAGTCATCGGGTGACAATTAACTATAAAAGAGAATAATTAATACATGTGAAAGCTTCGGTGTTTTGTTGATGCATACAAAGAGAACGTATAGTATACGTTCTCTTTGTATACGTCGTATACATCAAAAAAACCTTTCGCAAAAAAAATTAACCGACTTCTGTCTGGCCCCATTACAGCAGTGAGGTTAGAAATGTCAGAAACATAAAAAATAACTCCTCGGGAAAGAGGGTACGGTAAACGAAAATTTAAAATTCAATATACAAACAGAAAACATTAAAAGAACAGTTGTGTACAACTACATATTGTTTAAACAAGTTAATTATAAAGTTTTTTTGCAAGTCAGCATGGCGCAGGGATTTTTGGATCTGTGTTGGCATACTGTAAAAGCGGCGTTGCCTTTATTAGTTTGAGTGTCTTACCATACGAAGAAAGGTGAAATCGAAGTGAGGATTTCTTGGAAGATAATCTCACTTATTTGGAGTGTTATAAAGGGTGTATAAATTAGGGTTATCCTATACAATTTTACGTTAATTTTTGTTAAAAACACGCAACATTTCATGTCTGTCCTTAAGTATTAAGTACGTGACTTTAAAACTATAGTTTACTTTTTACAGTGTAGATGTGCTATCCTCCGGTGTCCAGTTTTTATCTGAGAACCACTGGGAAGTGAGCATATTACTCTGTTCAAAGTTAAATAAAAAGGCTTATATTGTCTGTATCTTTGAATGACATTAGACCGATCAGCATATTGCCTGTTATGTCTAAAATCTTAGAAAAGGCTATGAACAAACAAATGAGGCAATATCTCGATACGTACAATATAATTCCAGCCTATCAATCTGGTTTTAGGAGTGGATTTAGCTGTAATACTGCCCTGCTAAATGTTACCGATGACATATTTCGCGCTCTTGATTGTGGAAAACTGATACTATTGCTTTTGTTAGATTTTTCCAAGGCATTTGATACCTTGAATCATGAACTCCTTGTGGCTATATTACAATATATAGGTTTTTCAGATGAGGCATGTGAAATGTTGCTAAACTATCTTTCGAGTAGGATACAAGCTGTTAGTCATGAGGGAATCCTATCAGAATTTTTAAGTGTATTAAGTGGTGTTCCACAAGGCTCCAAATTGGGCCCCCTGCTCTTTTTAATTTATACATCTAACTTTCCTAAAATATTTATCTCTTTCCTCCAACATTATTATGCGGATGACACCCAGCTGTATTTGTCCTTCTATGTTGATGAAGTTTTACAAGTAATTTCTGCCGTAAATTATGAACTAAGTCAGGTAGTTACATATGCTCTTAATCATTGCTTAAAGTTAAATGCCAAGAAAACAAACGCAATAATTTTTGGAAATAAAAAACATGTTCAAGTATTTAAAAATAATAGCAATGGATTAAAAATTGACAATGAAAGCATTATCATTAGTGATACCGTAAAAAATCTAGGTGTTTACATAGATAGAGATTTAAGATTTACTGACCATATTAATAAATGCCTACAAAAAGGCTATATGTCCTTAAGGCAGATCTATGCAAATAGGTATGTTTTAAATGCTAATATTAAGTCACTTCTTTGTAGGTCCCTAGTTCTGTCGCAGACAAGTTATTGTGAGTCGCTCTATGGTCCTTGTTTAAAAGTTGAGGATAAAAATAAAATACAGAAATTACAAAACTCCTGCCTTAGACTAATTTTTGGAATAAGAAAGTATGATCCTATTTCTGACACTCTTTCATGGTTACATTGGCCTGATATGGAAAATATTAGAAAACTAAATACTATCATGCTTTATTATAATATTCTTCGCACAAAATCTCCCCCATATTTATATAATAAAGTTCAATTTCGCTCTAATGTAGATAAAACACTAAGACCTAAAAAACTTATATCTCCGCCTATGCATAAAACTGCGATTTTTGAAACATCCTTTTCTTATCAGATAAGTAAATGCTTAAATAACTTACCTGAAAAATTTCATAATTTATCAAAAAATTGCCTAAAACAAGAATTACTTAATATGTTTGGAGATGTAACCTAGAGATTTTTAAGTAACCTAGTGATTGTTAAAATAGTAATACTAATTTAATCCTATTAGCAAGCGTCCTAATTTTCTACTCTTTCTTATTATTATATAATAAATGATTTTTGGGTTAGATGGAAGAACAGCTGTCTTGGGTATGCAGGACGCATGCTCATAATTATGGGTACAATTATAAAAATTTAAACTACGAGTATGCAGTTTGTGTACTTCGGGACAAGCTGAGTCTCGCCCTTTCATACAGTTGTTAAATCTTATTTAATGTAATTATGATTTTTGTTTCTGAATAAAGACCTTTTATTATTATTATTATTATTATTATTATTATTGTCTCACCCAAAAAAGCGTCTTTGCCTGAAATTTTGACCCATTTCCCTATGAGCCAAAAACCTAAAATTTGGCATAAACATAAACTTCACGAAAAAAAAATGTGAAAGATCTCCAAGACCAAACGGACCTTTAATTGGAATGTCAGAACCTTCCTCTTATGACCCATTTAGTACCTAAACCTTAGGACACCCTGTATATAATATATTAATGAAGGCTAGAATTATATTTGATTAAAATATCACTAAATTAATTATCAAAGGTATACTGATGTTAATTAACAAGATGTGATATACCTGAAACTGGGAAACAAAGGAACAGTCATAATTGTAGTCAAATTTACGAATTTATCAAGCCTAATTTAATTACTACCCTAAATAACCAGCCCCTGACTAAAACTTTCTCCCCACATAATAGTAATAATGTAAAGTTATAGTTTGTTAGCTGGAGCATTCTGAAAGCTATATCAAGTTAATTCAATTGTAATGTTTATTTGTTCAACAAAGGTACTAGGGTGATATTAGTTTTCTAAGTTTTAAACTAACATTAATTTTTGCTTAAAGTAGATCTATCTAAATATTACATCGGCACTTAGTGCTACTAAGAGTGCCGATGTATTGAAATCTTCGCCGAAAAGTCAAAATCTTTGAGCACCTTTTTTGCACATTTCTCGACGTTTTAGACCATTCTGAGTCGAAATCATTAAAAAAAAAATTTGCGTCCCTCTGTCTGTCTGTCTGTCTATCTGTCTGTCTGTCTGTCTGTCTGTCTGTCTGTCTGTCTGTCTGTAAGGGGGTAAAAATAGGGTAAAACTCCTATTTTTAGCGTTTTTTGTTTATAATTAAGGCAATTATTATTGTATTAATTTAGCACTTATATAAAAGATAATTTTAAATTGGTCAAGAAAACAACGTTTTCCTAAAACGCATTGTTCGAGATGTTGGCGTTTAAAGCAGTAAAAGGTTTTTTTTGCATGTCTCACATATTTATAACCCGATTTCAAAAAATTATATTTTAAATAAAAGCTCTTTTTAAGCCCTATAAAAAATGTTATATACAGTTTTTTGCTAGAATATAATGTTTTACAGAATTTAAAATCAAACAAAACACCTAGTTTAAAATTTGCAAACTAAACCAATTTTTTTTCAAAATCTGTATTTTTACAGAATCGGATACAAAATTTATTACTCTATGTATCTGTTTAAAATTAACTTGTATTAAATCAATACCTACAGATAAAAAGAATAAAAACCGAACATTTTAGAGGTAAAATTACCTAAACCGATCATAAAATTGTAAGTAAAGTACTCAAGTGTTTTAGCTAGACATTTAGATGACATTTCTCATCATTGACACCAGGCAGTAATATACACGGAAAGAAATTAGTGGGCTCTGCGCTATACATTATAAGATATTTGGTAACAGTGGCAAATTATAGTGATTTAAGCTATAGATTATAAGGGACACAATAACTAATAATGTTAAAAATAAATTGGAAACGATTATATATATTACAGACACGATTATATTTATTACAGGCACTATTATAAATTTACAGAAATTTTATTATATTATAAAAATTATTAGCACGGACAATAATTAAATCTATTTAAGCTATAAATGCCATACTATTTGTTATATTTTATTATTCACTAAACAATTAAAGTATTTCATATAAATTTTTACACTGACTGCCATAATTGTAAGAGAAAGCCTTGTATTTATATAATAAGCGATTATAATTTGCTTGGTATGTGTGTTATAGCGCTCCTAGCTATAATTTTTTTTTCCGTGTAACAGGAATACTTTTCAATTAAAACATGATAGTTCCGTACAGAAATTGATCTAATAAATACAGAGCGGTCCAAAAGTCACCCCCCCCCCCCCTCTTAACTTTTGAACCAGTTGAGATATCGCCTTCAAATTTGGAACTTTTAAATAAGACAACTTAAACTATCTTTTAGCATATATTTATTATTTTAATTTCAGCTCTTAAAATGTGGGCAGGGGGCATGGGGGCACATTGTTTTAAATGGAAAGGGGGGTCGTGTAATACATCATTTTAAAGCTTATAAAATTCTCCATTTAACTCCATATTTTTAAATTAAAAAAATTAAAAAATTGGGTTTAAAATGGGGTTGAAAATGGGTATTAATGTAAAAATTCCTCTAAAAAAAACAAATAATTTTTAAAAAATGCCTAATTTCATCATAAAAAAATGTTAATTATACTTTTAAACTAATTTTAGTTGACATAAATAAAAATTTATAAAAAAAACTTAAAAAATCGAATGTTTTAGCACAAAAAATTGAAAAATCAAAACGTAAAAAACATTTTTAAAAAAATTAAAAATGTTACTTTAAATAGAGAATTTTATAAGCTTTAAAATGATGTATCACACGACCCCCCCTTTCCATTTAAAAAATGTCCCCCCATGCCCCCCTGCCCACATTTTAAGAGCTGAAAATATCAGATATATGCTAAAAGATAGTTTAAGTTGTCTTATTTAAGAGTTCTAAATTTGAAGTCAATATTTCAACTCGTTCAAAAGTTAAAAGGGGGGGTGACTTTTGGACCGCACTGTATAATAAATATAATACAAAGGCGCCTGGAAATATCAAAAACTAAGTACACAATAAAATAAGATATACAAAAATCTTTATAAATATCATAAACTAGTTTCCATGTCCCCTTATGTATGGCCTTCGCTTTAGGTAAATTTACCTCTAAAATGTCATTTTTAGAATGTCAAGTATCTACCTATACCGATTTTTGTTGAATTTAAAATAAAATAGTTAAGAATGAAATGCTTTAAATACATTAACGTATTAAGTGCTATTTAAGGTACCAAAAAAATATTTATAGTAAGCATAAATCACCAACATAAATTTTAAAATCGTTTTTTTCGTTTCCTGAAAATTTTAAAAATATCTAGATAGGTAAAACCTTTTTTGCGGAGACGATGAGTATTAAAACAGCTAGTGGCAGCCAACGTGTTAGTAGAAGTGGTAAATTTTTGACTTGGCCAAAGCCGGACAACCAGGCCATTTATGGCCCTTTTTGTCATCCCAGTTAATCCCAGCCATTTACTAATTTGAGTCCTCCTTGAACCTGCCCGTCCTTTCAATAAAGGTCAGGATAGCTCCTCTTCGTTGAGTCTTTGAGTTTCAAAGACTTGCAACCTGATCCTGTCGTATCTGAGACATTCGGCTAAAGTCAACGTGTTAAGTAGTTAAAATATTTATGTAAAATCTTGGTTTGGATATTGTAATCTATGATAACAACGGCATTTATTTCGAGGTGGGTATTACGGCCGAAGATCATACGGCCGAAAGCGAGGTTTGTAGTAGTGGCAGCACTAATTTCAGTGGCTCTCAAAGCGTAGGCAACTATTTATACATTGAGATATATAACTGGTTGCTTATTACTATTGTCTGAAAATTAATAAATATAATAAAATAATTGTTGAAATTTTTATAACAAAAAATTGTTAAAATACTCACGAATTTCTGTTTAGTGTTTTTTTTATGAGTGCGTTGATTTACGTTAACAATGGTTTGGTTTCGTAGTTTTCTGGTTTGGTATTTTTTTTTAATGGGAGGGGTTGATTTACGTTAACAATGGTTTGGTTTGGTAGTATGCTGGTTTGCTGTTTTTTTTTAATGGGAGGCGTTGGTTTAGGTTAACAATGGTTTGGTTTGGTAGTTTGATGGTTTGGTGTTTTTCTTTTTTTTAATGGGAGGCATTTTTTAGATACGATATTTTAGAATTTAGAAGGCGATATATTTTAAGAATCAAATAGGATTATATTTAGGCTAAATAATTTAGCTTTAGCTAATTAAATAATAAATGCTCGCCTGGTGTAACAATATGCATAAGAAATTCATTGTTTTAATCAAATATTGAGAACCTCTGGAGAATACAGTAGAGGGGGTAAAAGCATTTCTTCGGCCGTACAACTTTCGGCCGTATGATCCAGGCTCATTTATTTAACGCGCTAACTTTTATCAGGAGCCAGTTGCAGCGAACGTGTCAAAAGGTGTTAATTTTTTATTTCGTTTGGACTTTTCTGTTTAGTGTTTTTTTTTATGAGTGCGTTGATTTACGTTAACAATGGTTTGGTTTCGTAGTTTTCTGGTTTGGTATTTCTGGTTTGGTATTTTTTTAATGGGAGGGGCCGATTTACGTTAACAATGGTTTGGTTTGGTAGTATGCTGGTTTGGTGTTTTTTTTTTTAATGGGAGGCGTTGGTTTAGGTTAACAATGGTTTGGTTTGGTAGTTTGCTGGTTTGGTGTTTTTTTTTAATCTGAGGCGTTGGTTTACGTTAATAATGGTTTGGTTTGGTAGTTTGATGGTTTGGTGTTTTTCTTTTTTTTAATGGGAGGCATTTTTTAGATACGATATTTTAGAATTTAGAAGGCGATATATTTTAAGAATCAAATAGGATTATATTTAGGCTAAATAATTTAGCTTTAGCTAATTAAATAATAAATGCTCGCCTGGTGTAACAAATGCATAAGAAATTCATTGTTTTAATCAAATATTGAGAACCTCTGGAGAATACAGTAGAGGGGGTAAAACCATTTCTTCGGCCGTACAACTTTCGGCCGTATGATCCAGACTCATTTATTTAACGCGCTAAGTTTTATCAGGAGCCAGTTGCAGCGAACGTGTCAAAAGGTGTTAATTTTTTATTTCGTTGAAAACGCTGTGTCAAATTTTTAAACCGGAAAAGAGTTTAATTGTGACAAAAAGTATAAGGAAAGTGCGATGATTGTAATGAAGCGTTTTATAAGGATTCTTCTCATGGTTAGTGCCCGTTATACCGTTTAAAGTGAACTACAGTGGAATCCTAATTGCTACTTTTAATTGAAACTACTAAGTCGCCGAAAAACGTGATCAACCAAAGAGTAATAATTTCATAGGAGGTTAAAAACCATTGCTTCTGTTTGATTTGAAAATTATATTTTTCTTCAAGCATACTAAAATGTTCTGTAATAGGGTGCTGGTCCCAATTATAGCCAAAAATATTAATTATCTAAGGCATTAATTTAGAACCACACACTATTATTTGGAGGCGTATCAAATACAAATAGCTGTATAGTTGCTATTTGGGTAGCGTGCCACCAGTAATAATATTACATAATATTATCACAATATCATATATCATATGATAACAAATGTTAATATAAGAATCTAATTACTACTTAATACTTATCTGACTTTCTTATTCCAGCGAAGACTTCTTCTTATAACACAAACTGTAGATATGCGAAAGGTAAAAAACTTCAAATATATTTTAAATTAATTAAAATATATCTTGCCAATAAAACAAAAGGATTAAACAACAATTAAAAGAATTTAATAAAAGAAAAATGAAAAGTTAAAAACAAATAAAAAACAACAAAATATTTTAATTTGAAATGAAAAAAATTATGAATAAATAGCATCTTTACCCTTCAGATATTTCTATACGCGCGACTCTAAATTTTACTTTAAATTTTCACATATTACGTTAATTCTAAAATTCCCCTAAAACCCAACTTAACTAGACGACTACATATTTCCGAATCCCCTTTTTTGACCATAACTAAAAACAGGCAAAGATTTCCCTTCCCAGAGATGCCGATATAAAGTCATAAAACTATTAACGAAAATATCTGAGGAATTTTCGATCAAAATAAACTGAATTACTTTAAATTACTGAAAATGAATTTAAATTTAATTAAGCGAAATGATTAAAAAAACTACTTCTACATATTGATTGATATTGATTTTCATGACATTGCTTCGAAGTAGAAAAAACCATTTTTACAAACAATCCCTAACTATTGCCAGTATCTAAAACAACATCATTAAAGATATTCCCATATTTATTAACTAAGAAAACCGAATTAACCAATTAATTAGTCTAATAAAAATGTACACCCTTTTTATGTAAACGCCTCAATTACACAAAATGCAAGCTTCCCAAATACTAATAATATTAGCATCTGTAAAAATAAACAGCAAACCACCCGTTAAGAACAATGCTATGTCACGTTCAATAACCATAAAAATAAAAATATAAATAATCAATATATACAGGGTGACCACTCTGTTACAGTTCATATTTTATTACTGAACACACTAGTTAGAAGTGATCTATTTTTTACAGTAAAAAAATGAGTTCATTGTTGTACGCCGTAAAAAAAAGTTAGTTAGCAAAACCACCACTGGCGGCAGCACTCTTTGACTTTGATGACAGCCATATTTCAAACTTGTTTGTTTATTATGTAAACAGGTGGTTGACTGGAGATTCTGTGCAAAAACCTTGTGTGAAATTGATTAAAAATGATTGAAGAAGAATATATGGTTTATACACCTACAAATCTCTCCGAAATTGCAAATGCTACATTAGACAAGTTAACATCGAAATCGTGAAAAGTGTACGATTTAGCCTACAAAAAAAATTTAAAATGAGCTAATGAAGGTTTAAGTTTATTTCGAAAGGGTTTTATTGACCTATTTTCATAAAAAAAAAAACATACTTTATTACAGAATAAATTAAATTAAAAAATTAATATTTAAAAAAATATATATAGGATGCTTGAAGAAAAAATAATATGTTTTTCACAGAGGAAAAGTGGTTTTTTACTCATTATAGTTTCCGGACTGTAAATTCTACAGACTAGTAAAGCTTCACTTTTCCTCTTAGTAAAATAATATACTATTTTTTTTTTGCAGAAACAAAATAATAAAAAATGGAATGGTTATTTTGAAGGAGAGCACCGAAATTTTAGCTGTAGAATCACTCCGTGGTATAAAACACCTTACGAGTATAAATAATGTTGTGTGACGTCGAAAGGTCCCATTCGGTGATATGGGATTGCCTCCGTAACATCGCCTTTATGATATTAATTAAGTGGACTGCGAATAGGTATTAATGATTGAAAAGAATATTAAAGACAAAACGACAGTTCCAATAATATATATGGTAATCCTACCTTAGTTACAGCATTCAGCACGACAGGTCATGACCGCCATTTCTTCACAGGAGACACCACATAATTGGAAACTGATGTACGCGAATTAAAGTTTGTTTGACCAGTGTAGGTATACACTACTAATTATTTTAAATACATATGTGTATATGGAACTTATTTCTATAGTTTGCAGCCGTAAATATGGTAAATTCTAACGAATGCCCGCGGCGTGGTATATTCGTCAGCTGATTTGAGTATATTTTTATTGACACGCATCGATCGTTCTCGAGAGTCAAATTGCTACTACTCGCGGAAGGCAACCTACCCGAACTCGCGCAGAAAAGCTAGGAGGTTTTCAGCGCGTTACTTACAAAAATACAATTAATTTAAAACAAAATATTATTTTTGAATTATAACTAAGTAAAGAAATTAAATGAAATTATGTATAATAAAACCCAAATTAAAATTAAATACAAACACAGAAATGTGGTTGTAACAAATAAACAAATTAAAAAAAATATGAAACGAGTACCTTTTCTAGGCAGGTGTAAAAATGAAGACATTTATAAAAATAAGATATAAAATTGACTTTGGCTAGACTTGTTTTTGTTTTTCACGAATTCTCTGTTTTTTCTTTGTAGATTTATCGGATTGTTTTCTGGCCTAAATGTTATTTTGTCTATGATTGAAATTTTAGTGTCAACGTTTGACATTAAATCAAAAATGTAAAAATATATTTAAATTTATTAAAAATTCTGTATCTCGAAAACTAATAGTCCTACAATAAAAATGACAGCACATGTTTTTGTAGGGAATTAAACATTATTTCTATATGTGTAATTTTTTGTCCTACTATAAATAATAAGTAAGATATCGCTAAAAATTATAGTTTTTGTCGATTTTGCCCTCCTTGCCCTATGCAAATGTTAACCATATTTTTTGTGACACAAATAGAAAAGGTCCTCAGTCGTTTGGTGAAAGAATTTTTTAAATGGGACATTCCGTTAAAAAGTTACGTACAGACATACATTTTTTTAACACCCAATTTTTTCACATTTTTTCGAAGTTTCATGAAATATTAAACCCGAAAATGCAAAAAAAAAAGATTTTTCGGTCGATTTTAATAACGGGCGTTTCGACCCGTAAAATTTAAAATCGATAATAGTAGCATTGACAAACCTATTTATGTACAATTTAAGAAAAATATAATAATAAAGGTGCACTTTTTTACCAAGACGCTATGAAACAAATTGTATAAAACTTGACACTATGAGATTTTTGGGGTCGCTGAACACAAATTTAGTATCAAAATTTCAAAACAGCGGTTCCTACATAAGAAACATAATTTCAAAAATTGAAGCTATTTTTACAAAAATTTGTGTTGGGCGGTTTTGGGGTCGATGAAACTGAAACTAAATCCGATATTTACAGTATTATTAATTTGAGCCATTTCGCCTCAATGATTATTTAAATCGATAAAAAATCTATGACAGAAAATAAAATTAAAATTTTCTTATATTTACTTTGCCCTTTTAATTTTGTAAAGGCCTAGTAGTTTGCAAAATAGAAAAGCCTAAAGAACTTGAAGTAAAAAAAAATAAGCCACCCTATTTTACAATAACGTTACTATAACATATTTAAGGTAAGAAACAGTTATACTACCGATTGCATGCAAAAAAATAAAAAACCCATATCGCCAAAAATGGCGTTTAAACCTCCTTATGAAAGGTTGACTCTTAACCTGTTTCTCTTCTACACCAAAAGTATTGGCCAAGATTTATCTAAGAATAAAAACTTATTACTGTTGGTAAAAAGTAATAAACTTTTCCCATAATAAGTTTAATTTTTAACGAGTTTATTGTTCATTTAGGAAACTGTTTAAAAAGGCTAACACTATTAAAAATTCTTTAATTGTATTAGGGGAAATGAGGGCAGATTTTCCCATAAGGCACGTTTCACATACACGGTTTGAAATAGCGTCGGAAATTTTAACAGATGATTCTACATCATAAAATATGACAAAAAGTTCCTATAAACATATGTCTAAAAATGCGCCATAAGGGAGCTACGCCCCTTTGAAAGTGGCTAAAAAAATCGGTTTTTATTTAATAACTCGGGACCCCTTTGAGATATATCAACGAGGTTTTGCACGTCAACTAATCCTACCAAGGCCCGTTTTTATGTGTTATTTTCATGTACTTATTTCAACCAGGGGTGTGCGAAACGGGGGGGGCTTATCAGTTTTTTGTCCCAAGCTTTTTTCTGTGTAACTTTTTTGCAATTTTATTTTTGAAATATGATTCCTCAGGTCAAAATACATAAAAAAGGTACTCTTGTTGTAATACTGTAGGATTAGCCGTTTTCGAGAAAAAATCATTTGAAGGTGAAATTCCACGGTTCGAGGACGAAAAATTAAATACTAAAATGTTGAAAACCAAAATTTTAATGATGCTGGGCGAATGTACATTAAAAACTAAGAAAAAAACCTCATATACAGGTACTTCCAAAAATCAATCCTATGCTATGGTCTCCTAAATATGCACCATTTTTAAAGGGCTATGGTAGCTTTAAAACCGTTTTTTCGACCTACATGTATGGGAACTTTTTTACTTAGTTTTTGATGTAGAATAACATTGCATCATTAAAATTTTGATTTTCGACATTTTAGTATTTAATTTTTCGTCCTCGAACCGTGAAATTTCACCTTCAAATGAACTTTTCTCGAAAACGGTTAATCCTACAGTATTACAACAAGAGTACCTTTTTTATGTATTTTGACCTAAGGAATCATATTTCAAAAATAAAATTGCAAAAAAGTTACACAGAAAAAAGTTTGGGACAAAAAACTGATAAGGCCCCCCCGTTTCGCACACCCCTGATTTAACTAAGTACGTGAAAATTACATACAAAGATGGGCCTTATTAGGATTAATTCACGTGCAAAACCTCGTTAATATATCTCAAAGGGTTCCTGAGTTATTAAATAAAAACCGATTTTTTTAGCCAATTTCAAAGGGGCGTAGCTCCCTTATGACGCATTTTTAGACATATGTTTATAGGAACTTTTTGTCATATTTTATCATGTAGAATCACCTGTTAACATTTATGACGCTATTTCAAATACACCCTCACCGGTGCCGATTTACCTTTTTCAGTTAATTAATAATTGAAATTTGGCGAAGGCGTAAGTGAAGCGGACACTCCCTATAAATTGGTTCGAAAGTCAATTAAAGCCAGTGGTTCCCTCTACTACTATCCCACACAAGTTCTGGACTTAGGGGATGCTTAATTAAGTAGATTAGTACGAGGTTAAACAAAATGTAATGTATAGGTATATAACTATTATACAAAAATACTACACCCTATTTTACAATATCATTACTATGACATATTTAAGTTAAGAAACAGTTATACAGTTATTAAAAATTGTTTAATTGTATTAGAGGAAAGGGTAGATTTTCCCATAAGGCACGTTTCACATATATGTGAGGGGAGGATTAGTGTAGTGGACTACCGCGTCGTACTTGGCGAGTTTACTACCCAAATAGCGTGAGTTCAATTCTCACCGGTGCCGATTTTCCTTTTTCAGTTAATTAATAATTGAAATTTGGCGAAGGCGTAAGTGAAGCGGACACCCCCTATAAATTGGTTCGAAAGTCAATTAAAGCCGGTGGTTCCCTCTACTACTAGCCCACACAAGTCCTGGACTTATGGGATGCTTAATTAAGTAAAACAGTACGAGGTTAAACAAAATGTAATGTATAGGTATATTTAACTTTTATACAAAAATACTACAAAAATTGTTTAAAGTAGCGAAAACCATTAGATGTTGCGCCTCCGCCAAAATTGTAAATTTTCTATACC
This sequence comes from Brachypterus glaber, assembly GCA_958510825.1. Lineage (NCBI taxonomy): Eukaryota > Metazoa > Arthropoda > Insecta > Coleoptera > Kateretidae > Brachypterus > Brachypterus glaber. Next base: position 71,934,032 of record OY294046.1, read on the forward strand.
TAATTTGTATTATCTGCATGCATATTTACTTTTAAAAAGCTATAATCTGCATAATATGTATGTATACAGGATTATTCTTTTAAATGGTACACTTAACGTAACTTTTGAACGGGATGAGATGTAAACTTTATTATTTTTATTCAGGTAGGCGGCTCCAGTGGTGGACAATATTTTAAATGGCACTCTAGGCCTTGTGATACATCATTTTAAAGAGCTTAAAATTCTTTATTTAACTGTGTAAATATTTTTTTAATTTTATTTTAAGTTTTTTTTTTCTTCAAAATTAATGAAATTTTCAGTATTTAAAAATAATAATTTTGGAAATTTTCCGCAAAGAGGTCAGAATAGTTAATACATGGTGTTATCACATTAAGACTATTTATTTAACTTTATCATGTAAAATTTATGCACAAAATATTAAAAATTTAATTAAATTTTTAAGAAAAATAAATCCAAAAAAAATATTAAAAAATAAATGGTTACACGGTTAAATAGAGAAGTTAAGCTCTTTAAAATAACGTATCACAAAATCTAGGGTGCCATTTAAAATATTGTCCCCGATTGCCCCCCTGGCGCCGCCTTAGCGAATAAAAAATTGAAAAATCTGACAAATGATAGCTTCTATTGTGTGATATACATATTTCAAATTTAAAGTTTATATCTTATTCCGTTAAAAAGTTATAGGGGGGTACCAATTAAAAAGTCCAAACCCTGTATACTATATTATAGTTTACATATACCGGGTGTCCCAACTCTATTTACCCAACGATTTTCTCGAACCATCTTAAATAAGACAACTCAAACTATCTTTTAGCATATATTTGATAGTTTCAGCTCTTAAAATGTGGGCAGGGGGCATAAGGGGACATTTTTTTAAATAGAAAGGGGGGTCTTGTGATACATAATTTTAAAGCCTATTAAATTCTCCATTTAACTATGTATTTTTTAATTTTTTTAAACTTTTTTTTTGGTTTAAAATAGGGTTTAAAATTGGTATTTTTGTCAAATTACTCTCAAAAAAACAAAACAATTTAAAAGTTAAAAGTTACTAATTTCATGATGAAAAACGTAAATTATACTTTTAAACTGATTTTAATTGATATAAATAAAAATTTACAAAAAAAAGTTAAAAAATTGCATTTTTTACAAAAAATTAAAGAATCAAAACCTTAAAAATATTCTTTAAAAAATTAAAAAATATGCAGTCCAATAGAGAATATTATTTTCTTTAAAATGATGTAGTATCACACGACCCCCCTTTCCATTTAAAGAAACTCCCCCCGTGCCCCCCTGCCCACATTTCAAGAGCTGAAATTATCAAATATTTGCTAAAAGATAGTTTAAGGTGTCTAATTTAAGATGGTTTTCGCAGAACTTGATTATCTCTTTTAGTTTTCGAGAAAATCGCTGGGTAAATAGAGTTGGGACACCCGGTATGTATACTATGTAATATATACTAGTTGAAAGTTATCGTGTCCGCATAGAGATCGACGGACCGACGAATTTTTTTTTTTAATTATAAAAAAGAATAAACATAAAACTATATATGAAGAAAAATAAAAAGAAAAAGTAAAATAAACTTTCCCTACGAAATTAATAAAACATACAAATAAAATTAATTAAGCAAAAAGCAAATAAAGCACAAATTTAATCCTGACTTTAAAAATAACAGAAATACTCTTAAATAACCAGTAAAAGTAACAAAGAATTTCTCCCGTAAAAAGCTTTTGTATGTCCAGGAAATTGTGTAAGTTCATATGGAAAGAACCCATTTTGTAAATAAAAATGTTTTATCCAATACATACAGATAATAAGACAATTACCAGCTTTATTTTAAATAGATAAACTCAATAATAACCCCCGCATGGCTTTTACTTTATTGAGTGGATAATTATTTATTTTACCCACTCAACTGTCAAATTATTTTCTTGTAAATGTCATTAAAATTTTTAATAAAAATATGAATTTCTAAGCTATTTATTGGATAAAACCTTGTATGGCACTCATGGGTAAACCGATATTGCCCTCTCGAAAATTAACCTGCTTGGCTGACGCCTCGCAGGTTAATTTTCTCATGGGCAATATCTTACTTTACCCACTAGTACCATAAATAACTATTTTTAAGGCCCTCTTGCACCAACTCTTAAACTGGAAGTATTTAGACTAAACTAAGTTTAAGTTAACAATGCTGAACGCTGATTGGTCGACCCTAATTTAATCCTAGTTTAAATTTAAACCATCGTTGGTGCAAGTGGTTTAAATAATTGAAATAGCTAGTACGAGTTACCAACCTAATATTCGTAGTTTATTTTTATTTTTTTTTTTGCGATAGGTTATTTATTACACCAGGTCTTTGTGAAATTATAAAAAATTACATTTATTAAATTTTAATGTAAATAGTGTACAACCCCTCCAGAAAATATTAGATAGATGATAGAGATATTTATTTTTTTAGAAAAAATCAATATAAAAAAAATCAGATAAAAAAAATTGTTATATAACAATTTTACAAAAGAAAAAAAAACAGAAAATATTGTCTGGTTCGGTTTCTCGATAAATAATGGACTGTAGTTTTTTGTTTTTGTATTTATTTTGCACAAACTTTTGGTACATAATATAATTTTACAATTTATTCTTCGGCATAAACGTGGACGCCTGATTGAGAATTTCTACTCAACTGCGCAGTAACGTAGACTGCTGTATGAGGTGCGCTGTTGCCAGACTGCAATTTGTAGCGCCCTCTATAATATTTTTGTGTTGGGTAATTTTGTTCCCAACAAATATTATGGAGAGGCTGTTTTACTAACTGATCAAACCTCTTGAAATTGTCGGTGAGTGAAAAGTTTTTTACGTTTTTATGTGTACATTTTAAACATTTTAACACGATTTTGTTGGGAATTTTAAGTAAGAATTGCCTAGATATCCTAATTTATAATATAGAATAAATATATAGCACTATTGTGGTAAAATTATATTAATTGAAAAAATTGAATCCGAACGCGTTCTTTAGTGGAAATTACCTTGGGGTAGAAGGCGCCACCCCTAGAGTCATTCTTGAGTTGGAAAAATCAACTCTCCGGTTGGAGAATCCACTGACGAGTTGAAAAAGTTATTAAGTTGATGACCTTTTTATTTTGCTTTGCTTTGTCCGTTGTCAAGTAAAAAGTTGGGAAAATCTTAGTCTTAAATCAAAAGATGTGAAAATCGAAATCTTTATTTACAATTTTTTTTTGCCCCCCTCCTGAGGCCTCCTCAAAAAATAAATAAATTCATTGTGTATGTTTACGGCCTATTTGTACTTTTAACGATCTAGTCCTAGGTGCTAAAGGTCCTGGATATCAATATCAACGAATTAAAAAGTGGGTTTTCTATTTTTTCTGTCTAAGAAATTGTTCAAATATTTGTAAATAAAGGAATGTTAGAACAACGAGACTAATAACGAAAATATTAATAAAACAACTTTGCCACACTCAGCAAAAACTAAGCATATTGCTATTCATAAAATTTCTCAATTATTGAATAATTACCAATTACTTTAAAATTATGCTAAAACCTTAAAATGAAGATTAAAACTTTGAACAATTTAAAGTTTAATGTTTAAGTAGTACTTAAAGAACGACAATTTTAACTAGGAAATGTTTAAAGTCATAACCTGTGAATTCTGCTAAAAATTATGAAAACTATAAAAAGACTCTTTCATAAAACTTTTTTGTTACTAACAATATTAGTTTATTTAAAGAAGTTTATTTAAAATCTAGTTTTTTTTGTGACTTCAAACTAAAAGCTACTAAAATATATTTCTATCAAACAAAATACACTTCCCAGTAAAAGAGCTTTCCCATTTTTCCCATTTTTTCCCCATTTTTCATCTCCCCGCGTAAAATGGATTTTTTATTAGATTCAGTTTTAGCAATCTTAAAAATATACCAATTTTCACGAAAACTACCCCTAATACTAAAGTTTATTTTTTTTAGGTATAGTTATTTTAAATTTGCCGCTAAATACTCCACAAACTCCAATTTACACTGAAGCATGTGGCTTGTTTTGAATGTCAATATAACCAAAATTTATAATTTTTGTCTACTTCCTTTGTTTTATGATGTTCTGATGTAAAAAAAAAGAGAATTGATAAAGCTGTTGCTAAAAACACTTTTGCATTCCTGTAGAAACAAAATTTGCTTATAAAATCGCTTTTATTCCAATAATATAGAGGAATAAACCATTGTTTTGTTCTCGTTAATGGCACGTCAACGTTTTACCGTTGTGTAAATTGGGCCTAGTCATTTCGCTTACGACCCATGCGTATCTTACGTTGCTATGGTAATTTCGAGATTGTTTACAAGCGGGAAGGTTTAAAATAACTATACCTTAAAAAAATAAACTTTAATAATTAACAATATTAGTTTATTTAAAGAAGTTTATTTAAAATCTAGTTTTTTTTACTTCAAACTAAAAGCTACTAAAATATATTTCTATCAAAAAAATACACATCCCAGTAAAAGATCTTTCCCTTTTTTTACCTCCGCGTTTAAAATGGATTTTTTATAATCAGATTCAGTTTCAGCAACCTCAAAAACCCAATATACCAAATTTCGCAAAACTACCCCCCACCCCTCAGGGGGGTGGAGTTAGAATTTTTTATTATTAGATTCCCTTTCAGCAACTTCAAAAACCCCAATATACCAGTTTTTACAAAAACTACCCCCCACCCCTCGAGGGGTGAAATTAGAAAAATATTATTATCAGATTCATATTCTTCGACCCCAAAAACCCCTATATACCAATTTTGAAGAAAATATTGAAAATATTTAAAAACATTTACCCCCTCACCCCCTCGGGGGTGGAGTTAGAAAAATTTTATTATCAGATTTAATTTCAGCAACCTCAAAAACTCCTATATAGCAATTTTTAAATTTTTCTAAAAAAAATGTATTTTTCCCCGTTGCTTTACCCAATGTTCAATCCCGAGCGAGAACTTTTGGTATAATACCTATATGCCAAATTTAAAGTCTCTAGCTTAAAGCGTTCTTAAGTTATCGTGCACACAAAATTTCTCGGACTGACCGATAGACCGATCGACTGACAATTTTTTTTTGTTCGAAATTGATTTATTTCGACATAAAATGTCATAAAACACAAAAATACGCAAAAAAAATGAAAATTTTTGCACGAATACAAGGCTTTACGATATTTTGAAAATTTTCAAAATGGGAAAGCAATACCATAAGAAATTATGATCACGTATGAGGCTAACAAAGCCTATATTTTTGTTGAATATTGTACAATTATGGTTAAAATACAGAATCGGAATTTTGCTTCAGGCGCGGATCTTCTATTTGTTTAGGAAACCACTGCATATAAAGTAAAGATATAAGATCAAAGTAAAACATTCTTTAAAGGCAAAATTTAGTAAATGTCTGTTTATGAATCTCAGTAAAATAAAATATTTTAAAACCATCTAAAATATTCAATTAAAAAAATATACAGAAAAAGAATTACAAATTACAGGGTAAAACTCCTATTTTTAGCGTTTTTTGTTTATAATTAAGGCAATTATTATTGTATTTGGTTAATTTAGCACTTATATAAAAGATAATTTTAAATTGCTAAAAAAATGTTATAAACAACGTTTTTCTAAAACGCATTGTTTTCGAGATATTTGCGTTTAAAGCAGTAAAAGGTTTTTTTAGCATATCTCACATATTAATAACCCGATTTAAAAAAATTATAATTTAAATAAAAGCTCTTTTTAAGCCCTATAAAAAATGTTTTATACAGTTTTTTGCTAGAATATAATGTGTTAAAGATACAGAATTTAAAATCAAACAAAACACCTAGTTTAAAATTTGCAAGTGACCCACTTTCACCTGAATTTGGTGTACCACAAGGCACTATATTGGGGCCACTACTATTTATATTATACATAAATAACCTCTTTTTAGTAAAAACTAGAGGCAAAATCATAAGTTTCGCTGATGATACCACTGTACTATATAAGGGTACTAGCTGGGAAGAACTCATAAGTATGGTCCTGTCTGACTTTGTTCTTATCAAGAGCTGGTTTGACCACAATATTTTAACACTAAATTTTGACAAGACCGTATTTATGACATTCGGATGCTACTCAAATAGTATACCAGAGTTGGATATACTTACTTTTTTTACTGAAGATGATAACTTCTCCATAAAAAATACCAAATCTACTAAGTTCCTGGGAATCACTATAGATCAGCACCTCAGGTGGGATTTGCATGTAAAACAAATTAATAGTAAAATTAGATGTTTTATTCCCTATTTTAAAATTTTAAATCAAATTCTTAATCTTCAACAACTCAATATGATTTATAGTGCTCTAGTAGAATCTCACTTGAGGTATGGTATACTAGGTTGGGGTGGGGTATACAGGAGTTTCTTAGAAGATCTGGAAATAACCCAAAAAAGAATACTTAAAGTTATTCACAAAAAGAGTTATACTTACCCGTCTGATGAAATCTTCTCATTGTCAAGAAGAATGGACTGCAGGCAGCTTTATTATCTATCCTTAAGTATACATATGCACTCTGCAAAAAAAGAATTTAGATCGACAGTTACAAGAAATAATAAAAACTTACTTGTTCCAAAAGTATTTAAGACTATTGGTCAAAGAAGCAGCAAATACCTGGGCCCAAGGGTTTATAATTCGTTTCCTCCTGAAATAAAAAATATTTTAGTACTAAATTCATTTAAAACAACATGTAAAAACTATATTCTTAACTTACCTAGAGTATACGTCCATAATATTATAGATCTGAAAAATGTCTAACTCGGTAAAATTACTCACTCCTTTAAAAAAAAAAAAAAAAAAAAAAAAATAAATAAATAAATAAAAAAGCAAAAATAAATGTATTCTTATTTATAACTCTGTCTATATAAATTCTACAGCATTACTTAAAGTGTATACTTACCCAATCTACCTCCCCAAACACTTATAATTATTTTGTTTTATGTATAAAATGTATTATTTAATATTATGTATTTGATGTATTCTATGTTTTTTTTTTTTTTTTTTTATATACGCACATTCAAATTTACTTTGTAAATTTTAGTGCATATTAGCATATTTGTTGCAAATTATTTATTATTTATATTGTGAAACTTAAATGCAATAAATATTATTATTATTATTATTATTATTATAGATGGCTCTAGTGTACAATAGTGTCGATGTTTTGACAGGGCGCTTGCAACGTTTCATCTAGTTTATAGTCAATTGAACAATTAAATGATATCATGGCCTCTAAAACTGGAAAATAAATTATGAAGAATGCATGTTAATTACTTCCAACAAAACTGATGGCTGTGACTTAAGGATATGAAAATTCAGGCACAAAAGAACTCAATGTTAAATTTTTTCATCTTAAAATTAATGGAGAGTTCCAGCCACAAGCAATAGCTGTCTCTCTCCATGGATCTGTATTATTACTGCAGTAAATTAATAAATAAATAAATAAATAAATAAATAAATAAATAAATAAATAAATAAATAAATAAATAAATAAATAAATAAATAAATAAATGAATGAATGAATGAATGAATAAATAAATAAATAAATAAATAAATAAATAAATAAATAAATAAATAAATAAATAAATAAATAAATAAATAAATAAATAAATAAATAAATAAATAAATAAATAAATAAATAAATAAATAAATAAATAAATAAATAAATAAATAAATAAATAAATAAATAAATAAATAAATAAATAAATAAATAAATAAATAAATAAATAAATAAATAAATAAATAAATAAATAAATAAATAAATAAATAAATAAATAAATAAATAAATAAATAAATAAATAAATAAATAAATAAATAAATAAATAAATAAATAAATATACAGAATTGTATTGTATGGATGGCGCATATTCTTTTTATCTAATTCTGTAATGATCACAGTTGGATATTAATATGATAAACTATAAATAATATGCAATTATCCTAATGTATATGTTACATTAGTCAGTTACGCTGAAATTACCTCAAAGGTATTTTTTTAATATCGTAGTTGTTTAGTTTTCATCCTTTTCAAATATAAGGTTTCATGCGCATGACGTACTACCTGAAGTTGCTGGCTTTAAGCGATATTTCAGTGTAATTTGAATGAGTTCGTAAAACAGCACGGTCCGGACAATACGTTAAATTCGCCAGGGGCGCGATACTCAAGCCACTATCGCTTCCAAAGAACAAAAATAACAATAGTTATTCGTAATGAATCACGCTATGGAAAATACATCCAAAAAAATAACAATTCGCATAAAACGAGTTGCAAATAGGGCTTACGCCATTTCTCCGAGGAAACATCATCTTGGGCCCAAGTACAAGAAGACACCTGGAATAATACAAGTAAGTCCCTTTTGCCTCACGTCACAAAGGTCCTTCGATAAAACAACCCAGCGGTTAACAGTAGTAGGTTAGTACTGCTACTACTACTCTGCCCCGCAAAGAAAAGTTGTCCTAGCTGCAAAAATTCACTTTTTGAGATAAGCACGCCATTCTATTGCTTTATACTAGCCCCAAGTGCCTACTAAAAAGAAATACCCTATCTAAAACCCAAATCCTAAATATTAGCCTAAGATGTTTGTCCTAAATGAAAATTTTTCAATGTTTTCTTAATAAAATTTTCCTAACTAGTCTTTAATAGACGAATAAGTCAGGACTAGGACTAACTTTACAAATCTTTGTAATTTAATTGGACTTTTTAGATCATTTTGTCCTGACTTTCAACAAATGTATTTAGTATGACAATTTGTTTTTCTGACAAAAAAATATGTTTTTTTTTTAGGATTTCACGTATTTTTGATTTAAAATAAAGCAGAACCCAACTCCATATTTATTTAAAGATGTTTTCAAAAAGTGCAAACAAAAACAATAAAACTGGCCATATCTCAAAATATCTAATTTACAGATAGGACAACTTGTCTTAGAAGGGCAGTACTACCAATCCCTTAATTTGCTTAAATATATATTTGTGTATTATTTATTTGTAGTCTGGAATTAATTAACTTATACTTGGTTATAAATTAAATCTATTGAGCTTACTTCAAAAGGTAATTTAATGATAAATTATATAATTGGCCTACAGCTTTGAATTACATGGAATTTGGTTATGCAAAGGCAAAAAAGAAGATTTAATTGTTCTTTTGCTTTCCCACTTTGAAAATTTTAAAAATTTTGGAGGCCTTGTATTAGTGCAAAAATTTTCAATTTTTTGCGTATTTTTGCGATTTATGACGTTTTATATCGATATAAATAAATTTCGAGCCAAAAAAAAAAATGTCGATCGGTCGATTCGTTCGATTGGTCGAAAGATCGTTTTGTCGGGGAAATCTTGTGTGCACGATAACTTAAGAACGCTTTGAGCTAGAGACTTGAAATTTGGCATACATGTATGTTACCAAAAGTTCTCGCTCGGAATTGGGTTTAGTGAATATTGGGGTGCGGCAAATCCAAAGGGAAAATAGTTATTTATGGTACTAGTGGGCAATATCGGTTTACCCGTGAGTGCCATACAAGGGTTTATCCAATAAATAGCTTAGGAATTCATATTTTTATTAAAAAATTTAATGACATTTACAAGAAAATAATTTGACAAGTGACAGTTGAGTGGGTAAAATAAATAATTATCCACTCAATAAAGTAAAAGCCACGCGGGGGTTATTATTGAGTTTATCTATTTAAAATAAAGCTGGTAATTGTCTCATTATCTGTATGTATTGGATAAATACATTTTTTTACAAAAATTTGAAAATTGCTATATAAGATTGCTGAAATTGAATCTGATATTAAATGTTTCTTACTCCACCCCCGCGGGGTGAGGGCGTAAATATTTTTAAATATTATGAATATTTTCGTCAAAATTGGTATACAGGGGTTCAACGAATATGAATCTGATGATAAAATTTATCTAATTACTCCCCTTGAGGAGCGGGGGGTAGTTTTTGTGAAAATTGGTAGGTATATTGGGGGTTTTGAGGTTACTGATAATAAAAAAATTCTAACTCCATCCCCTGAGGTTGAGAAAATTAAAAAAAAAATATTTTCTACATTATAGGTCCCCCGAGTGAACTCGGGTGAGTGCGTTAAGGGGTTAATTTAGTTGATATTTTTAAATTGTTTTAGGTTATTTACACTGCTTGCTTCACTAGAAATGAAACACAAAATGCTAAACTAAAATATTTAAAAATTTAAGTTTTTGAGTTTTAGACTTGTTCTTCTATTTTTAAAAGCTTTTGTTAAATGTTTAAAATGTTTGTTTATTTATTTATTTGTTTGTTTAGGGAAAATTTGCCAAAGGCTTTTTCGACCACTTAGAATATACTTAGAAAGCTGAAATTTGGTACACATGCTTAACTCGGCTAACAATACAATTTTATATAAAACTTACCCCCCAACGCCCCCACCCCTAAAATTCATTTTTTACCCACACAACATAATTTACAACTAAAATTATGTTACATACTCATTTAGTGATAATAAAATTTTACAATAAATTTTACATCCCCCTCTTTTCCCCATCACCCCCCATACGGGTATAAGGCTAAGTTAACCCCCTTTCTGTTTCACACACATAGAATAAACGTAGAGAGTTGTAATTCGGTACGCATGCCTATCTCTGATGACAATACAATTTTATATAAAATTTACTCTTTTCAAGCCACAACTTTTTATTAGATGTGAGACTTTTTTTTTAGTCATCATATACATGTAAGGATTACCATGCATTGAATAATACACAGGGCCGACCTTTGACTTTCGGTGCCCTGAAGAAAACTTCTGGTTCGGCGCCCCTATTTCAAAAAAAGTTTGTATCAAAATTTTGACGACCAAAAAAATAAAAATAAATTAATAGTAAAAAACATTTTTAAGAACAAGCTTTTATTTAAGTGCTCTAAAAAGAAGGAAATAAATTTTCAAGTAAATCAAACCAATGTTACATTATAGAATTTTATATGATATAAAAGCTTGTCGCGAGAATATATCTTGACACAAGTAGTTCTAAGTAGAAATTTGTGTATTTTTTATAAAAGAAATTTATACAGAAAAAAAATTGTATAATGTAACAAAATGATGGGTTTGATTTACTTGAAAATGTATTTTCTCCTTTTTAGAGCACTTAAATAAAAGCTTGTTCTTAAAAATGTTTTTTTACTATTAATTTATTTTTATAATTACTTTCCATCTAGCCAGGCTATAGCGAAATGTTTGAATTGTTCAAGTCATGTATTGTATATAGATCTACGTAGGTAATTATTACATCGGCACTTAGTACTACTAAGAGTGCCGATGTATTGAAATCTTCGCCAAAAAGTCAAAATCTTTGACCATGTTTTTTTCATATTTCTCGACGTTTTATACCAGTCGAAATCAGTGAAAAAATTTTTTGCGTCCGTCTGTCTGTCTGTCTATCTGGGTGTAAACTCGATAACTCAATTTCTAGAAAAGATATCGACAAGCGGTTTTTGCATATCGTTTCTTATCGTATTTCGAAGAGCTGATTAGATTTGGGGGGTAAACGGGGTAAGGGGGTAAGAATGAGGTAAAACTCCTATTTTTAGCGTTTTTTTGGTTATAATTAAGTTAATTATTATTGTATATTATTTTTTAAGCACTTATTTGAAAGATATTTTAAAACGGCTTTAAAATGTTATAAACAATTTTTTCCTAAAATACATTGTTTTCGAGATATTTGCATTTGAAGCAGTAAAATGTTTTTTAGCATAACTTGCTTAATTATAACATGATTTCAAAAAGTTATATTTCAAATAAAATCTCTTTTTAAGCCCTATAAAAAACGTTATATACAGTTTTTTGCTAGATTATAACGTTTTGGAGATACAGACTTCCAAAGTTTAATAAATTATGAAACACGCAGTTGTATTACTAGTTGCCTATTCGCACAACTTCATATTTCATAACGTTTCAAATTAGTACCTAGTGCCGATGTTTTGACTAGGTGCTTGCAACGTTTCATTGTAACGAAGCCTAAAACTTGGCTTTTTTTAGATAACAAACGTAGGAAACGTTTGGTCAGGATTTATCTAAAAATTACGTTAATATTTTAGAATGTCATTTATTTATTTTTAATTAAACTAACAAATAACATTCTGTGGGTTCTTGGTTTGTGGTCGATCTATACACGCATGACATGTCGGATATATTTTGGTAATAAACATTGTATAACATTCTACAAAAATATATTTGTTAAAATAATAAATGCATAAAAATAAATCCTTTTAATAAACTTTATAAAGTATTTTAAATAATACTTAAAAAGGTCTTGCATATACTATTATTCAAATATTTAAAAAAAAAATGGGAATTTGTCCATAATATAATTCATTTAAAACTGTGGCTTAATCATTTGAACAACTAATTATCAAGAGCTACCTTTCTTTTTGTATAAAAAAAATATATCTATTTCTGAAAAATAAAATGTTTAAAACTTTGGATATTTAAATTAAACAATGCATTTGTTGGTTATCTGTATATTTCATTGTTAATGGTCAAATTATATATATGTTGCAATTCTGTGGTTTTTAACATAAAACACATGTTGTTTAAGATGGTCACTACAGAAAACCTTTTTCCATTTCAAGTACATAAAAAGTTTTATATTACCTCAGAATGTTGTAATTGATGTTCAGTTTTTCAATGGTAATTCTTAACACAGATCTTCTTCGTAAATTACATAATTAAATTTTCATCAGAGTTACACCTATTTTTAACTCTGACTAACTCAACGCTGTCAGCCATACTCTTAGTTAAACGTTACACATAACTCGACTATTTTCGACTATCTTTATCGACTATATTGACTATTCTATCTCAACTATATTAACCTATTAAAAAATAAGATCTAGCTTATATAAGATCTGTTTAGCCATTAAAAAACACGTCACCATATACAAAAAGCACCCTGGGACTTTCTTATCTAAACATTTACATCGTTAAATATAATCTTAAACGAACTATCTTCTATACCACATAAAAATATTACAAATATTCATTAAACGAGGAAATTAAAAAATACATTTTTTACTTATTTTAATCTTAAAACTAAAATATTCTAATAAACATTCCCTGGAGATTAGCTAGATATTTTCTGTTCATAAATTCACATTATTTCTGATACTAATTAGAAACAACCATAAAACGGCTATCCACACTCTACAACTGAGCAACACTAAAAAATAAAAATAACTAATAAATCGCAGATCTCCAGCTTGTACTAATTATTATAAACTTAAAAAAATCAATCCATTAAAAGAACTTGCACTAAAATCTTGTCATTTATTTATAACTAATGTATAGAAAAATATTAATCTAAATATTACATAAGTTTTTTTAAATAGCCCTGTATCTTATTAAGTCAGTTTTCGAAGATAAAAGTGCTTTCAAGTTCGATTAACACAGTATTTGAAAAAGTATAATATTTTGGACACCCATCAGCACGGTTACACTGAGGGCAAGTCCACAATCACCGCAATGGATGAAGTAGTACAATTTGTGCTAAAAAATTTGGAAGATAAGCAGCTCATCTTGGCCCTTTTGTTTGATATGAGCAAAGCCTTTGAAACCATTGACCACCCCCTGTTACTAAGAAAACTATTTGTATTCGGAGTGAGGGGGCCAGCCAATGATTGGCTTTGCTCATATCTTGAAGATAGGTTCCAGCAAGTTTTTATAAATAACATTAAGTCACAATTTAAAAAAGTTAAAAAAGGTGTTCCTCAAGGGTCCATATTAGGACCCCTATTATTTTTGATTTTTGTGAATGATATTGTAAAATATTGCAAAAATATATTTAAAATAATTATGTTCGCGGATGATTTAAATATTTTGATAAAATCGAAGGACCTGGAAGAGCTGCTGTATTTAGCTAACCAGGTAATCACATTAATACAAAACTATTGTAGTGAGAATGGACTTGTCCTCAATGTGGCTAAGACGCAGTTTATGCGGTTTGTCCCCAAAAATTTTACCAACAATAATAGTATTCTTATCAGATTAGATGATAAGACTATTCCTCAAGTATCAAGTTGCAGATTTTTGGGTATACATTTAGATCATAAGCTGCTTTGGAATTCTCACATAGATAACCTGACTTCTCAGTTGAGTAGGTACTTATTTTTACTAAAACAAATAAAACCAACGGTTTCGATGGAGGTGTTAAAGATGTTGTATTTTGCTTTCTTCCAATCAAGGTTATCATATGGCATTGAATTTTGGGGAATGGTAGCAAATTTTAATGACATTTTTACATTGCAAAAAAAGGCAATCAGAGTGATGGCGGGTCTTAATAAAAATCATACATGTCGGGAAAAATTTGTTGAGTTGGGTATTTTGACAGTCCCTAGCCTTTACATTTTTAATATTTTAAACTATATTCATAAAAATGAGGAAAAAATATCAAGAAATAAGAGTTTCCATAACTACAACACCAGAAACAACGATAAGTTGTCAATTCAGAAGTCACGACTTACACTTACTCAAAACGGGCCACTGTACAGGGGCACAAATATGTATAATAAATTGGGCCAAGAATATAAGATACTGGCTCAAAATATTTTTAAAAATAGAATTAAAAAAATTCTCATAAAAAAGGCATACTACTCCATTGATGAATATTTTAATGAGAAGATATTTTAGATGTTTAATTGTTATTGACTTGTTCATTGTATAAAATTTTGATGTACTTTTTTTTTATGTCAAATTTCTTATAATATGAAATAAAGACTTACTTACTTACTCTTGCGTAGACACTTTTAATTACTACATAAAAAATACATTGACCCTCTTTAGATAAAGAAACAGATAAACAGAAATGTTTACAAAAAAATCTTCTATTGAAAATTCTAATATTTTATTTTCATATTTATTTATTTATTTATTTATTTATTTATTTATTTATTTATCGTATCATAACATCATCTAGTTATAGATTGTGAAGATGAACGTCTATTCCAATATTTTCTATAATAATATTAAGCAATATTTAAGAACCCAAATGAATTTATAATTATAAATAATCATATTATGATATTTATTCAACAACCTGTTTGACAAATCAAGAGCTTTTCTTTATGTTTTAAGCTTATAAGCCCATGTTCCTTCGCAGCAATAAACTGTAATAGAGGTAAATAGTTCTATCCCGAGCGGAGATAACATTAATATTAACGTTACATCCCAGAACATCCACGTTTGGGATCACAATTCTGGATAACAATCCGATAAATAAAGAATTAAGTTGAGCGTGAGAATGGTCAAAAAAAGAACGGTAAATATGGCAATCTATTGATTTAACAAAATCGACTTAAACTTTTTGTTCTACTCTTCACACCTTTATCTCTAGAAGTGTATTGTGGTCATTAAATTTCCTAAAAAATTAAAAACTACTTTGTACCTATAGTCGCTGCCAAGTTTATAGTAGAATGTTTACATTTAAAACAGATTAATGTGAGACAGGGACGTAATTAAATTTTATTATTTATATTAAATACGTTTTTATTCTATATAGCTCGATTCACAGAACACAAAAAAAAAACTAGATGAAACGTTGCAAGCACCCTGTCAAAACATCGGCACTATTGTACACTAGAGCCATCTAGTTTGCAAATTTCAAACTAGGTGTTTTTTGATTTTAAATTCTGTATCCAGTAATTGGGTTATAAATATGTGAAATATGTAAAAAAACCTTTTACTGCTTTAAACGCCAATATCTCGAAAACAATGCGTTTTAGGAAAACGTTGTTTATAAAAATTTTTGACCAATTTAAAATTATCTTTTATATAAGTGCTAAATTAACCAAATACAATAATAATTCCTTAATTATAAACAAAGAACGCTAAAAATAGGAGTTTTACCCTATTTTTACCCCCTTACCCCCAATCGTTTACCCCCAAAATCTAATCCGCTCTTCGGAATACGATAAGAAACAATGTGCAAAAAACCGCAAGTCGATATCTCATGTAGAAATGGAGTTAGAGAGTTTACACCCAGACAGACAGACAGACAGACAGACAGGCAGACGGACGCAAAAGTTTGAATGGTCTAAAACGTCGAGAAATGTGAAAAAAAAACGAGGTCAAAGATTTTGACTTTTCGGCAAAGATTTCAATACACCGGCACTCTTAGTAGCAATAGGTGCCCATGTAACAAACAAAGCCGGTCCAGTAAATATATGTATATTGCTACAAATGCCTCGTGGATGTGGCTAAATGTTATGTGAAATAAGATTGGATAGGGTCGAACGTTAATTGGATGGAATCAGTCAACGTGGACTCGATAAAAATACATACAATATATGTATTTAATGTATACATTAAATGATTCTAAAATTATGCAACTCCATCACTACTAATGAAAAAATCCGACATCCCCACAAAAGGGATTTCACCACCAGGCAAGAGAGCTCAGCTCTGACCTGGCTCGTCCACTAATGCTACTCCGAACTTCCCGATTGGACAGGTTATTACATATCAAGGTTTTGGGATTCATGAGTCTACTGTGTAATCCTTCATGCATCGTTGAAGCTCTGTCTTTGTTTTTATTACATAAAAAAAGAAGGTGGTCCCAGAAAAAAAGTGACAAAAGTCTGTTTTTTTTCTTTGGGACATTTTTTGCACCACAGATTACGAAAAAAAAAATTGTGAAAAATCTGAAAAAAAAATGGCATCAATAGGATACGATGGGTCAAAATTTTCATATACTTTTAGTTTTCTTGCTTTTATATTTAATACAATATAGGTATTATTATATTACATAGCTGTTTAATGGGTTGCTCATATGCTTGTCCTAAATAAAGATAAACTTGACAGTTTAGATTTCTGTGGGTATGCGGCCGTACAAGACAGTAAAATTGTACTGTTTTATATTTCATAAGAAAAATAGTGTGTATCTTCATGTTTTTTATAAAATTTAAAGCAACTAAATCAAAATTAAGTAATTTTTATAAAATCTAGACAGTAATGGTCAAAATAGTAACGTTATAACTATAGTTTCTATTTTTGACATTAAAAACAGAAATATTTGGATTAAAAAACATAAAATATATAAAAAAAGGTCAAAGGTGAAAGGTGGAAAATCGCTTATAAAACAAGGTGAAAAAAATCGTAGAATCTACGAGGTAAATATTTAAATAAAATTAGGCAACCCTCCACATAAATATCAAACTAGGTGGTATGAAAATATCAAATTTTTGTGACATAAGGCATTTTCTAAAGAACAAAAAGCGTGCTAAATATCATTTTCATAGAGGATCATAGGAAAATGTGGTTGACGATCAATTACTGCTCTTCCAAGTATGTCCCAGACATGGTCAATACAGTTAAACAAGATAATGAGATAGCGGCGGGCCATTTTTTGTTTTTTCGATTATTTTTTCTCAGAGAAACCAAAATATCCTTTTTTTCTTCAGTTTATTTGCAATTTTGGCGAAGGCGTTAACGTGGCAAAGCCCTGCAACAATTTTAGTCAGACATATGTAAGTAGTACTTATTTATTATATTATTATACGGTAGTTTCGAATTTTCAAAAAATTTCATAAATTGTCCTAGGCAAAAAATTCCTGGATATAAATCTGTTTTATTAAGAAATAAGCAACTTTTTTTTTAAATGTCCGTCTAGCCGTCCGTCTGATGTCACAATTTTTGTGAACACGATAACTTAGGGAACCTTCAAGTATTACGTAACGCAAATTTTGATCATTTTAGACCCCCCCCTGTAACGCTATTTTCCTATACCATTAACATGGGCGTAACACTCCAAAAATTTTTTTTTGTTATTTTTTGGACAATTTTCTTACAGTTATTTTTTTAAGTATTTGCAATGCAATATACCATTTACTGTGAATAATATATATTGGAATGCTTAGCATTGCATATCTTCACGGCTTGTTAAATACGTACGCTGCTCATCTAAGGTAGAATTAAATGTAATGTAAATATAATCAGATTTTATTTTCTGGTTTATAAAACTTACTAAAAAGATTCGTATATATGTCTTGTCGTGACGTTAATGTAAAGAATTTCGCGTTGTTGAATTTTCTCTAAAGCTAAGATACATCGCTGATATGGATAAAATCTATCTCATTAAAAGTATACTAGTATTTATTAATTAATTTATGGGAGGCATAGCGTAGTGGCTAGCGCGTATGCATAGCAAGTCTACTATCGTGAGTTCGATTCTCACTGGCGCCGATTTGCCTTTTTCAGTTAATTAATAATTGAAATTTGTCGAAGGCGATAAGTGAAACGGACACTCCCTAAAAACTGGTTCGAAAGTCAGTATAAGTCGGTGGTTCCCTCTACTACTAGCCCACACAAGTCCTGGACTTAGGGGATGCTTAATTAAGTAGAATAGTACGAGGTTAAACAAACATGATGATGATGATGAATCTACTACCATCGAATAAGGGTTATTCTTTTAAATGATACACCCACCGTAACTTTTGAACGGGATGAGATATAAACTTTGTATTTGGAATATGCATATCACACAACAAAAACTATCATTTGTCATATGTTTTAATTTTTTTTCTATTTTGCGACTCTTATAAGCTCATAATCACACGCATTTTGCGTGTTCTTATAGGCCCATAAGAGGTCTCTACTTTTTTTTCTGTTGGGTTGGCAACATACAAATGCCTATCTCTTGACGTTTTGCGTGCAAATGTCAACGTCGATTTAAAGTTTAATTTTTTACAAAATTTTGTGTTTGGGTTATTTTTTACCGTGTTCAAATTGTGGACGTTAATTTCAGTGAAAAAAGAAGAGATGACTATAAAATATATCAAAATATCATTTGTTCTTAGAATTTTAAACATGTAAACTGTAATGCCAACCCAAAACAAAAATCCCTAAATAAGTCATCAATTTAAATGTAAGTTTTTTAAATTTTAGAGCAAAATAAAAAAAAATTGTATAAAGCACTCATTTCATAACACGTTTTTAGAGCACTACACGGAAATTAGTGGGCTCTGCGCTATACATTATAAGATATTTGGTAACAGTGGCAAATTATAGTGATTTAAGCTATAGATTATAAGGGACACAATAACTAATAATGTTAAAAATAAATTGGAAACGATTATATATATTACAGACACGATTATATTTATTACAGGCACTATTATAAATTTACAGAAATTTTATTATATTATAAAAATTATTAGCACGGACAATAATTAAATCTATTTAAGCTATAAATGCCATACTATTTGTTATATTTTATTATTCACTAAACAATTAAAGTATTTCATATAAATTTTTACACTGACTGCCATAATTGTAAGAGAAAGCCTCGTATTTATATAATAAGCGATTATAATTTGCTTGGTATGTGTGTTATAGCGCTCCTAGCTATAATTTTTTTTTCCGTGTAGTACTTTAGAAAACTCGCAGCATTCGGCTCGTTTTCTAAACTTGTACTAGTGCGCTAAAAACGTATGTTATGAAACTAGTACTTTAATATACTATTATTGGATAAGGCGGCGCCAGGAAGGCAGTGGTGGACGGTATTTTAAATAGCACCCTAGGTCTTGTGATGCGTCATTTTAAAAAGCTTAAAATTCTTTATTTAACTATGTAACTATTTATTTTTTAATATTTTTTTAAAGATTTTTTTTTCTTTAAAATTTATGAAATTTTCAGTATTTTTGAAAAAATAATTTTGGAAATTTTGCACAAAAAGGTCCAAATAGTTAATGCATGGTGTATTATTATATTAAGACTAATTATTTATTATTTTCATGAAAACTTTTTAATATTTATTCAAAAAAATAATAAAAATTTGAATAATTTTAAAGAAAAAATAATCTTCAAAAAAATATTAAAAAATTAATAGTTACACAGTTAAATAGAGAATTTTAAGCTCTTTAAAATTGAAGTATCACAAGACCTAGGGTGCCATTTGAAATATTGTTCCGCATTACCCCCCTGACGCCACCAAACCGAATAAAAAATTGAAAAATATGGCAAATGATAATTTTTATTGTGTGATTTACATATTCAAAATATAAAGTTTATATCTTATTTAGTTTAAAAGTTACGGGTAGTATACCATTTAAAAGAATAACCCTGTATAATATTCCATTAAAAAGAATAACCCTGTATAATATACAGTGTAATATCAATTATATTATACTACATTTGTTTTTTTTAACATGCTTTTTATCCGTTAATATTAAGATCAACGAACTAATAACTCTTCTCTCTAGAATAGGCATTTCATTCGTAAAAACTGACAAAAACGTCGGCAACATAAATATTCGTCGGTGTTACTCGCACATCTTTGTTCTAACAGAGACAACAATACCAGTTACTGGTAATTGTTATTGTTTAGGCCTGAATATACCTACTATTTGTTTACAAACAAACCGAGTTGTTGGCGATACTTTATTTTAACGGTATGCGTATTCTAGAAAGAAGAGTTATTAATTCGTTGATTAAGATATATATTTTTATTAAACTTTACAAGAATCTCAGTTTTACTTTATTTTTCTTCTGGCAGTACACATTGTAAAACTATTTATTTTGTTTCGAAAAATTATAATTTTGAAATGTTTTATGGAGATGAAGTTTTAAAATTATCTAAAAGTTTATAAAAGCTATACCTTTATACATCACCTTATAATCCTTAAGAATATCTAGGAAAGATTCTCTGGACGCTCATAATAGTTATTGTTTATGCAATTTATTGGTGATCAAATAGTTGTGATTAACTATTTGGGGAAAGTTATTAAAATATGTGTCTAATCTGACTTTTTATTTTATTCAATTTTCCCCAAATAGTTATCACAGTTATTTGAGCATCAATATATGGTCCTTCGATCCGGCTCAAAGGACCATATGTTGGTTCTCAAATAGCTGTAATAACTGTTTGAGGGAAATTATTAAAATATGTGTCTAATCTGACTTTTCTATTTTATTCAATTTTCCCCAAATAGTTATCACAGTAATTTGAGCACCAATATATAGTCCTTCGATCCGGCTCCAAGGACCATATGTTGGTTCTCAAATAGCTATAATAACTATTTGAGGGAAATTATTAAAATATGTGTCTAATCTGACTTTTCTATTTTATTCAATTTTCCCCAAATAGTTATCACAGTAATTTGAGCACCAATATATAGTCCTTCGATCCGGCTCGAAGGAATATATGTTGGTTCTCAAATAGCTATAATAACTATTTGAGGAAAATTATTAAAATATGTGTCTAATCTGACTTTTCTATTTTATTCAATTACCCCCAAATAGTTATCACAGTTATTTGAGCATCAATATATGGTCCTTCGATCCGGCTCAAAGGACCATATGTTGGTTCTCAAATAGCTGTAATAACTGTTTGAGGGAA
Organism: Brachypterus glaber; assembly: GCA_958510825.1. Classification (NCBI taxonomy): domain Eukaryota; kingdom Metazoa; phylum Arthropoda; class Insecta; order Coleoptera; family Kateretidae; genus Brachypterus; species Brachypterus glaber. The sequence continues at coordinate 71,955,430 of OY294046.1, forward strand.
ATTATTAAAATATGTGTCTAATCTGACTTTTTATTTTACTCAATTTTCCCCAAATAGTTATCACAGTAATTTGAGCACCAATATATGATCCTTCGATCCGGCTCCAAGGACCATATGTTGGTTCTCAAATAGCTATAATAACTATTTGAGGGAAATTATTAAAATATGTGTCTAATCTGACTTTTCTATTTTATTCAATTTTCCCCAAATAGTTATCACAGTTATTTGAGCATCAATATATGGTCCTTCGATCCGGCTCAAAGGACCATATGTTGGTTCTCAAATAGCTGTAATAACTGTTTGAGGGAAATTATTAAAATATGTGTCTAATCTGACTTTTTATTTTACTCAATTTTCCCCAAATAGTTATCACAGTAATTTGAGCATCAATATATGATCCTTCGATCCGGCTCCAAGGACCATATGTTGGTTCTCAAATAGCTATAATAACTATTTGAGGGAAATTATTAAAATATGTGTCTAATCTGACTTTTCTATTTTATTCAATTTTCCCCAAATAGTTATCACAGTAATTTGAGCACCAATATATAGTCCTTCGATCCGGCTCGAAGGAATATATGTTGGTTCTCAAATAGCTATAATAACTATTTGAGGAAAATTATTAAAATATGTGTCTAATCTGACTTTTCTATTTTATTCAATTACCCCCAAATAGTTATCACAGTTATTTGAGCATCAATATATGGTCCTTCGATCCGGCTCAAAGGACCATATGTTGGTTCTCAAATAGCTGTAATAACTGTTTGAGGGAAATTATTAAAATATGTGTCTAATCTGACTTTTTATTTTACTCAATTTTCCCCAAATAGTTATCACAGTAATTTGAGCACCAATATATGATCCTTCGATCCGGCTCCAAGGACCATATGTTGGTTCTCAAATAGCTATAATAACTATTTGAGGGAAATTATTAAAATATGTGTCTAATCTGACTTTTCTATTTTATTCAATTTTCCCCAAATAGTTATCACAGTTATTTGAGCATCAATATATGGTCCTTCGATCCGGCTCAAAGGACCATATGTTGGTTCTCAAATAGCTGTAATAACTGTTTGAGGGAAATTATTAAAATATGTGTCTAATCTGACTTTTTATTTTACTCAATTTTCCCCAAATAGTTATCACAGTAATTTGAGCATCAATATATGATCCTTCGATCCGGCTCCAAGGACCATATGTTGGTTCTCAAATAGCTATAATAACTATTTGAGGGAAATTATTAAAATATGTGTCTAATCTGACTTTTCTATTTTATTCAATTTTCCCCAAATAGTTATCACAGTAATTTGAGCACCAATATATAGTCCTTCGATCCGGCTCGAAGGAATATATGTTGGTTCTCAAATAGCTATAATAACTATTTGAGGAAAATTATTAAAATATGTGTCTAATCTGACTTTTCTATTTTATTCAATTACCCCCAAATAGTTATCACAGTTATTTGAGCATCAATATATGGTCCTTCGATCCGGCTCAAAGGACCATATGTTGGTTCTCAAATAGCTGTAATAACTGTTTGAGGGAAATTATTAAAATATGTGTCTAATCTGACTTTTTATTTTACTCAATTTTCCCCAAATAGTTATCACAGTAATTTGAGCACCAATATATGATCCTTCGATCCGGCTCCAAGGACCATATGTTGGTTCTCAAATAGCTATAATAACTATTTGAGGGAAATTATTAAAATATGTGTCTAATCTGACTTTTCTATTTTATTCAATTTTCCCCAAATAGTTATCACAGTTATTTGAGCATCAATATATGGTCCTTCGATCCGGCTCAAAGGACCATATGTTGGTTCTCAAATAGCTGTAATAACTGTTTGAGGGAAATTATTAAAATATGTGTCTAATCTGACTTTTTATTTTACTCAATTTTCCCCAAATAGTTATCACAGTAATTTGAGCACCAATATATGATCCTTCGATCCGGCTCCAAGGACCATATGTTGGTTCTCAAATAGCTATAATAACTATTTGAGGGAAATTATTAAAATATGTGTCTAATCTGACTTTTCTATTTTATTCAATTTTCCCCAAATAGTTATCACAGTAATTTGAGCACCAATATATAGTCCTTCGATCCGGCTCGAAGGAATATATGTTGGTTCTCAAATAGCTATAATAACTATTTGAGGAAAATTATTAAAATATGTGTCTAATCTGACTTTTCTATTTTATTCAATTACCCCCAAATAGTTATCACAGTTATTTGAGCATCAATATATGGTCCTTCGATCCGGCTCAAAGGACCATATGTTGGTTCTCAAATAGCTGTAATAACTGTTTGAGGGAAATTATTAAAATATGTGTCTAATCTGACTTTTTATTTTACTCAATTTTCCCCAAATAGTTATCACAGTAATTTGAGCACCAATATATGATCCTTCGATCCGGCTCCAAGGACCATATGTTGGTTCTCAAATAGCTATAATAACTATTTGAGGGAAATTATTAAAATATGTGTCTAATCTGACTTTTCTATTTTATTCAATTTTCCCCAAATAGTTATCACAGTTATTTGAGCATCAATATATGGTCCTTCGATCCGGCTCAAAGGACCATATGTTGGTTCTCAAATAGCTGTAATAACTGTTTGAGGGAAATTATTAAAATATGTGTCTAATCTGACTTTTCTATTTTATTCAATTTTCCCCAAATAGTTATCACAGTTATTTGAGCACCAATATATGATCCTTCGATCCGGCTCCAAGGACCATATGTTGGTTCTCAAATAGCTATAATAACTATTTGAGGGAAATTATTAAAATATGTGTCTAATCTGACTTTTCTATTTTATTCAATTTTCCCCAAATAGTTATCACAGTTATTTGAGCACCAATATATAGTCCTTGGATCCGGCTCGAAGGACCATATGTTGGTTCTCAAATAGCTGTAATAACTGTTTGAGGGAAATTATTAAAATATGTGTCTAATCTGACTTTTTATTTTATTCAATTTTCCCCAAATAGTTATCACAGTTATTTGAGCACCAATATATAGTCCTTCGATCCGGCTCGAAGGACCATATGTTGGTTCTCAAATAGCTGTAATAACTGTTTGAGGGAAATTATTAAAATATGTGTCTAATCTGACTTTTATATTTTATTCAAATCTAACTATAAGAAGATAAAATATGTAATGTACGTCCCCGACACAATTATTGTTTATGCATCGATAAACTTATCCTCTAATTTAGGTATTTGTAATATTTATTTATTGCTAAATAAACTATCATACCTGTTGTTTGTTTACCTTTAGAAAACAAATAAGATGCCTACAAAGCGTCGCGACGCCTAGACCTTAAATATTAATTTTTCGAGAACTTTTTTGAAGTATACATTTGCAATGTTCGCGTTGAATGTTCGTAGAATCTTTTTAGATGTTTTCAAATATTATAAAGTAATGTATAAAGGTGTAGCTTATAACATAAACTTTTAGATAATTTTAAAATTTCATCTCCATAAAATATTTCAGAATGATAAATTTTTGTAATAAAATAGATATTTTTACAATGTGTACTTAGGTACATCCAAAAGAAAATAGAGTAAAATTGACGCTTCTTATAGAAAGAGCACTAAAATTCTCACTAAACCGAAATGCTATATTTCAGAGTCACATCGTAAAGAAGCATGTGTTTCTTTTTACTACCGAATCCTTTGTCAGAAAGACATATGATAGCTCAACATTTTTCATATTTTTCGGGGATATTATCTTACCAAAAATATATCATAAAGTTTGCATAACTCGGTTTTTACCCGACTATAGCAATCCCCAATGAGGTTTTAGGTATTAAGCCTGTTTTTATTTATTTTAGATTTACATTTTACATTTTTGTTTAACGTGAAAATAAAGTTTAGTGCCTTATAGACGGCAAACTATTAAAATCTATAAAGAAATTGCACTGCTCTACTACAGAATTTCTTTATAGATTTTAATAGTTTGCCGTCTATAAGGCACTAAACTTTATTTTCATTTATAATTTGATTTGCCGTGTCGGTACTAGGTGCTGGCTTCGAGACAAAAATTTTTGTCCGCCTGTGTATCTAGATATAGATAATTCTTATCAGATTACAGGTCTGCCAACATCTAATGTGTAGTACTTTTGTGCAAACATTAGATGGCGCCACCAATTTGTACGCTCTCAATACAGTTATACTTATTTTTGATAGGTATTTAAAATTTTCAACAGTCAGTGCGAAAGCCACCATACCAATATATGCTCACTGATGATCGCAAAAAAGCGTGAAATAGCAACTATATGACATTTTGGTAGAGATTTTCTCATTGATTGTGAAAATTCTGTAGTAGAGCAGTGCAATTTCTTTATAGGTTTTTGTTTAACCTCGTACTATTCTAATTAATTAAGCATCCCCTAAGTCCAGGACTTGTGTGGGCTAGTAGTAGAGTGAACTACCGGCTTTAATTGACTTTCGAATCAATTTATAGGGAGTCCGCTTCACTTACGCCTTCGCCAAATTTCAATTATTAATTAATTGAAAAAGGCAAATCGGCGCCGGTGAGAATCGAACTCACGCTATTTTGGGTAGTAAACTCGTGAAGTACGACGCGGTAGCCACTACACCAACCCTCCCATAATATTTATACTACATTGATAAAAAGGATTTATTTGGATATGGCCAATTAAATTATTTGTTTGTGAGTAATAAATTTTATTTGAGTCAAATAAATATTAATTCATGTAGGTAAACAAATATTTTATTTTCAAAATGATTTATTAATGGGAAAAACATAGTTTACTGGACAGAAATAAAATTTATTTGTCATAGTCAAATAATTCAATTGGCCATATCCAACTAAATATTTTGTTGACACAAATAAACTGTTTTATCAGTGTAGAGGGTCTGCGCCTTCGCCAAATTTGTTATTTTTTTGTGACTATTATCTGCATATTTACTTTTTTTTTTAAATGTCTGTCTATCCGTCTGTCTGAAGTCACGATTTTTGTGAACATGATAACTCAAGAACGAATAATCTGATCAGCTTAAAATTTTCAGGAAAAATCAAGTTCTACGAGGGAAAGTTCTCTATTATTTTTGAAAGTAATCCCTTCAAAAACAAAACAGTTATGGGGGATTAAACATAAAAAAAAATCCAAAAAAAAGGTGGAAGAAATTTCCGATTAACGTAACTTTTTTGAAAAAAAAATAACTTTTAATCAATTCTACCAATTTTGAAAGTAATCTCCCCAAAACCAAAAAAGTTTTGGGGGGTTAAAATTTTAAAAAAATCGAAAAAAGCTGAAAGAAAAATCCGATTAATGTGTTTTTCAGGAAAGTTACTTTTATTGTAAAAACCACTTTACACAGAGCAATTTGTGCGCAAGTTTGATGCTATGCAAGTTTGTTGCAAGAATGATTCAGTCACTGCGCATGCCTTCAGGCAAGTTTGACGCCATTTTCGTGCCATCAAATTATTTAGAACATGTTCTATTTTTCGGCGATTTTCACGCAAGTTTTATGGTTATTTTCGTGGTACCAACCTGGAAAAAAGTTACCAAATCGATTTCATTTTACTAATATAGTAGCAACTGGACATGTTAATATTTATTATTATTAATAATAGGTCGGTCTGTCTAACTACAAAATTTCCTTAAAAAAGTAAATGCTAGGTTATGTTTTTGTCAACAAACGCAGATACACATAAAAATTGTCTGGTTGGCAGCACTGTTTACCTTGCAATATATAGCACCAAACTTGCGTACAACTTGCTCCGTGAAAAGGCAAATCAATGTTAAATTGTCCTCATGCTATATCTAGCAGCAAACTTGCATAGCATCAAACTTGCGTACAAATTGCTCCGTGTAAAGTTGTCTTTAGGTTCAATTATACCAATTTTAAAAGTAATCCCGACAAAAACAAAAAAAAAAGTTATGGGGGGTTAAACTTAAAAAAAAAATTAAACAAACTATAATTAAAAAAAAAAATATATATATATATATATATATATATATATATATATATATTGGTTTTTCGCAAAAAGAAAATTTACCCCTTAACGCTCTAGCCCGAGTTAACTCGCTGAAATAGGTTTGGACTTTTCCATTTACCCGAGGTAACTCGGGCGGACTTGTTATTGCCCTTCAGTGGACTAAAAATTAAGAATAAAAATGGTGAAAAATTAACCACGTTTCTGAAAAAAAGTGGTGCGTTAAGGGGTAAAAAATGACAAAAAACCTGGCACACATATAGGGGGGTTCCTGGGCCTCAGTCAAACTGCCTCAAATTTTGATATTTTGTAATTTCGGGGTCAAACATTAAATTAGGAAAATTGCAGCCAAATTAAATGACCAGTTTCGGAGAAAAATGCTTTGAAAAATCTAATTTTATGACAGATTTTTTGACGTATATTAAGGTTATTTTTTACTTACGTAAATATTAACTTAATTAGCCGTTTTAAGTTTATTATACTCTATTAATTAAAGAACAGGAAAGATAAATATTACATAAAAGGCTTTATTATCATTTACTTACATGTGGTTCTATAAAATTTTTAAAACTTTTTGAAACTTCCACATGCTGGCATTTTCCACGTGTTTACTAATTATCTGCATATTTTCTGTTAGATTTTTGCTTGATTATGTTGAAACATGGTTTGGTACATCGACAAATATTTTATAATTATATATTTTAGATTTTCTTCTTTTCTTCTTCTTTCAAAACAATATCTGATGGTTGACAAATCTCTCATATTTTCATATGCAAAACATATTATTGAGATTACCTAGCAACAACTTAATGCATTAGTGAACCCTTTATACTTATTAAAAGTTATAGCTAGGCAATTTCAATAATAAATTTTACCTATGAAAATATGATGACAGATTTGTCAAGCCTCAGACGTATTTTTGGAAAAATATATCAAGAAAATCTAAAATATATAATTATAAAATATTTTTCGATGTACCAAACCATGTTTCAACATAATCAAGCAAAAATCTAACAGAAAATATGCAGATAATTAGCAAACACGTGGAAAATGCCAGCATGTGGAAGTTTCACAAAGTTTTAAAAATTTTATAGAACCACATGTAAGTAAATGATAATAAAGCCTTTTATGTAATATTTATCTTGCCTGTTCTTTAATTAATAGAGTATAATAAACTTAAAACGGCTAATTAAGTTAATATTTACGTAAGTAAAAAATAACCTTAATATACGTCAAAAAATCTGTCATAAAATTAGATTTTTAAAAACGTTTTTCTCCGAAACTGGTCATTTAATTGGCTGCAATTTTCCTAATTTAATGTTTACCCCCGAAATTACAAAATATCAAAATTTGAGGCAGTTTGACTGAGGCCCAGGAACCCCCCTATATGTGTACCAGGTTCTTTTGAAAATTTTATTTGTTTTTTTTTTAATCAAAACTAAAAATTCTTAGCTTCGAAGTTATGGACATTAGCCCTATATAAGGCGCAGCCAGTCTGACACTGCCTCTTAAATTTTCTAACCTGAATAAACTGAATAAACCTGTATGAAACACGTATATTATTGTTACAGATGCTCCATTTACGATTCTGGCTCCACAGAACTCGGCGTCCAAACATGCAGATAATCTCCTTCAGAAACCCGATCTGGTTAAGAAGCTTCTGCTCGACCACGTAGTGCTAGGATCACGTCTCGACCTAACAAATGCATCGAACATATCGTTTACAACGCTGAGTGGCAAAAAGGTCCACATAAAGCAAATTAACGGCACGGGGAAGCTGAAAGCGAACGAAGCGAACATCCTGGATCATAAACAAGTCCTTCCCAACGGACTGTTAGTTGTATTAGATAACTATATGTTCCCGGGGGAAGAAACGGTTAAAAAACGGAATGTCACGCAAGCGAAAGTGGTTGAACTACAGCCTACTACGAGCCCTGTCGTTACGGTAAAGACACTAAAGGAGGAGAGTAAAAATCAATCTAATGGCACTTTCGTTGAAAATGTTATGGAGATTTTGTCGTTTCTCAAGAGTGGAGTGAGAGTTTTTCAACACTTCCTTACCAGATCAAATGTTTCCAAATTGCTAAATAATGGTAAGTGAATTTTTATTAAAATATTATACCGGGAGGGTAGAAAGGTTTGATTGATTGCCTAAATTTTAAAATCCACATCAGATTTATTTAAAAATGTGATTTGCAGAATATTTTTTTTCCATTTTTTATAATTTATGCAGAAAGTTTAAAAATACCGGGTGATTCTTAGTTTCTCAACCAGTTAAATTCTTCTTGGTGAGTTACAGTTTCTAATAGTCCGGTGGAAATTTCAAAGAGAATGTATTGTAGTGTAAACAAAATGTTTTGATGTTTTTTAGATAATTGAAGTACGCTGAATCCGAATCCACCTCGTATCTGTTGAGGAATTTGAGATATTTGAGGTCAAAGCCACCTATATCCGAAATACAAGGTTTTTATTTCACAAAATAACGTTTTGTGTTATATACAAATTATATTAATGGTTTTTAAATATTTTGAGGGCGCTGAATCCGAATCCGGTGAATTTAACTTAGTAACTGTTAAGGAAGTTCATATAAATTAAGTCAAAGCCTACTTCGATGAATTAATAGGTTTTTGTATCACAGCACCGCGTTTTTTTTGAGAATATGCAAAATATTTTAATGGTTTTTAGATAATTTGTGTATGCTGAATCCAAATTCAGTGGTTGTCGCCTTGTATCTGTTGGGAAAATTTAAAATAATTGAGGTCAAAGCCAACTATGGAAATATATATTTTTTATTTTACTAAACCGTGGTTTATCAGTGTATAAAAAAATATTTTGATGATTTTTAGATAAATTGCTCTGGAGGAATAATAAAGTTCACCTACACTAAACTATATATTTAATTAGGTAGGTAACTAATTAAAGTTGTTTATAGCAAAAACTTATAAATTAAGTTTTAGAAGCTGATATAGAAAAGTTTTCGAGCAGCATAAAATAGTATATTCTATAACTAGTATGGAATAGACTCGCTCGCGGGACCGTCATACTCGCCTACCGGCTCGTATGACAAACTTTCCGCTCGTGCGGATTGACTATTCCATACGTGTTGTAGACTATACTTTTTCTTCGACTGCAAATATGAAATACTGTATGGCGTTATACTGCCGACAAGGTTAAAAACAATGTTTTTTGTGACTCGACATTGCAAATGCAACAAAACAGATATTTTTAAATAAAGCAATTAATGTTATTTAATAATTTTATCAAATCAGCACTTAAAAAAGTTTTTTATTTAATTTTGGCACATATTTACAAATTATAATGCAAAAATTGAAGGTTATGTCAGATTGTTGTGACAGATATCAGGTTTAAATATTTAACAATAGATGGAGCAGTTTTAATTTTTTTTTAACTAATTGGATAAAAAACTGGTCAAATATTAAGAAAAACTAATAATTTTATGTAATTTTAACGCAAAAGTTTAAATTGCATTAAATTATTCAATATTTCATGGTAAAATATATATATTTTTGTTAATTTTGCTACAGTTTTCTTTACTTTTATAAACAAGAGATGGCACTACATGTGCTCATTCTAACACTTGATACGGAATATTTATACCGTATCTAGAGCTAGAATGGATTCATTCTGTGTTTGAAATGTTTGAAAAGTGTGTGTACTTGCTTACATTCTAAAGCAGTCGTAGAAAAAATGATTCCCATTAGTTGGATTTATCAAAGGAGAATAATCGTTGTTTTTCATTATTTCACATATTTACAAATTATAATGCAAAAATTGAAGGTGATGTCAGATTGTTGTGACAGATATCAGGTTTAAATATTTAACAATAGATGGAGCAGTTTTAATTTTTTTTTAACTAAATGGATAAAATGTGATCAAATATTAAGAAAAACTAATAATTTTATGTAATTTTAACGCAAAAGTTTAAATTGCATTAAATTATTCAATATTTCATGGTAAAATATATATATTTTAGATTTTAAGCTTTCACGGCCATTAAGATATAAAGAACTTTCACTTTCGGGTTTAGACCGTGTTAATGGATTTTCACTTTCCGACGTTTCGTCTCTTACTACTAGAGACATCTTCAGGGATTAATCTGAAACTAAGTTTCGAATCAACTTGTGTCACTATTTATGACGAGTTGTGGTTATTCACCCGTGACGAGCTTTTTCCTATCAAAGACTTCCATATTGCACTTACCTGCAATATGGAAGTCTTTGATAGGAAAAAGCTCGTCACGAGTGAATAACCACAACTCGTCATAAATAGTGACACAAGTTGATTCGAAACTTAGTTTCAGATTAATCCCTGAAGATGTCTCTAATAGTAAGAGACGAAACGTCGGAAAGTGAAAATCCATTAACACGGTCTAAACCCGAAAGTGAAAGTTCTTTATAAATATATATATTTTTGTTAATTTTGCTCCAGTTTTCTTTACTTTTATAAACAAGAGATGGCACTACATGTGCTCATTCTAACACTTGATACGGAATATTTATACCGTATCTAGAGCTAGAATGGATTCATTCTGTGTTTGAAAAGTGTGTGTACTTGCTTACATTCTAAAGCAGTCGTAGAAAAAATGATTCCCATTAGTTGGATTTATCAAAGGAGAATAATCGTTGTTTTTCATTGTTTCAGTATTGATTGGAAATAAATTGAAAAAGAAGTACGTAAAATAAATTAAACACATACAAAAGAAACCTAGAGCAAAATAAAATCAAGACTTTCGTACGATATTGCTTATTCGAATTGAAATATGTTCGCGGAAAACCACTCACGGTGGGTCGGCATCAAGTTTTGTGCTACTTCCTCTCAAACCATTTTTACTTCGAAAGTATTGTGATCAGGATTTAAGGGAGGGGGCAATAGGTGTAACTTCCTCTCCAGATTCAAGCGGAACTTTATTTGTTGTTTGTGTTTTTATTTCATATATTTTTTTAAGACAGTATTACTTGGATAATGAACTAAAATTTTATCAAATTTTTCTTTGTTTAGAAGAATTTTTCTGGAAGATAGGTAAAATCGAACAGAAATTCTAATTTAAAACACAAAAAAAAATTCTAAAACCAACTGATATCGGACATACAGTATCTTACAGATTTTGGGTAGCTGAATCCGAATTTGGTCCGTCAGGTTTTCGCGGTAAATGGGCCTAAAAAGGCAATGGCAAATGGCAATTTTTGGCCTTTTTAGCCATTTTTTAACCCTTTACACGCCACGATTACTGAAGCAAGGTAAGCAGGCATTGAAGAAGGAAAAAGAACTAAACTACTTACATGGTTTTTCCTCGGTGTGAATTTTCTGGGCCCAGTGGTGGTTCCTTGGAGATTCTCGGTACCGTAATCATTCACAGTGCGACCCTGTTAAGTTTAGGTTTTTTGGAATGACCACACACATTTTCTTTTAGCTATTGACCCCCTCATTACATACCACTAGTCACCTAAATCAGGAGCAGCTCCTTTTTCTGTTTTTTTTTAACTTTTTTTTAGTATTATTAAAAAAAAATCAATTTACATTGATACTTTGGCAGTGTCGTACCGAAGGTAAAGGCAGTCTAGTATCAACAACCAAAAAAAAAAATGGGTGGCCATTCCAAAGCCTAAACTCTCATCATCGAGCATTTGTTGGCCGAAAACTACCCGTGGGCACGATCCGAAAATTTTGAAATAAACAGGAAATGGTCTCCCGGTAGTACCATCATTTTCATAGAAAAGGCTCACATCACAGTACAGCGTAAAATTATTTGGTAGATCAATTTCTTTATATTTATTTTTAAACAAACAAAACAGAGAAATACCGTCATCCAGCATTTGTTGGGTGAAAACTACCCCTGAGCAAGATCCGAAAATTTTGAAAAAAATAGGAAATGAACATCCGGTAGTACTTTACATAACTACCCTTTAAAATATCAGCCCGTGTACATTTATTGCAATTTAGAGTTTTAATTTACTATCTAGCTTGAAAAAACAGACCATAGTTCAACATCAATAAAATTTTAAAAAAGAAGAAAAAGAACTGGATAATTTTATTCAAATAGTTTAAGTTAAAATTTAAACTAAAATTCATTAAAAGTAAGTGTCCTACACGAGGAGTATTTTTATTCATAAATATTACAGAAACATGAACAAAAACTGTAGCTTTTAGAATCAATCGAATAAAAAATATGTTAGAAAAAGCTGATGATCGAGTTCGGATTTCTTGTAAATAAAACTGTAGGTCCCGGGTTTTAACGGGAATGTTTTCGTTAAATATTGCAAAATAGTTTTAGAGCAGGCAAAAAGGACTATACCCAGTCTGGTTGGCAGGCTTGTCCTCCTCTTCCTTACTATTCCTACTATGTAAACAAGTTATGAAATAAAATATTGACTGAGAAAAAGTCAAAATAAATCCTCGTACCGACCCACCGTGCACTTTTGGTGCTCAAATGGAGTTTGCAAGTATGTTTTTTGTCACTATGAAATACGAGTAGCCTGCACATGGTGATTTATTTATTTTGCCCAGTTTTTTCTTTCGTAAATGAAAATAGATTTGAAAAATAAACAAAAACAGAATTTCAACGTTTGGCAGTTGACAATTGTTCTAATAATTGTTATTAATATGAAATGTCGATGTATTTTATAATTAAGACAGTGGTGGACTAATTAAATTAAATAATGGGGGACGCTAGAGCTTGAGACGTTGGATACTGAAGGTATTACGTCTATATAAACGTTACGTAACATAGGTACAGTTGGACCCACAAAAAAAGTTTTAAATATGCCAAAATGTCAATTTTATTAATCATTTTATAGTTTAAGTAAGATTTTAAGAAAAAGGTTAGAATAATTGTTAGAAAGTAAGAACGAGAAGGCGGATGAACTCGCCACACTTGATGCCGGAAAGTCCTGCCTGGGCCCTGAACCAATTCTTTGTATCACAAGGAACCAAGTGAAGGTAGGCCAAGGAACTCTTGACCAGTCTAAGCAAAGCTAGGTCGGTCTGGCCGAGCAACCATAAGCCTTCTAACAGGGGTTCTCACGGGCGACACCTAAGCCTCATGCGAACGGTATATGATCCGCTTTGTCCCGGGTGTGGGATGGAAAATGAAATGTCCTACCAGTTCATAGGAGAGACTCTGGCAGATTCTGTAAGACTCTTACACTAAGAGGGAGGATAGGCAGCAGGTTAGGTAGATTTTCTTGGGGCAGACAAAAAGGGCCATTGGGCCTACTTGTCAGGTGCGGGAGCCTACCCACCTTTTACTACTACTACTACTACTACTACTAACCTTCAACTGTTTACTTTAAAATAGCAGTTTTTTGATATATCAAAACATTAAAAAACGACTTTAAACAAAAATCATTTAACGTATCATAGTAATATAATATTAAAATTGCAAACAATCTCTAAAAGTTAGAGATTTAGCTTAAACTGCTCTTACCCTATTTTAGATTTTAAGCTTTTACGGCCATTAAGATATAACTACTACTAGAGACATCTTCAGGGATTAATCTGAAACTGTTTCAGATTAATCCCTGAAGATGTCTCTAGTAGTAAGAGACGAAACGTCGGAAAGTGAAAATCCATTAACACGGTCTAAACCCGAAAGTGAAAGTTCTTTATATGCTCTTACCCTTTTATATATTTTATCCAATACATACAGATAATAAGACAATTACCAGCTTTATTTTAAATAGATAAACTCAATAATAACCCCCGCGTGGCTTTTACTTTATTGAGTGCATAATTATATATTTTACCCACTCAACTGTCACTTGGCAAATTATTTTCTTGTAAATGTCATTAAAATTTTTAATAAAAATATGAATTCCTAAACTATTTATTGGATAAAACGTATGGCACTCAGGTGTAAACCGATATTGCCCTCTCGAAAATTAACCTGCTTGGCTGACGCCTCGCAGGTTAATTTTATCATGGGCAATATCTTACTTTACCCACTAGTACCATAAATAACTATTTTTATTAATCTATTTTTTATTTTTTTTTTTCCCAGTTGATGAGTACACTGTGTTCGTACCTACTGATCATGCATTTCAAAGATGGCATCCTATCGATTGGGGATTTTATCCCTTCAGTGTTCCAGAGTTCACCGAGAGCATAATTGTCAATCACTTTGTTAAAGGACGTCTGAAACAGGACACGATTAAAGACGGACAAGTCATCAAGAGCTTGGGAGGCAGAGACATTGTTTTCAAGAAGAGTCGTAGGTATTTCCCAGTTAAAAATCAAAAAGAAAATATCAAAAGATCATA
>OY294046.1:71969877-72062105 GCA_958510825.1 Brachypterus glaber
CCCAGTCCGCAGAACCTCGTCAAAATGACGTCATAATCTGGTGACTTTTCTCCAGATATGACGTGACTATATAACGACAATATGACGTGAAAATGACCTCCTAATGTCACAGACCGATGACGTGATATATCTGACGTAATTTTTACGTCATTATTACGACGTGAATTTCACGTCTTAAAATATTTTTTATTTACCCAGAAAACCACTGAATATTATTGTGTAAGTGTATATATTGACCACACTATGATAACAATGTTACATGATCTAATATAGATGTAAACAAAATATAAATTCTACAGAGATATCACTTGGTATGGAAGCAGTAACCAAACTTCTTGACTATTTTAAAATGGCTTTTACTTCTTTTACCTCTTCGCTTAATTTTCGCACTTCTTTATAGATATCCTCTAAACCTAAAATAATAAAAAAATTATTATGTTATAACTGTCTAATTAAATTAATATAGTGTAAAATACCCATAAAAATAGGCCCTAGAACGACAATAAACCATTACAATTACAATAAAAAATAATGTTATAAGTTATTTCAATATTTAGGGTGTCCCCAGTTCGCAACTATCATAGTCATAGTTATTCTAGGTACTTACCCACGAAAATATAAGGAAAATCTTCGGAAAAACCAAAAACAAACAAAAGAAAAACTCAAAACAATCACGTAGAGCTAGCGTCCGTGTTCTGACAAGATTCAAGATGGACGTGTACTGAGCGCGCAGCCAAAAATAAGAGCGCGAAATTTAAATTATACATAGTCGAAATTAATTAATTTTGACACATAAGAAAAAAAAATATGCATACATAAATTGAAGTTTAGGTAGCTACGTAAAATATAAAAAAAGTGTAAGTACCATATGCGTTTGAGTAAAGGGAGTTACTTAAACAATAAACGATATTTTATTTTTGATGAACTCATTTTTTTACTGTAAAAAAATAGATCACTTCTAACTAATGTGTTCAGTTATAAAATATGAACATTTTAGTACGCTTGAAGAAAAACAATTTTTCATAGATTATAGTGGGTCTTGTGTCATTTGTTAAAACACGTCAAAATATGTCAAATGTTTGTTTATTTTTTGCTGTTATACAAGTAGTTTGTAAAAAGTGTTTTTTATCTTTATTTTAATTTAAAATGAGTTTAATTACCGTGGAAATTTAAGAGAAAAAATGCTCAGTCGTCCTTAGTATTAGGAGATATGGATGAGGTTCAATTTTAGTGAAAACAGTTCAAGAAATAGATCTATGTCTTAAGAAATGTTCTATTGAGAAAAACTTTCTTCTTATATCAAACCGAAAAAGGATCATCGGTGGTCAAAAGCTACAATGGATGGTGTAGCAATTTTAAATTATATAAGAAAAACCGAGAAAAACAAGGTGCAGTTGCCGTATACTAGGAATTTTTTTTCGCTTACCTCAGTGAGGCTCTTCAGTAATGAACTTTTAAACTCAAATCCATTTGCAGTAGAAAATTTATAAAACCTTGAGTTTTTAGCTGAAGAGTAAAATTAGGTGTGTTTTTTTAATTAATATTAAGCACATATTCTTTACCCATAAATATAACAACATTTGTGTAAAATTTAATGAATATTTATCAATAAACATTAATTTATTAATTTAATATTTTTTGACAGTAAACTTCAACTAAACAATTCAGTTATGTCAAAACGAAGTAACCTAGTTTTTAATTTTTAAATTAATCCCATGTTAATCCTTGAAAAAAATATAAAAATGACATGAATTTTTTTGAGGTTGTCCCGATATTTAATACCACAACTGTACGTTAATATTTGACATACTAAACGCGACATAATTAACAATGCTTTGTAAAACAAGCTTAAAATTCTTAAGCTCCTTCTCAAGCTTCTTATATTCTTTTAAAAATAATCTTTCACTTTGACTATGTAGGCTGACGCGTCATGACGTTAGTTTAGCTTATTATTCTTTCAACATTCCTGCTCCATTTCGTCGTGTTACCTTAACTACCTCGTATCTCCAAATTCACAGGTTTTCAGGGGACACAAAAAACCGGTTAACTTTGAAATTCTTATTTTTTTTATCGTTATATAGACAAATATAAGTGTAGTTATTTCTTGTGGACCCTTCAAGCATAAAAGTTTGCAAAATTATTAGTTACTTGAGTCAAAAATTAGAATTATGGAGATACGAGTTAGTTACAGTAACTATTATTTCCAAGTCGTAACCCTGTACTGGAGATACGAGGTTGCTCAATTAAAAACTGTGAAATATTTAAGGCATGTAATTTTTAAATATTTACAATATTTTAGTAAAAAATAGTATATTGGAGGTTTTCAGGTTGCTTTAACTGAATCTGATGATATTTTTTTTTCTAACTTCTCCCGTGGGGGTGATTATTTTAAAATGTTTCCAATATTTTTGTAAAAGTTGGTACATAGGGGTTTTTGAGGTAGCTAAAACTAAATCTCATAATAAAAAAGTTCCAACTCCACCCCCGGAGGGGGGGGGTAAATTGTACCAAACCTTCTTCCCGGGGGAGGGGGTAATTTTCGTGAATAAAGGGGTTATTGAGGTTGCTAAAAGTGAATCTGATAATTAAATTTTTCTAACTCCACCCTAAGGGGGAGGGGGTGATTATTGCTTTCCGATTTTGAAAATTTTCAAAAGTTAGGGAAGCCTCGTGTTAGTGCAAAAATTTTCAAATTTGTTTTTTGCGTCTTTTTAAGTTTTATGACGTTTTATATCAATATAAATGAATTTCGAGCAAAAAAATTGTCAGTCGATCGGTCGGTCTGTCCGGGAAATCTTGTAAGCACGATAACTTAAGTACGCTTTAAGCTAGAGACTTGAAATTTGGCATACATGTATTTTACCAAAAGTTCTCGCTCGAGATTGTTTTTGGTGAACATTGGGGTGCGGCAAGGTGGACAAATAGGGAAAAACACATTTTTTTTACAAAAATTTGAAAATTGCCATATAGGCGTTTTTAAGGTTGCTGAAATTGAATCTGATAAAAAAAATATAAATAATATAAACATTTTAAGAAAAAAAAACGATAAAAGGGACATTTTTCACCACTGGGGGTGAGATGGAGGGGTGGTAGGTCTTTTTTTACTTCACCAATATATTTTCCGCATCCAAATACCTAAGTATGCAAAGTTTTATCTTCTTAGATATTTTCACCTACGGAAAATTCCTTATTTGCTAGGCCTAATATGGAGATACGAGGTAGTTACAGTTATTTATTTTAAGTAGTGAAGGAGATACGAGATAATTAGTTCCACATAACTTATATACCAATTGGAATTTTAAATTAGGACTTTGTTTAGGTCATTACTAATCACGTACAGAATTGATTAGAGCAAAAAACCGAAAATTTTTGGAGATACGAGGTAGTTAAGGTAACACGACGATTTGTACTAAATATAATTGTAATTATAACTTTTGATTAAATTTACGCACCGACTAATTTTGATATGTATTTAAATTTTAATTATACTAAAATAACTAAATTTAATGGATTTTTCAGTATTACACGGATTTCCAGTTTGGTGGGAAGCCTGTAGGTATTTTATCAAAAACTATTAATTATAAAAAATAAAATGGTCCAGTTTAAATAATTATACGGAGATTAAATCAACGCAGCAAATGTAAATATGGTTTTTAAATAATTCAAAAATGGGTATATTAAAAAAAAAACAATAAAGTCTATATTGATCACTTTTTTCTGATATGAATATTTATTGGAAATTTGTGTAATAACCCAAAACAAAACGAAATACAAAAAAAACAATCATTAAAGCTTCATTTAAACAGTATTCAAATTTTTAAAAATAAAGCACCTTGATTTGAAATGTTAAAATTTCCGTTTTCACGATTTTCTTTTGCTATAAGTTTATTTTAAAATATTAGACCCTGTTGAAAATGACGGGTCTGGGCGGGTATAAATGGTGCACAAACCGTTCTTGAGCGAATGAAATTCACCCGCTCAAGTACGGTTTGTGCACCATTTATACCCGCCCAGACCCGTCATTTTCAGTAGGGGAGAGTTATAAACTATTATACCACAACAAAGAAACATCAAATACTTATTTAGCAACTTTTTTTTAAATAAATTGCTAAAAACTTTGTTATAATCCACTTTCCATTTGATCTTTTTTAGCTGCACTAACTACACAATGCGGTCGTAGTTAAAAGCGATAGATAGTCCAGCAACAAAAGGAAACATACCCTGGTAGAAAAGTACATAAATCTAACTTAACATAACATTAGATTAGTGACATTTTTATGTTTAGTCCCAAACGTTATACAAAAACGTTATAAAATATATAAATCTAACCTTACAAACTAACGTTTGACAAAAACGTTATAAAATACATAAATCTAACGTTAGTTTCCCAACTAAATTATAACCTTTTTCTAACCTTATTCTTTTTAAATATTTTTAAATTTCCATTATTAATACGTAAGCTATAGTAGAAAACACTCATTTCAGACAGCTATGTGCCTAGGTTTGATAATTATTTACTATTTCTATAATAAGTTTAAAAAAATATCCCCCAAAAGTCAACAAGTCTGGCAACGCTGTACTAGAACTGAAAAAATATTTTAAGATTCTGAATGTGTAAATAAATATTAACTAACTAAATATAAAGTTTTTCTGAGAGGTAAACGTATTTGTCAAAGAATAACAGCATATTACAGGAAAAATATTTAGGACCACCTAAAAAGATGGCTATTTTATAAATAAATGTAACGAAATTATGTTTAAAAATATTATGATTGCTAAAATACATTAAGATTTATTTATATGAGTAAATTTGTCTCCAGCTGCCATTTTATGATGCAGGTATAAATTTCCTAGTTGGCCACGCCCCCTCCGAAAGTTTGAAATTAAACGTATTTCTAACTTAAAAATCTAACGTTAGATTAACGTTTGTAACTAACGTTTGATTCTAACGTTAAAAAGCACATATTTTATAACGTTCTTTTATACAGTTTTCTAACGTTAGAAAAACGTTATTCTAACGTTAAATTTCTACTAGGGTATGTTTATTGGTATAAAGTGTTTTTTATCAGCGATTCAATCATTTCAAGACCACCAATAGAACAAAAACAGAGAAATTCCTACATCTTGGATTTTCTGTGGTTGGCGCTGCGTTTTTGCCTTGCATCTTTTTTAACATTGGAAAGGTTCCTACAAATTATACGCGTTTTAAAAAATATCCAACTTCAAACTTCACGTTTGTTAAACGGATTACAATTTTTTCTGTTTTTTTTTTTCAACAACGCTTTTGACACATTTAGACTTTAAGGAAGGCAGTTTAGTTTTTGTTAAATAATTAAGTTTTTTTCTTAATGGTATCGTGTCCTGAATAAAAAATTTGCGATGTTTAGTCTTATAATACTATTATTAGCTAAGACAAAAATATCCATAATATGGATATGGATATGTAATATTATGTTATGTTTTGGTTGCGTAAGAATTCCTCGAGTACCAATATATGAAGCGTCCTAAATAAACTGACTAGTGAAGTTTTTTTTTAATTAGCAGTCTTAATTAGATTTTATAAAATTTAAGAGTGTAGGAAACTGAATCCAGATTTAAAAGCTTTTTTGTGTGTCCTTCGACAGGGCTACGTATAGTATGAGGCAATTATAAAATATCTGTCGTTTCGCATCATTATATTTATACTTAATATTTTTGTCCAATACATACAGATAATATAACTCGAAAATTAACCTGCTTGGCTAACGCCTCGCAGGTTAATTTTCTCATGGGCAATATCTTATTTTACCCACTATTACCATAAATAACTATTGATTACATTAGAACTGCCAATATAGCAGTACCTACAACAACATAAAACGCCCAAAGTTAATACTCCAATGAAATGTAATTAATACCTACCTCGATACCTACTAAAAAGGGCGTATCCATTTTTTTTATGTTCCTCTCAGATTCTAAATTAAACACTAATAAGTAATAACCAAAAACTTAGTTTATTATTTTCGATTCTTATAATACATGTTACAAACGAGAAATTATTCTTTTACGATTCACTCACCGCAGTAATGAGAAGAATCTAGCGCATGCGCACTGATTTTCTTATTTTTGTTTTGACGTATGCCAAAAATTATTTTAAGCTTATGTAACATTCTTTTGCAGAATTTTACAAAAATATCTACTTTTTTCTTATGCATATTCTTACACCAGGCGAGCATTTATTTTTTAATTAGCTAAAGCTAAATTATTTAATATCGTATCTGAAATATCGTATCTGAAAAATGCTTCCCATTAAAAAAAACACCAAACCAGCAAACTACCAAACTACTACTACCAGTACACTAGTTTTTTTGTTAGAATATATAGCAAAATATTGTTAAAATACTCACGAATTTCTGTTTGATTTTTTTAATGGGGGCATTGGTTTACGTTAACAATGGTTTGGTTTGGTGTTTTTTTTTTTAATGGGAGGAGTTGGTTTACGTTAACAATGGTTTGGTTTGGTAGTTTGCTGGTTTGGTGTTTTTTTTATGGGGCGTTGGTTAACGTTAATAATGGTTTGGTTTGGTAGTTTGCTGGTTTGGTGTTTTTTTTTTAATGGGAGGCATTTTTCAGATACGATATTTCATAGTTTAGAAGGCGATATATTTTAAGAATTAAATAGGATTTAGGCTAAATAATTTAGCTTTAGCTAATTAAAAAATAAATGCTTGCCTGGTGTAACAATATGCATAAGAAAAAAGTAGATATTTTTGTAAAATTCTGCAAAAGAATGTTACATAACCAAAAAATAATTTTAGGCATACGTCAAAACAGAATCAGTGCGCATGCGCTGGATTCTTCTCATTACTGCGGTGAGTGAATCGTAAAAGAATAATTTCTCGTTTGTAACATGTATTATAAGAAACGAAAATAATAAACTAAGTTTTTGGTTATCACTAGTGTTTAATTTAGAATCTGAGAGAAACATAAAAAAATGGATAGGCCCTTTTAAGTAGGTATTGAGGTAGGTATCAATTACATTTCATTGGAGTATTAATTTTGGGTTTGGACTTTGGTGAATCGTATTCTTTTGACTGGGCCATTTTAATAAATTCCTATAAAACCCATAGTATTCTACATTTCAA
This sequence comes from Brachypterus glaber, assembly GCA_958510825.1. NCBI lineage: Eukaryota > Metazoa > Arthropoda > Insecta > Coleoptera > Kateretidae > Brachypterus > Brachypterus glaber. The sequence goes on from OY294046.1 coordinate 71,977,002, forward strand.
CAATCGTTTTATCTGTTTTAGCCACATTGACTGTAAACAACGCGGTCGTAGTTAAAGGCGACACTCCAGTGACAAAAGGAAACATTATGTTCATTGGCGAAGTGCTTTTTGTCAGCGAATCGGTCGTTTCAAGACTCCACCAGCAACACAAAGACAAAGAAACGCCGCCACTCCTGGCTTTCCCGTGGTTTGGAGCGCAGTTCTTGTCCCATGCCTTTTTGGCTTTGGAGAGAGACAAGATGTTTTCACAGATTACGCGGTTTTTAAATTTAGCGGATTTGGCACCTTACGTCTCCGGCACGGGGTACACCTTTTTTGTACCAACTGATAAAGCGTTTGAAGCTCTTGGACTGGACAGGATGCCCGATAATTATTTGTCGACGGACGATGGTTTGCAAATGTTGTTGAATCATTTTGTAAAAGGGAGATTGTACGCCAAGGACTTGCAGGATAACAGTGAATTGACTACGTTGGGGAATAAAACTATAAATATCAGACGAAAAGGTGAGTTTTCTTAGAAGGATAAAGTAGTGCATTGGGTCCGGATTTAGGGAAATACCACTCAAGAAAAAATGTAACAGAAACGATTGATTATGGTTAAATCAGATATACAGGGTGATCAGTAACTGGCATGCCAAAATTAAGGAACTACCACTCGCCTCTCAGGGGAGAAATTAGAAAAAAGTTATTATCAGTGGAGTTCGAAAAAATTTATTATCAGATTCAATTTCAGCAACCTTAAAACCCCTATTATAGGGCCTATTATAGGTCTATATAGAAATTTTTAATTTTTTGTAAAAAAAAATATAGTTTCCCCATTTTCCCCTCTTGCCCCACCCCAATGTTCACCAAAAACAATCCCGAGCGAGAACTTATGGTAACATACCTGTATGTCAAATTTCATGTCTCTAGCTTAAAGCGTTCTTATGTTATCGTGTCCACAAGATTTCCCGGATAGAACAATCTTTCGATCGACCGATCGATAATTTTTTTTTGCTCTAAATTGATTTATATCGACATAAAATGTCATAAAACGCAAAAATACGCAAAAAATAAAGTTTTTGCACGAATACAAGGCTTTCCCTAAATTTTAAAAAATTTCAAAATGGGAAAGGAAAATTATTACTCGAGCTGGTCCATTCTTAATCCAAAAATGATGTCTATATATTCTCACCACGTCGATTTTTTTTGTTACAAGCGGTAAAAAGGACAAAAAGTGTGTAATTTTACCATTAAAAATCTTGAAATTTGTAGCTGCAGCTGTCAGTTTCGGATAAATTGATTAAATAATTAATCTTCAGATTCCCTGATTTTTCAGAGATTTTTTCCTGATCTCCCTGATCAAAAAATTTAAAGTTACAAAACCATTAGTCCAGTCAAATAACGAGAAATTCTTATGTTAAATTGCAATAAATGTACACAGGCTGATATTTTAAAGGGTAGTAGTGGATAGTAACAGAACACTCCTGTTAGTTTTTCACCGGGTGATTTGCGTAAGGGGTTTCCGCTATCTTGAATTTTAGGGGTCGAAATCAGTAAAAAAAATTTTTGCGTCCGTCTGTCTGTCTGGGTGTAAACTCTCTAACTCCATTTCTACATGAGATATCGACTTGCGGTTTTTTGCATATTGTTTCTTATCGTATTTCGAAGAGCTGATTAGATTTTGAGGGTAAACGATTGGGGGTAAGGGGGTAAAAATAGGGTAAAACCCCTATTTTTAGCGTTTTTTGTTTATAATTAAGGCAATTATTATTGTATTTGGTTAATTTAGCACTTATATGAAAGATAATTTTAAATTGGTCAAAAAATGTTATAAACAACGTTTTCCTAAAACGCATTGTTTTCGAGATATTGGCGCTTAAAGCAGTAAAAGGTTTTTTAAGCATATCTCACATATTTATAACCCGATTTCAAAAAATTATATTTTAAATAAAAGCTCTTTTTAAGCCCTATAAAAAATGTTATATACAGTTTTTTGCTAGAATATAATGTTTTAAAGATACAGAATTTAAAATCAAACAAAACACCTAGTTTGAAATTTGCAAACTAGATGGCTCTAGTGTACAATAGTGCCGATGTTTTGACAGGGTGCTTGCAACGTTTCATCTAGTTTGTAGCTTGAAAATGACTTTATGTTAAAAAAAGTCGAAACAATTGTCGCTGTGAGGTTTGTTTAATAGACAATAAATTTATATTTTGGAGAGATAAAATTTTTTCTATGGTTTATTTAAATCAACTCCAATATGAGTAACGATCAAGAATTTCTTAATTTAACATAATATTTGTTTATACACGGTGTATTTGAAATAGGGTCGGAAATTTTAACAGATGGTTTTACATCATAAAAAATGACAAAAAGTTCCTATAAACATATGTCTAAAAATGCGTCATAAGGGAGCTACGCCCCTTTGAAAGTGGCTAAAAAAATCGGTTTTTATTTAATAACTCAGGAACCCTTTGAGATATATTAACGAGGTTTTGCACGTGAATTAATCCTGATAAGGCCCATCTTTGTATGTAATTTTCGCGTACTTATTTAAACCAGGGGTGTACGAAACGGGGGGGGCTTATCAGTTTTTTGTCCCAAACTTTTTTCTGAGTAACTTTTTTGCAATTTTATTTTTGAAATATGATTCCCCAGGTCAAAATACATAAAAAAGGTACTCTTGTTGTAATACTGTAGGATTAATCGTTTTCGAGAAAAATTCATTTGAATGTGAAATTCCACGGTTCGAGGACGAAAAATTAAATACTAAAATGTTGAAAACCAAAATTTTAATGATGCAGGGCGAATGTACATTAAAAACTAAGAAAAAAACCTCATATACAGGTACTTCCAAAAATGAATCCTAATGGAGCTATGGTCTCCTAAATATGCACCATTTTTAAAGGGCTATGGTAGCTTTAAAAGCGTTTTTTCGACCTACATGTATGGAAACTTTTTTTCTTAGCTTTTGATGTAGAATAACATTGCATCATTAAAATTTTGGTTTTCGACATTTTAGTATTTAATTTTTCGTCGTCGAACAGTGAAATTTCACCTTCAAATTAACTTTTCTCGAAAACGGTTAATCCTACAGTATTATAACAAGAGTACCTTTTTTATGTATTTTGACCTGAGGAATCATATTTTAAAAATAAAATTGCAAAAAAGTTACACAGAAAAAAGTTTGGGACAAAAAACTGATAAGGACCCCCCTTTTCGCACACCCCTGGTTTAAATAAGTACGTGAAAATTACATACAAAGATGGGCCTTATTAGGATTAATTCACGTGCAAAACCTCGTTAATATATCTCAAACGGTTCCTGAGTTATTAAATAAAAACCGATTTTTTTAGCCAATTTCAAAGGGGCGTAGCTCCCTTATGACGCATTTTTAGACATATGTTTATAGGAACTTTTTGTCAAATTTTATCATGTAGAATCACCTGTTAAAATTTCCGATCCTATTTCAAATACACCCTGTATATTTACCGTTGAAGTAAGCGAAATTGAGACGTTTAATGGCTATATTTTATCACTGTCCTGTATATAGGCTCACCTAAATATAAAATTTACATTTAAGAGGCTTTTCAAGACGTTTTAAATTCACCCTCAAGAATTTATATTCTTGAAACACGGGATTAAATAGATTTTTTTATGCCAGAAATAACACACTATAGACTATTTTTACAGATTCAAGGTTTAAAATATATAATATGTATATAATTATAAAAATTTACAATTTAACAGTACCTACCTAATGTGTAAAAGATCAAAGATTATTAAAATACCATTTTAATGTTATAATATAACTAATTCATTGCAACGTAAAGTTTTAAAATTATGTTTTTCTACTACCTAATTAAGGACTAGCTTACATATTATCTACCGTTGTCAAGGCTTGTTTACCTTGGCAACCAATAAAATCAGTGAACTCATTTATTATTGACCGTTGTTAAGCATTGTTTATTGACGAAGGTCAATAATGAAAAATTTTTGATTACTAGCTTTAGATAGTAGAAAAAATAGTAGATGCACCACGTATGCGAACTGTCTTAAGTGTTCTCGACTAATTTTTTGCTTCGACTCCGTCTCAGCAAAAAAACTTCAGTCTCGAACACTAAAGACTTAGTTGGCATACTAGGTGCATAATATACTTTTTGCACGACCAAGACTAAAACCTAATTTTACGCTTTCATTTTCGGGAATAAAAATCACGGCAACCTTGATAATATTAAAATATTATACTTACTATGTGCTTTGCTGGTTCAAAAATTAGGTTTGGTGGTGTTTTGTAACAAATTAGCGATTCAAACCAATTTATTTGATTTTAACAAAGAAAACCTTTAAAAATAACATTGTTATAACAATTTATACATAACTTAAAATTTATCATCTTCGTCCATTTTTTTGACGTTTGTGTCAACCATATTAAAAAACAATTGTAATCGCGATAGCCAAGAAACTGACTTTTCGCAATTTACAGGCATCTTGATTAAATTACGAAAATAAACAACCGATTTTAGACGCGTGGTTTTTAATTTTAATTTTATCTACCTACCTAAATTATGTTTGGTCCTGCAAAAAATAGTGTATATACCTCAGGACTAAACTTGGCTGTTAGAGTCCCTTGCATTTCTGTTACCCTCGCTCGCTACGCTCGCTCAGAAAACACTAATGCAGCGGGACTAAAACAGCCAGTTTAGTCCCTTGGTATATAAATAACTATTGTGCAGATACAGAGAGGTACTACAAATATTAAATTCAACGGAGACAACTCATAATCAGGATCGAACTTCACTTTTAGCAAGTTCTATGATCCGTTGATTTATAAAAGCGACTTTGCTTTTATAGAATCATCAAGTAAACTTCTGTTACAAAAAACTTCATCTCTTCAAACAAAAAGATTAGAAGGCGTGCGTCAAAATCTATATGTATTTTGTATAAAATTAGTAAATGATTTTTTGGAAATCACAGTATCAGAAAACTTAAACTTTTCTATTTAACGATATTTTTATTTTTTTTACAGAAAATATAGTCACAGTAAACGATGCCAAAATAGTAGAAAGCGAAGTATTTGTCTACAACCTAGGAACAATGTTCTACATCGACAAAATTTTGTTTGCCACTGCAAATTCCCTGCCAGGAGCTACAACGCGAAAATACAACAAATCAACAACAAGTACAACAGAAATCACAACAGTTCCGGATGTGGAAACTGTCCCGAGTGAACTTTCGTATAAAGGGGGCTCCGAGCCAGATGTGTTATTTTCAGAAAGTGCAGATTTAACCTCAGATTCAACATATAATACAGATACTACAGAAAACATAGATTTTACTACAGATTTTATCAATGTAACGGAGATTGTAACTGTAAATACGAAAAACGTTTCTATTATTAAGTAAATCAGTTCCTAAATAATATTGAATGATTCAAAAATCCAAGAAATTGTAGTTAAAGTTTTAAATATTCATAAAAATCTATATTTTTAAACTCGCTCATAAATTTCCTTTGGGTGCTAGAAGATCTAAAAGCTATGGAAATGAGGTACCCTAAAAATATATTTTTAATTTATTTATAATTAGTAACTTTTTTTTTAATTTTTGTAGGCTTCAGGTACTTCCTTTGCGGGTCTAAAAATATCTGGATTTCAGTGACTTTTGTCTCCTATTATCATTAGCTAAAACACTTTTATTTCACAACTCGTTATATAATAGTAATAAGACACAATATTAAAGCACGCGTCCAGAATTAAAAAACGAGGAGTTTTTTTTAATGAACAAGTGCTTTAAGAAGTCTTATGAAACGAGTACTCAATATTACTTTTTTTTATTTTGGCTTTATTTTTCTAACAAATAAATCTGTGGCTTAGTTCTAAAAGGCCAATGTCAATTTTTCAATAGCAGCGTTTTCAAAATATTACCTAGCGAAAACGTTGCTATTGACAAATTGACATTGGCCCTTTTAGAACCAAGCCACAAAAATAAAGTTGTTCAAATCCGCAAAAAAAAAAGGAGTTTGATAATATTTACGTTACGAAACCCAATTAGGATGTCCTAATGTAATTATTACAATAGAGAAATATATACCCATTCTACAATTTAACACGTTAACTACCATAGCGGTCCGTAGGGACCGCTTTAGATATTTTCAACGAACTAACAACTCTTCTCTCTAGAATACGCATACCGTTAATATAAAGTATCGCCAACATCTCGGTTTGTTTGTAAACAAATAGTAGGTATATTCAGGCCTCTACAATAACAATTACCAGTAACTGTTATTGTTGTCTCTGTTAGAACAAAGCTGTGCGAGTATGACAGACAAATGTATATGTTGGCTACGTTTTTTTCAGTTTTTACAAATGAATTGCCTATTCTAGAGAGAAGAGTTATTAGTTCGTTGGATATTTTATATTTTAATTTCGTCGGACCACGGGACCGACAAAACCATTGAATTTGGCATATTGGTGGGGCCGCTAGGACTTGCTATAATAGACGAACATAGTAATTTTTGCCTAGTTAAATTAAAAAAAAAATAAAAATAATTTATATTTAAAGTCACACGTCGAATTGAAAACCTCTTCCTTTTTGGTGGGATAAAAATACCCAAGATTTTGAAGTTTTTCTTGTATTTTTGCAAAAAAAAATAAAATGTACAATTTTTAGGCTTTCTTATAACTTTTAATACAGCGAGCAAGATAGGCTTTCTAAAACTTGGGTTTCGTGTAACTGACAAAAAAACTAATATAGAGGTGGTAGTTAACGTGTTAAAACTTAAAGATCGCAGCGCATTCGCCATAAAGAAGAATAACAATGTTGGCGAATGCAACATGATCTCTATTTGAATGTCACAGACGTGGTACGTTTACAAAAAGCCATCAAACCAACAAATATGGACACTTTACATTAAAAACAAAATCAAATCGTTTTAATTTAAATTAGGTAGCCCACATGCCATGGAAAATATTATGATATTAAACCGTGGATTTTTTTTTAAGTAATTTTTTACATTTTTCGAGGAAATCTTTAAGGAAATTCTAAGGAAATCTTAACGAGGTTCTAACTGATAATAAAGTTTAATTTCAATTTCTTACTTAAAAATCAGGTACTCCGTTAATGAAAATTAACTTCACATCGATGTCACTTATGCATAAATAGTTTGGCCTGTCATTTTTACCAAAATTATCAAGGTTGATGAGAAATACTTGTACGAAACAACTATTAATTATCAATTTTAATAATGATTAATAATAATTTATGCAAAACATTGCATTTATGTGCAAATTATTAAAACAAACAGCCAAAAAACATGAGAATTTATTGCAAAATTCCACTCAATTAGAACACTGTTGTACTACTACTTTTCATAGATTTTTGAGTTATCATGGTTCCAACTGATTATTTATTTTAGCTAATATTTAAAATATCAACAAAATGTGTTTTATATGTACTAATTTATCCTAATATAAACCCATCCCAGCATAATACACCACTCAATTATGAAATTTAAGATAAGTTTCAAGATTTTAAAGTTTTGATTGATCATAACTAAAATCTATAATTTATAGTTGAAACGGTTTTTTTCTCATACGACCATTTATTAAGCCAATAATATAATTGAAACGATTTAGAAAAAAAGGATTGGAAAGTTGGTCTAGGGCTATATTTTATTATTAGTTCGACATGTTTGTGGGTGTATTTTTGAATCCTCAGTTGAAATAGTTTTTTAGTCCAAATTTTATAATTATAACTTGAGTTATATACTATACATGTCTTTCTTAAAACACGGTAAGCCGTTACTCACTTTTAGTAAAACCTTGGGAAACACTTAGTTTTCCTGTACAATCTGTTTAATTATTATGTATATATTAATATAAAACCAAAAATCAAATAATCTATCGGAGGAAATGTTTTTTAATCGCAAAAAATAGGTCACGTGACCTCCGTAACTTTTTAATAAATAGTTTAATTTAAACAGACATCACATGTTCTTGTTCATTAATTAAATATAAGACGGTTTAATCTAAAAACACAAAAAAACTTTAAAAAATAAAAAAATAAATAAATATTTTAATTTTTAAATTTTTCGTTATTGTATTTTTTCATAACTTTATATTATTTTTTTTTCTTTTCAATTAATAAGTGAGAATGTAACTTTGGTTTAAATTAACGCATTTATTCAAAAGTTATAGATGTCACGTGACCCTCTTTGTGATTAAAAGACGTTTCGGCCGTTTTCCAAAGTATAACTAAAAGTGTGAAAAGTATTACTCGTGTTGGGTTGAAAACAAAAAAAAAATGATACACACATCTATTTACGAATAAATGTATAAAAATAAAATTATATTCTTTATAATTTTGTAGTTAGACAACTAGTTTATATTATATAAAATTTTATTCAAATTAGAAATTATAAAACTCAGAGTAAGTTTATTTTTTGGTAATAAAATAAAATAATTAAAAAATATCATATCAATAATTAAATGTGCATTAAATGTATTTTATTCTGGGCTTTCAATTGATTTAGTACGACTACGTTTACACTTCAAACAACTACCGTAGTTATAAATGCGGTACTTCTTAATATCCTTTAATTCCAGAGCGTTTAGACATAATAAGCAGAATAAGTACAGAAACTATAGTTAATTTTTTTAAGGTATAGTTATTTTAAACCTTCCCGCTTGTAAACAATCTCGAAATTACCATAGCAACGTAAGATACGCATGCCTCGTAAGCGAAATGACTAGGCCCAATTTACACAACCGTAAAACGTTAACGTGCCATTAACGAGAACAAAACAATTGTTTATTCCCAAAGAACTTTTACCGCAAGAAGTAATTTCAGACCAATGTTTATGAATGTGTCATCTTTTTGTTTGTTTATTTACTAACAGAAACGCGATCAGCTTTGTGGTGTAAAATGTAGATATCGCTAGTCGACTTTCAGGCTACCTAGTAGCGATGTTGCGTAGTTTCCACCTTATCATGAATTCAAATGATTATACTTAAATTAAAAATGTAAATAACTTTATTGTGTATACTATAATTATGTTTAATAATATAGTATATTTAAATCTATTAAAATTAAACTACTAGTTCATATAAAACTCATACAGAACTAATGTTTCTTAAAATTTACAATAAAATATCCAAAGTATATGTTTACAATCGGCAACACTGTACCCCTGTCAGTCATTTTACGACATTAGACTGTGAGTTTATACATTCTTTCTCTCTCTTTACGCGTACTAAGTGTAAACAATAGTTACTCCCCACCAACCCCTCACCGTAGTTGGTTCACGCTTCAAACAAAGCATACGGTAGATTTCACCATGTTCCTTCTTGAGGTAAAAGTTCTTTGTTTATTCTTCTAAATTATTGGAATAAAAGCGATTTTATAAGCAAATGTTGTTTCTACAGGAATACAAAAGCAACAACTTTATCAATTCTCTTTTTTTTACATCAAAACATCATAAAAACAAAGTAAGTAAACAAAAATTATAAATTTTGGTTATGTTGACATTCAAAACAAGCCACATGCTTTAGTGTAAATCGGACTTTGTGAAGTATTTAGCGGCAAATTTAAAATAACTATACCTTAAAAAAATAAGCTTTAGTGTTAACTTTAGAAAATTACACTACCTAGAAATAGGGTCACTCGATCGGGTATTGCTTTGTCTAGTTTGTGTGTTAGTGTGTTTTGGTGGTTGGCTGGTTTGTGGTCAGGCGAAAACTACCAGAAACACAAACGGCTAACCACCAAAACACCATACAAAGTAACAACAGATCGACTAACCCTACCTAGAAAACTTGTTATACAATATGGTCTGTTTTAGGGACCCTATATATAATGACATTAAACTTCACACAAAGGGTTGAGACACGCTTTGATTTTGAGGTTAAAATGGCAACCAAGCACTAGTATTGTTAAACAATGAAAGACAATGGTTTTATCCAAAGTGCTTTGGTGCCAAATCTAAATCTAGTAATAATTATGTCTAAATTTAATATAATTCTGTCAGATACAAAATCTGAGGTTATAGTTAAATGTCAACCCGAACAGAGGCGTCGATATTAATTAATATAATAATATTGTCATATTTAAGTGTCAGTGTCAAACTGAATATTTGGTCATCAAATTTATTTATTTACGAAATTATGGTTTATAGTTTTATTATTGTACTTTTTTAAAGTGCCTACGAAAATACCTGTACAATTTAAATCAAGATTTACTTATGGAATATACTGACGACCGTCAGTGTTCGAATAATCTCGGAATTTTCCCTAAATAGTTGAAATTACTTTTATTTGGAACTGAATTAATTTTGAAGAAAAGAATAATATAAATAAATAAGAGGAATGTAAAAAATTCAGGCATGTACCGAAGAATATGATCAACTAGTAGTTTTACTTTAGCAAACTAAAAATATTAAAAAAAAATAATTTAATAATAATCTAGAACATTTAATTTTCTATTAAAACAACAATTTTTTTGAATTTTTGGAATTGCGGTTTCTTTTAATTTTAAAATAAAATCTTCCTCTGAGAAGTGTGCCTACAAAAGTTACAAATTTAAAATTTTTAAAGTTCATTTTTTCATATTTTTACTTCGCAAATTTTTGATTTATCGAAAATCTTCCAATTCGGAAGATACATGCTTCTTTTCCATTCATTTAATAATGCATTGCATTTGGGGAATGGAAATAATATATATCCTGCATGGATAGAATTACGACAGTTTACCACTGAACATTGTCGTGACATTTTTTCAAAAAACACGTCTATGGATATTTTGACAAGTAATGTCACTTCTACTATACCAATAGTGCCAATTCGCAAAAAAAACATAACCCTGCAGAAATTACTAAATTGGTGTCTCAACCCTTTGTGTGAAGTTAAATGTCACTTTATTTAGGGTCCCTAGTCTGTTTCATCAAGCAAGATAGTAAATTAAAAATCGCACAGTGAATATTTTCAAAACGGATTCGAATACTGGATGTACGAATATACTGCGTAGTTTATTTTATAAAACATAACTATATTCTTTACACAAACATATACTATTCAAACCTGTTGTAAAAATATTTACTGTGCGATTTTTAATTTACTTTCTTGCTTAATGAAACAGACACCAGTTACTCGATAATTACACAGGCCAACAAATTTTCAAGTTTTGAGTTGATTTGGATCTAACAGCTGGGGTAATTTAGTTATGTTGATTTCGAATAGAAATTTTGTTTTTTTTTCCATCACTTTTGATCAACCGCACAGTGGGCCAACAAAAAAAAACAAGAACAAAATTCTGAATTTTTACATACGACTTTTTTTGATACCGCTGATTTCGAATAAAATAACGAAAAATTTAAAAAAAATCGCGCCTTAGGGTGGTCCAAAATTTGTTTTTTTTGTTTCAATTTTTATAAAAAAGTGTCAAATGGCTTGTTTTGATTATGTTGATGTAGAACAATGTTCATTACTTAAAAATTCTACACTTCATGTTAAAGAATAATATTTTTGACATGGCTTATAGCTTAAAAAAATTATACGCGATGGAAACAAAAAAATGCTTGTTTGGCAGTCAGTGGGTCTTAACTAAGCTAGAAAATAAAAAAACATCCGATCACAAAATCCTTGTTGACCTGTGTTATCTATCTACTTTTACCGGAGATTCGGATTATGGAGTCTCTACTGTATATTTAAGTGTATGAAGTAATTTGCTTTTTTCGAAATTTTGACAATATGGGTATTTATAAATCTCCACCGTTTAAACGGCCTTTGATGACAGCTAAATCCCGATTATTAACTCTAACCGTGTTCTTCAAGTAACGGTTAGATTTATTACTCCCGATTGATAAATACCGCAGAAAAGGGCGTTTAAACGGAAGTTAAATACGCTATTTTAAAATACGGTATTAATATGGGAGGCATAGCGTAGTGGCTAGCGCGTGTACATAGCAAGCATACCAGCGTGAGTTAATTAATAACTGAAATTTGGCGAAGACGTAAGTGAAGCGGACACTCCCTATAAAAACTGGTTCGAAAGTCAGTAAAAGCCGGTGGTTCCCTCTACTACTAGCCCACAGAAGACCTGGACTTAGGGGATGCTTAATTAAGTAGAATACTACGAGGTTAAACAAACAAACAAACAATAACTAAGGTACTTAGGTCTTGTGTAAACATAGTCTACATTTTAATATGTAATAATTAGAGGTCAGATCGAGGTATTTATTCACCAGGCTCTGCAGGGACTAGCACAAATTAGAATTTTGAAAAACTATTTTTTAAGGTAGACACTTTAAACTTTATTGCACTAACTGGACAGTCATGCCACTTAGAACAAAAAATAATTTAAAATTTTTTTTTTCATGTGTCAAATAACCTGATATAACAGCGCTGACATGAGTTTCCGGTTAGTGAAATATAGTGTCTATTAATTTTTTTTTTATTTTTGTCGAGCCCCCAATGAGTGAATATCACGATCTAGCCTGTAGTAATAATAATGTTTGTGCAGACTATATAAACATAGCCAAAACATTCCAAATTTCGTATACCATATTTTAGAAAATAAATTGTATAAATCCTATGTGTATATAGTCAAAAATAAGAAATTAATTTAATATTTATGTATTTAGAAATACAGGGTGCTCCAAAATAGATTGTAAAAACTTTATTAAATATTTTAAAATATCTACAGTTGGTTTTGGCATGGTCTGTATTTGATAGAAAAAATGACTGATGAATGTTAGATTAACAATTTGCAAATACCTTGTGAATTGATTTATATTTCTATAAAAATAATTAAAAAAAACTGTTTACTTATAGTCCGTCCAATTATGCAAGATAGTAGTTTAAAATTCCCGCGATTTTTAACCTACATCATTGGTTAAAAACTCGCACCTTTTAACATTTTTTGTCTATGACAATGATTGACTGTCGTTAAAGCTAATAAAAGAGAAAGTTACATAAAAAAATGGTTATACTTAATGTTATTTTATATGGTATTGAAACAGGTACTTTTTTGGTTTATTCTTCATACACTCACACTAAATTAGCATATTCTACATATTGTACAAACGTAAATTATATTGAACACAAGGAAAACGTCAAATTTTTAGGTTTCAATTACAACTTAAATCCAGAGGCTCCCATAACAACTATTACAAGATACATGACGACACATCAAGCCAATCCTGAAATCGCATTCTTATGTACTATGCTTGTTATGCGAGTCTTTGGATAGGCCCTTTTCAGGAAAACGGTACCGACATCTATTAAATTTTTGATACACTACGATTTATGCATAATTATGCTATTTATGCGCTCTGTGGTGTAAAACGGGCCGCGTCCCTTACTATCTTGCATAACTGGACGGGGTATAGTAAATAGTATGTTGTATATTATTGGATGCTTTATAATTATTATTATTATTTTAATCTTCTTAAGTAATATATAAGTAATATTATATTTCATTATAAATATTATTTTGTAAAATTGTCAATAATTAATTGAATAAATATTAATATTGTTAATAAATTATTTTTTCCAAATATGATTTTAGTATTTTTATTAAAAACTTGGATGGATATGTAATAAGTATTAGAACTAGCTATGCTACTGCCATTTCTTTATAATTCATAAGAAAAAAACAAACAATCCCATAATTAATTATAACGAAACTAAGAAAGTGAAAAAAGGACAGAATTTTTTTGTTTTAAACAACATTATAAAAATAATTTATTATTCCATCAATCTATTTTCGAGTTAGGTCAGGGACTGTTTCTTTATCATGATAAATCTTTGTACACTGCAGTGTACAAAGATGAATCTTGTTACTGAAAAGGGCCAGCAGACTGAAACTGTCAGTCTACCAATATCACTGTACGATAATTAGAAAATAGATTGATGAAATAATAAATAAGGAAGTAAAATATGTTGTCCCTTAAAATCTCTGTTATTTTTGGTCGTTAGTCCTATATATCTGGCTCTCACTACTCCTAGTCACTGATGTAACCACCATGTAACCTGCCGGCTGAAATGTCTAATATAAAGCCAAAAAACGAAGAAGAAGAATAAATACTTTTATTGAATTTGATGGCTTACATTATCTTCTAATGGATTTTTATGATCTGCCATACTAGGTCTAACTTCATAATTGCAAATGGTAACTCCGTGATGGTGTTGTTCAAAAAACTCACCTTTCAATCCTATGTAACATATTTTTGTGTTATCGGCTCCAAAATTTCTTGGGAAATGCATTGTTAGGTGATGAACATTATTAAAAGTTACTATTCTATAAGAAATAACATTAATACAAATATAAGACATTATCGATAAACTTACTTTGGGCAATACTCCACATTTCCAGTATTATCCCTTGTCAACTCAAATTCTTGTTCTGGTACAGCACTAACATCATCAAACGTCATAGCAGGCCTATTTTTAAACCTAAACAATAAAAATAAATCAGTAATTCCCTAAAAGTATGTTTGTTTACATACAATCGTAACCTTGAGGGATGAGTATCAGAATCTTCTCCTATGATTATAATTCCTTTTAATTTTACATTTCCAACAAAAGGAATGTTAAACAGTAACTCTTCATCTGCATCAGACTCTACAAACTAATTTAAATTCATGATTTTACAAATAATGATATAAACATAACCTAACTTACCACTTCGAAGTTTAGTCGTTCTTCCCAGGGCTTAAATACCGTTTTTCCAGATCCTTCTGTAGTCTCGTTAAGACACTGTACATTTTCTGTATCAATTTTGGTGTACAAACTGTAATGGATGCCTCTTTCGGGGTCTTCATGCTGGTGATTCAAATCTCCACAACACTTTCCATGCGGCGCCATTTTTATTTTGAATGCTAGGGATTTTTGTTCTACGCATAAATAAAAAAACCCTAAATTTAAATTTTGGTGAAATAAATTTCAGTTTTTCGAATTAAGTTTAGGTTTTTGTAAACCAATTCCGGTTTTTGGAAATAAATCATTAGACTTTTTCTATACGGTATAGATTTAATAATAATCTATATTATTGGTAAATATTTATAATTATTTATTTTGGATTTTATCGACGCTTTTATTTTTTAAGATGACCAAAATGTAAAATTACTTATGTATTAATTAAAAACTACCCTATGTATAAAACAACCCCGATTTATTTTGTCTAATTAGAGGGTCGATGACCCTCACAGAAACCTAGAAAATCAAGGGGTAGCAAGTTAATAGTAGATTTGCAGAACCGTACTCAGGGATACCCAATAAACTATCCCAATTCGGTTTTCGGGAGAACAAATCTACTGTTGACGCTATTAATGAGCTGCTGAATTCCATAACTGAAGGTTTTGACTCTGGTCTCTTTATAGGCACACTGTTGTGCGACCTGTCAAAGGCATTTGACTGCGTCGATCCTAATATATTGGCAGATAAACTAAGATTTTATAGATTCTCTGAAAAAAGTATTACATTAATTTTATCCTTTCTGAATAATCGCTTGCAAATAGTGGTACTAAATGGTTTGATATCTGAGGCACTTATGACATTTATTGGTGTCGCACAAGGCTCAGTGTTTGGCCCCCCACTTTTTTTAAGCTACATCAATGACATAAGTAAGTGCTCTCCAGATACAGATACAATACTATTTGCAGACGATACTACAATGCGGAAGAAAAATAAAATACTGGCTAGTTTGCTAAATGAACTGGATCAGGCGCGGACAAGGGCCAATGACTGGTTTGCAGCGAACAAACTAAGCCTAAACGAGTCGAAAACGGAAGTTATGGTATTTACACTCAGAGATTGTGGTGATTTTGTTAACCCGGAATCGGTTCGTTTTCTGGGAATTCACTTTGATAGTGGGTTACTATGGGACCACCATATTGACTTTGTTTCAAAGAATGTTGGTAGAAGTATATATGCCCTGAGGACCCTTCTGGGGGTAGTTTCTCGTGAGGTAATGAGGACAGTATACTTTGCGACCATACATAGTAAATTAAGTTATGCCCTTATCGCTTGGGGACATGCAACCTCAACTGATAGGTTATTTAGACTACAACGTAGAGCAATTAGGATTATGAATAATTTAGGATACAGAGAAGATTGCACTCAGAGTTTTCGCATTCAAAAAATACTCAATCTACCCTCCATGTACATCTTACAGTGTCTTGTGCATGTACATAAAAATATTACTCAATATACAATGCACACAGATATACATACCTACCCCACAAGAAACAATGAAAACATATGCCTAGACTTCCACCGCGTTGAAAGATCTAAGAACGGTACAAATTATTATGGCCCCCTTGCATACAATGAGCTGCCTGCCAGTGTAAGAGCATTGCCACTTATTAAATATAAAATTCAAATAAAAAAATATTTGTTGGAAAAATGCTCGTATTCTGTTACTGATGTTATAAATAGTTTAAAAAACATATAATCTTATAATATTGTTTTATATTATATAAGTTTGTTATATATTGTATATTTTGTATTGACGAGTGTAAATCTTTTTTATGACACAATAAATTAATCTAATCTAATCTAATCTAAACAGGGGTTCGGCGGCCGACGGGCGGTAAAGTGATGGCAAATAATCATCGCTTTTTGACGTCAGCCCGACTTTGGAACGACGTCTGATCGCTGGTCGGCAAAATGATGGCAAATGATAATCGAAATACTACATCGGCTCAACGTCGGACTGCCGTTTGCATCTAACTAAACTAAATGGTTTATAAAAACAATGTTTTTCAAATTTTTTTTTATTTTATTTTTTGTTTTGCGAAAAAAAGAAAAGAAAAAAAAATGAAAACGTCGGAAAACATGTAAATTTTTTTTAAAGTTTTTATTGAAAAGTTTTTTTATATTATTTTATTTTTTTTTCAAGTTTGTTTTTGTTTTTGGTTTTGGTTTTAATGAACCTAGGCCTATTATAGGCTAGACTGCTGCCAAAAAAATAATACTATTATTAGTATTATTTTGTTGGCAGCAGTATAGTGCTATATACAATTTCAACATATAAAATAAAAATACTGCTAAAAAACCTACCTTTCAAAATATTGCATTTTTCCAAAAAAAAAAAAAATCTGGAAAAACATGTATTTACCCAACCCCGGTTTTTACCAAAAACAATACAACCTAGAACTTTGGACAATTAACCCGTGGTCCAAATTTTAAGTCTTTAGCTAAAAGCGTTCTTGAGTTATCGTGGTCACAAATTTCCCGGACATACAGCCAATATTAAATACAGTATAATACTTTTGTGCAACATTAGATGGCGCCACCATCTGTACGCTTTCACTACATTACCTTTTTAATTTAATATATCCTTATCCAAATTTTGCATTACAAAAGTCATTTTGGTAAGGATTTTCTTATTGATTATGGAAAATTCTGTACTAGAGCAGTACAAAATGTTGCAATCTATAGAATGCAAGTTGCAATTTGCAACGTCTGATCTTAAAATGGTTGGCAATATGATCGGCAAAAGAGCAGCAAATGATGATGATGATGATTTTAAAATGGTCGGTAAGTGGTTGACAATATGATCGTCAAAAGAGCGGCAAATGATCATCGTAGCCACTTGTCTCCTATTGACGGCGGGCCGCCCATCAATTGCCTGCGGCGGGCTGCCGTCGCTTCGTCGGCATGCCGACGGTCGGCCGCCAAACCATTGTTTATTGGATAATTTTATTCGGAAGTTGTTTACCAGTCACTCCGTTATAGAAATCTACCACAAAATCCTTTTTTGTATTTTTGGATTTAAAATCTCGTAAAACGTCGAGAGAAGAAGAAGGTAAGTTGGTGTTGAAAAAAATCCGTCTGTCTGTAGTAAAGACTCTGTACCTATGAATACCATATTTGCATACAAAAAGAACAAAGTATCAAAAGGGATTTCCGATCTAAAAAAATCTGATTGGAATTGGTCTGAACCAAACGATTCATATGAAGTCATATGACTTCTAAAGTTTGAATATCTTTAAATACATAACATCGCAGGGCCTTCACTGGCCCATCGCTGGTCACAGTCTGGTCTTTAATGGTTTACTGATGGTTTGCCGGCAGATGCATTTTCTGGGGGGAAGGGAGGCAATCGAAGAACAAAAATAATAGTTTGAAAGATTTCTGTACAATAAATTATATTTAATAAACCGTTTTCAATTTTCTACAAAAATTATTTGATCATTTTCGTGATATTTATTGAACATATTGCTAATTAACTGTTAACAGTCTCGAAAAGGTTAGCGTCTTAGCTTACCTATATATACTTTTACTTTTTTTTTCTAATACATAACTAGATATTTAAATACATAACAAGTGTTTCCTTTCTTTGTAAAAAAAAGAATTTTTTCCGTTTCTCGACGGTTGTTATGCGAAAAATAGTTTAGATTTTTTTACTTTTGATGAACTGTTTAGAACAGTCTTAAATACTGTAAATTTCAGATTAAAAAAAATAGCCCCTAACAAAAAAAAACTAGATCCGACTCTGTCTATATACTATTTAGTTCATCCCCATTTTTCTAGCCACATAGATATGCGCGCAGTGCTTGTTATCATCTCGGTTACGTCACGACTTGACGCACCCTCATGCGCCGGGTCGCAGCGGCGCACTTTACTCCTCCACCACCATATTATCATAAAAGCTGATAACGCGAAGAAAAACAGAAAAGTTGAAAAGCGCGTTGTAAAACCAGCTTAAAAATGACCAGTGTAGAGCCAAATAGCAAAAATTCAAACAGAGAATTCAGAATAAGACGGTATGTACCATTAAAAAGCTACTTTTTTTGTTAAAGTTTAGTTTGTTTAGCCTGCACTTGTGTGACAATAAAATCGATCGAGCTGCCTGTTTTTAAAACGCCTGCATACGTTTGTTTATTACCATTTTACCACTAGGTATATTCTAATAGAACTATTAGATTTTTATTTTTGCGCTCCTTCAGCAACCTTCAAAGATATTAGTACCTGTATAGTCCTGGACATTTAACTTGTAACCAGGATCCTTTAGGATATTTCTTATATGGATAACTTTTACAAGGATAATTAAAGGGATTTTATGTTGAATTCAACTACTTAGTTTTAAAAGTGTGTTATAATTATAGCACTATAATAGTATAATTATAGCACTATAAAGTTATATTATTTTTTGGTATATTTTCTACTTTATTATCAATAATTATAATTATTATATAAGTATTATACAATATAAAAGAGAAAAAAAGGGTGGTCCAATTTTTTTTTATTAAATACTTTTTTTTTGCATCTAAATAATATTTACTTTATCTTTTCTATTTGTCGACAAATAGAAAACTACGATCGTGGTTTGAACCAACGAACTAACAACTCTTCTCTCTAGAATATGCATACCGTTAATATAAAGTATCGCCAACATCTCGGTTTGTTTGTAAACAAATAGTAGGTATGTTCAGGCCTGAACAATAAAAATTACCAGTAACTGTTATTGTTGTCTCTGTTAGAACAAAGCTGTGCGAGTAAGACAGACAAATGTATATGTTGGCTACGTTTTTTTAAGTTTTTACAAATCAAATGCCTATTCTAGAGAGAAGAGTTATTAGTTCGTTGGTTCGAACGCCCTTAGAGTAAAAATGTATATAGACAACCCTAAGTGGTACTTTTAGGACTCTAAAAACACTAAAATCATGCAAATATCAATAAAATTCGTATAAAATAAGCCCTATTATTTGTAATTTTATAAAATTTAAAAGCCTTGCCATCTATATTATTTGTTTTTGAGTATAAAAACAAGCCTGCAAAATTCCAGCCAGATCGAAAATTTCTAACACGTACCAACAAGGCCCCGAAATTTCTCGTAGATTCCGAAAAATTCTATTAATTTGTGCTACTGCACCTGTTTTAGTTATTTTAAAATATTACGATAATCTACGCCACAAGTACCTATGGGATCTAAGCGCCATTTAACATTAACATTTTGATGCGATTTTTGTTAAAATGTTGATGATAAATGGCGCTTAGACCCCATACTCGTTGCGTAGATTAACGTAATATTTTGAAATAACTAGAATAGGTTTAAATGGAAAAAGAATGTGACATAAAAACTTTTTCTGAATTTAGGAGCAACTTCGGGGCCTTGTTGACACGGGTTAGAAACTTTTGAACAGGCTAAGATTTTGCAGGCTTATTTTGATACTTAAAAAGAAAAAATATAGATATCAAGGTTTTTAAATTTTATAAAATTACAAACACTAGGGCTGGTTTTATACGAATTTTATCGATATTTGCGTGATTTTAGGGTTTTTAGGACCCTAAAAGTACCCCTTGGGGTTGCCTCTGTAAATTTTCACTCTAAGGGCGTTCTAACCACGACGCATAGAAAAGATTAAGTAAATAATTATTTTTTTGGACCACCCTAGTGCTATAGCATTTACATTTTTGGCAGAACCACGATCATCTCCATTTAATTCACGTCCCCCAGCAATTTGACAGGTCAACAAAGATCTAAATTTTTGGATATTATACATTTAGCCAGATTACAATTTAACCTCCTAATTTAAAAATAATAAATAGTGACCCTTCAAAGCCATGAGTAGTTAATGGGTCACCAAAATTCAATATTAACGTTTATTTTTTTAAGGTATAGTTATTTTAAATTCGCCGCTAAATACTCCACAAAGTCCGATTTACACTGAAGCATGTGGCTTGTTTTGAATGTCAACATAACCAAAATTTATAATTTTTGTTTCCTCACTTTGTTTTTATGATATTTGATGTAAAAAAAGAGAATTGATAAAGCTGTTGCTAAAAACACTTTTGTATTCCTGTAGAAATTAAATTTGCTTAAAAAATCGCTTTTATTTCAATAATTTAGAGGAATAAACCATTCTTTTGCTCTTGTTAATGGCACGTCAACGTTTTACGGTTGTGTAAATTGGGCCTAGTCATTTCGCTTACGACGCATGCGTATCTTACGTTGCTATGGTAATTTTGAGATTGTTTACGAGCGGAAAGGTTTAAAATAACTATACCTTAAAAAAATAAACTTTACGTTAAAAATTATTGGCCAACACTTTCCTTGGACTTTACTGGGACTTACACGTGGGTTTGATCTACAAGATAAGGCCCTCTAACTTAAAATTACTCTTCAGGCCCAGGCGTAAATATTTAAAATACTTTGGAGTACCAAGTTTGAGCAAAAAAAAACTGTAATTAAGTCAATATGAATCAGCTTTAACTTATATGAAAATTCGTATAAAAACATATAGAAATCATATATGAAATTTCGTATAAAAACAGAAGATGTAATTTCGTAAAAAAAAAGGCATACAAGACATATACGAATTTTCATAACAAAACGTATAAACATATAAAATTCGTATATACATATAGAAATCAATTACATTTCGTATAGATTCATATACAAATTTTATACGAATCCTAATTAATTTTTTTACATGTATGGTACTCTAAATAAAAACTCGAATATTCTTTAGGTCAATACTATTTGATGACCATTGTTTCCATTTTCTGCTCATACATGGGTATCGATTCATGACTCACATTATAAGGGGGTTAAAATAATATAGGGAACTGTGTAAAAATCTAAAGACCCTAATTTCTTATTAACCCTTCGTTAGGCGCGCGGTCTACGATCGTAGACCATGCTATTTTTAGCTTGGTAACTTTTTACACTGAGTGTTTACGCTTGCGCCCCTTCGAGTAGCTGTGCATTATGCATCAATCTATTAGATCAGTAATAATTCACACTTTTCATATTGAAACCTGCCTGGTCTACAATTGTAGACCGCGCGACTAACCACGTTATCTTTTTTATTTTTGCATTTTTTTATTTTGTGTAAGTTTTTATGGTTTCTTTTTGTGAATATTGTTTTTCAAAGTTAGTTTATTAGTTTAAAGATAAATTAAAGATACAATATGTCTTTACCACCAAAAAAAATAGCGGTTTATAGGAAGACACTGGCACGAGTCTTTTTGGGCATGAAAGAGCTCATACGTAATGTTTTTGATAAATAAGGTAATTTTCTGTTCTATAAAATTAAAAATTACTTTGGACACTAAATGTGCCTAAGAAGGGAAAATAAATCGAAAAAAAAATGCTCATAATATCATAACTACGATTGCAAAGAGCACATGTACAAGGCACATGAGTTACTAAAATATTGCATGATTTCGAGTCAAATTTTATAATATTTTTTTCTTTTAATTTAGGTGTTTTGTATTTTTTTATAATCGTACATGTTAAAAAAAAACAAATGTTTTAGTTTCAGAAAGTTTTTTAAGTTATTTTTATTTTTTTTTACAAATTACCGTACAGATGTAAAATATATGTTAGAATTGTATATCATTTTTCTTTTACCCTTAACACTTACTAAAACAATAATAATTTGAAAAAAATATGTAAATAACTTTTAAATACAACCAAATAAATAACATAAGATATTTGGTTTTTAAAAATATAAATGTGTTTTTTTTTAAACAAAAAATAAAATGGTCTACAAGTGTAGACCGCGCGCGCCTAGACACGTTACAAAAAGAGGCGCGCCTAACGAAGGGTTAAAATGGTTGACATTCTTTCTAAATCGCGCGATGTTAATATTAAAGGAGATATAGCCTTTTAAAAAGTAACATTTTTAGTGGCACAAAATGTTACTTCCTTTTAATTGCATTTTTTTTTAAACGGTTGCTCCTACAGTGTTACACTATATGACATTTTTTATGTATTTTTACTGAAGAAATCTATATTTATTACAAAAAATCAAAAAAAAAATACACATAAAAAAGTTTGAGGCAAAAATGTGTTAAGCCTCACATATTTTGTCCTTCTAGGCACGTCACTGGATAAATTAACATAAACTTATTTCCCTTATTAATACTAGTATACATGCAAAAGCTCGTCGCTCTAGCTTAAAGGGTTATTAATTAAAAACCTTATTTTTATTACAATTTTAAAGAGCTGTAGCTCCCTTAGGACTTATTTCCGGACCAACCTTTAAATACCTTTTTTTCATATTTTTTAACGTAAAATCACCTCTTAAATTTCTTGAACTTATTTCTGAATAAACCTGTATAAATTTTCAAGAAAACTACCCCCCGCCCCTCAGGGGGTGGAGTAAGAGTTTTTTATTGTTATCAGATTCAATTTTAGCAACCTGAAAAACCCAATATCCCAATTTTCACGAAAACTACCCCTCGCCCCTTTGCACGAATACAAGGCTTTCCGAAGTTTTGAAAATTTTCAAAATGGGAAAGCAAAATAATAATAATAATAATTTATTACAGCACAATGGCCATATACTACAAAATAATAAAATGATTAAAAATAAAAATAAAGCAAAACAAAATAATTATAATTTATAAATAAATAAAATGATTAGGTCACTTGTAAGAAACAAAGGCGTCGCCAAGTGGCGATTTGTGCAGAAACCCAAAAGCAGTCCGAAGATAAAAACGCTTTTAGGAAAACATTAGGACTGGAGAGTAGCCGCTTCACAAAAGAGGCGAGCAACTTGCGTCTCAGAGCATCCAGGGTATCTATTCGGGCAGAGGCAAACATTTCCGAGGCACTACTATAGCGCGGTAGTCTATGGATAATGCGATATGCATCATTATAGCATACGCGAAGAGTTCGCCACGAGGCCACCGTATGATCAAGCCAAATTTCACCACAGTATGCGTTAGAACAAAATGTCCTGAAAAGAGTATCAAGTCAATTTTTGCCAAAGTGATATCACTTTATTATGATAAGAAGCTCACATTTTGTCAACTACTTAAAGGACATGGCACAATTTATAGGGAATTTTGGCCCTCGGTGAAATTCGCTAAATTTTTTATATGTTTTAGTTTATACTTTTTTAAAAGGAATTAGGAAAGTTTCAATCACTTTGTATGTACAGTTTTTTTTCTATAAGGAAAATAAAAAAATACTTTGCCCTACACTCCTCATAAAAATATTTTTCTAGTAGGCATTGTTTCGTTTGACAACTTGTCAGTGAAGGATATTCTGACGTATTTTTGAAGTTTTTTAGACTAAATTGTCAGTTTTATTGGGAAAAAGTAATGAAATACATATTGAAATTGGACAGAATAATTAAATAAGATGAAGAAAAGTGCAACAGAAATACTTCTTAAGGACTAAATTAGTGAAATACGTGAAATAAGTTATTTGCTAACCTGGTAAAAAGTACTAAAACGTATATAAAAATGAACTAAAGAATGAAATAAGAAGAAAAGCAGAATAGAAATACGTTTTAAGGGAATCGTTTGTAAAATAATAAGCGATTTTAATGCCGAAAGTGTATGCCTTATTTTTTGTACGGCAAAAAAAAACAATTATTTCCAAAATTCTACACAGAAGAAATTGAATATGTGTTTTTGTAATATAATGTACTGGAACCCATGTTAAAAAACTCCAGAACTTAATAAAATAATAAAATAAGAAGTAAAACAGAACAGAAAAACTAAGTTGAAAGTGAAATACTGTGTTTCTGCATAGAATAAATTATCCAATATAACTATCATACCAAGGGCTTCATAACAGGGCTGTATCAACCGTGTTAACATGTAGCAGATATGCCCCTTTGCTATGAAGCCCTCGATATAATTTAAAATATGAACACTAAAAAAAAGGATCCATGAATCAAGAAAATGCATCTTTCGATTATATTTTAAGCCAAATTCTCATATTTTTGGACTAGCATTTCTTATGAACCTAATAACTGGCGCGGGTCTTTGAATGGAAATTCGCGCTCTTCATTTAAGATGTTAGCCTTAAAATAAGAAAATATGGTGTTGTACTTATCAAAAGACATGTGTCCTTGATTCAATTCTTTTTCACAGTATTACATTAGGACATTTTTATAAAAAAATAAATAAAATGTTTTCATTTCCTCCCATTCGGGGCATCTGCTGTTGACCACCTTGACGGTTGCATACAAAGCAATTTACTTGAAAAAAGGCTCTAAAAGCCATGCTAAATTAATTTTATATTACTAATAATATATAAAAAAATTGACAGACATCAGTTTGACTTATACCAATCAAGCTTTTTTCTTAATCATTAAGCTAATTAAACTTATTTTTATGAGGAGTTTGGGGCAAAAATATTTTTTTATTTTCGTTATAGAAAAAAAACTGTACATACAAAGTGCTTGAAACGTTCCTAATTCCTTTTTAAAAAGCATAAACTAAAACATATAAAAAATTTAGCGAATTTCACCGAGGGCCAAAATTCCCTATAAATTGTGCCATGTCCTTTCTAAATAGGACAATATATTTCAATTTTTTTTAAATTTTCCTTCAATTTGACAACTTTTTCGATGTTTTAGGGGCTTTCCCCTCCCGAGAGATCCAAAAAAATTTAAACTGATATTGTTCCTTTTTTTGTGTAGGTGGACTTAAGATGTCCAAACGACCAGAACTATTTTTTTTTCACATAACATTGTTTTTTTTTGTTAAAAAAGTACCGGACCTTTAATTTTTTTTCACATAGCATTGTTTTTTAATGAAACAGTAAATATATGTATTTTTTCTGTTTGGCGACTCTTATAAGCTCATAATCACACGCATTTTGTGTGTTCTTATAGGTTGGCAACATACAAAAGCCTGTCTCTTGACGTTTTGCGTGCAAATGTCAATGTCGATTTAAAGTTTAATTTTTTACAACATTTTGTGTTTGGGTTATTTTTTACCGTGTTAAAATTGTGGACTAGTTAATTGCAGTGAAAAAAGAAGAGATGACTGTAAAATATATCAAAATATCATTTGTTCTTAGAATTTTAAACATATTGTAAACTTTAATGCCAACCCAAAACAAAAATCCCTAAATCAGTCATCAATTGAAATGTAAGTTTTTTAAATTTTAGTGCAAAATAGAAAAAATTTTATAAAGCACTCGTTTCATAACACGTTTTTAGCGCACTAGTACTTTAGAAAAATTGCCGCAAGCGGCTCGTTTTCTAAACTTGTAATCGTGCGCTAAAAACGTATGTTATGAAACTAGTACTTTAATATACTATTATTTTCTACTGTAGGTACCAAGGCCTTCTTAGCTCTAATAACATAAAGGAAAGTAGAATTGTGAGTGGGTTTTCATCTTTTCAAATGATATAAGGGATTTGCAGTCTAAATCCTACGAGATTCGTCTTGGAATAAAAATATCAAATCTCATGGATCTCCATAGATCGTACATAATATTAATAATACATTTTTATTATATACCTATATTACATAGATTCTGCAAAGTTAACATATTTTAAGAAAATATTTATATTATTTCGAGCTTAGAGCTCAATGTTTATCGTACTACCCCATCACCACCCTGTCAAGTAGACAATGAAATGGTCTTTACATAATAGATGCCAAATGAAACACCTCAACTTAATTAAATATTTTAGAAAGCCCTGAAGAAGAAATAAAATATTTCCGAAACGTCGGTAATCTATAAAAATATAGTTTTGATAACCCAACGCTGTCCCACATGCCACAAATAAACCTCGAAATACATTCGCAAGGACATAAACCACATAATCATTTATATTATTGTTCTTTGTATTGCATTATATACCATCGTTTTCATAATAAACGCTTACACCTAAAAATGTTACAGATTATATTGAACTTTATCAAGGTCTCTTTGACATTTATTTTTCAAATATTATTATGACATTACTTGTCAAAATAATTCACATTAGTTATGCCGCAGCTTAAAAATTATCAAAATGTATTATAACAGCAAGAATAAATGACGGGATAAGTGTACGTGAAATAGCCACTGAATTAAATGTTGCAAACAGCACTATAATGCGAGCAAAGAAAAAACTTGAGGAAACTGGATAGATTAGCAGAAAGCGGGGTTCTGTTCGAAGTAGAATGAGTAGTGCAGAAGAGGATATGCAATTAATGAATTATCTGCGGGAAAACCCTTTCCATACCGGAGTCAGAGCGAGGGAAGAAACTAACTTTCCTGGGTCATAATGCTGAAGAATTACGACAGGCCATCATTGAGGCTTGGCACGCAAAAATTACACCAAATTACACAAACCAACTGTTAGAATTACAAAGAAGATTTTTTTATTTTTGATATCTTAAAATAAATAAGGGCAAAAATATTTTTTTATTTTCCTTATAGAAAAAAAACTGTACATACAAAGTGCTTGAAACGTTCCTAATTCCTTTTAAAAAAGTATAAACTAAAACATATAAAAAATTTAGCGAATTTCACCGAGGGCCAAAATTCCCTATAAATTGTGCCATGTCCTTTACACAGGGAAATCTCGCGACAAGCTTTTATATCATATAAAATTGTATAATGTAACAAAATGATGGGTTTGATTTACTTGAAAATTTATTTTCTTCTTTTTATAGCACTTAAATAAAAGCTTGTTCTTAAAATTTTTTTTTACTATTAATTTATTAAATAGTTAAAATTATTAATTTTACATTGACTACCGCAAATATATTTTACACTATAATATTTCTAACCATTAAATATATAAATTATAGTACTATCGGTACCCACCCATAAAGGGATCAAACATGCAGCCACCCTTGAAAATGTTTTATTAACCGACCATTTTATACGCTTTTGTCGATTAGTGGAATTTTCTTGTACTTTTCTGTACAGTTCAAAAGAAGGAAATTTCGCCTACTTTCCTATACTCCAGCCAGTTATGCAAGATAGTAAGGGACGCGGCCCGTTTTACACCACAGAGCGCATAAATCGTAGTGTATAAAAAATTTAACAGATGCCGGTACTGTTTTCCTGGAAAGTGCCTATCCAAAGACTCGCATAACAAGCATAGTACATAAGAATGCGATGCCAGGATTGGCTTGATGTGTCGTCATGTATCTTGTAATGGTTGTTATGCGAGCCTCTGGATAGGCCTTAAGTTGTAATTGTAACCTAAAAATTTAACGTTTTCCTTGTGTTCAATATAATTTACTTTTGTACAATATGTAGAATATGCTAATATAGTACGAGTGTATGAAGAATAAACCAAAAAAGTACCTTTTTCAATACCATACAAAATAAAATTAAGTATAACCATTTTTTATGTAACTTTCTCTTCTTTTATTAGCTTTAACGACCGTCAATCATTGTCATAGACAAAAAAAGTCACAATATTTTATATGTTAAAAGGTACGAGTTTTTAACCAATGATGTAGCTTAAAAATCTCGAGAATTTTAAACTACTATCTTGCATAATTGGACGGATTATAGTTGCCAGCGTACATATTTATATATTTACTTATTGGTTTATAAATGTATAATTACGAGTAAAACCTAAATAGTTTGATATGTTGCAGTGTGGACGAACCCCATCCGGAATGGGTCTCGGCATAGCATTCGGAGCAGTCGGAAGGCGAACCTGAAGACATGGATTCAGCAGCCAACCGACTACCCTTAAGACACGGCTGTGACGATTTATGGACATGGAACCGACGGGAGAGAAGTCCAGAGGTCAGATTGTACGGACACAACTTTAGAATTGCTCATTTTCATCCAAACTGGAGTAGTGGCACTGCCGGGGTTAGAGGAAACAGGGTTTTAAACAACGGGAGGTATTTTTGGGAGTTACACCTCTCTAGAAGAATTTTTGGAACCAGTATGATGTTTGGAATTGGTAAGACATACCGGGTTTCCCAACTCTATTTACCCAACGATTTTCTCGTAAACTAAAAGAGATAATCACCCTAGTAGAAATTTAACGTTATAAGGTTTTTCTAATGTTAGAAAACTGTATAAAAGTACGTTATAAAATATGTGCAAATGTCCCGCTTTTTAAAGTTAGAATCAAACGTAAGTTACAAACGTTAATCTAACGTTAGATTTTTAAGTAAGAAATACGTTATAAGTACGTTTAATTTCTAACTTTCGGAGGGGGTGTGGCCAACTAGTAAATTTCTACCTGCATCATAAAATGGCAGCTGGAGACAAATTTATTCATATAAATAAATCTTAATATATTTTAACAATCATAATATTTGCCAGACTTACTATAATTTTGACTTTTGGGGGATATTTTTTTAAACTTATAGAAATAATAAATAATTATCAAACCTAGGCACATAGCTGTCTGAAATGAGTATTTTCTACTATAGCTTCCGTATTAATAATGGAAATTTAAAAAATATTTAAAGTTAGAATAAGGTTAGAAAAAGGTTAGAATTTAGTTAGGAAACTAACATTAGATTTATGTATTTTATAACGTTTTTGTCAAACGTTAGTTTTTAAGGTTAGATTTATATATTTTATAACGTTTTTGTCAAACGTTAGTTTTTAATGTTAGATTTATATATTTTATAACGTTTTTGTATAACGTTTGAGACTAAACATAAAAATGTCACTAATCTAATGTTATGTTAAGTTAGATTTATGTACTTTTCTACCAGGGCAAGTTCATTTTAAATAAGACAACTTAAACTATCTTTTAGCATATTTTTGATACTTTCAGCTCTTGAAATGTGGGCGGGGGGGCATAGAGGGACATTTTTTTAAATGGAAAGGGAGGTCGTGTGATACATCAAAAAACCGCGCAGGGCACTGGTACCATTTCGAGTGAGACTAAAAGAAATACAATGTATGTAAATACAATGTATGTGACAGTGGAACTAGCGAAAAAAGGACCTCAAAAAGGCATTTTAAAAGTAGCAGTATCGTTAAGGTCCTTACTTTTAACAACCTTTTTACATCGACTAAATTCTATTATCAATCTAGCGTTAAGAGGTAGTGGATTCAAAAGATGGTGGGTCATCCTAGTACATAGGAATCTACTGTTTGTTAAAAGAACATAAGAAATCTGAATGCACAAGTACATAGACATGTTTTTTTTATATACATTTTCGTATATTAAAAACGTTTATTTCGCTGATATTTGCTGTTTCATTTTATCCAAGCCGACCACGGTGGCACAATGGTTAGCGCGTTTGATTACGAATCCCGGGGTTGTGGGTTCGAGCCCCACATAGAGCATGGATGTATAGTGGTGTAAATAGTTGGTAGATGGAACTACGATGACTAACTCCTAGGCAACCAAATCACGTTACAGAAACGTGAAAAAAACGTCACCCGATGCCTGGAATCACGTTTTATTGACGTTAAAATCACGTGAATAAGTCCCACCACAATGACGTGATCTTTCGACGTGCATGAAACGTGATCTTTTCGACGTGGATGAAACGTGATCTTTTCGACGTGAATGAAACGTGTTCTTTTCGACGTGGATGAAACGTGATCTTTTCGACGTGGATGAAACGTGATAAACGTGCAAATAAACATTTTTAATTATGTACCCACTAATAAAATAACCCCATACCGAAACCGTCTAATGTTATTTTTAAATAAAATTTCTAGTTACTTACTTGTTTTTATCTATAAAAGATTTTATCCTTTTATTTTAAAAATAAAGTTTGGCTGGAGAAGAATAGGTTCAGCAAATAGGCTTGTCGGAATAACGCGCCATAATTGAAAATTTCAAGTATAACTACAAAACTTATTTCATATGAATATATCTTATCGATAAAGTCAAAATTACATGAGTTTTTTTTATTTATTGACTTTTAATTGTAATAAATGCTAAAAGATAATTAAAATATATATATATAATGTGAGAAATGGATACGTAACAAAATTCTAGTTGCGACAGTAAAAAGTAAATAGGAAAAAAAGCATTATTTTTCTATTATATGAATATATGTTCTTACATATGTCAATAAATAAATAATTAGAAATACCTACATACTTTGTTTATTTCTTACAGTGTTACATAGGCATGGAGAGCCCCAAATAAGCTCTTGGCTTGTGCTAGGGGCTCTCCATTAATTTTGAAAAAAAAAACTGCAGTTCCAATTTTGATTGATTTTTACATAAAATTTATAAATTACTTTCTTCGCGCTCCACTCCATTTCCATAGTTTCTCCTCTCCTTCATATCTCTTTACAGCCATAATTCTAATAACAATTTTGCTTCTTACATCACAATTTCATTAAAAAAAATATATTTAAAAATTGACATGACATGACGTCTTTTTGTCAAATACTCAAATACAGGTACTTCTAATTATTTATTTGTTGACGTCACTTGTCTGACTATTTTTTGACGTGATAAAAAAGTTACTGAAGCGACGTTTTTTTTTTGGGCACCGTATGACGTTTCATTTAGGTCATATTTTGGGCAGCTTGCGACTTGACCCCCTTTTCGACGTCTTTCTCACGTGATAAAGACGTGATCCGTCATCTTGTGGTTGCCTGGGCTGTAATGTGGGTTGCAGGTGAAACTGTAAACACACTTCAGGGTGGATGCGAGTTCTGTTGAGGGCCGTGCTTCGGAGGGCACGTAAAGATGGCGGTCCCGTCAATTAGGCCATAGCAGCGAAAAACGACGTTAAACATTATAAAACAAACAAACATTTTATCCAATTAAAATAGGAAAGAGTTAAATTCAACTATTATGTTTAAGAAAAAAATAATTTTGGTTAATAATATCCATTTTTACTAAATTATAAACGAGAATTAAATTTCATTTAGAAGAGACTGTATTAGTTTGAAAAACCTGTAAAAGAGCTTTTTAATTTTGATTTTCTTTTTAGGTACTAAAAAGGCTCGTCTACATGCAGATTCATTTACAAACCTCTTAGGAGAAGACGAAAACGGTTGGGGTTTATCTCATAAAGGGCTGCTTTGGCACGCAGGACGATGGACACATTACACAAAACCATTTCGAGAAAACGTTGCCACCAAAATAGGCATACTCTTTGATGGTATCGCGGGCACTCTCACATTCTACAAGGACGACAAATGCTTGGGCATCGCCTTCCGAGGTTTGAACGAGATCAAGGAACCACTCTATCCCATAATTTGCTCTACGGCAGCCAAGACTGAAATGTATCTGGACTCCATGAAACGAGATTTCGTCAGTTTACAAGACAGGTGTCGAGCAGTTATTGTAAAAAGAATAAATGGAAAAGAAGACTTAGAGAAATTGTTTGTTCCACCGAAAATAAGATGCTATTTAAGTGAGGCTATAGTCGACATCGTAGAACCATTTAAACCAGTAAACCAGAATGTATCTAATAATATAGGAACTATATGATTTTTTATCTTAACACGAATGTAAATAGTTTGTAACAAACCGTGGATTGGATCCATGTGCCATATTTTCGGGTAAGTAAAACACAGCTAGAGCTCTAGAGATTTGTTCTAGGGAATAAAAGCAAGGCACGTTTTAAAAAGTCCAAAATTTTTACTTATTCTGACTATTAGTAGGTACCTATATCCATATACTTCATGAAATTTGGATTCAAAAGGCAGTTTCTGACAGACGGATTTTAATCCGGTTTTAATTTTTTTATCAGATAAATAGTTTTGGCTTCTAATTTAGTTCATGTCATGCATTTTTTCCTTAGCAACAAATAGATTTACTACTATTACGTTTAGTCAATTAACGAAAACCTGTGTTAAATTGCAATAAATCTACATATGCTGATATTTTAAAGGGAAGTAGTGGATAGTAACAGAATACTCCTGTTAGTTTTTCACCGGCTGATTTTCGTAAAAAGTCCGCTACCTTAAATTTTAGTGGTGAGTGCGGTTATCTCGCTAAATATGCATTTTACGATAAAAATGCATATACCAATTTTGTTAAGATCCAATAAGTTTTGTTTGGATCATTTTTTTTTATTATATTAATAACAATCGAGTTATAAATATTCAAATATGACCACGTTGAGGGTAAAATTGTTTTTTTTTTTCGATTTTTTCAGCCAAATTATTCATCAGAGGATAAAAGCTGTTATAAGCAAACTTGTAGCTCTTTAAATTCTCTATAAGTTTAATATACAGGGTGATCCATAACTGGCATGCCAAAATTTAAGAGGTGATTCTAGATCCAAAAATATAAAAAAAGTTCCTATAAAGGTTGGTCCGGAAATGAGCCCTAAGGGATCTAGGGCCCTTTAAAATTGTAATAAAAATAAGGTTTTTAATTAATAACTCGGGTACCGTTTAAGCTAGAGCGGCGATCTTTTGCATGTATACTAGTATTAATAAGGGCAATAAGTTTATGTTTATTTATTTTTTTAATTTATCCAGAGGCGTGCCCAGACGGACAAAATATATGAGGCTTA
This sequence comes from Brachypterus glaber, assembly GCA_958510825.1. NCBI lineage: Eukaryota > Metazoa > Arthropoda > Insecta > Coleoptera > Kateretidae > Brachypterus > Brachypterus glaber. The sequence goes on from OY294046.1 coordinate 72,010,106, forward strand.
AAACATTTTTGCCCCAAACTTTTCTATGTGTATGTTTTTTGGATTTGTTGTAAAAAATATAGATTTCTAGAGTAAAAATACATATAAAATATCATATAGTGTAACACTGTAGGAGCAACCGTTATCAAAAAAAAAATGCAATTAAGAGGAAGTAACATTTTGTGCCACCAAAAACGTTACTTTTTAAAAGGCTATTACTCCTTTAATATTAAATTTAGGTGTTTTGGTGTATAATACTTTTTTGCTCAGTTTTAAATGAAGAATCACCCTGCAGCATTAAAATTTTATTGGTGCTTTTTTTTGTTCCCCATTCAATACGTCATCTTCGAAGGGCCGTAGCTCCCTCAGGGCTCATTTCCGGACCAACCTTTATAGAAACTTTTTTTCATATTTTTGGATGTAGAATCACCTCTTAAATTTCGGTACGCGAGTTCTGGAACAGGCTGTATTATGAATTTTCATAAGTATTTTGTTACGGTTAAGGTGGGCGGTTGCGCCCTCTGTAACCGTACCAAAGTACCTGAAAATGTATAATATATTAAACTTATAGAGAATTTCAAGAGCTACAAGTTTGCTTATAACCACTTTTGTCGCCCGATGAATAATTTGGCCGAAAAATGGGAAAAATCAATTTCACCTCCAACATGGCTATTTTTAAATAACTCGATTGTTATTCATACATTAAAAAAATCATCCAAACAAAATTTGTTGGAAATTTCCTCCTTAACAAAATTGGTTATATGCATTTTTATTATAAGATGCATATTAAGCAACTCGCCCCTAAAATTCAAGATAGCGGACACCCCTTACGCAAATCACCCGGTGAAAAACTAACAGTAGTGTTCTGTTCCCATCCACTACTACGCTTTAAAACATCTACCCGTGTACATTTATTGCAATTTACATTTATTATTTGACTGGACTAGTTCTAACCATTAGCTCTAAGTTCTTAAATGGACCGATTTATAAACTTATAGGTGTTTTTTATGCAATTTAAATGAATGTGTTTTAAAAGAAATGCGGGTTCTGTAAGAAGCTTAGTTCTAGGAGTAAGGGATTTTAAAGCCAGTGGTGACATGTTACCTAAAATTTAATTATAATAATATGTATTACTATTACTATAATAGTACTAGTATAGTACTACAGTACATGGTATAGTAGCAAAACTATTAAAAATTAACAATGGATTTTTAAACCAGAAATACTTAGTTAACCTATAGATCGAAAATTTAAGTGTTAAAACAATATTCCATGTGTTAATTTTTAATAGAAATGAAATGCTGTAACCTAGGTTAACCAAAATTAACTGTTTTCATTATTTACTTTAGTTCCAGCTTTTAAAAATTTTGTATAACAATACTATAATCCATCAAGACTGAAATTTAATCTGAATACATTAATTTTGATTAACCTTTTAGAAAATAGTTTGTAAGTAAAACTGCAAACTGCACTGCACAACTAAGGAAAAGCGATTTATCTCCAAATGGCAATGATTTCATAATCAACTACTTCTACATGTACATATGCATATTATGTATCTATTTTTTCATGATAGCAGAAAAAATAGATTAAACTTTTAGATTAGGGTTCCAACAATTAAAACATTTTCAAGCTTCCCGACTTTTCCAAAATTTCCCTGACAAAAATCACAAATTTACCTGGCTCATGCGTAAAAAATATCAACGATTTTATATATTTTTTTTAGTATAAAACATATATGTATACGTTAAATATTTGTATTTAGGGGCTGTCCATATATTACGTAACGCTAATTGGCCAAAATTCATACACTTCATACCCCGTTTCTCGCGTTATTACCCAGTCCGCACATATATGGATGCAACATGGTAAAGAAAGATTTTTTAGGTAACATGTGCCATATTACATGAGACATAACATACATATGTATGCTACATAACATGCCCTATAACAGAAAGATTTTTTACGTTACATGTGCCATATTACATAGGATGTAACATACATATGTATGATACATAACATGCAATATTGCATGTTATGTATCATATATATGGTACGAGAACATACACGATACATAAAATGTTATGAATTCAATACTAAATATGGCGTCTATATTATTTTAATTTTTATAGGTTAGAATCACTAATATTCTTAAAATTGTTGTTAATAATAAAAGTTTTACCCTTAAGTAGTAGAAACGCATGTATTTTTAGACAACTAAACCGATTTTAGATAATTTTAGACAAAAAATTAAAATATATATATTTTTTTTAAATGATTATTTGCTATTTTTTCTCTAAAAATTGGCTTTTTATGTGGCCCATGATTTTTAAGCCTGGTAGAAAGTTTGCTTTCACAGTAAAAATGCACATCGTATAAGAATTTTGCCTGATGGATGCTACATATAAAGATATTTATATACTTTAATTATTAGGTTTATCAAAAAGACGTAAAAATGTTCACCATGTCTAAATCTATCATGCACTCCATAACAAGTAAAATTCGGAAACGCCTACTTTTATTGTTATGTACCTAGTATGTATCTGATATGTAGCATGTTATGTAGCTGATACATAACTTGAGGCGGAATTGTTAAAGTCCAAGGACTATACATGGACTATAAAAATTACATGTCTGCAACATCACATAGAACAGTGGTTATGTACCTGCTATGTTCCTGCCATGTATTTGTGTTGACTGGGTAAAGGCTGTAGAGATTTCATGTTTTGGCTACCCCCCTCAAATAGGGGGGTAGCCAAAATATAAGCTCCCTACAGCCTTTAATAACGCGAGAACCGGAGTGTGAAGTGTATGAATTTTGGTCAATTTGCGTTACGTAATATATGGACAGTCCCTTATATTAATGACCGTACCTAAATTCCCAAATTAGGGGTTTAATTTCAAGTTAAATAAAATTTCTTTAAGTTCAACTCGGGTTATTAAAAGTAAAATACGCAACGATCTATTTATACAAAATCTTTATTAAAAAAGTAAGGAAACCTCTTGATTTTTCAAATTTTTACAGACAAAAAGTTTTCGAGTTTTTTTAGATGACCTTGTATATCAACTTTTTTATAAATGTACGTTATGCACAAATCATTTTCTATCGCTACTGAGGAGACACAGAAATTAAGAAGTTTAAGCAAAATCTTAGGTTATGTGACATAAATCAAGTGTTTCCTGAGAACCCAGCACATATAGGCACGCTAATCTTGAATACAAATTAAGTTTTAGTGACTTGCAAACGCAAACCAACAGTTAGTTCTGTTAGTAGGAAGTCTACACCTTATAAAATCATTGACAGTTAAATCTGAGGTGCTCGGTTTCGGAAGATAATAGACTTTTTTCATCAGAAATGACTACAGTCGAATTAATAGTTCTTTATTTTATACTGTTTTAGCTTATTCTATATAAATTTTGATCAGATAATTTAAATCCGTTTACAGAAACGGTCTATTCCCAGGTAGCAAAATAACATGAAATTCACGTGAAAGTCACGTTAATATGTGACATGTGATGTTAAGATTGTAGTCTCATTTAACAAGAATGTAGCATGGTGGGGATGTCCTAAGTCCGCCCCTAATAACATCACACAATGACATCCCGAAAATAACGTGTTTGTGACATCATAAATCCACATTCCTGTTATATCTAATATCTTATGGATGCCGTTACTGGTACTTTAATATTTAAATAATATTTTAGGATATTAGCTTTTTCTAAATTAAAACCATTAAAAACGCTATAACTCTATTAAAAAATCGGATTTAAAATCAATCAGTAATTGAAACAATCACAGATTGAAACAGATAGATTCTAAATACGAAATTGCAGATTAAGCGGAGAATATATCCTTTAATCCGTGTCCATGGTCTTGAGAAGCCCGGCAGAGCCCCCTATCCATTGGAAATCGTATAATGTGTATACAATTTCCTTATAATAATTTACTCTATCAACATCATCTTATATCGATTTTGTTGCTTCGTACGTCGGTGAGAAGCAAAATAACATGACATTCACGTGAAAGCCACGTTAATATGTGACATGCGATATATTCACAGCGTTGCTAAATATTTGTTATTTAATAACATGGTTGTCACGTCACACATGTTACGTTGCAAATGTGATGTTAAATACATGTTATTTTTCAATATTATGTGATGTTATGATTTATTTTTAAAATACACCCAAAAGTGATGTTAATTTCTTGTAATATAACATCCCTTGCTACCTGGGTTAATTACCATTTCGGAAAAAAAGTATCACTGAGGTTTTTTGTATCTTATTTCCTTAAAAAATATGCCATATTAGTGTAACGATTATTGACAAATTATTTGTCAAACACTTATTATTACTGAATTATTGTTCTGATACATTATGACAGATATTTAATACACTGAACTACATTTTTTTAGAAAACGAACTACCAAATACATCTGCAACTATTTTTTCTAAATTGAGAAATTATACTATTTATACGAAATGATTTTAAATCTCTGACCAAAATTTATATAGAATAATCTAAAACATGTTAACAGTATAAAATAAAGTTTTATTAAGTCTGTTATGGTAATTTCTAAGGAAAACAGTCCATTATCTTTCGAAACCGAGCACATCAGCTTCTAATGTTAATGGTTTTATAATGTGTAGACCTCCTACTAGCAGGATTTCCTCTTGGTTTGCGTTGACAAGTCACTAAAACTTAATTTGTATTCAAGAGTAGCGTGTAGGGGTTATTAGCTTTTTAATTTAATCAATAAAGAACATTTTACAAATAAAAAAAACGGGAAATTATATATTCTATCCAAGAGCAGAGAATATACAACGTATCGTGATGTCTTTAAGTAACAGACGTGACGTATCTTATCTATGATGGGATAAACAAACAAAAAGCCCAAGATGGCTGCAACCATCTTTATGTGTCAGTACTGACACGTCATTTCAAGATAAGACTTTTTCCTCGGTTGGCGGTAAAGTAGTAGGCAGCTCGAATTCACAGCTGTTCGAACTGACGTCATAACAAAATAATATCTTGCATTTCACCCATTGTTAATATGTTGTTGTGAATGATCCGTAATAGCAAATTACCATAGGAAATGGATTATGTCATATGCAAAATACAAAGAACTTTTACCTCAAGAAGGAACATGATGAAATCTACCGTATGCTTTGTTTGAAGCGTGAACCAACTACGGCGAGGGGCTGGTGGGGAGTGACTATTGTTTACACTTAGTACGCATAGAGAGAAAGGATGTGTAAACTCAGTCTAATGTCGTAAAATGACTGACAGGGGTACAGTGTTGCCGATTGGAAACATATACTTTGGATATTTTATTGTAAATTTTAAGAAACATTAGTTCTGTATGAGTTTTATATGAACTAGTAGTTTAATTTTAATAGATTTAAATATACTATATTATTAAACATAATTATAGTATACACAATAAAGTTTTTTACATTTTTAATTTAAGTATAATGATTTGAATTCATGATAAGGTGGAAACTACGCAACATCGCTACTAGGTAGCCTGAAAGTCGACTAGCGACATCTACATTTTACACCACAAAGCTGTATCGCGTTTCTGTTAGTAAATAAACAAACAAAAAGATGACACCTTCATAAACATTGGTCTGAAATTACTTCTTGAGGTAAAAGTTCTTTGGCAAAATACGAAGATATTTCAGTAATATTTTGTGAATACGTCAGTCCGAATAATTGTGAATTTGACTCCAATATAGGCCATAAATCATGGCCCATATAATGATTTTAAATAAAAACCCCATTATTAAGTGGTTTATTTTAGAATTTGGATTATTTGGCAATTTGTGCTTAATATATCAAACTAAAAACTCTTCATCGTCGCTACCGAAATCTACAAGTTTTCTTTATCATTGTTTTTAACTTTCAGTTTCAATTTTTCTGATTTTCTATGTTGCTAGTGTTAAAAATAGAATAATTTCCACTAAATTGTTGATGGAAATATTTTTCTTTCATTTGCAAATTATGAGGAAACCGTGAAAGTCAAAAAACAATATAAAGCTGTCGCTTGGAACAAAAAATATTTTGATAAATCTTCATGAAGACTATTATTAACTTTTTATATCATATATGAATATATGAAATCAAATTCAAGATGAATTTTTGCAGTGACTTGTATTAAATAGGGTTCATTCAGTGGCGGTTTCGACAACTGCGTTTGATGCAGCAGCAAGCTGCCGCTGGATGAAGTTACCCTATAGGGTAACTAAGCCTATAGTCCGTCCAATTATGCAAGATAGTAGTTTAAAATTCCCGCGATTTTTAAGCTACTCATTGGTTAAAAACTTGTACCTTTTAACATATAAAATATTGTGACATTTTTTGTCGATGACAATGATTGATTGATTGGTCGTTAAAGCTAATAAAAAAAGAGAAAGTTACATAAAAAAAATAGTTATACTTAATGTTATTTTGTATGGTATTGAAAAAGGTACTTTTGTGGTTTATTCTTCATACACTCACACTATATTAGCATATGCTACATATTGTACAAACGTAAATTATATTGAACACAAGGAAAACGTCAAATTGTTAGGTTACAATTACAACTAAAGGCTCGCATAACAACCATTACAAGATACATGACGACACATCAAGCCAATCCTGGCATCGCATTCTTATGTACTATGCTTGTTATGCGAGTCTTTGGATAGGCCCTTTCCAGGAAAACAGTACCTGTTAAATTTTTGATACACTACGATTTATGCATAATTATGCTATTTATGCGCTCTGTGGTGTAAAACGGGCCGCATCCCTTACTATCTTGCATAACTGGACGGAGTATAGTTTAACACTTTATTTATAATATATATATATATATATATATATATATATATATAAATATTATAAAAGTAGATTTTTAAATCATATTCCAGTATATGTGAGCCTCTCTTCTGATGGATCAAACAATACCGAAGAAAAAAACTGTTTTAAGAAAATTCCGTTTTTTTTAGATCAATCCAAATTAGTCCCTCTAAGGGCCACTTGCACCAATGATGGTTTAACTTTAAACTTGGATTAAATTAACGGCTGACCAATCAGAACGCAGCATTTTTAACTTAAACTCGGTTTAGCTGAGATAATCCCGTACCAAAAGTTGGTGCAAGTGGCCCTTAGTGCTTAGGCAAATCAAAATTGTACAAAATACTAAAACTTATAGTGGATATACAAAAAAAAACTGGTGAGGTATGATCAACTGGTCTTCTATTTTTAAATTTTACATACATTGTTTTTTACTTAAAAGTAGCATGTATCATTTTTGACAATTTTTACACCATCATTTGATTCATTTCATACCTAACATTATTTTACCATTTTTAGTAAAATAGAACTTCTATACCACCAACAAACTAATAACTCTTTTCTCTGGAATAGGCATTTTATTCGTAAAAACTGACAAAAACGTCAGCAACATAAACATTCGTCTGTCTTACTCGCACATCTTTGTTCTAACAGAGACAACAATACCAGTTACTGGTAATTGTTATTGTTCAAGCCTGCCTACTATTTGTTTACAAACAAACCGAGATGTTGGCGATACTTTTTAACGGTATGCGTATTCTAGAAAGAAGAGCTATTAGTTCGTTGGATACCACCCTATTCAAAATGACTAGTCTGCGCGGGTAAAAATGGTGCAAAGACCCGTTATTTTCACTTCAACATAAAAAATACTTTATTCGGGTCTGATTTTAATCTATTAATGTGAAATCATAAAATTGTTGTATTTTTTACATCGGCACTTAGTGCTACTAAGAGTGCCGATGTATTGAAATCTTCGTCGAAAATTCAAAATCTTTGACCACGTTTTTTTCACATTTCTCGACGTTTTAGATCATTCTGAGTCGAAATCAGTAAAAAAATTTTGCGTCCGTCTGTCTGTCTGTCTGGGTGTAAACTAACTCCATTTCTACATGAGATATCGACTTGCGGTTTTTTGCATATTGTTTCTTATCGTATTCCGAAGAGCTGATTATATTTTGGAGCGTGAAACATCCACTCGTTCGGAATATGCATCATTCTACAATTGTTACAGAATATATTATTATTGTCAGAATGTACTATTATTGTCATTGTATTTAATTTTTAGATATTTTTTGCGGTGGTGTTTTTTACCGTGTGTACATTAATATTTTTGTTAATTAAGGTACAAAACAACGCAGTAAGTGTACCTATAGTTAATGAAAAACGTTATTTTCTTACTTTTAAGTAAGTAACAGGTAAAAACACTGGTGCCTCATAATTGTCTAATGATCCTAGTGTAAATTTACTAAAAATCTAGTCTATTTTTTGTGATAAACTTAATTTTAACGATTTTTAATTTTTATTAATTTATTTTATTATTAGTTAGTTTGACTTATAAAAAATGTATTTGCACGTTTGTGTACCATTTTGGCCAATATGTGCAATAGTTGAAATTGTAAATAAATTATACATTTATTAAGTAATTTTTTTATAATTATTAATTATAAATATTTATAATTAATAAGTTTCATAATATAGGAATTGATGTCTAGCTAAAATAAAATTATTTTTTAAATAAATTTGTTTTTTCACTACCAGCCTAAAACCACATCTTTATTACTGTTCTTTTTATTGGTAGAAATATTATTTCTCTACCTATGACGTCAGAGGTTCTAAAAATAATCAAATTGCACCATGGTTAATAATGAATTTTTATTCAGCTGTTTTGGCATCTGACGTTTCACTTCATTATTAAATCACATTGCTATTTACAAGTGTCTTTAGGCACCAAATTTATTTATTGTATGATAAATTAAAAAATATTAACTAAATTAGTACCTATAAAACATGTTTTACAAAAAACACTTCGAAAAGTGAAAATCATTGGTCCATCATATTCAACCATAGATTATACAACCCATATACTACCGTAAGGATCAGATTACTAGAGGTACAACCCCCATATATTGATTTTTGAGGCAATAGATTCTCCCTCAAAGTTTTCGCCTGTCCCCTTATTTCTGGGGGAGTACCAGAATCATCACTTTGCATTTCACTTTCCATTTTTATATATTTTATTACACTTAACACGAAAACACTTTCTAAATTAATAATTTTAGCAGATCACCAGAAAATTTCTGCCAGAAATGTCAAGTTATTCATTTGTTTTTTTAATGGCCGCGAACGGCCAGCGTGATATATTAAATTTATAAGCTTTTTCATTAAATTTTAGTAAAAAAATAAATAAATAGCTAATTAATTGTACTGGTAGTGAAAAAAATACTATATTTTCCACGTGAGTGAAGATTTAACATTTTAGACCGCGTCTTGCGGGCTTCGCGCTAGCGCGCTCATCCCGCAATTTGACGCAGGTCAAAAATGTTAAACTTCTCTCACTTGGTAAATAATATACTATTTTCTTCAAGCGTACTAAAATGTTCATATTTTATAACTGAACACACTAGTTAGAAGTGATCTATTTTTTTTACAGTAAAAAAATGAGTTCATTGTTGTACGCCGTAAAAAAAGTTAGTTAGCAAAACCACCACTGGCGGCAGCACTTTTTGACTTTGATGACAGCCGTACTTCAATATTGTTTGTTTATTATGTGAACAGGTGGTTAACTCGTGTTTCTGTGCAAAAACCTTGTGTGAAATTGATTAAAAATGATTGAAGAAGAATATATGGTTTATACACCTACAAATCTCTCCGAAATTGCAAATGCTACATTAGACAAGTTACCATCGATATCGCGAAAAGTGTACTTTAGCCTACGAAAAAAAAAAATAAAATGAGCTAAGGAAGGTTTAAGTTTATTTCGAAAGGGTTTTATTTTAATTAAAAAAAACATACTTTATTACTGAATAAATTAAATTAAAAAATTAATATTTAAAAAAATATAGATAGGATGCTTGAAGAAAAAATAGTATGTTTCACTCAGAGGAAAAGTGCATATTTTTACTCGTCTGTAGTTTCCGGACTACGCTTCGCGTAAATTCTACAGACTAGTAAAAAAAAGCTTTACTTTTCCTCTTAGTAAAACAATATACTATTATTTTAACCAAACCAGCGCCGTAACTAGGGCGTGGCGAAAGGTCGCATTTTCCACGGGCGCAACACTTAAGAGGGACCAATGATAAAGATGTACCTACTTACTTTTAGTTATAAAGAACTTGAAAGTTTTTTTTGTTCATATTTTATTAATAATGGATAGGGGGCGCAAAGTGATAACCTGTCACAGGTGCAAACAGCTCTAGTTACGGCCCTGATCCAAACCATTCAAATATTATGGGTAGGGGTGTTTACAGCTATAAAAACTGGCAAGAATGATGCTGCTAAAGTTAGAGATTCTCACCAACATGTTACTCAAGAATATGATTTTCCCAACCTTTTAGCCAAAAAAGAAAATTTACCGATTTTTTACACATCACAAAAGGTTAATGACAAAAAAGGTCATTAAACCCATAATTTTTCCAATGTCCTAGACAAAAAAATCTTGGATACAAATGTGTTTCATAAAAAAATAAAGAAAAATCTTGGATACAAAGAGTTTCAAAAAAAAAAAAATAAGAAAATTTGAAAATGTCCGCCTGCCCGTCCGTCCGTCTGGTGTCACGTTCCGATCGACTCTAAATTTTCAGGAAAAATCAAGTGATATGAGGGGAGGATCCCTCTTGTTTTTGAATGTAATCCAAAAAAAAAAAACAGTTATGGGGGTTAAATTTTTTTAAAAAATTAAAAAACTACCATTTTTAAAAAACCTGTATTTATTTTTTTTTTCATTTTTCGCAAAAAAAAATAATAGAAATTTTTTTCTTTTGTTTTTTGAAAATGTTTTTGAAAAAAACCTTTTTTAAGTTTCATGAATTACACCGGCACACAAAAAAAAAAATTGTCTGTACACTGGGCGCCACCTATCTACGGGCATGTTTTTCGACCCGCTGAATACGAATTTCAAGTCAGTTTAGGCCGTCCAGCCTTCAATTTCGAGTAAAAATTTTTTTTTCTTGCCAAAACATCGAATTTTCGCTATTTTTTGGGTTTTTTTGCAATTTACTCGAAATTGAAGGGTGGACGGCCTAAACTGACTTGAAATTCGTATTCAGCGGGTCGAAAAACATGCCCGTAGATAGGTGGCGCCCGGTGTAGACAATTTTTTTTTTTGTGTGCCGGTGTTATTTTTAAGTATTTGGGAGGATGCAATATATACTTCTCCGCATGAAAGAAAGTCTCCGACGTAAGGGGGAGGAATCATTCGCGCTCTCTTCTTTCCGTCAAGAGCGTTATAACGCGTGCGTGCCTACATTGGGCCTTGCACTGGCACTTGCACACACATTCCAAACATATTTCCCATAGCGACAGATCTGTGCCTCAATAGTATATAATGGAATGCATTGCATTATATCTTCACAGCTTGTTTCTATAATCCATTTGCATTATTTAGGGTTGCTCAAAATAAAAAAGCTCAAATAAAAAGTGACTGATATGCTAAAAAACTTGAGATACCAATCAGTACTCAATTTTTAACCCTGAATAAATCACAATCGGTTAAAAAATATTTTAATACATTAGTATTTCATTTATTAAAGTTAAAAAATACTTACAAAAACATTTTAAGGATTTGCGTTGGATTCCTTTGCATTCTGTAGAGCTTGGGTAATATACAGTTTTGCCAAAGACTGTGAACAAAATTGCGATATAGCTTGACTATAAGTGTTTATTTGTCCAGCAATAATCATTGGATTCAACCTTGGTGGTACAGGGTGGGGTCTGAACAGCTTACTGATATCTTCCTCAGGCAGTGCAGGTTCATCTTTAGCAGCCCTAGCAGCATTTTCTTGTGCTCGCTTTTGAATGTATCGGTGCTTGTCTTGTTGCTGTCTACTGACCAGTTGTTGATATCTATTAAACTTAATGGCTTCTTGGTTTAACTCATCCACACGATCCATTAAACAACGTAACTGACCTTCCAGAACTGAGGCAGTACCGAGATCAAGGAATTTTGAACCTTCTTCTTCTGGTACAATGTCAGCTAATTCTGACATCATAATATTAGTCAGAGGAGAGTTTTTAATAAGGAATGGTATTTCAACAAATAAGTTTTCAAATCCAACTTTAAGCTTTAGTAAAGCTTCAGGTGTAAATTCACCTTCTTTATACATATCGATTGCCTGTGGTGTCAATCTGTAAGCCTTCAGTGTCAGAAAACCTCTGCCAGATTTTTGGGTGTCATAAATAACCACGACAGATTCCTCAATAGAAGTTTGGTAATGAAATTGTGACTCTAACAAAGGTAAACTTAAAAAGTTGCCAACATCAGCACTTTGATACCAACCTACATGGAAATGATCAACGTTTACTCTACGTAATCTACGCATCATTGCTAGTTGGTATTCATCTTCATCCATGGTTTCATCAGATGGCTTCGGGAAAGGAAAGCAATTGGTGATTTCCAAACAGTTATCAACCACCAAACCCAACAAGGCCCCTTGGGCAATGTCCATGTTTGTAGTAGATTCCTCATGGCAATGTTTAACAATTTTCATCACGGCCTAAAAGAAAATTCAAATTTTAGTCACCACTTTGAGGTTAGAACACCGTATTTTTTTCACATACTTTAAAATTGTATGAAGCATGTATTATGAAGAAGAAAATAAGTACGTACCAATCCATCGGCTTGTACATAATTAATGGTAGATTCATTTTCAGGCACACGCCTAGAGGCTCCACCACGAGCAGCCATATTTTTATACAAAAAGGAACTGTCAAAATCTAGTGACTTTTTAAGTGACGGATTAGCAATTTCACCAAAACTACAACACAAAAGTAACTAGAAAACTCAGAAGTCATTTGACAGCAGAAGTTATCAAAAACACCGACAATTTTGTTGAAATGGCTTATTTAAATCAAATTTTAGGATGTGTGTATTTATCTATTATTAGTTTATGTATATTATTAGCATTTAATAATAATTCCATGGGCGAAGATGTGGTGGAAGTTTCAAAACTTAGTCAAAATGTTGGAGGTCCATCTTTAAAATTCTTGTATTGGTAAGTTAATTAAATTAACTTAATTTATTCATGATAATAATAATAATAATTAAATTACAGTTATTCCTGTGGATATAAAAAGATGTATGATCAGTATGTGGGAATAATTAATGCAAAATACCCACTTTTACATGTCGATGGAGGAAATTATGATCCTCCAGGAATCCAAATGTTTTTGGCCAGAATCTTGGTAAGTATACAGGATACTGTTAATAAACTTTATTAAAGCTCACTTTTTGATTCTCAATTTAATTTTAAAGTGCTGTATCATGCTTTGGTGACACATATCCATCTTCCTTGTTTTTTTATTATAAAAAAATTAAGCCATATAATTTTCTCTTGAATGACTAAAAAAAAGACCTCACATCTAAAACAAAATCTTTACCCCTAACATTAGTTGTTACAAGGAAGCAAGTAAAGACCGCTCTCGATGAGTGGGCTTATACCAAGCTAGAGGAGCAATGGAGGGCGGTCGACGGTTGCCGGCAAGCTAGGGAATTCCTGGCTGGCCCAAGCAAATCAAAGACCGACTGGTTGCTGGAAAAAGGAAGAACTGCACTCAGACAACTTGTAGGGGTCCTCACCGGCCACTGCAAGCTAAGGAAGCACCTGGCAACAATGCGGATTCTAGAGAATCCGCTATGCCCAGAGTGCGGAGAGGATGAAACATCCTCTCATTACTTAGCCGAGTGTGTCAGATACGACAGGATCAGGTTGCAAGTCTTTGAAACTCAAAGACTTAACCAAGAGGAACTATGAGATCTCCCCTGACCTTTATTGAAAGGACGTGCAGGTTCAAGGAGGACTCAAATTAGTAAATGGCTGGGATTGCCTGGGGTGACAAAAAGGGCCAGAAATAGCCTAGTTGTCCGGCTTTGGCCAACCTAAAAATTTACTACTACTACTACTTACCCCTGACATAAAATTTAATTATTTGGCCGCTCCTCGGATTTAACTATTTGACCACCTCAACTACAACATTTCCAATTCATGTAGTACTTTTTAACTGAAAAAATGACAACTTTCAGAAGTAGAAATATAAAAAACTAAAAAAGAAAATATTCATTAAAACTGCGGCAATAAGAGAGACCTTAAAAATTTGATAAACAGTTGCAGTGGCGTACCATGAAGTCCTAGAAGATGGGACAAAAAACGAAGTTGTACATTTTTTGTTGCTGTTAATACAAAAATACTTTTTTTTATTAATTAATCATTCTTAATACAAACAAAAGTAGAGAATGTTTAAGCTTTAAAACAAAAAAAGATTCAGTCAAATCCATTAATTAGTTTTCGAAATATTTGAATTTAAAAAATGGCAATTTTTTAGGTGTCCGGAATTTAATATGCGGCAGTGTATATAGAGAGGGAGATTATGCTTTGGTATACACAGTATGTTTTTTTAATTTTAGGGAATGGCAAAAATGTTTGTTATATTTTGTGTCTTATGGAGAGTGAATGTTTTCCAGTACCTAAACATGCCGTGTCCTGCCTGGTGGACTTGGTGCTTGGAAAACAAAATATACGCCTGTATGATGATTTTCTTTCTTTGTAACCTGGTGGAAGGGCAACTTATCCAGTCAGGAGCCTTTGAGATATCTTTGAACGACATTCCAGTGTGGTCAAAACTGGAAACAGGCAGAATTCCACAACCAGCTGAATTGTTTAACATAATCGACACACATATAAACTTTGCACCCGATAATACTTTTGAGGTAAAGAATGGTTTTGCAAAATAGTTGTATCCTTTTATGTATTTTTTTACATTATCAAGTTTTTCAATAAATGTTAGTTAAAAAAATAATAGTATATTACATATATGTATGTACATACTGAGGTGGAAAATGTTCCATTTCCTGAGGGAAAGTTAGCTGACCAAAGGGCGTTAGCCCTAGGGACACTAGATCTAGGCCTTAAGTTAGCAAGGCGACAGACCGTCTGTCGCCTTGCTAGTGTCCCTAGTAGTCCCGCGGTCAGCTAATTCCCGAAGGAGAGGTTTGTATACTATTTTATTCATAATTTTTACCTATTTTATTAACAATTGTATATTTTATATTCCATCCAAAACTGACACCATCTTTAAATTTATAAACACTGGTAAAGTTAGTTACCCATTTTTGCTTTATCAATGTATGTATAGATAGCTTTCTCTACGAAAATAAAATAAAAAATAACTTTTATCCAATACATACAGATAATAAGACAATTACCAGCTTTATTTTAAATAGATAAATTCAATAATAACCCCCGCGTGGCTTTTACTTTATTGAGTGGATAATTATTTATTTTACCCACTCAACTGTCACTTGTCAAATTATTTTCTTGTAAATGTCATTAAAATTTTTAATAAAAATATGAATTCCTAAGCTATTTATTGGATAAAACCTTGAATGGCACTCATGGGTAAACCGATATTGCCCTCTCGAAAATTAACCTGCTTGGCTGACTCCTCGCAGGTTAATTTTCTCATGGGCAATATCTTACTTTGCCCACTAGTACCATAAATAACTATTTTTGAAAGATATTTATTCATTTTTTTACATTAAAGTAGATAAAAAATTCTATTTCTCTCCTACTAAATACACCGTGAAATCTCCGTTGTTATCCAGAATGGCTTGAAATCTTTTTGGCATACTTTCTGCGTATTTTACTGTCAACGACCTCCATTTATCATGAATGGCTGCTGCGAGCTGCTTCAAATCCAGCAGTTTTGTCCCTTCAAGTTTAAACTTCAAAAGCCTCCACGCGTTTTTGATCGGATTTGCATCCGGTGGTTGTGAAGGCCAAAGTTACGTCGTGCTAAAGTCCAATCGGTGCATAGTCGACTGCGGTGTTTTGGACCATTGTCCTCTTGCAATATCCAATCTTTGTTTTTGGATCTAAACATCCTTTTTACTGACTTTATAAGTCCACGCTGGTAAATTTTTTACGGGGTGCCTAACTGTGCGCTGGACCAATTGCATTTCACAGTAAGAATAAGCATTTAGACGCTTTAATCACGTTTTATGCATTGGCGACCTTTAATTTAGGTCCTCGCGGATGCAGGCACAAAAAGACCGCGGTCGACCGCCTCAAATCTCTTGGCGTAAACCGAACTGATTTTCTTTAACGTGTGCTCGTCACGACAATTTGACTACTACGGTAAAACGGTAAAAAACCAGTGCTACAGAAACATTACAGAGATAGGAGAATTACGTTGTAAAATATGGCGATACCTTTTAAATTTTTTGAATAATCAAAGACACGCTCTTGTTGAATAGACTGTAACAATTTTAAAACATAAAATTTATATTTATTATATTGAATATAAATATTCATTCGACATAAATAATAAATATTTGCCTAAAAAAGTATAAAAATGACGTTATGTATTTACTTCGTTAAACTACCGGCGGTGGCAGCACTTATTAGTGATCTTTCAGATAAATTGAATGCATTTTAAAAATACGAAAATACTGCAAAATTTAATTTTTAGGGTTGCCATTGAAGGGGCCTACCTCCCTTGCTAAGCATTTTTGTACATATGTGTATAGAGATCTTTTTTCATATCATTTGATAATAGTTTACCTCCCAAAGTTTTGGAACGCTAACTTAAAAAATGTGTCTTGGATGTTAGAGGGCATTGGAAACTTTAAATTTAAAAAAATCGCTTAAATGACCTAATGTAGCGAAACCCCTTGGGGGCTTGACGATAGTGGTCCTAAATTAACGAGTGACGTTGACAGATCTCCTGCCTAAATTTTTTGTCGCACAGTGCAATCATAATAACACTAGTTTACAGGTATTTTCCCCAGTGACGAAAAGGGTTATTTTGGGGGTTTTTGGGGTCGAAAAATCCAAATTTGTTATTAAAAAAGTTCGCACACATCACATTTTTAAAATATACAGGGTTGTTCTTTGAAATGGTGCACCCCTGTAACTTTGAACGGGATGAGATATAAAGTTTAAATTTGGAATATGTATATCACACAACAAAAAGTATCATACCCCCAAAATCTAATCAGCTCTTCGAAATACGATGAGAAACAAAAAAACCGCTTGTCAATATCTTTTCTGCCTTCCTCAGCTGAAAGGTCCTATCTGTGTATGTTATAACCTATGTAGATAGGACCTTTCAGCTTAGCGCGGCAGTTTTTTAGTTAACGAGTTTACAGACAGACCGATGGAAGGACGCAAACATTTTTTTTTACTGATTTCGACTCGGGAAGATCTAAAAAGTCGAGGGGCTGACCGCGTCTGAAATTTGTACAAAAGAGTTCCTTTTTGCAAAGAGTTCCTTCGGAGTTCCTCAAGAGTTCCTTCTGTGTTCCTTAAGAGTTCCTCTCTGAAAGGGGTAATTTTTGGCAAATAAGCCGTAGAAATTACCGCTATGCAAGCACTACTGCCAATAAGGCACCCTAAAAAAAAAGCTTTTTCCCTGACGATTTCAACCAAGGCTTGGCTCCTCCAAAATTACCTTCACGAAAAAAAGCTTTGTCCCTGACAGTTTCTACCAAACTTGGCGCCCCTTCGAAACAAAAGTTGGCGCCCCAAAATTACCTTCACGAAAAGAAGCTTTGTCCCTCACGGTTACTACCAAACTTGGATTCGAAACAAAGTTTGGAGCCTTCAGAATACACGCAAAATTTTACCTCTTCTCTTCCCCGCGCCTCACATTCTAGGTGCCAGTTAGTAAAATGTAGACATTAGTTCTAAGTGCCGATGTAATTATGTTTATATGGGGTATTCACCTCCCTATAACCGCCCCGACTTTTATACCATAAATGAAGTTTATGAAGCGGATATTTTGAAGTTTAATTAACGTTGTATTAGGTTGCTTAGTTACTATGTATTCGTCTTACAAGGCTTATAATTGCATCGGCACTTAGTGCTACTAAGAGTGCCGATGTATTGAAATCTTCGCCGAAAAGTCAAAATCTTTGACCACGTTTTTTTCACATTCTCGACGTTTTAGACCAGTCGAAATCAGTAAAAAAAAATTGCCTCCGTCTGTCTGTCTGGGTGTAAACTCTCTAACTCCATTTCTACATGAGATATCGACTTGCGGTTTTTTGCATATTGTTTCTTATCGTATTCCGAAGAGCTGATTAGATTTTGGGGGTAAGGGGGTAAAAATAGGGTAAAACTCCTATTTTTAGCTTTTTTTGTTTATAATTAAGGCAATTATTATTGTATTTGGTTAATTTAGCACTTATATAAAAGATAATTTTAAATTGGTCAAAAAATGTTATAAACAACGTTTTCCTAAAACGCATTGTTTTCGATATAATGGCGTTTAAAGCAGTAAAAGGTTTTTTTAGCATATGTCACATATTTATAACCCGATTTCAAAAAATTATATTTTAAATAAAAGCTCTTTTTAAGCCCTATAAAAAATGTTATATACAGTTTTTTGCTAGAATATAATGTTTTAAAGATACAGATTTTAAAATCAAACAAAACACCTAGTTTGAAATTTGAAAACTAGATGGCTCTAGTGTACAATAGTGCCGATGTTTTGACAGGGTGTTTGCAACGTTTCATCTAGTTTATAAATTAAATATGGTACAAAAAGATTTAATTTTAATGTAATCATGAACTATGTTTGTTTAATTTATGTTCACCATTCATATTTTTTTTTTTAATAAAACGAAAGTAAATATATAATTTTATTTTTTATTTATTACATTATGAAAATAGTTTTATCTGGCAGTGATTACTCACAAGGGGGTGGTGAGTACACGTCTCTTTTCACCGAGGCCCTTTGTGCTGAAAAAATTACTATACAGTGCGTGCATTAAGTCTGGAATCACCTGATTAACTTTTTAGTTACAAGTAAAACACAAAATCCCTCGGATAGGTCGATTTTTATTTTTAATTTTGCAAATTATGGTGTAATAAAAGTTATTAAAATTTGCACCCCCTTGCACCCTCACCACCCAACTTTTTTTTTTCAAATAGCAACCTACCCCTTGTGACACTTCGTTGGAAAGGTAATTTAATAAGCTTTCCAACGGTGTATAATAAAGCCTAATTTGGTAAAGGGCTAATGATAAAATGCACAATTTAGTTTATTATAAAGACATGTAAAGTATAACTTTAGTTCACTATAAATGTTCAAATTGATGTCCTTCAGCTCTTTGACAGTGGACAGTAAAAAAACTGGATTAAAATCGATTAAATAGTAAACATAAAATTGGTCAATAAAAAGAAAAAAAATTGCATTTTTCAACAGGGTATAAAATATTACAATAAGTTTAAAACAACCTTATTTAGATTCTCAGGAAGGTGCCAAGTAGGGAATAGGGCAACAATTACCATATTATGCGTAATATTTCACACAAACAATGTTTAAATAAAACATGCGTTTTTTTATAGACCCTTTAACAAATTAGGCTTTATCATACACTGTTGGAAAGCTTATTAAATTACCTTTCCAATGATGTATCACAAGGGGTAGGTTGCTATTTGAAAAAAAAAGTTGGGGGGTGAGGGTGCAAGGGGGTGCCAATTTTGATAACTTTTTTTAGACCAAAATTTGCAGAATTAAAAATATAAATCGACCTGTCTGAGAATTTTTGTATTTTACTTGTAACTAAAAAGTTATTCGGGTGATTCCAGACTTAATGCACGCACTGTATAATGTTATATTTATCATCTATAATGAATAAATAAGTTTGTAATAATTCAGTAAAATCCTATGTCGTTAATTTAAAACTTAGGCATGTGTGCAGGGTGCAACGAACTAATTACTCTTCTCTCTAGAATACGCCTACCGTTAATATAAAGTATCGCCAACATCTCGGTTTTTTTGTAAACAAATAGAAGGTATATTCAGGCCTGAACAATAACAGTTACCAGTAACTGTTATTGTTGTCTCTGTTAGAACAAAGCTGTGCGAGTAAGACAGACAAATGTATATGTTGGCTACGTTTTTGTCAGTTTTTACAAATGAAATGCCTATTCTAGAGAGAAGAGTTTTTAGTTTGTTGGCAGGGTGTCCCAGAATATTTCCAAAATCTCTTTGGGGGTAAGCAGATCTCGTCAAAATAATGCCACAAGTTTATATAAAGTTTTTGCCTACGGCCTCCCTACTCTGAGATATTTACCCCCCAAGATAAAATAGAAATATGAATTTTTTTGGATAACTTTTTTACTTTTTAATATTTAACAATTTTTTTTATGATTTTAACAGAAGTTTTGAAAGTTATCAGAAAAGTCAGGGGCGGACTTCCGTTATGATTCCAAACCTCTAAGTTTCTTAAATTTACAAATTTAAGACTTTTTATTACTTTGTTTACATTCTGTGAGTAATTTTGCTAAAAAAAGTACTCCAGGCAAAATTCGATAAAATGAAGCGTTCCCGAGAAAAAGGCACTTTTTTAATCCAAAGGCAGGAGGACCGTAAAAAAATATTTTTATATTATTTCAAAAATGCTATAAATTATTTTAAAAATGTTTATATCTCATCAAAATTAAACAAAAAGTTTATATGAAATTTTCGACTAAAGCGCCCCTCCCTCACCCCTTAGATGAAAAATAAAAATCTAATCTAAAGGGCGAATATCTCAAAGGAGGAGGTCCCTAGTCTAAAGTTTCATATAAACTTTTTATTTAATTTTGTTGAGATACAAACATTTTTCAAATAATTTATAGCATTTTTGAAAAAATATAAAAATATTTTTTTACGGTCCTCCTGCCTTTGGATTAAAAAAGTGCTTTTATCTTGGAAACGCTTCATTTTATTGAATTTTGCGTAAAGTAATTTTTTGATCAAAATTGCTCACAGAATGTAAAAAAATTAATCAAAAGTCTAAATCGTTACCCTAAAAAACTTAGGGGTTTGGATCCATAACGGAAGTCCGCCCCTGACTTTTCTGATAACTTTCGATCAAAACAAATCATCTTGGTAGGCAAATATCACAGAACAGGGGGTCGTAGCCAAACATTGTATATGAACTTGTGGCATTATTTTGGAATTATTTTGCAATTATTCTGGGACACCCTGTATTATACTGCATATTGCCTCCTCTAGTTACGCCGCTGTGATTACTTAAAAAATATCAAGGCACAGTGGATCACATAAATTATCATAAGCTAAATTAAAACTAATATATTAGCACCTTTGTATAAAAATAGTGACTACAAAATTCATTTTTAAGCCTAATTATGTTACATTTTTTGTTATTATTGCATAAGAATCTTGTGATAAGATATATTACACAGCCCCACAAAAAAAAAAAAAAAGTCTGGATCTCTAGACCAGACATGTGTATCCTTATGTATTTTTGCCCGCTGAATCCGAATCCGAGGTCAGAAAAAGCCCTACACCCCAGGAATTGGCCCCAGAGGCCGAAAATGGCCGCTGAAAGGTGTGAAACGGGAATTCCGGCATGACGGATGCTCAGGGCAGGTTGAGATTGCATTCTCAAGGCAAAGTCGAATTAGTGGCTAACGGTGGTTAGATCCGACAGGCATCGCGGCCCCTGAGGCCGGAAAATGGGCCCTTGGGATCCGAAAAATCGAGATTTTCACGTCGGGATCGCAGTACTTGGATTTTCTTGAAACTTCAAACTGCAGCTACGTAAAGAGGCTGGAACCTCTTCCAGGCCCATTGAAATTCACGCCCAGGGTCCGGAAAATGGGCCCTCAGGGCAGGAAAATCAAGATTTCCACGTCGTCATCACGGCATTGACGTTTCTATGGACTTTCAAACTCAGGAAACACTGACGATGTTGGAACAATTCGTGGCTCATTGGAATGTATGCCCGAGGCCCAGAAAATGGGCCTGAAGGGCCGGAAATCGAGAATCCCAAAAAGCCCGGGCATGAATTACAATGGGCCTCGAAATGTTGCTACATTGCCAGTGTTTCCGTGAGTTTTAGAGTCCATAGAAATTTGAGTGCCGTGATGACGACGTGGAAATCTTGATTTTCCCGCCCTGAGGGCCCGTTTTTCGGACCCTGGGTGTGAATTTCAATGGGCCTGAAAGAGGTTCCAGCCTCTTAACGTTGCTGCAGTTTGAAGTTACAAGAAAATCGAAGTGCTGCGATCCCGACGTGAAAATCTCGATTTTTCGGCCCCCAGGGGCCCATTTTCCGGCCTCAGGGGCCGCGATGCCTGTCGGATCTAAGTTCGGTTACCCACTAATTCGACTTTGCCTTGAGAATGCAATCTCAACCTGCCCTGAGCATCCGTCATGCCGGAATTCCCGTTTCACACCTTTCAGCGGCCATTTTCGGCCTCTGGGGCCAATTCCTGGGGTGTAGGGCTTTTTCTGACCTCGGATTCGGATTCAGCGGGCCAAAATACATAAGGATACACATGTCTGGTCTAGAGATCCGGACTTTTTTTTTTGTGGGGCTGTGTTATCTAACTAAATTGTAGGTATAGGGCAACAATATTTATGATTTCGATAAGCTTCGTTTGATCCTGCAGGCCTGTTTTTTTTTTCAAAATAAAATGCAATATTGACGTATTTTAAATGTCAGGTGGTTCGAATTTTAGATTCGTTATTATATTATTCGCAGCGCCTGCGCTAGAATAGTATTATACGGTAGTATAATACTATTCTAGCGCTAGAATAGTATTATACGATAGTTTAGAATTTCCCAAAATCGCCAAAAAACGTACTAGAAAAAAAATTGTTGGATGCAAATGTGTTTTGAAAAAATAAGAAATTTTGAAAATGTCCGTCCGTCTGTCACGTTCTTTGTGGACACGATAACTCAAGCACCAATTATCCTATGAACTTGAAATTTTCAGGAAAAATCAAGTTCTATGAGGCGAAGATCCCTATTTTTTTTTTAAGTAATCCCCCCAAGAACAAAAAAGTTATGGCTAGTTAAACTTTTTTAAAAAATTAAAAAAGTTTTATATACAGGAGTTTTGACTTATTAGCTCAATACAAAATAGTAATTTTGCTTAACTCTTTTACGAAAATAGACAAATAAAGGAAAATAAAGTAAATTTTTTGGCCAACTTCTTCTTCTTCTTCTATCGCATCAAGGAATCTCCGCTACTCTGGCATAAAAATAAAAAATATTGTAAACCCGTTTTTTATAAATCATCCCAACACAATTTTATAGTCATAATAAAGGGTCGGAAATTTGGTATTATTAAATATATAAACAAATTTATACCTACTTTCCAAATAATAATAAAAAGTTCTTTCCTTCTAAATACCTGAAAAAGTATAAATATTATATAAATTCGTAGAACCCAAAAAGTCCAACTTTTGACCATGATTTCTAGGATTTTAAATTACAAAGACTTACGTTAATGAACACAGTTTAAGTGCAAACATACATAAATGTCAATTAAATATACAATTTTAAGCGTACGGGGAAAAAGCAATTCGTCCCTAAGCACGGTGTGATTTTTTTGTAGAATATTGAAAAAAAAATGGCCACTCGGGAAACTAGTATTAATTGATTGGTTACATAATAAGCTTTCATTTAAGACCAAAATTAAAATGGGTCCGGGAATAAAAACTTTTTTTTTATTTTGAATTTTTTCAGTGTAGTTATTTTATTTATTTTTTTTTTGCATATTACCCTATTTTATTGCAACAATATCATTTTTTTTGTATATTACTAAAGAGCTTTTATGTTATTACTATAGAGCGAAGTTGAGGTATTGATTTTCAAGAATACAGGGTCGGATTTTATTCAAATAAAAATGGATAAAGTTTAGTACAAATTTAATTTAATAAAAAAGTAAAGTAACATTAATAATGACTAATTATTAATTATGGACACACGCAAATTACGAATTACGGGTCTGATATCAATACGTCAACTTCGCCCTATAGTTATAACAGTTATACACCCTCCCGTGACTTAAACCAGTGGCGTACAGAGTATTTTTTTATAATTATTTATAAAATCCATATTATTAAAAAAAAAAATAAAAAAATAATAAAGATCTTTAATACATATATTATACAGTATTTTATTTACATAATAATTAAAAGACTAGGTAATAAATTTTATTATTTTTTTTAGTTTTTTTTTGTTTGATAATATGCTGATTATTTTAATTTCAAAAAATACCCCTGTACGCCACTGGTTTAAGTCACAACGGGTGTACAAAAAAAATTATATTGTTGCTGTAAAATAGGGTGATATGCCGAAAAAATAAATAAATAAAAAATTTAACTACACTGAAAAAAATCAAAATTAAAAAAAAAATGCTTTTATGCCCGGTGACCTATTTTAATGTTGGTCTTAGATGAAATCTTATGATGTTAAGAATCAATTAACACGTTCGCTACCAAGCGGCTCATATATGAGCCACGACAATTTTTCAAATAGACCGACGATCTTTCTGTATTAAAAAGCCGCTTAAAAAAACACAATCTATGAGGGAGGTTTTTACGTGCTCTGTAGGAAGGTGTGGCTCATATAAGGGACGCGTGGTCTGTGCATGGCTGATACCGTTAGTTATCTACGTGACTTTTACATGTTTGTTTAACCTCGTACTATTCCACTTAATTTGTTTTGTTTGTTTGTTTAACCTCGTACTATTCTACTTTATTAAGCATCCCCTAAGTCCAGGACTTGTGTGGGCTAGTAGTAGAGGGAACCACCGGCTTATACTGACTTTCGAACCAGTTTCTAGGGAGTGTCCGTTTCACTTATCGCCTTCGACAATTTCAATTATTAATTAACTGAAAAAGGCAAATCGGCGCCAGTGAGAATCGAACTCACGATAGTAGACTTGCTATGCATACGCGCTAGCCACTACGCTATGCCTCCCATAAATTAAGCATCCCCTAAGTCCAGGACTTGTGTGGGATAGTAGTAGTAGTAGTAGTTGTGTCTCGTTTGTACGTATGCTTGGTATGTGGGGTCGAAACTCAAATATACCCCCGGTAGTGAACGTGTTAATACTAGTTTCCCGAAGGGCTATTTTTATTTCGCTATTTCACAAAAGAATCACACCGTGTGATTTGTGTTCAGTAAAAGCCCAGACAGCACATGATATCTTAAAGACGCATTTTTTAGATCTTAATTATGTCTGGACGCCTAAAGACATAAAAAGGATATCTTATGGACTTCTTTTTATGGATATTTAAAAGATATCTGATTATGATGTCTATAAGATGTCTTTTAAGTATCGGTACAAGACGTTTTAACTTCGATACTCATCGCTAATAATAAATTAACCACAATCAGCTTTTTTTGAATAACCAATTACGTCTCATTCTAATTCTTATCACGCTTTTTATATCAATACGACCATACCTAGAAACTTAAATGGGAGGGGCTATTATGTTGTAAAGTCGCCTGTGCAAGGCGTCTTAAAAAAGGTGTCTTAGACGTTACCTTTTGTATGACGAGCTACGACATCTTTAAGATCTCTTTAAGTCATCTTTGTGCTGTCTGGGAGCGTCCTAAATCGCTTATGGACATTGATCAACTGTTCTTCCCCTCTTACTTTTCTTTGCGAACTATAAACATAATTACAATGCAATATACTAATTAGTTTTAAAATAAACTATTAGATCAAGTCGTCTGGTCAGTTATCGTTTTATGGTGTGTTCTATGACGCCGTCTTGGTGTTTGTTTATTTGTACCTAAGCTCTTGAACTCCTGGAATGGGGAGTACGAATTTCGTAATTTTGTCCTCGTCTGCTCCCTACTGGAAGGAACTTCATAGGAAGCTCCGCCATAGCCTCTTCCGGAGTATGATTCTTGTGAATATTGGTTTGGTGATTCTTGAGATTGTGGATATCTTTGCTGTGAACGGCCTGTTCCTGAGTAGTTATCTCGATTGGCTTGGCTTGGGTATTGACGATAAATTTCTGGGCCTGTTTGGCTGGAATATTGTTTTCTCTGGTCATCATACTGGCTACCTCTGCTCGGTTGGCTTCCATATTGATAACCTTGTCTACGATCTTCCCTTGCGGCATACCCGCCTTGTCTATTGTCTTGACTAGAATATAATCTACCATGTGGATATTCTGAAGTTCTGATTGCGCTAGGAGGAACTTCTGTGTTTAGGATAACTTTTTGTCTAATGCACACAGAACATCTACTAATTTTAGATGTCAGGTATCCAGCTTTCAGTGTTTGAGGCCTAGGCTTTCTAAACATACTGGCATCTTCAATTATGGCAAGCCAGTACGAAACAGCTGTGGTGTAGAAATTGCATCGCCCGTGCCCTTGGCATTCAATGAAAGGTCTTGCTCGGAATGATTCCATACAAGATCCAGGAGATACTAGTGACTGGCCTGTACCATACGCACCATTATCGCTGGTCTGGAAATTAAATATAACATATTATGTTCATTACTTTTGATTCGGAACAAAAAACCCTAGTAGCAAAATAACATCAAATCCACGTGAATATCATGTTAATACGTGACATGTGATGTTACAATTTTAGTGAAATTTCACATCATTTCCACATGTTATGGATGTCCTATTTCCTCCCCAAATAACATCACAGGATGATGTCCTTAAAATAACATCAATTTGATGTTCTTGAAATAACGTAATTGTGATATCACATATATAACATGAATTTGATGTTCTTGAAATAACGTAATTTTGATATCAACTATACAACATGAATTTGATGTTCTTGAAATAACGTCATTGTGATATCACATATATAACATGAATTTGATGTTTAGATTTCATTTTTGGAAGAAGTTACTTTTACTTAAAGACGTAATTGTACCATTTTAAGGAACAGATTTTTTTTAATTTTAAACAAATATTCCATTAATCTATTTCTTAAACTTTCAGAATTAAAATTATTAACAAAGAATTGAGGTTATATGTAACTTTTAGGAAATTCAAATGCACGTACATTATACAAAAATTTAATTAATTAATATTTTACATACTTTTTGCTCTATTTTATCCATATTCACTATTGTATCCAAAAAATATATATAATATATTGTATCACTTTGCTTGGAATCATAAATCCAGAGACAAAAGTTCTTATTTCTGATAAAACACTCACAAACATAAAATGGCGAGATAACGCCGTACCTACATCAACGTTCACAAATGATGTAACCAATGGAACGTCAAAACGATGTTTTCTATTAATATTATTATTTAGTTTCAAAATTCACATCATTTCGATGTTAATTTCCAGTGAAATAAATTTGTGTTAAAAGGTGGCAAAAAACTAACGTGGTATTGACGTTGTCTGTTAACATTATTATTTAGTTTCAAAATTCACATCATTTTGATGTTAATTTGCAGGGAAATAAATTGATGTTAAAAGGTGACGAAAAACTAGCTTCGTATTGATGTTGTCTGTTAACATAATTATTTAGTTTCAAAATTTACATCATTTTGATGTTAATTTCCAGTGAATTATTTTTATGTTACTAAATAACCTGATAATGATGTTGTGGTGATGTTATTCAATGATGTTAAAAAATTCACTTTAATTTAATGTTAATTTTCAGTGAAATAACATCATTTGCTACTAGGGAATACTCATTGGACACTGCCTAAGTATGGCATCAAGCTCTATAGGCCAAAATATTTGGTCATATTGTTATTGTTTTTTCTGAAAGTTTCTGACTCAAAATCTCTAATACAAAAGATATCTTTATTTCCAAAATATGTATATTTTATATATACAGGGAGTCCTAGAACTCACGACCATCCTTAAGGGGTTGTTGTTGATTTTTGAGGCAAAAAATTGACGATTTAAAAAAAAAAAATTTAGAGGACCTGTATTATTTTCATGTCCAAAACTTTTTACAAAATATTAGGCAACTCTTAAAGTTCTCAAAAACTTTATTTGTTTTTTGTTGCGTCATAAATAAATGCGCAGCACGCGCTGAAGTTAAACACCTCAAAAATAACATGACAAACGGTTCCAGCGATAGCTCCGCCCCCAATGGTCCGAAACACAAAAATCAAAAACAGTCTTGTTAAAAATTACGTCCTTTAGTTTTCTAGTGTCGACATAAGTTAAAATTCCAAAAAACAAAAATTCCAAGCGTATTTTAGTGAAAAAATGCCATTTTTCCGACCAAAAACGGGTAAAAAATGGGTAATAAAAAATAAATTACAAGCCTTTGAAAAAAAAAATACACTAGCGAACTCGCCAACATGATTTTCGACAAAATGCCGAAAGATTTAAGTCAATATGTTAAATAGTTTTTTTTTTAATCGCTGGAACCGTTTTGAACGAAAGTTGCCTTTATAATAGAACATAACCAGTATTTTTTTTTATTTTTTTTTTTGGAAGTCGTTTTGATTCCTCGCGGGGACCTTAAAGTTAATCAAAATTAAGGAAATTTTAAAAATTTGTTGAAAATTGGATTATAGGGGTTTTTGAGGTTGTTGAAATCGAATCTGGTAATAAAAAAAATAACTCCACCCCCTAGAAGGCGAGGGGGTAAATCCCAGGGTAAATATTTTAAAATTTTTTCCATATTTTCGTGAAAATTTGAATATAGGTTTTTGAGGTTGCTAAAACTGATTCTTGGAATAGTTTTTTTTTCTAAATCCACCCTCATTAGGGATGAGGGGTGATTTTTTCGAAAAATTGTACATTGGGCTATTGGTTGCTGAAAGTGAATCATAATAAAAATGGTCTAACTCCACCCCCAGTTGGTGGGGGATGATATTCGTGAAAATTGTTATAAAGGGGTTTTCGACGAAAGTGGAGAGATCATTTTTATTATCAGATTTACTTTCAGCAACCTCAAAAAGCCCAACAGGTATACCAGTTTTCAAAAAAATCACCCCCACCACTAAGGGGGTGGATGTAGAAATAAATTATTTCAAGATTCAGTTTTAGCAAGCTCAAAAACCCCTATATAT
Source organism: Brachypterus glaber (assembly GCA_958510825.1). Lineage (NCBI taxonomy): Eukaryota > Metazoa > Arthropoda > Insecta > Coleoptera > Kateretidae > Brachypterus > Brachypterus glaber. The sequence goes on from OY294046.1 coordinate 72,038,920, forward strand.
AGGGGTTTGAGGCAAATTTTCACGAAATTATGGAAAATACTTCAAAATATATACCCCCTCACCCCGCGGGGGTGGAGTTAGATTTTATTATTGTCAGATTCGATTCGTACTTGGCCAGTTTACTACACAAATAGCGTGAGTTCGATTCTCACCGGCGCCGATTTGCCTTTTTCAGTTAATTAATAATTGAAATTTGGCGAAGGCGTAAGTGTAGCGGACACTCTCTATAAATTGTATCGAAAGTCAATTAAAGCCGGTGGTTCCCTCTACTACTAGCCCACACAAGTCCTGGACTTAGGGGATGCTTAATTAAGTAGAATAGTACGAGGTTAAACAAAATGTAATGTAATGTAATTTCAACAACCTCAAAAACCAATATAATGCAATTTTCAACAAATTTTTAAAATATCTTAAATTTTGATTTTAAGGCTCCCCACCAAGCGGGGAATTAAAACGACTTCCAAAAAAGGCAACTTTTAGTACATAGTGCTATAGGAATGAGCAAAAAAAAATTCGCTCCACCCGGGCCCGGGTGCACTCCCGAGTGCACCCTACTATACAGTATACTGATTTGACCTTGTTAGAATCACTCCATATACCGGCGATCTGGGTTTCCAGAACTGCCGCTTTATAGAGTGAATCTTAGTAGTTAGTAGTAATGGTGGGGAGGTCAAGCACGGCAACTAGACCATATTGGTCCTTTTTGCCTACCCCTGTGTTACTAGTTTTTCTACTCTAACGAGGATTTTTGTTGTTGTACCCCGGGACCTACAGTTTAGCGAGGAATCCGAACCTCGTTTTGTCGGCTTTTTTTGGCTAAGTGAGCGGCTTTGATCCTTAAGTTTATTGGCTGCCAGTACACTTGGACCGGCGCCAAACTGCTTAAGGATCATTTTCGCTTGCAGCCTTAGGTCAGATCCTGGTTGCTTGAAAGTCCCTAAAGTGAGCTCGGCCAACAGACCTGACAGCTACCTTGCTGCTCCCTCTCGGTGCGCCCGAGTAGTATCACAGGTCCGAGTGCTATGCGGAATTATCCACTGCAAACCTTTTTCTGTACTGTGTGCTTAGATCTTCGACAGCACAAGCCGACGTGGTGGGGAAACGACGGTATTTTATTTCTGTGAAACATTTGTTCCACAACCGAGGATTGAACCCCGGCCTCTCGAATACTAGATCGAGGCGTTTACGACTGAGCCACCGCCGCCCCCAGAGTGAATGTTAACTTTTGATATAAAATATACTAACCATTAGAAAACTGTAACCAACCCAAAGTTCTTCCCAACCATATGGACACTGTGGAGTGTTGAGGTCTTGACTATGCACAGCAATTACTCTGGTCGGAGCTTCGCAAACGGAACATCTGAAAATAAAATAAAATTTAAAGAATTTGAAACTAGAAGAATAAGCAACAAAGATCTGATGGATTGGACGCCCACCCAGAAGAATAGTATATTCTATAACTAGTATGGAATAGACGATATTCCGCGCGAGCGGAAAGTTTGTCATACGAGCCGGCAGGCGAGTATGACGGTCCCGCGAGCGCGGAATGACGATTCCATACGTGTTGTAGACTATACTTTTTCTTCGACTGCAAATATGAAACACTGTATGGATTTAAACTGTGGACAAGGTTAAAAATAATGTTTTTTGTGACTCGACTTTGTAAATGCAACAAAACACATATTTTTAAATAAAGCAATTAATATTATTTAATAATTTTATCAAATCAGTACTTAAAAAAGATTTTTATTTAATTTTAGCACAGATTTACAAATTATAATGCAAAAATTGAAGGTTATATCAGATTGTTGTGACAGATATCAGGTTTAAATATTTAACAATAGATGGAGCAGTTTTAATTTTTTGAACTAAATTGATAAAAAACTGGTCAAATATTAAGAATAACTAATAAACTTTATGTAATATTAACGCAAAACTTTAAATTGCATTAAATTATTTAATATTTCATGGTAAAATATATATATTTTTGCTAATTTTGCTACAGTTTTCTTTACTTTTATAAACAAGATGGCATTACATGTGCTCATTCTAACACTTGATACGGAATATTCATACCGTATCTAGAGCTAGAATGGCTGTGCTTGAAAAGTGTGTGTATTTGCTTACATTCTAAAGCAGTCGTAGAAAAAATGGATTTCGAAATAGTATACTATAAAATAAGCCGGATTAACGGAAAAAATAGGATTTTGACTTATCTATACTTGATTACTTGATCTAGGGTAAATGGACTATGGTCTATTTCATCAATCAAGAGAGTAAATTAAAAATCGCACAGTGAATATTTTCAAAACTAATTCGAATATTGGATGTGCGAATATACTGCGTAGTTAATTTTATAAAACATAACTATATTCTTTACACAAACATATACTATTCAAACCTGTTGTAATAGCGTTTTTCCTAACAAGTGTGGAAAGAGGCTCTTATCCGCACTCGATTGCATTTGCCTGGAGGACGTGTAGCGGAGTTGAGGCAAACAATCGAGTGTGGAAAAGCCACTTTGGGAACGTTCAAGTATTACGTAATGCAAATTTTGATAATTTTGGACCCCCATGGGGCCCCACCCTGTACCGCTATTTTCCTATACCATTAACATGGCCGTAACACTCCACAATGACCATCTTGCTTGACAAAACAGACCATAGTACTACTAACTAGGTCGGGCGAAAAAACCATTTAATTAAAATAAGTTACCTTGAAATGTATCTAACTGCTTCTTCTGAAGGAATTGGAGTCATCATAGAAGGCATCGGTTCTTGAGTGGATAACCAGACACTGTAGTCGTTATTTTGCGCGTAGTTACAGACATTATCAACATCACAGAAAAGGAAAGGCATTGTATTAAATCTTTTCAAGCAACTGCCAGCTGCACCCAAATCTTGGCCATGGGGCCTTTCAGAACCTCCTGTATGCAGCAGTGAAAATCCGTCCCACATTTTTATTGTGTTCTTTGGACATTGAGGGATGCTTTCGGTTTGGGAATGTCTTGTAAAATAAAATCCTCTACTTCTTGGTACTGGTGGAGGAGGTGCAGGGTCGCCCCTATAACCAGGCCTTCCAGAAACACCCTTAGCACCGTGGAGCCCTGCATTACCTGGCGTGCCTGCCATTCCTTTGAAACCTGGGGATCCAATTTGGCCAACAACTCCGTATTCTCCAATGGAACCTTTGCGTCCCTTTTGGCCAGTTTCTCCAGCGAAGCCTTGCAAACCTGGTAATCCTTGCTCGCCTTTAGGGCCTGGATACCCGACATCTCCTTTAGGGCCGGGTCTTACGTCAAATCCGAAATCACCCATTTCCCCCTTGTGTCCCTTATCTCCGGGTTGTCCAAAATATCCAGGCATACCTTTATCACCCATCGGTCCTTTTGGACCAGGTTGACCTATTCTTCCTGGAAGTCCATCCAATCCAGGTTCGCCTATTTCTCCTTTTGTCCCATTATATCCAGGCGCTCCTGTAAAACCTATGTCTCCCTTTTCTCCTTTATAATTTAATGAACCGTATCCATAATCTCCCATAATTCCTTTAGGACCAGGAGGTCCATGTCTTCCATCTTTACCGCTTATTCCAGTGGATCCTGGTATTCCAGGTCTACCATCTAATCCTCTCTCTCCTTTCTGGCCTTTCATTCCAGCGAAACTTAATCCAGGCATACCTGGAATTCCAGGGGGTCCATCATAACCAAAATCTCCTGTTGCACCCTTTTGACCTGAACGTCCCGGAAAACCGGGCGGTCCTGGGAAACCTGGTAAGCCATCATCTCCATGTTCTGGATTTTGCCCAGGTAAACCATCTGGACCCATATAACCTTCTTCGCCTCGTTCTCCCTTTAATCCAGCAAACCCACTATCTCCTCGTTCTCCTTGCAAACCCCTGTCACCCATCTGTCCCTTTGATCCGGGCATTCCGTATGGTCCGAAATCTCCAGGTTCTCCTCTTATTCCTAATAAAAAAAAGACCATATAATGATTTTCCCTAAAAGTTATGTTTTCTTCACTTTTTTTTATTCGATAACATAATAACATTCCATTATACAGGGTGATTTGTTAGCCCGTTTACAAACTTTGGCAAAGAAAGGTAGATCTAATTTCACGAAGAAGTCCAAAAACAACTCGTAAGAGAGCTACGCCCATTCTTCTTCTAAAAATTCGATTTTTATTTAATAACTTAGCTTTTGATCTAGAATCACCCTGCCTTAATAAAATTTTGGTTTTTGACATTTTAATGTTTATTTTTTGTTTCTCGAAACGTGTAATTTGGCCTTTAATTGTATTTTTGTCGAAAACGGTTAATCCTACGGTATTGGAACAAGTACTTTTTTATGTGATTCTACCTGGTGAATATTATTTTAATAACAAACTCACAAAAAAGTTAAGCAGCAAAAATTTAGGGGCAAAAAGGTGTAAAGACCTCCCCCCATTGAGGACGTCCCTGGTTGAAGTAACACATCCAAAGCCTTGTTGCTTTAACACAAAGGGTTCCTGGGTTATTAAATAAATATCGAATTTTAAGAATCCCTTTTAAAGGAGATTATCTCCCTTAGGAGTCGTTTTCGGACATACGTTTATAGGAACTTTTTTTCATATTTTTTTATTTAGAATCACTCCGTAAAAGGAAGTACGCCCGTTCTGAGACACTCTGTATGTCTTGAATAAAATGTCACTAATTTAGTCAAAACTTATTCTATAGTGAACATTTTCTCGCAACCAAGTCAGGTTACTATCGTGCACTCTCTCCCACTCTATGGTTATGAACAGGAAAGTGGGAAGGACTTGGTTCGGAGAAAATGTTTACTATAAACATGATGTTTATTATTTTTTTACGAGTACCTATGTTGTAAGTTGAAGAATTTATATTTATTTGTTAAAAAGTTGTTGCAAGTATAAGTATATAAACGTAGACCCGCAGAAACTAGTAGTTTCGGGTTCAGGGTTCCACGTTTATATGCTTTAACTTTTTAACAAATAAAAATCTGTGTGGATTAGACAACGAATTAATAACTCTTCTTTCTAGAATACGCATACCGTTAAAATATAGTATCGCTAACATCTCGGTTTTTTGTAAACAAATAGTAGGTATATTTAGGCCTGAACAATAATAATTACCAGTAACTGGTATTGTTGTCTCTGTTAGAACAAAGATGTGCGAGTAAGACAGACGAATGTTTATGTTGCTGAAGTTTTTGTCAGTTTTAACCAATGAAATGCCTATTCTATTATTTGTTCGTTTGGATTAGACGTGTATACCGTATATAATTAATAAAAAAGTGTAGATTTTCTATTTCGGTACAATAAATAAAGATAAAAATCAGCCAAGCCCTTTCGCTTCTGCCTTGCGAAGCATCATCAGGGCGGGCCTTGTCAGGGAACAGACTGTTTGCACGTTAATTTTACAAAACATTTAAACATATCGTCGGCTTACAAGTAAAGAGCACTAAGTCCAAAAACATAGTTTTGAGATATTGACAAATTTAACTTTCATTGTTGTTTTTTAATTTTTGTAATAATTGTTTTTGGAAAAAAACTACCGCAAATTGCAATGACATGTTTGGACATAATAATGTATCATTTGCAGTTAAATAAAGAAAAATTGAAGTAGTTTAATTCAACTAAATTTGAAAAAAGACATGGACTTAGTGCCTTTTACTTGTAGGCCCAAGACGTCTGCTTACAAGTAAAGAGCACTAAGTCCAAAAACATAGTTTTGAGATATTGACAAATTTAACTTTCATTGTTGTTTTTTAATTTTTGTAATAATTGTTTTTGGAAAAAAACTACCGCAAATTGCAATGACATGTTTGGACATAATAATGTCTCATTTGCAGTTAAATAAAGAAAAATTGAAGTAGTTTAATTCAACTAAATTTGTAAAAAGACATGGACTTAGTGCCTTTTACTTGTAGGCCCAAGACGTCTGCTTACAAGTAAAGAGCACTAAGTCCAAAAACATAGTTTTGAGATATTGACAAATTTAACTTTCATTGTTGTTTTTTAATTTTTGTAATAATTGTTTTTGGAAAAAAACTACCGCAAATTGCAATGACATGTTTGGACATAATAATGTCTCATTTGCAGTTAAATAAAGAAAAATTGAAGTAGTTTAATTCAACTAAATTTGAAAAAAGACATGGACTTAGTGCCTTTTACTTGTAGGCCCAAGACGTCTGCTTACAAGTAAAGAGCACTAAGTCCAAAAACATAGTTTTGAGATATTGACAAATTTAACTTTCATTGTTGTTTTTTAATTTTTGTAATAATTGTTTTTGGAAAAAACTACCGCAAATTGCAATGACATGTTTGGACATAATAATGTCTCATTTGCAGTTAAATAAAGAAAAATTGAAGTAGTTTAATTCAACTAAATTTGAAAAAAGACATGGACTTAGTGCCTTTTACTTGTAGGCCCAAGACGTCTGCTTACAAGTAAAGAGCACTAAGTCCAAAAACATAGTTTTGAGATATTGAAAAATTTAACTTTCATTGTTGTTTTTTAATTTTTGTAATAATTGTTTTTGGAAAAAAACTACCGCAAATTGCAATGACATGTTTGGACATAATAATGTATCATTTGCAGTTAAATAAAGAATAATTGAAGTAGTTTAATTCAACTAAATTTGAAAAAAGACATGGACTTAGTGCCTTTTACTTGTAGGCCCAAGACGTCTGCTTACAAGTAAAGAGCACTAAGTCCAAAAACAAAGTTTTGAGATATTGACAAATTTAACTTTCATTGTTGTTTTTTAATTTTTGTAATAATTGTTTTTGGAAAAAAACTACCGCAAATTGCAATGACATGTTTGGACATAATAATGTATCATTTGCAGTTAAATAAAGAAAAATTGAAGTAGTTTAATTCAACTAAATTTGAAAAAAGACATGGACTTAGTGCCTTTTACTTGTAGGCCCAAGACGTCTGCTTACAAGTAAAGAGCACTAAGTCCAAAAACAAAGTTTTGAGATATTGACAAATTTAACTTTCATTGTTGTTTTTTAATTTTTGTAATAATTGTTTTTGGAAAAAAACTACCGCAAATTGCAATGACATGTTTGGACATAATAATGTATCATTTGCAGTTAAATAAAGAAAAATTAAAGTAGTTTAATTCAACTAAATTTGAAAAAAGACATGGACTTAGTGCCTTTTACTTGTAGGCCCAAGACGTCTGCTTACAAGTAAAGAGCACTAAGTCCAAAAACAAAGTTTTGAGATATTGACAAATTTAACTTTCATTGTTGTTTTTTAATTTTTGTAATAATTGTTTTTGGAAAAAAACTACCGCAAATTGCAATGACATGTTTGGACATAATAATGTATCATTTGCATTTAAATAAAGAAAAATTGAAGTAGTTTAATTCAACTAAATTTGAAAAAAGACATGGACTTAGTGCCTTTTACTTGTAGGCCCAAGACGTCTGCTTACAAGTAAAGAGCACTAAGTCCAAAAACAAAGTTTTGAGATATTGACAAATTTAACTTTCATTGTTGTTTTTTAATTTTTGTAATAATTGTTTTTGGAAAAAAACTACCGCAAATTGCAATGACATGTTTGGACATAATAATGTATCATTTGCAGTTAAATAAAGAAAAATTGAAGTAGTTTAATTCAACTAAATTTGAAAAAAGACATGGACTTAGTGCCTTTTACTTGTAGGCCCAAGACGTCTGCTTACAAGTAAAGAGCACTAAGTCCAAAAACAAAGTTTTAAGATATTGACAAATTTAACTTTCATTGTTGTTTTTTAATTTTTGTAATAATTGTTTTTGGAAAAAAACTACCGCAAATTGCAATGACATGTTTGGACATAATAATGTATCATTTGCAGTTAAATAAAGAAAAATTGAAGTAGTTTAATTCAACTAAATTTGAAAAAAGACATGGACTTAGTGCCTTTTACTTGTAGGCCCAAGACGTCTGCTTACAAGTAAAGAGCACTAAGTCCAAAAACAAAGTTTTGAGATATTGACAAATTTAACTTTCATTGTTGTTTTTTAATTTTTGTAATAATTGTTTTTGGAAAAAAACTACCGCAAATTGCAATGACATGTTTGGACATAATAATGTATCATTTGCATTTAAATAAAGAAAAATTGAAGTAGTTTAATTCAACTAAATTTGAAAAAAGACATGGACTTAGTGCCTTTTACTTGTAGGCCCAAGACGTCTGCTTACAAGTAAAGAGCACTAAGTCCAAAAACATAGTTTTGAGATATTGACAAATTTAACTTTCATTGTTGTTTTTTAATTTTTGTAAGAATTGTTTTTGGAAAAAAACTACCGCAAATTGCAATGACATGTTTGGACATAATAATGTATCATTTGCAGTTAAATAAAGAAAAATTGAAGTAGTTTAATTCAACTAAATTTGAAAAAAGACATGGACTTAGTGCCTTTTACTTGTAGGCCCAAGACGTCGGCTTACAAGTAAAGAGCACTAAGTCAATAAAATAATATAAAAAACAACTATTTAAAATTAAAACCCTTCTATTAATTAAACGTAATGTATAACTATAAAGTAGGAAACAAGTTTATATAAATTTTCAAAAACTAGATTTTTAAAAGAAGGGTTTATACTTTTTGATTGTTTAAAGAACGTTTCCAAAATTAATAATAATAATTAATTAGTATTAATTATATGAAACTGCTTACTATGCCAGAACTAAGACAGTTTTCAGAGGCCATCGGCTGTGCCGGCAAAGAAGCATCTCATAAAGTTAATAATAATGAATCATTATTAATGATAAAACACTTCACGGTGCAACACCCCTCAGAAATGCACCGAGACTTTGAAATTAGTGTAAAGGCTTCAAATTTAGTTTTTAAATATTATCTGATAATAAAAAAATGCAAATGAAAATTAAATTATTATTAATAAATTTGGTTTAGTGACCTTTAAACTATATTAGGTTTTAGTTTGGTGGGTATAGGTCTTTTTCTTTAAGAAAAACTACTATTAAATTATTACCTACACATCGAAAGTACGCGTAAAAAGCTGTTTCTCTGTTCTGTCTCTATTCCATCAACTTCAACATAGCAAAATTTGAATGCTTTTGTCAGTACAATAAATAACGTATATTGTATCATATAAATGATTCAAGCAATCATATTTTTATAAATTAACTCTTTAGAAAGTCGCTTAGTGCAGAAACATTTAAAATAATCTACAAGTAAAACGCACTAAGTGCACTAAGTGACTTAGTGCCTATTGCCAGATAAAATTTTAATCAAAATCAAATTGGTGCGTTTTGTATAGTGGGTAACTGCATTGGCAGTCCACCTAGAAGTTAGTTCGGTTTACCTATACATAGATCATCAACAATTAATTACAGTGCCATTAAAATCCCATTTTTGCAAAAAAGTGACTTAGTGCCTTTTACTTGTAAGCCGACGATATAATAGTTATTTATATACCAAGGGACTAAACTGGCTGTTTTAGTCCCGCTGCCTTAGTGTTTCCTGAGCGAGTGTAGCGAGCGAGGGAAACAGAAATGCAAGGGACTAAAACAGCCAAGTTTAGTCCTGAGGTATATACACTATTTTTTGCAGGACCAAAAATAATTTAGGTAGGTAGATAAAATTAAAATTAAAAACCACGCGTTGTTTTATTTTCATAATTTAATCAAGATGCCTGTAAATTGCGAAAAGTCAGTTTCATGGCTATCGCGATTTCAATTGTTTTTTAATATGGTTGACCCAAACGTCAAAAAAATGGACGAAGATGATAAATTTTAAGTTATGTATAAATTGTTATAACAATGTTATTTTTAAAGGTTTTCTTTGTTAAAATCTCGGTTAAAATCAAATAATTTGGTTTGAATCGCTAATTTATTACAAAACACCACCAAACCTAATTTTTGAACCAGCAAAGCACATAGTAAGTATAATATTTTAATATTATCAAGGTTGCCGTGATTTTTATTCCCTAGGGAGAAAAACGGCAAGTTTAGTCCCGAAAATGAAAGCGCAAAATTAGGTTTTAGTCTTGGTCGTGCAAAAAAACAATTTTATAGGTCTTTATGTTTAAATGTTCTGTAAAATTAAAAGTGTAAACAGTCTGTTCCCTGACAAGGCTCGCCCTGATGATGCTTCGCAAGGCAGAAGCGAGAGCGCTTCGCTGCCCAGGTAGCAAAATAACATGACATTCACGTGAAAGTCACGTTAATATGTGACATGTGATGTTAAGATTGTAGTCTCATTTAACAAGAATGTAGCATGGTGGGGATGTCCTAAGTCCGCCCCTAATACATCACACAATGACATCCCGAAAATATCGTGTTTGTGACATCATAAATCCACATTCCTGTTATATCTAATATCTTATGGATGCCGTTACTGGTACTTTAATATTTAAATAATATTCTAGGATATTAGCTTTTTCTAAATTAAAACCATTAAAAACGCTATAATCCTATAAAAAAATCGGATTTAAAATCAATCAGTAATTGAAACAATCACAGATTGAAACAGATAGATTCTAAATACGAAATTGTAGATTAAGCGGAGAATATATTCCTTTAATCCGTGTCCGTGGTCTTGAGAAGCCCGGCAGAGCCCCCTATCCATTGGAAATCGTATAATGTGTATACAATTTCCTTATAATAATTTACTCTATCAACATCATCTTATATCGATTTTTTTGCTTCGAACGTCGGTGAGAAGCAAAATAACATGACATTCACGTGAAAGCCACGTTAATATGTGACATGCGATATACTCACAGCGTTGCTAAATATTTGTTATTAAATAACATGGTTGTCAAGTCACACGTGTTACATTGCAAATGTGATGTTAAATACATGTTATTTTTCAATATTATGTGATGTTATGATTTAGTTTAAAAAGACACCCAAAAGTGACGTTAATTTCTTGTAATATAACATCCCTTGCTACCTGGGTGATTTTTATCTTTATTTATTATACCGGAATACAAAATTTACACTTTTCTATTAAATAAAAATCTCTTTAAATTTGAAATGAGTAACTCATTACATCAGTTAAGGGAACGTTTAAGTATTACGTAACGCAAATTTTGATCATTTTGGACCCCCCCCCCTGTAACGCTATTTTTCTATACCATTAACATGGGCGTAACACTCCAAAATGACTTTTTTTTGTCACTCTAACTTACTGTGAATTTTTTGCAAACCTGTTGAAAAACTTTTAAAATATTAAAACATTTACCTGTCAATCCAGTGACTCCATAATCTCCGTCATCTCCCTTTTCTGCATATCCATATGTTGCAAGTCCAGGCAATCCTCTATCACCTTTTGGCCCGGGCCTTCCGATCTGTCCTGCAACTCCTGGCTCACCGACATCCCCGGGCATACCGGGTCTTCCAAAACGTCCGGGTTCTCCTTCTTCGCCCCTTTCTCCTTCCGGTCCAGGTAATCCCTCGATGCCGTAACTTCCTCGTTCACCTTTTCGACCAAAGTAGCCGTCATGTCCAGGAATTCCAACAGTACCTGCATAACCTTTATCCCCTGTTTCTCCAGCAAATCCTGCCAAACCAAGCTCACCAATCTCTCCCTTTCTTCCAGGACTTCCTGGCAGGCCTGGAATTCCAGGTTCCCCAAACTCGCCTTTTGTACCCTTATGTCCTATTCCATCTCGTCCACGATCACCCTTCAATCCAGGATATCCTGTACGACCTAGACGTCCATCTAAACCAGGAAGTCCAATTAAACCAGCTTCACCTTGTTCGCCTTTTACGCCACTAAATGAAGACTCGCCCCTCTCACCATCCAATCCTGGAAGTCCGTTGTCTCCTCTTCCACCTTTTAAACCTGGGTCGCCCATATATCCTTCAGGTCCTAACGGTCCCCAATCACCTCTTTGACCTTTTAAACCTTTTTCTCCTATGATACCTTGGTGACCATTAAAACCTCTTTTTCCTGGCAAACCGTTGGAACCTCGTTCTCCGGATGCTCCTGCTATTCCAAGTCTGCCTGGTTTTCCTTCAAAACCGCGAACACCATCACGTCCTTGGTCACCTAAGATACATATTTTTTCCTTTAATAAAAATTTATTACCAAAGTTAATTTATAATTACCTGTTTGTCCTGGAAATCCATTTCTTCCAGGTTCTCCCTTCAAACCTTTAAAACCAAATTCTCCATTAAAACCAGCATTTCCTTTTTCACCTGGAAGACCCGGTGCTCCGTCTAAACCAGGTGGACCTTCTAAACCTGGTCGACCAGGTGCACCTGGTCGAATAATACCCGTTTGTCCCTTAGCCCCAGGATATCCCTCCTGTCCCGCCAAACCCGTTGCTCCTTTTTGGCCCTTATTTCCTTTTATTCCGGATTGTCCCGATCGACCAGAGTACCCTTGAGGTCCATCATCTCCCCTTGGACCTTTAAGACCGGGCGATCCCGGCAATCCCATTAGTCCTTCATAAATTGGTAATCCAAAATCACCACGATCTCCCTTTACACCATGTTGCCCTGGAAGTCCGTCTACACCTGGTAATCCAGGAATTCCGGGCTTCCCCCTAAGTCCGTAGTCGCCAGGTCTTCCTATAAATCCTTGAAAACCAATATCTCCATGAGTTATATTTCCTGGTCTACCTGGAATACCCTGGTAGCCCGGAAGACCTCGTTCACCTGGATAACCTTGAAAACCGCTATTTCCCTTATATCCTAAAAAATATTAGTAATAAGTATTATTTTAAATTAGGATAATACTTTATTTACCTTTTTCTCCGGGATATCCGAATTCTCCAGGTTCTCCTTTTAGAGCCACCAACCCTTTTACGTCTCCAGCTGCACCGCGCCTTCCTTTAAATCCTGGTTCACCTATTTCTCCTCTTAAAATAAAATAAAACTTACATAAAAAACAAGCTAAACTAGATATCCTTTTGGCTATATATTTAAGTGACTAAGACCCAGTTTATCAGTTAAAACTTTATCTAAAAGATAAAGTCTCAGTTAAGAGCAAATTCTGGATTTTGGATTATGGTTATTGCGTGTCAGCTAAATTTAGCTGCACTTTGATAAACCCAGCCTAAGGGCCAATAATAATTACACAGTCCTACAAAATAAAAAAAGTCCGGAGTTCTAATGAAGACTATGGTATTCCTATGCATTTTTTGACGATGAACCCCAATCTGATACTTAAAAAAATTGTGGACCCTCAAAATCTTGAGATATAGCGCACAAAAAAAATATCCTTAGGATTAAAAAAAAATTATGGAAATATTACTATACAAAAATGATTCATGCCGGGAGGATTGGTGTAGTGGACTACCACGTCCTACTTGAGGAGTTTACTACCCAAAATAGCGTGAGTTCGATTCTCACCGGCGCCGATTTAACTTTTTCAGTTAATAATTAATTGAAATTTGGCGAAGGCGTAAGTGAAGCGGACGCTCCCTATAAATTGGTTCGAAAGTCAATTAAAGCCGGTGGTTCCCTCTACTACTAGCCCACACAAGTCCTGGACTTAATTAATGCTTAATTAAGTAGAATAGTACGAGGTTAAACAAAATGTAATGTAATGTTACTTGCAGATTTTAAATATCTACCCTAATTTTTTTACAGGCACTATTGCACTTTTTTCGTGATTTTTCGATATATTTCATTAAAAATTTTATATAAATAATACAGATACAGCCAAAAAATTACATATGTAAATTACTACATACATATGCCTTATAAAAAATGTAGATATTTTTTTATTTCCAGGGGTGGAGAGTCTGGAGGGGGGTTTAACGTAGCAAATGTCAAGAGAAATATACAAATTTTCTGGTGCCCTTTACCAGAACGTTTTTCTTAGGTTTTTTTTGGCGATTTAAACAATGTTGACAATAAAAGACCTCCCTGATCCCTAATTTGTTTTCATGTTTTCATTCAATTGTTACATTGTTTTCGAGGTATTGGCGCTTAAAGCAGTAAAATATTTTTTTAGCATAACTTACTTATTTATATACCGATTTTAAAAAATTATATTTCAAATGAAAGCTCTTTTTAAGCCCTACAAAAGATGTTATATACAGTTTTTGCTAGAATATAACGTTTTGGTAGATACAGACTTTCAGACTTTAATAAATTATGCAACACGCAGGTGTATTAAAGGTTGCCTATTCAGAAAACTTTCTATTTCATAACGTTTCAAATAAGTGCCTAGCGCCGATGTTTTGACAAGGTGCTTGCAACTGTTCAGCTGGTTTTTATTGCAATGGAGCTCTCTACAACTAGAATTATGAAACAAAAGACGTCTACCCTATCTCTATCTCATTTGTGCTACACTTTCCAGCCAACCAACTAAATACTGTATTTGTTTTTTATACAACAAATACAGTATTTATTTGTTTGGCCGGAAAGTGTACCACTGAATGGTACGAACGAACATAGCTAATGTGAATCTGTAGAATAAGATAATTCTACTAAAATTTAGATGGAGCCAGTAATTTCTTTAATAAAAATAATATAGTTACACTTTTCGCCCGGCCAAGTAAATATTGTATTTGTTCAACAAAGAACAAATACAGAATTTGTTTGGTTGGGTGGAAGTGGGAGTATATGTATGTCTTCTATTCTTTTTGGGTAGAACTTTTGTCCCTGTCTAATCTAACGGGAGAAATCGCCATTACCTTTCTCCTGGTAATCCATTAGATCCTCTTAGCCATTCTTTCGGTATTGTTACAGCATCCCCTTTTTCTCCTGGGACACCGTTAAACCCTGGTAATCCATCGTCGCCTGATATACCAGGAATTCCGTCGTCTCCAGGAAAGCCTTTTTGTCCTTGCATTCCGTCTCTTCCTGGAGGTCCGGGAAAACCAGAATCTCCGGGTGGACCAGCAAGACCGATTGGACCCTTGTCTCCGGTTTCCGCCTCATCCGGCTTTGTCAAACTCAAGGGGTCGTAAGTAAGCAAGCCTGGTGGACCCCTTGTTCCTTCTTTTCCTCTTTCGCCATCTTGCCCGGGTAGGCCGGTTCTACCCGGAGCTCCAACAGATCCAGGTTTGCCCGCTTTTCCTTTTGGACCCCGTGGACCTGGTAATCCTTGAAATCCAGCTGGAGCTGGTCTTCCCATCCGGCCACTGTCTCCCTGTTCACCCTTTTCACCTGGTCTACCTGTAATTAGTAAAATTATTTAAAGCATGTTCAGTAACTTAGATTTATTTATTTATTATTTATTTATTTAGGATTATACTACAGAGTCATAGTGAGCCCCAAATAAGCTTTTGGCTTGTGGACTTTAATCCCCCCCCTCAAAATTTTTGTCTGGTCATGAACTTGTGCAAAAAGCAAGATTTATTGTTCTAGAAGCTAAACAACCCCTTAAACAAAGGGTTATCTATGGGTACTTGAACGGAATTTTATACTCCAAACTTTCCCACATGTTATTAAACATAACTGGCTGGATCCCTTTAACTCGAATTTTCTTGGGATACTTTATGATTTACTACTTTTTTTGGTGCTTGGGGGTAGTTTAACCCTCTTTGTGGGGGTGGATTTGTATCAAATCCAAGGGTTATATCCCTTTACAGAAAAATGGTTTTTTTTATTTTTTTATTTTTTAACCCCTTAAAATATTTTCGAATTTTTTCTAGCCTTTATTAACCTCATGTGTCAATTTTTATCATTTTTCCCCGATAAAAATTCCCTTTTATTTTTGTAGAGGAGGATACAAACAGATAATATTCCTTTATTTTCCAGGAACACTTTTTTGTTCAATATCAAAGTTTTTATATCCTTAAGAAAACAAAAACCCTTGACATGATTTTCTATTTAAAAAAGCGCCGGGCGGGACCTCTAAATATCTTTTTTTCACTACCAGCCTAAAACCACATCTTTATTACTGTTCTAGTCATTGGTAGAAATAATATTTCTCTACCTATGACGTCAGAGGTTCTAAAAATAATGAAATTGAACCATGGTTAATAATGAATTTTTATTCAGCTGTTTTGGCATCTGACGTTTCACTTAATTATTAAATCACATTGCTATTTACAAGTGTCTTTAGGCACCAAATTTATTTATTGCATGATAAATTAAAAAATATTAAATAAATTAGCACCTATAAAAAATGTTTTACAAAAAACACTTCAAAAAGTGAAAATCATTGGTCCATCATATTCAACCATAGATCATACAACCCATATATTACCGTAAGGATCATAGATTACTAGAGATACAACCCCCATATATTGATTTTTGAGGCAACAGATTCTCCCTCACAGTTTTCGCCTGTCCCCTTATTTCTGGGGGAGTACCAGAATCATCACTTTGCATTTCACTTTCCATTTTTATATATTTTATTACATTTAACACGGAAACACTTTCTAACTTAATAATTTTAGCAGATCACCAGAAAATTTCTGCCAGAAATGTCAAGTTATTCATTTGTTTTTTAATGGCCGCGAACGGCCAGCATGATATTTTAAATTTATAAGCTTTTTCATTAAATTTTAGTAAAAAAATAAATAAATAGCTAATTAATTGTACTGGTAGTGAAAAAAATACTATATTTTCCACGTGAGTGAAGATTTAACATTTTAGACCGCGTCTTGCGGGCTTTCGCTAGCGCGCTCATCCCGCAATTTGACGCAGGTCAAAAATGTTAAACTTCTCTCACTTGGTAAATAATATACTATTAAAAAATCTAAAAAAAGTTTTTTCACCTAAAGAAACAATTTTGAGGGGTGAGACCCAAACAATTCTGTAGGTCCTGGGCACCCTAGTGATTAGCTTTTTTTAGTCATCCGTTTTATTGTAGGGAGAAAAACTTGTAGAAGTTAGGAAATTTTGGACGACTTGGCAAATTTTCCCGCTACTCGGAAAAACAGATAGTCACGTTTTTTATGGAAACTGGCTTTCGGTCAAAAATTCTGAATTTTTAGTATTTCATCTTTCTGGTCAAAACCTTCCATTGGCTCAACTTGATCTGACGGCTGGTTTTTTCTCTTAACTTCAGAACGAGTTGAGATATCGACTTCAAATTTAGAACTCTTAAATAAGACAACTTAACCTATCTTTTAGCATATCTTTGATACTTTAATGGAAAGGGTCGTGTGATACATCATTTTAAAGCTTATAAAATTCTCCATTTAACTATATATTTTTTATTTTTATTTTTATTTTTTTTTGTTTAAAATAGGGTTGAAATGGGTATTTTGTCAAAATTTATATAAAAAATCAGACAATTTTTTAAAAATGACTAATTTTCTGATAAAAAATGTAAATTATAATTTTAAACTAATTTTAATTGACGTAAATAAAAATTTACAAAAAAAAACTTAAAAATCGCATTTTTTAGCAAAAAAAAAATTGAAAAGACAAAACCTTAAAAAAATTGTTTAAAAAATAAAAAAATATACAGTCCAATAGAGAATTTTATTTGCTTTAAAATGATGTATCACACGACCCTCTTTTCATTTAAAAAAATGTCCCACCATGCCACCCTTCTCATATTTTAAGAGCTGAAAGTATAAAATATATGCTAAAAGATAGTTTAAGTTGTCTTATTTAAGACTTATAAATTTTAAGTCGATATCTCAACTCGTTCAATAGTTAGGAGTGGGGGGGGGGGTGACTTTTGAACTGCTCTGTATATACTCGAAATAAAAAACTAAAATTATATTTTATTCGTTTAAAATATAGGTAAAAATAAAAAATCTTTGAAAATATGGCGAATGCGCCACTACAATATGAAAATAAGAAAAATAACGGTCAGATTTTCTTAATAATATATGAAATGGAAGAATTTACATTAAAAAGTCGTATTTGTGCCGCAGTGGAAACGGAATTATGCTCTTGATAAATTACTCCGGGTTCGAATCCAGCTAGCACCATATAAGCTTTTTTGTTTTTTTTTATATTTTCATCACACAAAAACGTAAGAAAAACATAGTCTGATCAATTAATAATCAAAAATATTGATATGATCAAAAATAGAGCTTATTCAATTCTCTATAATTCATTCATAATTTATTAGTTAACTTTTCCTAAATTTTTATAAATAATATAAATGTAACCATGTACCTGAGGGACAGTAACCGCAGTCGTCTCCTCTTCTTCCTTTAGCGCCTTTTACCCCATAATACCCGAGTAATCCAGGTTCTCCTGGTATACCTCGTTTACCGGGAAAACCGACTTCGCCCATTGGTCCGACTTTATCCACTCCATTGCCAGCAAAACCTTTTGGACCCGGTCTACCAGGATCTCCTCTAGCTCCAGCAAAACCATCTCTTCCAGGGATACCATCAAAACCTGGCTCGCCAGGGGGGCCTACAATAGTTTGTCCTGCTAATCCTTTTTCTCCTATCTGTCCTGGTATTCCAGGCTCGCCGGTTTCTCCAGGAAATCCAGATTCACCAGGCAAACCATCATCTCCTCTTTCTCCTCTAATTGAATACCCTTTAGGTCCGGGCAATCCTGGTAATCCGCTTGGACCTGAAGGACCTACATGACCAATATAACCATCCATCCCCGTTCCTCCAGGAATTCCAGCCATTCCTTGAGGTCCTTGATGACCTTCAGGGCCTTGTCTACCTTGACTTCCTTGTTTCGCTGGTTCATCTAAGAAAGGATCATAGAGTCCTGGAAATCCTTCCATACCTTGTATGCCAGGTTGACCCTTATGCCCGGGTTCCCCAAAGTCTCCTTTAGATCCGTCTTCTCCAGGTACTCCTGCATAACCAGGAGCTCCTTTATATCCCTTTTCCCCAGGTAAACCTGGGAGACCAGTTCTTCCTTGTTTACCATATGGACCAACCACACCTTCATCACCTTTGTACCCTTTTTCGCCTTTTCTACCTGTATATCCCTGTAATAATATTAATAATTTTAATTTTGCGGTTATTGGGTGTTGGAAACGTACAAAAAACAATATGGTTTTTTCTACGTTTCCAACACCCAAGAACCGCAAAATTAATAAAAATAGGAACGAGAAAACTCAAATACAGCCTGTTCCAGAACTCGCATACAGAAATTTGAGGCCATATTAAAAACCCTCTGGAAAATATGAAAAACGGCAAATATTTGGGTGGGGCAAAAAAAACAAATTATTAAAATTTGCACCCCTAACCTTATTTTCCAATGCATTTTTTGCCACTTCTAGTAACATGTAACAGGAATTTTTATTAACTAGAGCGATAATAGTAGTTTTCGTAAAGAGTAAGCGACTTTAGTCCTTAGTGCACGAGAATTAAGTTTTTTTGACGACGCGAAGCGAGCGCGTAATGACTATTCCATACGTGTTGTAGACTATACTTTTTCTTCGACTGCAAATATGAAACACTGTACAGTGTTTTTTGTGACTCAATATCTTAAATGCAACAAAAAACATATTTTTAAATAAAGCAATTAATGTTATTTAATAATTTTATCAATTCAGTAGTTAAAAAGATTTTTATTTAATTTTAGCACATATTTACAAATTATAATGCAAAAATTGAAGGTTATGTCAGATTGTTGTGACAGATATCAGGTTTAAATATTTAACAACAGATGGAGCAGTTTTAATTTTTTGAACTAAAGTGATAAAAAACTGGTCAAATATTAAGAAAAACTAATAAACTTTATGTAATTTTAACGCAATACCTTAAATTGCATTAAATTATTCAATATTTCATGGTAATATATATATATATATTTCGAAAAAAATGAAACGCATATAATAATAAAATTAGATACTTACTGGTCGTCCTCTTTCTCCAATAGCTCCTTTAAAACCAGCTCCTCCTTTTTCTCCTTTAAGACCTTTATCTCCAGGAATGCCTTTTAATGGATAAGTATATTCGGGAAGTTGCAATAAAGAAGTTATGCTCTCTCCCTTTTCTCCTTGGGGACCTTGATCTCCATCCTCTCCTTTGTAGCCTTGATTTCCCGTGACATCATCTCCTGCATCACCCTTGGGGCCCTCCGGACCTGGAAATCCATCTTCTCCCTGTAATAAATATAAAGATTTATAAATAACTACACGACTCAACAAAAAAAAAAAAACGAAAAGAAAATACCTTCTTTTGGTTTAAAGTTTGCTTTTGTGATAGTTGTGGTAATAATACTCATTTTCGAATTTTTTTATAAATTTCAATTAGTTTAAATACATTCAAAAATACCGCAAGATCTGAGTGGGGTTTTTACGTTCACGCAGTGCCTCCAAATGGCACTCAAGTGATAAACAACGATCAGGTGTTTTGTACAAGTCGAGAAAACGTTAAAATGGCATCGCGAAAGTAAATATGATGGTGATGCATTTTGCTACGTATGTGGTCAAGTTCGAGACATGAAATATGAACTAAAAACATCTCACGTTCTCTGTGAAGCCTACGAAGCATATGACTGTCCTGTTCGGAATTAAGATAAGCCATGGGCTCCAAATGTTGCTCGTAGTTATTGTAAAAGATGTTTGGAAGGTGAGCAATTTTTAATTAAGCAGTGAATCAAATGTAATGGACATATTAACGTTATCAAGTATTGGCCAATGAAAACATGATGGGAGACTATGTCTGGGGTTTATTGAGAGAAAGTACTTATGAACATAAAAGAAAGATTTTAGATTTTAAGCTTTCACGGCCATTAAGATATAAAGAACTTTCACTTTCGGGTTTAGACCGTGTTAATGGATTTACACTTTCCGTGAAAATCCATTAACACGGTCTAAACCCGAAAGTGAAAGTTCTTTATATAAAAGAAAGAGTAAGAGTGTACACTTTTAAAGTATTTTCTACTTTTTTGTAAGTTATTTTGATAGTAAAACTGATAAACAAATTTATTTCGATGGTTCTATCTTCCAATAAAAAATAATACCACAGATTTTGAAAATATCGTTCAATCGGTCTTCTAAATACAAAAGCAAACTTTTTTATGCCATATAATTTTTTTTTCGTGTAATTACGACCTAAACTATCGAAATTTTATACTTTAGAGTCAAAGTCAAATTTTGTGTTGACCCGTGCTATCTTTGAAATTATTAATTAACTGATAATTATAATTATTAATCAAAAAATAATGAATAAAAAATTGAATGAAAAATTATAATTTCTTATTTAATTATAGGATTTCATGCCTCAAAAAGATAGCAAGAAGTCCAAACGAGACTATGGTCTGTTTTTTCAAGCAATTGAGTAAATTAAAAATCGCACAGTAAATATTTTTACAACAGGTTTGAATAGTATATATTTGTGTATAGAATATAGTTATGTTTTATAAAATAAACTAAGCAGTATATTCGTACATCCAATATTCGAATCTGTTTTGAAAATATTCCCTGTGCGATTTTTAATTTACTATCTTCCTCGAAAAAACAGACCACAGATCCACCTGTAAAAGAAAAAAAACAGAAATAAATGGATATTTGATCTAATAGCTAAAGGACGGCAAAAAGTTAATGATATAAAACGTAATCCGCTCCATAATTTTTCCAACTCGACATTGCAATGCATTGCGATTGTCCCAAAAAAATGTTATAAAGTACAACTCAAGAGCAGTGGATTTTCCAAACTCAGAAGTTGACTTTCCAAACTCAGCAGTGTATTCTAAAGAGGGATAGCTGGCTCTCTCGACCCCCCCCCCATGGCGTCATCCCTGCACTCACCGTTGCTCCCGCTGGACCTCTATAACCCTGACGGCCGCGTAAACCTGGATATCCTTCTTGGCCAGCAGGTCCGTTCAGTCCAGGTTCTCCCCTTTCACCTTTGACACCCAATGAATTACCTCCACCATCTCCTGGTTCTCCTCTAGGTCCCTGTTGACCTTGAGGTCCTGGTTCACCTCTTAATCCGGGACCTCCTGGTCGTCCTTGCATTCCTGTACTTCCGTCTGTTCCATTACATCCATCTATTCCTACTATACCACGATCCCCGGGAGGACCGGTTTCTCCCTACAAAAAAAATATTATTTTTTACATTAATTAATTTAACATTATAAGGTTATGCTATAGTACTATCCCTGGTAGAAAAGTACATAAATCTAACTTAATATAACATTATATTTGTGACATTTTTATGTTTAGTCTCTAACGTTATACAAAAACGTTATAAAATATATAAATCTAACCTTAAAAACTAACGTTCGACAAAAACGAAATAAAATATATAAATCTAACCCTAAAAACTAATGTTTGACAAAATCGTTATAAAGTAAATAAATCTAACGTTAGTTTCCTAACTAAATTCTAACCTTTTTCTAACCTTATTCTAACTTTAAATATTTTTTTTAATTTCCATTATTAATACGTAAGCTATAGTAGAAAATACTCATTTTAGACAGCTATGTGCCTAGGTTTGATAATTATTTATTATTTCTATAAGTTTAAAAAAATATCCCCTAAAAGTCTAAATTATAGTAAGTCTGGCAAACGCTGTACTTGAAAAAATATTTTAAGATTCTGAATGTATAAATAAATATTAACTAATTAAATATAATGTTTTTCTGAGAGGTAAACGTATTTATCGAAGTATAACAGCATATTACACGAAAAATATTTAGGGCCACCTAACAAAATAGCTATTTTATAAATAAATGTAACGAAATTATGTTTAAAAATATTATGATTGTTAAAATATATTAAGATTTATTTATATGAATAAATTTGTTTCCAGCTGCCATTTTATGATGCAGGTAGAAATTTCCTAGTTCGCCCCGCCCCTCCGAAAGTTAGAAATTAAACGTACTTATAACGTATTTCTAACTTAAAAATCTAACGTTAGATTAACGTTTGTAACTAACGTTTGATTGTAACGTTAAAAAGCGGGACATTTGCACATATTTTATAACGTACTTTTATACAGGTTTCTAACATTGAAAAAAAGTTATTCTAACGTTAAATTTCTACTAGGGTATGCTATAGTACTATACTATAGTTCAAATAGTTCCCACTAGCTAGATCGATAATAATTGGTAACCCAGTAAGTCATAGGCTGACTGGGTCAATTTTTAGTGGTTACTGGTTTCCATATTATTATTATTACAAGGTCAAAAAGATCTTTGCAAAAAAGTTTAACTTTACTTTGGACCTATGACACAGTAAAAAATAAATAGAATTATAGGTAATGTGTTGCCATGTAGGTACAAGTTAAATTTACGAGATTTTACATGTAATTTTACAATTTTATATGAATATTACATGTAATTTAAATGTAATATTATTGTATAAAATCGTAAAATTACATGTAAAATATTGTAACTTTTACTTGTCTCTGCATGGCAACACATTACCTATG
>OY294046.1:72062305-72254805 GCA_958510825.1 Brachypterus glaber
AAAGCGTTCTTAAAATATCGTAGTGTAAAGTTGTTATGCAAGCCACTTGCATCTTTACGCGAACTATATCAGCACAGCTGATTTTTTCAGGATCGTTTAATAAAAATATTTTAAATCAAGTGGTAACCTTGTCCGACAAAAATTTTCGCACAATACCGTTGTCGGACGCCCTAAAGTTAAGGGTTGGCCCCACTACCGAGAATTTTCTTATGCAAGAATTTGTTTGACTGGACATAAAGAACACATATACAAAGTCTAAACGGTGAGGTTATAAAAAAAATTCTACTGGGCGTTGGCTCCCGGACTGCGCAGAAAGATTGTTATGTTGCATTAATTTAGCAACGTTAGTGATTTTGGTATTTTTGCGAAATTGGAGCACTATATATATCGTTAAAAATATGTCTGGTAATAATTATAATGTTTATATATAAAAAATTATAAAAAATATATATGAAGTAATAAAATCGTTTGTAATAGTCTGTTTTTATCCAAACCAGTATAAAACAATTGATTATAATTGACGTATTAAATTATCGCTAACAATTGCGCTTTGTCCATATTTGTAAAAAATTTAAGTTAAACTTTTAATTCATATTTCCGGTTGGCAAAAAGTTTAATTAAGGGGTCTTTCTACCTTGAAAATTATAAAAATTATCTTTTTTTTAACATTTCTCTTATATAGAAAGAAAAAAGGTATCATTGTGATATTTTTCATATGGACCATAGGGAACGTTCAAGTATTAAGTAACGCAAATTTTGATCATTTTTGACCCCCCCCCCCTGTAACGCTATTTTCTATACCATTAACATGGGCGTAAAACTCCAAAACGACTCCCCCCTAGGAGCGTTATGTAATACTTGAAGGTTCCCGTATGCATATCATATATGATGTTTGTGACCGATTTTTATACGGCTTCATAGGGGAAATGGTTCCCACACAAAAATCTCATCTTGTAAAATCAATAAGAAATTATTTTAATTTAAAAATATTGCCTTTTAAAATATTAAACTTAAAAACTTTACGTTTTAGTTATGAATAATATTAACTTAAAAAAATAATTTTTACACCAAAACGTTTATCACTTTAAAGTAAAGGTATTGTCCTTTGCTTTCTAATTTTAATGTTTTCTTAATAAAATTATAATATTTCCCTTTATATTGTTGAAAAATATCAATATATTAAATGAATTCTTTTTAAATTAACCAGTTTTTTTATTCAAATCATTGAGTTTACAAATAATTTAAAAGGAAACATTTTTCAAATTACAATGAATATTTTTATTTTTACAATGGCTTATAAAATTAATAGTTATTTATGGTACTAGTGGGTAAAGGAAGATATTGCCCATGAGAAAATTAACCTATGAGGCGTCAGCTAAGCAGGTTAATTTTCGAGAGGGTAATATCGGTTTACCCATGAGTGCCATAAAAGGTTTTATCCAATAAATAGGTTAGGAATTCAAATTTTTATTAAATATTTTAATGACATTTACAAGAAAATAATTTGACAAGTGACAGTTGAGTGGGTAATATAAATTCACTCAATAAAGTAAAAGCCACGCGGGGGTTATTAGTGAGTTTATCTATTTAAAATAAAGCTGGTAATCTGTATGTATTGGATAAAAAATATATTTTTGAATTAACAAAAGACACTGTCGGAGCAAAAACATATTGGTTTTCTTTTAAATCATATGACTTTTGTATGACTTTAAAACTATTTTTCTCTTCATGCACAACTGTTTACGTTAGGGAAGAGAGACGAAATGGCGGGATGAAATCTTCCTCTTCTTCTTGTTATTACTTTTGGCGTCGTTTTTTCAACATTTCCGCCACATACTTGGGTGGATGAAATCAATTTATACCAAATTAGCAATTACCTCAAATGTGTTATGTGTTAATATTGTGCAAAAGCCTATTTTGCCCACTAATAAAGATAAACTATTTTGATATCAAACGGAAGTTTGAAATCACCACGAAATTTGATGAATACACCTCCAGTTCAGTTTATCATAATATTTAAAGCACAAATGGCAAAAAGCAGGAAATAATTACCCAAAAATATAATAATCGCCATTAACAATGTTGTTGTATCTAATCACAGAAAAAAAGACATTGTCCTCCAAATACCGTCAAATCGCTGATAATATTTGCATCGACTACATCCGTGCTCATTGATAATACAAAAATACACTCGATGACATAATTTAATTTGATCACATAATGTCGTTTAGAAAATGAGGTTACAAGAGATAATTTTTGAACTGAAAGGTCATAAAATTATATAAATATATAACATAGTTGTTAATAGCGGGGCGATTTTTCCGTGCGATTAAATTCGATAAAACAAAAATATATCGTCTTGTAAATTTCAGGACGTCGTATCTCATTTTTTTACGATTTTGAGATTTTGGACCAAACGCTTTATATTATCAATTTACATCTAAAAAATAAGTTTCACCTGCTATTTTTTTAAATAACAACTAGATGAAACGTTGCAAGCACCCTGTCAAAACATCGGCACTATTGTACACTAGAGCCATCTAGTTTGCAAATTTCAAACTAGGTGTTTTGTTTGATTTTAAATTCTGTATCTTTAAAACATTATATTCTAGCAAAAAACTGTATATAACATTTTTTATAGGGCTTAAAAAGAGCTTTTATTTAAAATATAATTTTTTGAAATCGGGTTATAAATATGTAAGATATGCTAAAAAAACCTTTTACTGCTTTAAACGCCAATATCTCGAAAACAATGCGTTTTAGGAAAACGTTGTTTATAACATTTTTTGACCAATTTAAAATTATCTTTTATATAAGTGCTAAATTAACCAAATACAATAATAATTGCCTTAATTATAAACAAAAAACGCTAAAAATAGGAGTTTTACCCTATTTTTACCCCCTTAACCCCCAAGCGTTTACCCCCAAAATCTAATCAGCTCTTCGGAATACGATAAGAAACAATATGCAAAAAGTCTCATGTAGAAATGGAGAATGTGAAAAAAACGTGGACAAAGATTTT
This sequence comes from Brachypterus glaber, assembly GCA_958510825.1. Classification (NCBI taxonomy): domain Eukaryota; kingdom Metazoa; phylum Arthropoda; class Insecta; order Coleoptera; family Kateretidae; genus Brachypterus; species Brachypterus glaber. The sequence goes on from OY294046.1 coordinate 72,065,328, forward strand.
GACTTTTCGGCGAAGATTTCAATACATCGGCACTCTTAGTAGCACTAAGTGCCGATGTAAAAATATAAGCAAAATAGTAACGTCGTATCTTAGATGATTATAAATTAATAAATTTTTAAACCTCGTTTCTCTTAATACAAAGGCATTGTATTGGTAATTTTTACCTGTTTACATTTTTTTTCGGATTTCTGAAGAGTGTAAATACAAAGGCCAGTTAACTAGTTGCTAGTAATATGTCTCTATCAGTGGTCACGTGCGACTTTTTTTTAATGAATTTCAGATAGAGTGGGCGAGCTCCGTAGGAAGTCAACGCGAGAGATATACCACCCACAGAGGCACTATGGATCACGCTTGTGAATAAAAACAATCGAAAATTTCATCTTTTAGGAATCTCATTCATTTTTGCTTTTCCCGTTTTTATTTTTTGTTGCATTTAAATATAGGTATACTAAATGCAGGAGAATTATTATAATAAGCCGTGAAAATATGGAATATTGACATTTAGATGCACAGTCGGGGGGACAAATAAGACAGTTATTCAGAATTTGATAAAAAATACGTAATATGCAAAAAGTTTCTATAAACATAATATTTTTAGACATAATTATAATATTTCTTGTTCTTTTTATATAAAATAATGAAAAAATCTTGCTATTAAGAACACTTTAATAAAAAACTAAATATATATAAACAGTTCCAACGTTTCGAAGGTAATTTGTCCCTTCTTCTTCAGGGTAAAAATTAAAAATAGAAATAAAAAATTATATAAATTTAAAATCTAATTGTCAAAAAACTGATAGATGAAAATTAATTAAAATAGGTAAAGGTGTAAAGGTGTATAGATGTATAAGTGTATAAATTATAGGTATAAGTGTTTATTTAAGATATGTAAACAAGTAAAAAATTAAGATATGTGAATAAGTAAAAAACCAATTGACAAAAAATAAATAAAAATATACAAACTTCATTATTAAATACTTAAATATTATTATGGGGGTCCAAAATGATCAAAATTTGCGTTACGTAATACTTGAACGTTCCCTTTATAGAAAATTAACAGAATCTTTAGATGTACCCTTTTTACGATGTCGATGTAATATCCTAAAATCAAGTTTTAAAATTATAATATTATTTTAAAATTTTACAATTTTATTTTAAAAGTGCAGGAAATATTTTTTTCCTACGATCCCCTATGAACATGACATTTAGCACACTCTTTTGTTCTTTAGAAAACGACTTATATCACACTTGTTTGATATTTTCATATCACCCTAGTTTGATATTTATGTATGTAGGTTTGACTAATTTCACGTATGTAGGTCTGCCTTAATTTCCGTTGTAGATTCTACGAATTTAGCTCACCTCGTTTTATATGCCATTTTCCACCTTTTATCACAGAATTTTATGATATCTTTTATGTTTTTCAATCCAAATATTTCTGTTTTTCATGTCAAAAATAGAAACTCTCATAGAAACTATAGTTATAACCTTACTAGATTGAACAAGATATAACTTGGGATGTTTTATTTATGTCTAGATTTTATAAAAATTACTTAATTTTTGATTTAGTCCCCTTACATTTTATAAAAAACTTTAAAATACACGGTCTTTTTCTTATGAAATCGTAAAACAGTACAATTTTACTGTTATATGGGAACATATCTAAAAAATCTAATTTAATTAGCAAACTGTCTTGCCTTGATTTACACAAGAGGCTTGCGTTATAGGCAACCACTAGGAAGTTGTTTTTCTGTAGTTTTTTACGCATTTCCAGATGAGCTAGAAATTTGAAATTTGGCATCTGTATAAAGGAACCCATGGGTTGTGCACAGAAAAAAATAAAATATATCTCTTAATTTTTGCTGTATTTGTAAGTAATTTTACCCAAAAGATATAACTGTAATAAAATCACCTTAATTTATATCTACTCTAATAATGTGGGTACACGCCCCAGAACACTTTTTAAGTGGATCGCGTTACAAAAAACATAAATCTGAAGGTACTATCTCGGAACAATACCTATAGATCTTCAGATTCGACTCTAAATGCATTTACGTCTGTCTACTTCACGCAGAGATAAATAATGAGGAAGAATATTTGGAAAAGCTTATCTATACTTATTATATCTGTTATTTATCAGAAACAAGATTAAAAATTGCTAAAAATCAAATAAAGACTATACAGGGTAATCCATAACTGGAATGCCAAAATTTAAGAGGTGATTCTAGATCCAAAAATATAAAAAAAGTTCCTATAAAGGTTGGTCCGGAAATGAGCCCTAAGGGATCTAGGGCCCTTAAAAATTGTAATAAAAATAAGGTTTTTAATTAATAACTCGGGTACCGTTTAAGCTAGAGCGGCGAGCTTTTGCATGTATACTAGTATTAATAAGGGCAATAAGTTTATGTTAATTTATTTTTTTAATTTATCCAGAGGCTTGCCCAGACGGACAAAATATATGAGGCTTAAAACATTTTTGCCCCAAACTTTTCTATGTGTATGTTTTTTGGATTTGTTGTAAAAAATATAGATTTCTAGAGTAAAAATACATATAAAATATCATATAGTGTAACACTGTAGGAGCAACCGTTATCAAAAAAAAATGCAATTAAGAGGAAGTAACATTTTGTGCCACCAAAAACGTTACTTTTTAAAAGGCTATTACTCCTTTAATATTAAATTTAGGTGTTTTGGTGTATAATACTTTTTTGCTCAGTTTTAAATGAAGAATCACCCTGCAGCATTAATTTTATTGGTGCTTTTTTTTGTTCCCCATTCAATACGTCATCTTCGAAGGGCCGTAGCTCCCTTAGGGCTCATTTCCGGACCAACCTTTATACAAACTTTTTTTCATATTTTTGGATGTAGAATCACCTCTTAAATTTCGGTACGCGAGTTCTGGAACAGGTATATAGTGCACTAGTGTTAAGTTACTAATCACGGTGAGCCAAAACTAATTTTTAGTTTAAATTCTTGCCATTCTGATATTTTTTTCTAAAGCATTTTGTTTATGATGAATCATTTAATTGAAAATCAAAAATAAAATTGTAAAAGTGCAAATTTGCGAAAATGTGCAAAAAATACGAGATAATAGAAATATAATTTAGAAAGCATATTTTACGTCAGTAAATAAGAAAAAAGTTTCGATAAACTTTTGTTCTGAATTGCTTCCTAAGAATATTTCTCGCTTAAAAAATCAGAAACAATTTAACTTATTTAGGTAGAATATCTTGAAAATCAGACAAAATAGTATATTAAAGTACTAGTTTCATAACATAACATAACATAACATAACATAACAATACTTTAGAAAACTCGCCGCAAGCGGCTCGTTTTCTAAACTTGTATTCTTGCGCTAAAAACGTGTTATGAAACGAGTGCTTTATACAATTTTTTCTATTTTGCTCTAAATTAAAAAAAACTTACATTTAAATTGATGACTGATTAAGGGATTTTTGTTTTGGATTAGCATTACAGTTTACACCATGTTTAAAATTCTAAGAGCAAATCATATTTTAATATATTTTATAGTCATCTCTTCTCTTTATTTCTGCAATTAACCAAGGCACAATTTTATCATGGTAAAAATAACCTAAACACAAAATTTTGTAGAAAATTCAACTTTAAAGCGACATTGACATTTGCACGGAAAACGTCAAGCGATAGGCCAGGTCTGTTGCCAATCCAAAAGAACAAAAAGTACAGACCTCTTATGGGCCTATAAGAACACGCAAAATGCGCGTAATTATGAGCTTATAAGAGTCGCAAAATAGAAAAAATCTTTATCCAATACATACAGATAATAAGACAATTACCAGCTTTATTTTAAATAGATAAACTCAATAATAACCCTCGCGTGGCTTTTACTTTATTGAGTAGATAATTATTTATTTTACCCACTCAACTGTCACTTGTCAAATTATTTTCTTGTAAATGCCATTAAAATTTTTGATAAAAATATGAATTCATAAGCTATTTATTGGATAAAACCTTGTATGGCACTCATGGGTAAACCGATATTGCCCTCTCGAAAATTAACCTGCTGGGCTGACGGCTCGCAGGTTAATATTCTCATGGGCAATATGTTACTTTACCCACTAGTACCATAAATATCTATTAACCTTCCTTGTTATTTTGTCTGGGCCTCCTGTAAAATTATTTGTAAACTTGCATTTACATAATATATAAATCATAGATGTATTTTATTGTTCTGAATCACTTTCCTTTTCCTTGGAGGTTATTGTTGCCGGAAGCTTTATCTGTGCAGTTTTGTTCATATAAATTTGACTATCGGTTTCTAGACGCGTGTCAGATAAAACTCATTCATTACTTGTTCAATTCATATAAAAGATGTTACAATGTACTAATCTATATTCATATAAAGTTTAAAAAAAATTAATGTTTATTAAAACGCAACATCCAAACAACTAAATATGGGACAACTGGTTTTCTGGTTAGTGCAGCCAGAATCCTTTTAACTTTTAAACGAGTTGAGATATCGACTTCAATTTTAGAACTCTTAAATAAGACAACTTAAACTATCTTTTAGCATATATTTGATATTTTCAGCTCTTAAAATGTGGGCAGGGGGGCATGGGGGGACATTTTTTTAAATGGAAAGGAGGGTCGTGCGATACATCATTTTAAGAGGTGAAAGTATTAAATATATGCTAAAAGATAGTTTAAGTTGTCATTTAAAAGTTCCAAATTTGAAGTCGATATCTCAACTGGTTCAAAAGTTAATTTACTGCCTTAAGGGACCTTTCGAATAAAAAAAAAATATATATATATTTATATGTAATATTATGACTCACATATTCCATCTTTGAAGACCACATATTATCCGAAAATTCTGAGCCATAATTAAAAATATTAAGATGTTTTTTTTATTGTACAGTTACATTACATTACATTACATTACATGTTTGTTTAACCTCGTACTATTCTACTTAATAATAATAATAATAATAATATTTATTTCAGGGAATATCACAAAATACTAAAATACAGATTATATAATAATATATACAGTTCAATATTAAGCAATGTTAACTGAAATATTGTCAAATTTAAAATGCAATAAAAATGTTACTATATTTTTCTTTCTATATACTCCATGTACTCATTGATGTTATATGGTTCCGCTTCTAATAATAAGTTGAATATCTCGGTTTTAAAAGTTTTGAGGGATTCTATTTTCCTGAGATTTTTAGGTAGTGTATTGAAGAATTTGATGCAGCTGTATTCTGGTCCTTTCTCAAGGATAACTAATCGGTGTTTTGGGTAGTTATAATTATCCTCGCGTTTTGGATAGGCACTCTGTGGTTTGTGTTTATCAAAAAGGTGTCTATTTTTAATAAAGAACAGCAAACATTCCTGAATGTATGTGCCAAAAACAGTTAGGATTTTGTTTTCTTTAAACTTTCCGCGGCAAGTCTCAAAGGGTCCCACACGGCTAAGTATTCTGATAGCTTTTTTCTGAATAATTAAAATATCTTCTAGTCCTGTCCTATTTCCTCCATAACATATTAAACCATATCTAATGTGAGATTCCAAATTAGCATGATATACTGTTTTTAGATTTTTTCGGTTTACATACTTCGACATAGCTCGTAAACTGTAAACTGTCTTATTTATTTTCTGACAAACATATCTTATATGTGAATCCCATGATAATGTGTTATCAATCTGCATTCCAAGAAATTTGGTTACGTTAGATACGTTCAATAATATGTTATTTATTTAAGCATCCGCTAAGTCCAGGACTTGTGTGGGCTAGTAGTAGAGGGAACCACCATCTTATACTGACTTTCGAACCAGTTTTTATAGGGAGTGTCCGCTTCACTTACGCCTTCGCCAAATTTAAATTATTAATTAACTGAAAAAGGCAAATCGGCGCCAGTGAGAATCGAACTCACGCTAGTTGGCTAGTAGACTTGTCATGTACAGACGCAGTATACCACTACACCAATCCTCCCATTAAAGTTAAATAGTTGCTTGAGTGGCTAACGTTGTCCTTTTTTCAATTTTTTGCTTTAAGGACTTTTTTATGATTAAAATTACGTAAAATTTTCTAATTTTAAAGTCAAATATATCATATTAAAAACAAACAAATAAGAAAATGGTAACGTTAGCCACTCGAGCAACTCTTTAACTAAAGAATGGTAAAAACCCTATACCGATATCCTTATTTTATAATATAAATAACCGAGAATTTTAGGATCCAAAAAAGCCTTACAAATGCCAATAATTTTATTTTAACCAATCGTAACCGGGTCTGTTACTGACACATACATATTTTATTTTTTGTTCCATCATGGACAAGTAAAACTTTCTAAAGTAAACCAAACCAAATCAATTTTAAAATTACATATATACGTTATAAAAATCGGCAAAATTTTCCAACTTCTTTTAAAATTCTGGTAACTCAATATCCGGTAATTAATTTGCAGGAAATACTTTTACAGTGTACGTAATATGATCACATACACATAAAAGTGTAGATATGCAGTAAAAATACGTAGGAGAAAAATGTTGTAGGACTTTTTATCTAAAAATAAAATAATAAATAATAAATAATAAAAAAATAAATGTTTAAATAGTTAATCAATATACCAATAAATCATAATTTTAAATAAAAAGCAGCAGCCACTTAAATTTTTCAGAGGGCACTCGTTCTGGAAATATTTGTTTTTTAAATTAACATGTGTAGGGTCAAGTATGTAAAACCATAATGTTAGATATGAGCTCATCGATGTAAACAAATTAATGGGCTGTATTTAACTGCCTATTTCTTAACTTTTTAAAAGCTCATATTTATTTATATACGCTAATAATTTTTAACTATAAATTTTTAAACAAAATTACAATTGCTTTATATTATTCTTTAAAATAAATGGTGCTATAGTGGTGTAATAATGTTTTATATGAGGTTTTATATTTTTTTACGGGAAGATTGGTGTAGTGGACTACTGCGTCGTACTTGACGAGTTTACTACCCAAGATAGCGTGAGTTCGATCCTCACCGGCGCAGATTTGCCTTTTTCAGTTAATTAATAATTGAAATTTGGCGAAGGCGTAAGTGAAGTGGACACTCCTTATAAATTGGTTCGAAAGTCAATTAAAACCGGTGGTTCCCTCTACTACTAGCCCACACAAGTCCTGAACTTAGGGGATGCTTAATTAAGTAGAATAGTAAGAGGTTAAACAAAAAATAAAAATGTTAGTTTTTCTCCTGGTGATTTGTCTAAGGGGTGTCCGCTATCTTGAATTTTAGGGATGAGTTGCTTAATGTGCATCTTACGATAAAAATGCATATAACCAATTTTGTTAAGGAGGAAATTTTCAACAATCTTTATTGGGATCATTTTTTTTATATATTAACAATGGAGTTAATTTAAAAAGTCATGTGGAAGGTCAAATTGGTTTTTTTCATTTTTCAGCCAAATTATTCATCAGAAGATAAAATGCTTATGTTAGCTATTTAGATAGGGAGGGAGACAAAAAACTAAAGGAAATATTTACAGGTAGAGAAGGTTAATTAGATAAGGGACTTATGTCAAATAAATTGAGAGGGAATGCCAAAATTAGAATTCGAAACAATAGCCAATTTTTTGTCGGGTCACCGGAACTAACCAGGTTAAAGAAACTTTTTGTGAGAATCGGTTACATACGGTAAGTGAGGTGAAGCGATGACGTCACTAACCGGCAGTAACCGCGTTTAACACAGGTTCGGAGGTGAATTACATACGGTTAAGCGTAAAAACTTAAACTATAAATTGTTTATTTACACCATAATTCACAGGCCTGTGGGAATTTTTCTCGATTTGTATGCAAAATGTAAAAAATAGAGTAGGTAAGGTATTTCAACTTTTATTTTCTAACTTCTAAGTGTTTGCTTATGTGGTTTATCTAATAAATAATTAAATTCTTGCATAAAAAACTATTTAAACTTATCATTGTTGTTTATTACTTTCCCCATGAGCAAATAAACTTGAAAATGTAGTTTAAATGCTTTTTCATCATATCTTATCCAAAGGAAATATAAAAAATATATACCTTATCAGTTTTTTAGGAGATGTTAGGTTAGGTACTTGTCAAAACCTCAAGAAAATAACCAATGTGTTTTTGTGAGAACTGTCGGTTATACGAATAGTGGTGGGGATAAAAACCGTAAGGTTAACCGGTGTTTTCACAAAAAATTGGCTATATTGGTATTTTGAGGAGAAGTTTGAAGAGAATTTAAAGAAAAAGGTATTGGCCGTTGTCACGTTTTTGCTAGATAGTTTAATTTAGTAATTCTTTGTTGTTGTGTTTCCTAATTTGTTAGTTTTCAATAGATCTTATTAGAAGAACCGTTAGGCCTTACTTTATTTTAATTAATTTTAATTAACTCTATTAACACTTATATAAATCCAAGTTCATAAAACCCTTGTAAACTAGTGTCATTAGTGGAGTGACCTTACAAGTATTTAGTTCCCGGGCGCCGATATAGATATAAAATGCTACTTTAACGTTCCAGGAATTACGAATTGTATCTTGCCAACGTCAGCTCAGACTTTTGATGTGTTTACACTTTTGTCCCACTAAGGGCTCTTCTTACAGAGACATTTTTATGGGTAATAATCGCTAATTTTGCTATATTCGATATATATTTCATTACTTTTACATTTCACATTTTGTAATTAAAGATATTTTACATTTGAAATTTGATCATTTTTGTTGCATAAGTCCAACGAACTAATAACTCCAATTCCAACTTGGATGTCACCCGAAATTTGGCACAAACTGCCATAAACGAAATGCATTCTTGGTGCAAAAACAATGGCCTCCAGATAAACAGCTCAAAAACATGTTTTATACACTTCTGTACAAAAAATACTTCCATAAATAGTAGCCTATATTTAAAAATAAACAATAACTCTATATGTCAACAAAAATGTACAAAATTTTTAGGGTTGTATCTAGATCAAAAATTCACCTGGTCGCCTCAAATAGAGTATTTGTGTAATAAGCTAAGCTCCGCCTATTTTTTGTTTAGACAAATAAAGAATACGGTATCAAATGACGTACTGATTACTATGTACTATGGTATTGTACAATCCATAATTAACTACGGTATCGTACATTGGGGCTCTGCAACAGATGTAGACAAAATTCTCATACTACAAAAGAAAATACTAAGATGTATCGTGGGATGTCCTAGTAGAGAATCATGCAAACCGTTATTTAAAAAATTTAGAATCTTAACCGTGCCTGCCCTATATATGTTTAACCTAATTATGCTGGTTAGGGAAAAAAATATGGAACTGAAAAAAAATGAGGACATTCACAGGTACGAGACAAGAAAAAAAGAAAACATATATCAGCCATTTTCTAGGATAAATGTAAGTAGAGATAACTGCTATAATAAAGGTATAACATTCTATAATAAACTACCACGTACAATTTTAAGCATTAGTAGTAAAAATCATTTTAAAACCACACTAAAAAATTACCTAATTGAACTGGTACCGTACTCAGCTGAGGATGTACGTTTTGTTTAGTGTTAATATGATAATATGCAAAAATACAAACTTAAAACCTTATTTTAATTGTGATGTATATTAATGTATGATGCATACATTATTATATAGTTTAAACTACTTATTCTTAAATTATTATTCTTTTAGACGTATCTTGTAACATGACTAAGCTTATATAGTCTAGACTACTCTGTGTACTCATATGTATCATGTTATATTGGTAAATAAATATATCTATCTATATCTATCTATCTATCTATCTAACTCTTCTCTCTAGAATACGCATTTCATTCGTTAAAACCATAGACAAAATAAACAAATAGATTGATTTTTGACCGTCTGCGCATACTTCTGCGTCCCGACTAAATGCGTCCTCCATTTTGATTCCAATTGTCCAACATAAAGTAAAAAATATATAAATTTTATGTTGGTAACACTGTGTTGCGTTAGATAGGAATATTTTCTTTGTTAGAGATGTGTCTTTTAATTTCACTTCAGTAGTCAGTAAAAGTTTCTTTTTGTCGTTGTTTTGTTGCAACAGTTTGTTATATATGTAAAAACTAAATCAATATGTTATACTACACAGATATTTATTTATTTTTACCAGTAATTTAAATCCCAATTGCGAAAATCAAAAATATTGAGATCCATAATTTAACGTACTTATAGTGAAGAGATATTATTTTAAAAAATCAAATGATGACTAAAAGTTTGATTTTTTAAAGTAATATAAATATAAAAATATAATTCTTCGCACACACCTCTAACATATTCGTGCAACAGGTTAACATAACCTAATTTATGTATTTTTTGAGTTTGTTTTCGAGGTTTTTCTGTTATTTTTTCTACGCGTTTGGTGTTTTGTGAACATTTTATTTTATTATAGACTATATAATAGCGTTTTTGAACTTTTAAAGTCTTTCTGTGTTTTTTGTATATTTTATAGTGCTTTTTCAAAGAACTAGTAAAGTCTTTGCAATGACGTGTTTTATAAAAAGTTGTAGAAACATAAAACGACTGCTACCTGCAGACAGGAATAACATATTTTTTAGGTAAGTTTGATTTTTTTTAATATAACATAAGAAAACATTAAAAAGTAAGGTTATGTCATTTATTTATTTAAATTTTACCCACTAATTTAAATTTCTCGGCTGATTTCTGACGTAACTTCCGATCAAAATGGAGGACTCTTAAATTTGTATATAAACTTGAGATGACAGCTCATCTATGTTCTTTGTCTATGGTTAAAACTGACAAAAACGTTGGCAACATAAACATTCGTCTGTCTTACTCGCACATCTTTGTTTTAACAGAGACAACAATACCAGTTACTGGTAATCGTTATTGTTCAGGCCTGAATATACCTACTATTTGTTTATAAACAAACCGAGATGTTGGCGATACTTTATTTTAACGGTATGCGTATTCTAGAAAGAAGAGTTATTAGTTCGTTGAATAAATCTGAAGAAATGAGAACAGTTGCCAAATTTCCTAAGGAAAAATACTACTTTAAAAATTATAATTTTTAAAGTAAAGTAGTATTTTTCCTAATTATAATTATTGAATAAAAGACCGTTTTCCCCTTGGATTAAAATGTGTTTTGTGAAATATTTTCTTGCATTAATTATATCTTTTAATAATACTAATAATGGGGAAATAGATTTGACCTATCTATAAAAAGATTGTTAAACATTTTGCAGCAAGTCTCAAGATGTTGTCCGTAAACGAATTGAATTGATAGGTTATGTTGCTCTTCGTTACCAAGTATTTTATACTATACACTAATAGTGAGAAAATACGTTCTTTTTTTGTTTTGTTAAGTACAGAAAGTTAAAAAATATTAAACTTTCAGAGGGTGATACGAATTATTTGCAATTACACAGGCCCACAAATTTTTTTTTCTGAGTCCAGGATTTTAATATGATATTCCTATGTATTTTTTTCCGCTGAAACTGAATCCGCAACCCGTTTAACCCCTACACGTCAGGATTTTGACATAACCTCAAAAAACACCCCTACTAAAACCGCTAAAATCATCTATGCCATACCACTGTCCCCAAATTGCTAATTCTATAACCCTAGAACCCCATAATCCCTAACCTCATTATACCATAGCCGCATAACCTCAAAACCCCCTAACCTGATTAAGTAGAAAAATATAGTTTGGGAAAACAGAACAAATTCTTCAGTTTTTTTTTGTGGAACCTAGTCATATTTAAGTAACTCTATAACCCCAAAATCCCCTAACAACATAACATCAAAAAAGAAATATTATAAATAACCTCAAAATAACTTCACTTCGTAACCCCATATACTATATCCCCTTAATCCCGTTATCCTATTCTGTGGGGAAGTCCGGTTACTGAAATTATAACCCCAAACCTCAGAAATGTGGAGTAAGTTTTTTATTGTTGATTTTTTCATATTAGTCTCCAATATTCTCGAAGGTAGCAGGATTTCCAATTTGAAAAGTAGTAGTAGTGGTAGTAATGGTCTTTCGTTAAACAATTGCGTAAATACCACGAAAAAATTCAATTTCATAAATATTGCAAAAAAGATATTGGATAACAAGCTTACTGAGGTATCAGACGTCTGAGAGGTTTTAAAAAAATAATGAAGTAGACCTTGATTCATGACTTCACTCACAAAAAACAACAATAGTAGTGCGCATGCGCAAGTTTATCTCAGATGCGCTAGGCACATTTATCACAGTATTCCGCAACGGCTTTGGAGGTCTTTCCTTGTCTATGGGACGTCCCCTTAAGGGCCACTTGCACCAACTCTTAAACTGGGATTATCTCGAGTTTAAGTTAAAAATGCTGTGTTCTAATTGGTTGACTGTCAACCTAAACCAAGTTTAATGTTAAAACATCGTTGGTGCAAGTGGCCCTAAGACTATAATAGCTTCCAACTCAGTGGTTAGTGAAATTTAAAAACTTGGTATATGAAACTATTAAATATTTTATTTTATGATCTATATTTTACTAAATATAGAGAAATGTTTATACTACTATATTGTTTAACTATTAAAGGTTTATTACAACGCAAAATAAATAAATAATGTCCATTTATGAATGAACATGACTTTCTGAGTATTTAAATGAGGTTAAAAATAAATATATGTAGATAATATGCGAATGAACATATTTTGACACCAAAACTTGTTCACATGTGAAACTTAGGATTAAACAATGTTTATAAACATGTGCAAGAAAAGGCCTTGTTTGTCAGTTACATTTTACAGAAACTACAAATTAATATTTGAACTAGAGCTAACATTTTAGATTTTAAGCTTTCACGGCCATTAAGATATAAAGAACTTTCACTTTCGGGTTTAGACCGTGTTAATGGATTTTCACTTTCCGACGTTTCGTCTCTTACTACTAGAGACATCTTCAGGGATTAATCTGAAACTAAGTTTCGAATCAACTTGTGTCACTATTTATGACGAGTTGTGGTTATTCACCCGTGACGAGGTTTTTCCTATCAATGGTAACCAGTGTCCCGATTGATATTGTTAGGATGCTTGATGATAACTATCGATTCCCGTATCTTCCTTGGCATTTTTCTGTTTTCTGTTAATATTTGTTTTGTTTCAGACAAATTGATTTTATGACCTGTTTCATGTACATGTTCGGCTACTGCCGATAAGGAAATTTGTTTCTTTCTTATATTGCGCTCATGCTCTTGAAGTCTTGTAGAAATTTTTCTCTTAGTTTCACCTATGTAAACCCAACCACAGGAGCAGGGTATTTTATATACGCCTTCTGAACTCAGGGGTATTTTGTCTTTTGTTGAAGTCAAACATTGACCTAATTTTTGGTTGGACCGAAATTTTTATTTGGAAGGAACTATTATAGTTCTTGTACTTGACTAATATAACCTCAGCTTTTAAGTCAATAATATAGAATAAAATAGAATTTAAAAACCAAATTTAGTTTTTCTCAATTTTCCTAATATCATAGTTGAATGTAACTTCATACAGTTAATTAAGGCCCTTTTCTAGCAGAAGTATTTATTTTTTCGATGCAAGATCGAATTAAATGTAAGATAAAAGTTTTAACTACACCAGAATCTTAAGTCTGTGATAAATGAGTTTCGTGAGAATTTATATCAGTAAAGCCAAGTTATTAGGCGATATAAATTTTTAAATATTTTTTTGCGAGAGCTTTTTAATTGCTCTCTTATCTGTATCTTAAATTTAAAATGCTGTTTTGACCTCAATGTGTTCAACACTTTTTTATTACCATATTAACCAACCCATTCGTAAAGATTCCAGGGTAAAAATAAAAGATCTCTGAGGTTACAAAATAAAAAAGCGCAAATAAAAAAGGTCTTCGAGATGGTGGGAAAAGTTATTTGTCAAATATTTTTAATATTTACTGTATGTACTGATCATATAAAGCAGCGAGAAAAAGACTTTCATTAGATTTTTGAAAATTACCTTTTATGTAAATTGTAAAAATAATAATTTATTTTCATTCGCCATATTATCATTTATTTGATTTATTTCATTTTCATTATTAACCATGGTGCAATTTCTGACGTCATAGGTAGAGAATAGTATATTATTTACCAAGTGAGAGAAGTTTAACATTTTTGACTGCGTCAAATTGCGGGATGAGCGCGCTAGCGCGAAGCCCGTAAGACGCGGTCTAAAATGTTAAATCTTCACTCACGTGGAAAATATAGTATTTTTTTCACTACCAGTACAATTAATTAGCTATTTATTTATTTTTTTACTAAAATTTAATGAAAAAGCTTATAAATTTAAAATATCACGCTGGCCGTTCGCGGCCATTAAAAAAACAAATGAATAACTTGACATTTCTGGCAGAAATTTTCTGGTGATCTGCTAAAGTTATTAAGTTAGAAAGTGTTTCCGTGTTAAGTGTAATAAAATATATAAAAATGGAAAGTGAAATGCAAAGTGCTGATTCTGGTACTCCCCCAGAAATAAGGGGACATCTATTGTCTCAAAAATCAATATATGGGGGTTGTACCTCTAGTAATCTATGATCCTTATGGTAATATATGGGTTGTTTAATCTATGATTGAATATGATGGACCAATGATTTTCACTTTTCGAAGTGTTTTTTGTAAAACATGTTTTATAGGTACTAATTTAGTTAATATTTTTTAATTTATCATGCAATAAATAAATTTGGTGCCTAAAGACACTTGTAAATAGCAATGTGATTTAATAATTAAGTGAAACGTCAGATGCCAAAACAGCTGAATAAAAATTCATTATTAACCATGGTGCAATTTCATTATTTTTAGAACCTCTGACGTCATAGGTAGAGAAATAATATTTCTACCAATGAAAAGAACAGTAATAAAGATGTGGTTTTAGGCTGGTAGTGAAAAAATAATATTTCTACCAATGAAAAGAATAGTAATAAAGATGTGGTTTTAGGCTGGTTTGGACTTTTTATATATTTATGGAGTAAATCATTTTAAATTTTCAACATCGCAAATTTTTTGTTTAAAGTTGTAGTGGATCCAAGGGTTGTTTAGGATCACCCCTCCCCAGACTCAAAAATCTTAATATTTATGCACATTAAAAAATTGAATAATTTTGAAAAAAAAAATCTTCAATAAAAAATATTAAAAGATAAATAGTTACACAGTTAAATAGAGAATTTTAAGCTCTATAAAACGACATACCACAAGACCTAGGGTGCTATTTAAAATATTGTTCCCCGTTGCCCCCCTGGCGCCAAATTACCGAATAAAAAATTGAAAAATATAGCAAATGATAGCTTTTATTGTGTGATGTACATATTCCACATTTGAAGTTTATATCACATTCCGTTCAAAAGTTACGGGGGGTGTACCATTAAAAAGAATAAACCTGTATACCTGTATACCTGTAAAGAAAAAGATATAAAAAGGAGTTTGGACTTTTTTCTACATTCAGTGTAGGTGACGCTAAGGTGATACATGTTATACATTTAACGAAAAAATAAAAAATGGCGTAAGTTTTTCGCGCCAGCTGCATCAAGTAATTTATGTAAAAATGTGTTTGTTAAGAAAATATTATTAAATCTACAATCGTTATAACTTTTGATAATGATTTTACAATGGAAAGTTAGTATATGTAATGTAATTTAGTGGTTGAATCTGGATTAGGGTTAACCACATGTTTTTGAGGTTGTGATTTTATTTATTTGAAACAATTGTAACACTTGTATCTGGTCAAAAAGGACGATAAAAATAGTAAATAATGAATTTACAAAAATTCTGTAGAGCAAATTTATTTGATAATTTATATAAAGTTAGTTCAAGACCACAAGTGACCAAAAGGTCATAATTAATGAAGAAAAGAAGAAGTAAACATTTAAGAAGTCTTACAGAAGACCAGGCCAAAAGAAAGCGATGGTATGGTAACAACCAGGCGAACCATCTGCAGAAACTAACAAGAGAGCAGCGAGCTGGCCAAATGACAAAGTTTAGGGGCTTCTTTTGCACGGACACAATTTATGCTCAGGTTATAGTTGTATTTGAACAAAACAAATTGCTATTCATTTCTTAGATATGTCTTATCTCCCAGTGAAAATATAATGAGTTTCAAGTGATTTTCAATATACTGTTAAATTTATTAAAAACATTATTATTAATAGCAGCCATTTGTCATCTTGCAAGTGGTTTTAAAGGGAGGGGCTTTATTGATGCGGTACATTACACGGATAGATTTTTTCATAGGTTAAATCCCTAGACATAAACTTCGCTGGTTAAAATGCGGGTAGCTTGTTTTGTAAATTTTTGCTTACAAAATGTAAGCGAAGTCCAGTAATTTTATTCCGAATTATAATTCGAGATAAAATTAACCAATTACACTAGGCAACAAATCTCAACTTTTTTTTTGCCCCGGTCGGAAAGTAAATTTTTCTTACTAATTCGAGGGCGTAGAATCCGAATCTGACCTTAGAAAAATTCCAGCACCTAAAATTTTTGAGATATAAGTTCAGGTAATAATGACATTTTTTTTTCAAAATCTTTAAAAAAAAGAGTGGAATTTTGAAAATTTTAGTGTATATTAAAAAAAATACGAGGAATTCAAAAATCTATATGTCAAGAACCTACTGTTAGAGTAAGTACGCGAAAAAAAAATAAAAAAGTTAAAATAAAGTGCAGAGTTTACTTAATTGCTCATTTGTGGCAAAACTATCAATTTTTTTTTAAAATTTTATAGAACTTAATTTGTAGATTATAAAATTTTCTACAATAATATTTATACAAATATTTTTTTTATTTTGCTTAGTTTGTTCCTAAAAAGTAAATAAATGAAAAAGATATAAAATTAAAGTACACAGTGTAAACTTTTTTCCCGAGCCCAAAAAATATATTTTTCTTATCAATTTAAAGGCCCAGAATCCAAATTTGACCTTAAAAAAAATTCAGCACGTCTTATTTTTTAAATTTTAGTACATGCAAGTATGCCAATTTAAAAATAATTTATAAAACAAAATATTGTGTATTTTTGTTTTGTTTTTTTAATGGTTCATAAAAATGTTACTTTATTACATAAGAACCATAATACGTAACATTTTTTTAGTTCATTTTTGACCACCTAGTAATGATTTTTGACAATTTTTAGCATGAGTACGTGGCAATAAGCTTCTCCCCTTATGCACCCTTCTTCTTACCCTTCACCCCTACTTAGTTTTGTCACATTATCCATTTTTTTTAAATATATTTTTTTTCATAATATCCCTATTTATTCTACCTATGAATTTAAAGTTTCTATGTTTTAAGTTGGGTATTTTTTAACTAATATTGAGTCGCCGAATCCAAATTTGTCCTTGGAATATTTTTGTCTCCCATGATTTTAGAGCAAAAGAGGGATAAAATAATGATTTTTTAACATTTTTATCTTATTTTTCTCAGAAAACTTAGGTAATAGAAATATTCTGAGGCCAGATTCGGATTCAGCGACCCAAAATTAGTTAAAAAACTTATGACTCCAATCGGGGCAAGAAACCGTGTTGCCTAGTGTTATTGGTTCATATAGAATTTTTGCCATTAGTAGTGAAAAGACTCAAAGCAAACGAGGTGTTATATTTTTAACATGTAAAATTTACATGTAATTTTTTACTGCAAGTACTGAGGAAAAACTCTTTTTATTTCCCCATTTAAATACTAACAACAAGTTGTTGCTTTGTGTACAAGTTGTTGCTCTGTGTTGTTAAATAAATCTTAAACATATTTTTACGATGAGAGCGTAATTTAATATGATGTATTATATTTTCTCTCAACTGCAAACCTTATTCTAATAGAAAACATATTTTTACATAGATGCCATTTGTCAAGTAATACATGCTCAGCGGCTTCCGCAAGATTTTTCCTAAGGGGCAATCCCTAAGGCTGAATCATTAACAGTGACTAACAATTTTGCCAATGACATGAAATGTGTCAACAAAATATTTAATTGTTTAAATTCTTCGTTTAGTGTTAAAGATCGGGCAATCCATCCATTAATCAAACTTAATTCTAATTTAACCAAAACCCAGCATCTCAGGCAAAATTTATAACCATTAAAACTAATTCTTCTTGAAAACCTTCAAGTAACGTAACTTTCAAAAAATTTCCAGAGATTTGAGTCACATACAAATTTTGACTTTGCAAGGAAAACGTTGACATTTATTACATTTCTAGCAATCCTCTTAACAGTGTCCGACCGAAGGTACTGTTTTGCTGGAATCACAGCCGTAGCCATGAGAGTCCACTAGTGGGAAAGGCGGAGCTATAAAAAAAAATGGAAATTCTTTAAACGAAAATTTGGAAAAATTATGCTTTATCAAATCGCCTCGAATGTTTCGGTTTCACCGAAGTTTTGGCTGGATTTTTGGCTAAAGCCGAAACTTGGCCGAAACTGGCATTTTCAGACAAAACCGAGTCTTCGGTCAGGCACTGTCTCTTAAGCTCCACAGGCAGAAACTTTCGAAAACCTTTACCCAATTTTCCACTACACTTCAAAATTAAATTAGATGATAATGTCTAGCATACTTTATAATAGTAAATAATAAACAAAATTTGTCGTTTTATAGTCTTTATAAATACAACCGAAGACAGAAAAAAAACTTACCTACGAGTAGCGCATTACGTTTTTCTCACTACCAAGGAGTTAAAATCTTATTTAATTAATAATATTTTTGACATTTATAAGTGTGACAATTTAAGAAATCATTTTTTTATATGTCCCTTGCGGTAAATGTAGTAGTAGTGTTCTTGTGCGGTAAATCGTTTTTTCTGTCTTTAGTTACTGTTTTGTTTGTATTGATTTCATGTATAACTAAGTGTGCTCGATATAGTACTTTCCATTACTGTCGACATTTTGATTTAAGTAATGTCAACTTAGCCAGTTTGTAGTGAGAAATAGTTATTTATGGTACTAGTGGGTAAAGTAAGATATTGCCCATGAGAAAATTAACCTGGCAATATCGGTTTACCCATGAGTGCCATACAAGGTTTTATCCAATAAATAGCTTAGGAATTTATATTTTTATTAAAAATTTTAATGACATTTACAAGAAAATAATTTGACAAGTGACAGTTGAGTGGGTAAAATAAATAATTATCCACTCAATAAACTAAAAGCCACGTGGGGGTTATTATTGAGTTTATCTATTTAAAATATTGCTGGTAATTGTCTTATTATCTGTATGTACTGGATAAATAACTATTATTTAAATAACTTGGAGAGGACTACTGCCCTCCTATGAATGTAGGCGCATATGCTTGATAGCCGATCCCGGCAGTCTAGTGGATAGTACATCTGGCTTCGGTGCTAGGGATCGTGGGTTCGAATCCCACTTAGGGCATGGTTGTTATGTGTTGTCTTTATCGAATATTATAATGTATATTGAAAAATAAATAAACTGTATCTGGTTAAAAAGGAATTTTCCTAAGACCAAAAAAAAAAAAAAAAAAAAAAAAAAAAAAAAAAAATATGCTTGATAAATATGCTGCATAATTCAACAGAATTTTGTAATATTAAAAATCTTTTAAACAAACAAAATTTACAAAATATTTAATATCTACTATGGGAAAGAATTATGTTTATGTTTGAATAAGGTATCAAAGTTGACAATAAAAAATAAATAATACAAATTTTGTCAATATTAATACACCCACTTAAATGAAGAAATACAAGTTTGTAAGCTTGCATAATATCAATTGACAAAATACGACAAATAGATATCTATGAATGAATCTTAAATACTTAAATACCCGGTATGCCAAATACACCTGCTTTTAAAGATAGTTTCATTCAGGGAAACAAATGGCTAACTTGAAAGTAATATTATTACATCGGCACTTAGGGCTACTAAGAGTGCCGATGTATTGAAATCTTCGCCGAAAAGTCAAAATCTTTGACCACGTTTTTTTCACATTTCTCGACGTTATAGACCATTCTGAGTCGAAATCAGTAAAAAAAATTTTTGCGTCCGTCTGTCTGTCTCTGTCTGTCTGTCTGTCTGTCTGTCTGTCTGTCTGTCTGTGTGTAAACTCCATTTCTGTATGAGATATCGACTTGCGGTTTTTAGCATATTGTTTCTTATCATATTCCGAAGAGCTGATTAGATTTTGGGGGTAAACGATTGGGGTTAAGGGAGTAAAAATAGGGTAAAACTCCTATTTTTAACGTTTTTTGTTTATAATTAAGGCAATTATTATTGTATTTGGTTAATTTAGCACTTATATAAAAGATAATTTGGGAGTAAAAATAGGGTAAAACTCCTATTTTTTACGTTTTTTGTTTATAATTAAGGCAATTATTATTGTATTTGGTTAATTTAGCACTTATATAAAAGATAATTTTAAATTGGTCAAAAAATGTTATAAGCAACATTTTCCTAAAACGCATTGTTTTCGAGATATTGGCGTTTAAAGCAGTAAAAGGTCTTTTTAGCATATCTCACATATTTATAACCCGATTTCAAAAAATTATATTTTAAATAAAAGCTCTTTTTAATCCCTATAAAAATTGTTATATACAGTTTTTTGCTAGAATATAATGTTTTAAAGATACAGAATTTAAAATCAAACAAAACTGTTAGTTTAAAATTTGCAAACTAGATGGCATTAGTGTACAATAGTGCCGATGTTTTGACAGGGTGCTTGCAACGTTTCATCTAGTTTATTGTTAGGTTAATAAAATTGAGAAAATATTAACAGAACATGTGTTTTCCCTTAAATGCGGAACAAGTTCATCGTATTCAGCTTTGCAAAAGTTGAATGGTTTATGTAAATTAAGTATTTGCTATCATGTACCTTAGCAATTGCGATATATCTAAGGCCAGGTGCTTCAATGTCGTATATACATGTGTTGTGCCGCAGTTGATGCTATTTTTGCCCATTCGGTCACCTGCACAGGTCAAACGAGGAATTTTAAAGCCAAACCTTCTGAGAGACTCCGACTCGCGGTTAAGCGACGAGCCTTAATGCAGGAATTTTATTTGCCTTTTTTTACTGACCCTTTGCAGCGTTTTAAATATGGTTAGGCAGTTTAAAAAAATTATTTGATAAAATACAAGCAGCGTAAAATTGTGTTTTGAAATTAAGATTAAGTTCAAGTACATCCCAGATAGCACAAGTTTATACAATGGATATCCCCAGAATATCCGTTTTGGGATTTCCGACATCCCCAGGATATACGATTTCATCTATAGATTTCCGTAGGACATCCTCAGGATATACTTTGTTATTAAACGGGAAGCCGAGCTACTTCCGAGCCGTATATCCCATGGATATCCCGAAGGTATGTCCTGAGGATATAATGTAGGTCTATCCTAAAGATAGCCACTAATTATGATTACCTGTCCCCGACAAAAGTGGCTAAAAAATAGTATCGCTTTTATTACTTTTTTTGTGAAATATTAGCAGCTTGCACCTAGGTGCAACTTATTTAAAATTAAGCTAATAGTTTCACAAAAAAAAATAAAAGCAATACTATTTCATAGCCACTTTAATCGGGGTCATTTGTACATATGTAGTAACTTACTTATCTACGAAATATATTTCTTTTTTCCCTCAGGGAATGGTAATACTCACTAAATTATCCAACAGAGGAAAACACAATATAAATATTTAATAATAACTGTGGAAAAAACACATAAACAGACCACAAACACCGTCAATAACATCCGCGATTAAAGTCATGAAAAACGCGGTAAATTTAAAATAATGAAGGAAAAGCCATCGTAGGATATTCCAGGGACATCCGAAAGGACATCCAAGGAACATCCCCTCTGGACATCCCTGGGATGTACGAAGGACATAGCGTATATCCTTGGGATATACGGGCAGTATATCCTCAGGACATACCTTTCGGGATATCCTTGGGATAATGTCCCGGGGCATGCGACATTGAGAGGATATCCGGAGGATATTATGTGCTATATGGGATAAAATATTTTAATTTCAAAATCATTTATTAATGGGAACAAAATAGTTTATTTGACAAAAATAAAATTTATTTGTCACAATTAAATAATTCAATTGACCATATTCAACCAAATTTTTTGTACACACAAATAAACTATTTTATCAGTGCACCCATTGGTTTGGACTTTAGTTTAGTTTAGAGGAAAAATAAATAAATCACAAGTGATTTATAGTGATACTGATAACACGGGTCAACACAAAATTGGACTTTGACTCTAAAGTATAAAATTTCGATAGTTTAGGTCGTAATTACACGAAAAAAAATTATATGGCATAAAAAAGTTTACTTTTGTATTTAGAAGACCGATTGAACGATATTTTCAAAATCTGTGGTATTATTTTTTATTGGAAGATAGAACCATCGAAATAAATTTGTTTATCATTTTTATTAAGTTTTACTATCAAAATAACTTACAAAAAAGTAGAAAATAGTTTAAAAGTGTACACTCTTACTCTTTCTTTTATGTTCATAAGTACTTTCTCTCAATAAACCCCAGATATAGCCTCCCATCATGTTTTCATTGGCCAATACTTAATAACGTTAATATGTCCATTACATTAGATTTACTGCTTAATAAAAAAATGCTCACCTTCCAAACATCTTTTACAATAACTACGAGCAACATTTGGAGCCCATGGCTTGTCTTAATTCCGAACAGGACAGTCAAAATATGCTTCGTAGGCTTCACAGAGAACGCGAGATGTTTTTAGTTCATATTTCATGTCTCGAACTTTAATAAATTGACCACATACGTAGCAAAATGCATCAGCATCATATTTACACTTTCGCGATGCCATTTTAACGTTTTCTCGACTTGTACAAAACACCTGATCGTTGTTTATCACTTGAGTGCCATCTGGAGGAACTGCGTGAACGTAAAAATCCCACTCAGATCTTGCGGTATTTAAATGTATTTAAACTAATTGAAATTTATAAAAAAAATCGAAAATGAGTATTATTACCACAACTATCACAAAAGCAAACTTTAAACCAAAAGAAGGTATTATCTTTTCGTTTTTGTGCATAATGAACCGAAAAATCATAATATAAACTTTAGGACATTAATTTATTTTTTAAACTTTAGATTCCGTCTACACAGTAAACTTTACAATATCAAAAACAATCAAGTGTTAATGAAATTTATTTTGAAAGTACATTGGAGAAACGATGCAATAAAGATACTACATCAGATAAAATTATAGACAAACAATGTGTTATATGCAGTTTAAGAATGTTACTTATAATGCTTGTTAGACTATCGTGACAAGTGCCAGTTACGTTTCCTTCAAGATAAAATTAATTAAGAAATCCGACATAAAACTTTAACGAACCATTAAGAAAACCTATAATCATACAATAATAATAACTGAATGTTGATAAATTATTATAGTCTCTACAGCTCTAAAGCTGGAATTGTTCATGCCCTTTCGTCCTGGTAGATTTACTTTATAAAACTAGATGAAACGTTGCAAGCACCCTGTTGTACACTAGAGCCATCTAGTTTTCAAAATTTCAAACTAGGTGTTTTGTTTGATTTTAAATTCTTTAAAACATTATATTCTAGCAAAAAAACTGTATATAACATTTTTTATAGGGCTTAAAAAGAGCTTTTATTTAAAATATAATTTTTTGAAATCGGGTTATAAATATGTGAGATATGCTAAAAAAACCTTTTACTGCTTTAAACGCCAATATCCCAAAAACAATGCGTTTTAGGAAAACGTTGTTTATAACATTTTTTGACCAATTTAAAATTATCTTTTATATAAGTGCTAAATTAACCAAATACAATAATAATTGCCTTAACTAAAAACAAAAAACGCTAAAAATAGGAGTTTTACCCTATTTTTACCCCCTTACCCCAATCGTTTACCCCCAAAATCTAATCAGAGTGGTCAAAGATTTTGACTTTTCGGCGAATATTTCAATACATCGGCACTCTTAGTAGCACTAAGTGCCGACGTAATAATTATCATAATTACGCTTTATTAAATACAGAACACCCAGTGTGTGATTTTTCGTTTGCTTGTAACGTTACATAAATGCAATTCGGATGAAAGCTTTAAGCTTAAGTTTATTATAACAAAGCTACATGCATAATGGATTCTCTGCATGATGAATTTTATGAAATTATATGCAATTTTGTGATTATTGTTTAATTCGGATACAATCAACATAACAGATGTTTTATTTTAGAGTATGATTATTAGCTTCTGCAATAGTTTGTAGGCGGATGATTATCATAAAATTATACTTATAATTAATTAATTTATATAAATAATTAGTTATTTAAAATTTGACTGTATATTAATGGTTATTTATTATACAAGTGTGTATTTTTGTTTTATAATTGGCCCAATTCAATTCGGTAGTTATATATATTAAAATATTAGTTAAATATATTAAGATATTAGTTTTAATAGTAATTATATACCAAGGTAGAGAAGACATTTTTTATAGCTCCGCGTATTAGATCCCGAGCTGCGTAGCAGCAAGGGATTTAAGAGTGCGAGGCTATAATAGTCTTCTCTACCGTGGTTTATATATTAGTTTTCTCACTACTAGCACTATTTAACAATTTTTATTCAAATAATAATAGTTATTTATGGTACTAGTGGGTAAAGTAAAATATTGCCCATGAGAAAATTAACCTGCGAGGCGTCAGCCAAGTAGGTTAATTTTCGAGAGGGCAATATCGGTTTACCCATGAGTGTCATACAAGGTTTTATCCAATAAATAGCTTAGAAATTCATATTTTTATTAAAATTTTTAATGACATTTACAAGAAAATAATTTGACAAGTGACAGTTGAGTGGGTAAAATAAATAATTATCCACTCAATAAAGTAAAAGCCAGGCGGGTATTATTATTGAGTTTATCTATTTAAAATAAAGCTGGTAATTGTCTCATTATCTGTATGTATTGGATAAAATAAATTATTAACAGAAATGATATTTCTTGATCTGGATCTTGATCAATGACATTTGTTCAAATTAATACTTTGAACTGACGTTTAAAAATGTAGTTTTTTAAATTTTTTTTTCATAATATTTAGCTAATTATTGATTGTATTAATTGGTAATAATTATAATTAATTATATTTAATAAATAAAAAGTTATTTAAAGCTATTTTCTTGGGTTTAATTAGCAAAAAATGCACAAAGAACTGAAATATCTAAAGTGACAAAAATCAATTGTTTATAAAATTTACTCCTACTAGGAGAGAAAAAATTATTATTGCTATAGGTAAAGAAAATTGATTTCACAGTCTGAAAACATGATAAATAATTTTATAGTCTAAAGCTAGTAGTGAAAAAAACACATTATTTTTCGCAACCCGCTTTCTTACGTGCGTGTGCGCCAAATGTCGTATTTTATACTTTTTTTTCTATGGCATACGCTTTAATAAAATAGTTGACATTTATTTGCGATTTTCGTTAAAGTGACCGTGAAATAATTTTGTTAATATCAGTGTTACAACTTCTAAAAAAATAAAAAGTAGTGTACTTTTGGACACTGCTTTCAATGTCGAAAGAAAACGAACGCAAAGTAGAAAATAGATATTTTTGTAATAAAGAGCGCAAAATGACTGAAATCACATTTTGCGATCGTAATACAAACAACATTTTTTCTACGATCTAAAATAAATAAATAAATTTCACAAACGGGTCGTCCATAAAATACGTCACGCAAATTGACCAAAATTCATACACTTCATACCCTGTTTCTCGCGTTATTAGGCTAACCCCTAACACCCTCTCTATTGGGAGGGGTAGCCAAAATATGAAATATCTACATCCTTTATATATGGGAGGCATAGCGTAGTGGCTAGCGCGTATGTATAGCAAGTCTACTATCGTGAGTTCGATTCTCACTGGCACCGATTTGTCTTTTTCAGTTAATTAATAATTGAAATTTGGCGAAGGCGCTAAGTGAAACGGACATTCCCTAGAAACTGGTTCGAAAGTCAGTATAAGCCGGTGGTTCCCTCTACTACTAGCCCACACAAGTCCTGGACTTAGGGGATGCTTGATTAAGTAGAATAGTACGAGGTTAAACAAACAAACAAAACTTTAATAACGCGAGAAACGGGGTATGAAGTGTATCAATTTTGGTCAATTTGCGTGACGTATTTTATGGACGACCCCCAAGGCCGCAACACTTAAGAACAATTTTCTGCAAATCTGTTGGTTTCTTACTATGTGTAATATGCTTTACCAAATATTACAGTAATTTTTACTATAACATGCTAGTATTAATAAACACATGTTGCGTGGGGATCCAAATGTACCAGCACGGTCTCTATGTTAATACGACAACATTTTGTATACAATACACACATTGCAATATGTAATATCACAAGTAAAGTATTAAATACCAATGGTAGCGATATAAATAAAAAATATGAATTAACAAATAACATTCAGTATTAAAAATACAATGAAATTTTCTGAGTGTATTATATTACCAACTGTTGTAGTTCAATACTATTTTATTAGTCTTTTTCTATATCTTTTTATAGAAAAGTCACCTCTGGTTATTTTTAGCTTCTATGATGTAGCAAATTGATATAATAGTATGCAGGTATTGTTGTTTATAATACTATCCTTTATTAGTAGTAGATTTGTGGGTGTAAAAATGTGAAATGAATGAAAACCGGTTAATTTAATAAAATAATATCAATACTTACTATCTGATCCAAAAACAAAACTAACGCATTTTATTAGGTTAAGTTCAAGTTCAAAACGATTGTTAAATAAAAACTTTTCGCAAAAAAAAATGAACCGACTTCTGTCTCTAAAAAGTAAAAAATAAAAAATAAGCCGGTGCCAATTTCAACACTCCCTAAATTAAATACTTACAATTATTTTTGTTGTTAAATTGTTTGCTGTGAAATTGGCACCGACTTATTTTTTATTTTTTACTTTTTAGAGACAGATTTCGGTTCATTTTTTTTGCGAAAAGTTTTTATTTTTTACTTTTTTGAGACACAGAACTTGTACATTTGTAACATTATCTAATCTAAATTATAGTTGTCCTTCCATCTCGGCAAGCTGTTGACGTCACAACGCACTATTAGTGCGTTCTGACGTCATCATCTTAAAGATAAAATTCTAAAAAAATAAATTTAATAGTATTTTTATTTCAGCGCCCAAGAGTTCAACCAACCTTATTCTAAACGAAATCTTTGTTAAACTTTAAGAGTTAAGTAATAATCAAATAACGCCTTATGGTATAATCACAAATTTTATAATTTTCTCTTGGTATTTTAATGTACAGGTCCAAAGAATCAAGTTTAGCGGCATTTAAAAGATGGCGTAATATTTGAATGACCCCTTAATCAAGTTATCCGGCTTATCCGAGTTATCCGATCATTTTCTAAAAAATTGGTTGGTATTAGAACCAAATTAGGCCGGTTTTAAGTGAAATTGCGTTAAAACGATTAGATTTATCTTAATTATCCGGCTTGTCCGGCATTATGCGAGCGTCAAATGAAAACGGGACTACCTCATGAGTGCCCTCTTTAAGTTGCAAAAGGTTTCATCAAATTCCGTTCATCCGTTCAAAAGTTATGCGGGAACCTCCTCTTTTTTTGGAAGTCGGTTAAAAGGAAAAACCAAGAATGCTAATTAGCCTTAGCTAAGGTAATATAAAAAAAAATCTGAATTTGAATTAGCATTCTTAGTTTTTTTTTACTAAGCTTAGTATTAGTTTGGACTTCCTACGACATCTGTACTTCAACTAAAATTGATGATTTTATTGATGAATTAAGTAGAAAATTTAGCATTTATTTTTAACGGTAATTGAAAACATTATTCGCAAATTTCGGGTTGCCATACAAAATAAATTAACGGAACGTTTATCAAGAGCTTCATGGTGGGCCATTAATATTGATTATAGACTCCAAAGACCTACAAATTTGTCCTGCTTCCACCATTATTAATCAAAGAAACTTTTTAAAAAGCAGTTTTAATGTTGCTAAAAACAAGCTACATATGCAGGGGCTATACAGATATACAGCCTGTTCCAGAACTAGCGTACCGAAATTTAAGAGGTGATTCTACATCCAAAAATATGAAAAAAAGTTTCTATAAAGGTTGGTCCGGAAATGAGCCCTAAGGGAGCTACGGCCCTTCGAAGATGACGTATTGAATGGGGAACAAAAAAAAGCACCAATAAAATTTTAATGCTGCAGGGTGGTTCTTCATTTAAAACTGAGCAAAAAAGTATTATACACCAAAACACCTAAATTTAATATTAAAGGAGTAATAGCCTTTTAAAAAGTAACGTTTTTGGTGGCACAAAATGTTACTTCCTCTTAATTGCATTTTTTTTTTTGATAACGGTTGCTCCTACAGTTTTACACTATATGATATTTTATATGTATTTTTACTCTAGAAATCTATTTTTTTTACAACAAATCCAAAAAACATACACATAGAAAAGTTTGGGGCAAAAATGTTTTAAGCCTCATATATTTTGTCCGTCTGGGCACGCCTCTGGATAAATTAAAAAAAATTAATTAACATAAACTTATTGCCCTTATTAATACTAGTATACATGCAAAAGCTCGCCGCTCTAGCTTAAACGGTACCCGAGTTATTAATTAAAAACCTTATTTTTATTACAATTTTAAAGGGCCCTAGATCCCTTAGGGCTCATTTCCGGACCAACCTTTATAGGAACTTTTTTTATATTTTTGGATCTAGAATCACCTCTTAAATTTTGGCATGCCAGTTATGGATCACCCTGTATCTACTTGAAGCTATTACTTTTTACATTTTTAATCCAAAATTTTTTTTGAAGTAAAAGTAAAAACAACAAAACTGAAGTAACCAAAAACTTTATAGTAAATCTAGCAATCTAGCAATTATATCTATCTAGTACAATCTATGTTTAAGTTACAACTTACAGACAGTATACGCCATATAGGTATGATTTTTTATGTTACTTTACACAGTAAAAAAATAAATAGAATTAGAGGTAATGTGTTCCATGCAGGTACAAGTAAAATTCACGAGATTTTACATGTAATTTTTTAATTTTATATAAATATTACATGTAATTTAGATGTAATATTCATACAAAATCTTAAAATTACATGTAAAATCTAGTAACTTTTACTTGTCTCTGCATGGAAACACATTACCTATGATTCTGCATGTAAATTTACATACAGAGCGGTCCAAAAGTCACCCCCCCCCTCTTAACTTTTGAACCATTTGAGATATCGACTTCAAATTTGGAACTTTTAAATAAGACAACTTAAACTATCTTTTAGCATATATTTGATATTTTCAGCTCTTAAAATGTGGGCAGGGGGGCATGGGGGCACATTTTTTTAAATGGCAGGGGGGTCGTGTAATACATCATTTTAAAGATTATAAAATTCTCCATTTAACTCCATATATTTAAATTAAAAAAAAAAAAATGGGTTTAAAATGGGGTTGAAAATGGGTATTAATGTCAAAATTCCTCTAAAATAATTTTTTAAAAATGCCTAATTTCATCATAAAAAAATGTTAATTATACTTTTAAACTAATTTTAGTTGACATAAATAAAAATTTATAAAAAAAAACTTAAAAAATCGAATGTTTTAGCACAATTGAAAAATCAAAACCTTAGAAAACATTTTTAAAAAAATTAAATAGAGAATTTTATAAGCTTTAAAATGATGTATCATACGATCCCCCTTTCCATTTAAAAAAATGTCCCCCATGCCCCCCTGCCCACATTTTAAGAGCTGAAAATATCAAATATATGCTAAAAGATAGTTTAAGTTGTCTTATTTAAGAGTTCTAAATTTGAAGTCGATATCTTAACTCGTTCAAAAGTAAAAAGGGGGGGCTGACTTTTGCACCGCACTGTATATATTTTTTACACTGAACTGTAAAATTTACTAGATTTTACACGTAATTTTACATGTAATGTTCGTATAAAATTTCAAAATTACATGTAAAATTCTAAAATTACATGTAAAATCTAGTAAATTTTATATGTATTTGCATTGAATCACATTTACGTGCAGAATATGTACTTTTTACAGTGTAACAGTGTAAATAAAGATTGGAATATCTCTAAGTAAAATAATATTCTAAACAGCAGCAACAAAATATTTATTTAGGTTTAAAACTTACACATTTAGTATGAAAGTAAATAAAAAATAATTTACTATTCTTTGGGTACGTAATAAATAATTCTTTCTATTGTAGCTATTCATAAGATATCTGGTACTATAACAAAAAAAAGCACTGTTTATACTGTCACCTTGTACGACTCCCACAAAATATGACGTCAGTAAAAAGCCTACATAAAATTTCTTTGATTCTTTTTATATATTGTGTATAACCATATGAGATGGTTGTTTATATTTAAATTATATCAAATCAATGAATACGTTAAAGGTCTGTTATTAACATTTCTTCTGATAAAATCGGATAAAATAAAGCCCCAGGATAGTGCTGGTGGTCCACGTTGGTGTTTTTTTGGCATATTGAATTAAAATTTGCACCAGCCAATATAGACTCAACAACAAATCTGATAGCTTAAAGATTCTAAGAACATGATAGGATTATTCTACGAATATTTTTACTTCTTAGAACGTTCCTAGAATACTTTAAGTAATATGTGTTTTATTAGATTAATATATAATTATGCATATACAAAAGTTTTACAATAACTTTAATATACCCTAAACATTTAATTTTAAATATTTATTAAAACAAATTAACAAGGAATAGTATTTTTTAAATAGAAATACAGGGTGTTCAAAAACTCTCATAATAAATGGAAACCCCTGATACTAGACGTCAAATTATCTTAATTTAAAAATGCTTCCTGTCCCTGTACCAAATTTTTAAATAACGAATTTTTTTGAGATATTTGAAGCATTTTTGGATAAGTAAATTTAGGATAAATAAACAAAATCTTGTATCTGAGAGTTCCATTGGAACATGGTTTTCTATAGTCTTGGATATATAATGAAAAAATAAGCATTTTTTATGTCCGTGTTTTCATCTGTCCGGTGTCACGTTATTTGTAAAACTATCGTTTTAAACAAAACTTTTTTTTTTGTTTTTCGAAAAAAGACAATTAAAAAAATAATTAAAAACTTTGAAAAATTTTTTCAAGTTTTTTCTTGATTTTTTTTTAAATTTTTCAAAAAAAATTAGTTTTTCAAAAAAAGGCCTTTTTTAAAAAAAATGTTGATTTTTTTTCCTCGAAAATTATTTATTTTTTTTTTAATATGTATTTGGAAAAAGGCCATATACCATTCACTGTGAATGCATAGCATTCCATATCTTCACGGCTTGTTAATATTATTAATTATGTACATGTTGGCTAATATCCTAACAATTAGATCAATGCAAAGTAACTTATAAACCTAATGAATTGGAAATTGGAAAATTGGAGTTTGTATAAGAATTATTATAAGTCATCAGTCATCACATTTTAGTGCAAAGTTAATAAAGTTTGTTTGTTTGTTTTTAACCTCGTACTATTCTACTTAATTAAGCATCCCCTAAGTCCAGGACTTGTGTGGGCTAGTAGTAGAGGGAACCACCGGCTTTAATTGACTTTCGAACCAATATATCTAGGGAGTACGCCTTCGCCAAATTTCAATTATTAATTAACTGAAAAAGGCAATCGGCGCCAGTGAGGTTTGAACTCACGATCATTAGATCAGTGTCAGGCTATATCGATGCCATTGACCACTGAGCTAAATCTCCCACGACGACATGAATTTCTCCAGAAAAAAAAGTTAAAATAAATTTAAACGTTTTTTTAAAGCAAGATGCTATGTAAAAAAAAACATTTCTTAAAAATTGCGTTATGAAACAAATTTTAGCGGGGAAATATAATTAAAAAATTAAAAATAGCACAAAGAAAAATAAATTCTTATTTTATTATGTTTATACATAAACTTGTTTAAAGTAGTAAATATTAAATGTTGGAACGTATTAACATAGTTTCAAATTATCAATGTATCTTATGCCATGTAATACGTCTAATGTTTACTTTAAATGCTTGGTTTATTGTTTTTACAGTAATTTTACAGCAAAAATCTATTTCATTTCGAAAAATATAGTTTACAATATAAACTGATCCTAATTTTAAATTTAATATACGGCAATAAGGTCATTCAACTGCTAGAATTTGCGTAAACTTTATTTTATTTAACCAAATCGTATAAAAACCAGACTAAACAGCATTAATAGATCATTTATGGAGGAAGTGAAATTACACAAATGCATTAAGCCATTAATAACTAGTGCATACATTCCCTGAATTTTCACATTTATTGGTAGACGTAGTAACAAAACCAAAGAACTTTTACCTCAAGAAGTTATTTCAGACCAATGTTTATGAAGGTGTTATCTTTTTGTTTGTTTGTTTGTTTGTTTACTGCTTCTGGTGTAAACATAAGTATCGCTAGTTTTGACCTTCTGGTGACTAGAGCGATGTTGCGTAATTTTCACTTTATCATTATGATAAATCTTTATACCTACATTAAAATTTTAAAAAACTACTATACTACGACACTATAATTATGTTTGATAATGTAATATAATTAAATTTATTAAAATTAAACTACTAGTTTATATAAAACTCAAATAAAACTAATATTTCTTAAAATTTACAATAAAATATCTAAAGCAGGTGTTTCAACCGGCAACACTGTATTGCTTGACAAAGTTTACGAAATTAGACTGTGAGTTTACACATTCTTTCTCACTCTTTACGCGTACTAAGTGTAAACAATAGTCACTCCACACCAGCCCCTCACCGTAGTTGGTTCACGCTTCAAACAAAGCATACGGTAGATTTCATCATGTTCCTTCTTGAGGTAAAAGTTCTTTGAATAAAACCCACTACCGCTTTTTATATAGCGCCTGCGCTAGAATATTATACGGTAATTTTGAATTTAAAAAAAAAAAAAATCAAAAAACTTTCTAGACAAAAAAATCTTGGATATAAATTTGTTTCATGCAAAAATAAGCAACTTTTTTTTTCAAATATCAAGTTCTACGAGGGGAAGATTGTTTTTGAAAGTAATCCCCCCAAAAACAAAAAAGTTATGGGGGGTTAAACTTTAAAAAAAAAAATAATAAAATACTATTATTTTGAAATGTTTTTTTTTGGCATAAAGAATATCAAAAAAAAATTAAAGTTTTTCTTTGAATTTTTTTTTAACATTTTTTAAATTTTTTTTTTGTTTTTCGCAAAAATAAAATTAAAAAAAAATTGAAAAATTTGGAAAAATTATTTTCATTTTTTTTTCTTTTTTCAAGAAAAGATTGTGTTGAATATTATTTTTTTCACTACCAACTTTAGAACATACCATTATTTATCATGTTTTCAGACTGTGAAGTTTTCTTCACCTATAGCAATAATAATTTTTTCTCTCCTAGTAGGAGTAAATGTTATAAACAATTGATTTCTGCGACTTTAGATGTTTCAGTTCTTTGTGCAATTTTTACTAATTAAACCCAAGAAAAAAGTTTGAAATAACTTTTTATTTATTAAATATAATTAATTATAATTATTACCAATTAATACAATGAATAATTAGCTAAATATTATGAAATAAATTTAAAAAAAAAAACTCTAAATTTTTAAACGATAGTTCAAAGTATTTATTTGAGCAAATGTCAATGATCAAGGCTACTTGATTTTTATGAAAATTTCAAGAAATATAATTTCTGTTAATAATTTACTTTATTATTTGAATAAAAATAGTTAAATAGTGCTAGTAGTAAAAAAACTAATATATAAACTACTGTAGAGAAGACTATTATAGCCTTACACTCTTAAATCCCTCGCTGCTACGCAGCTCGGCTATAAAAAATGTCTTCTCTACCTTGGTATATAATTACTATTATATGATACCAGTTTTTCAAACCACTATCTTTTGGTAATTCAGTTTTTATTATTTTTTGACTAAAAATTTAAAAAAGTAAAAGTCTATTACCTAAACAGCGAAAAAAAATCCACGAGAAATTTAGAATAAAATGACTTGATGCAGAACTAAACTGAACTATAAAGTCCAAACGAACTTTTTGCATTATTAAATTTAATGTATTTTACTCAGTCTAAGAATAGTTCAAGTAATTAATCTGAACAAAAATATCTATAAATCTATTTCTTGCAAGATTGAATTTACCACCCAAAGAGGTTTGTAAAAACTTGTGTAGTATATAAAGGAGAAATATTTATATAATAGCTATTCTGGACCTTTCTAGTTTATATGAAAAAATGTCATAATGTTAAAAAGTCTTTGGAAAAAAAGTCTGGGGCAAAAAAGTGACATCGCCCCCCATATTGCACGTCCCTGGTTAAAATTACTAAATAAAAATTACTTAAAAGGATAGCCTTTATCAATGTTACGGCATATGCAAAGAATAATTACTGTATTTCATAGGGTTTCAGAGATATTAAATAAAAACTACTTTCAGATGTACCCTTAGGAGGTTCAAAACACCCTTAGGGCTGATTTCTGAACCAACCTTATAGGACCTTTTTTCATATTTTTGGACGTAGAATCGCCCTTTAAAATGTCGTACCTTATTTCTGAATCACCCAGTATAGAGGTTTAGGATAAGGGGGTCAAATAAAATTTTTGAAAAGAACTCGCTTATTATTTATCGTAAGACAAAAATAAGCGATTTAAAAATATTACCACTCGTTTAGAAATGGTTGCAAATGTAATTTGCCACACAAAACAAATAAATCTATTTTATTCTCAACTGAATCTTGTGATATATTCCGACAAACTTTAATTGCAAAAACACTGTGTTAAGACAAGTTAGTAATTATTTATTTTAAATCATATGCTAACTAATTTAATTTTTTTATTCTATAATTGTTTCTGCGCGCTATATTTGATTTATTACGATAAATAAAAATAGAGATTATTATTAATTAATGCTGGAGTTGTATCTGGGGAGTGATGGGAGAAGGAGGAAGGGATGAGAAGGGGGGAGTCATATTAGCTCACTGATTCTGAAGTTGCATCGGTCCTGAATTGGTGGGAACCATTACTGCTTGAGGACATTTTTGATATTTTTGTAAGTGTAGAAAATTTCGTGATCATAATCAAGAAAATTTGAAATGAGGGGGTTTGGGTGATCTAGGTTGTCTTGTATAAAAGACTTGCTATAACGGATAATTTCCGTTTTTAGGAGGGATTTGGGTATTCCTCATAAACCAGGGAAAATAAAGGCATATTCTGAGTACCTTGTTTTGGAAGGCCTAAAGTTTGGCTGAGAGCGTTTTGTTTAAGGTGATTTTATTCCAGACTGGGGCTCCGTAGAGGAGTACTGTCTTTAGGGTTTGGTTGTAAAGGAGAAGTTTTTTTTAATGGATAGGGGGCTCTTTCTACCTATTAGGGGTACAGTTTGGAGCGATAATGGGTGCATTATTTTGATGGTGGTTCATAACACCCTGCGGCCCTTAAGGGATTCCCCATTCCTCTCCCTTACCCCGCTGGTGAAGGTTAACTGCATGCAGTAAATTGCAGGTAATCCGTACCGGACAAAAATAGTGTTATAATTTTTAAAGTTGTTATTTGACGCGTCATGACGCTGGCATAATTATTTTTAAGTAATTGTATTATTTTATGTACAAAATAGTTTAGTTTTAAGCTGCATGCATATTAAAATTTGGGATATATTTGGAATTTATTTATTTAAAAATGTAGGTGGTTATTACTTATTGAAAGATTTATATGGTGTACTTATTTTACAATATAATTGAAATAAATCCAGTGAAAATATATGTTTTAAATTGAAAAAAGCGATCTTGAATACCAAATATGGTTAAAGAATGTAGATTTAAATTTAGTCGTTGTTTCTTGACGCCATGTATTACTTAACTTTTTGCTTAAACTCACAATAAAAAAATGAATTTATTTTCATTTTGATTATTGGTTGGAGTTTCCTAATGACATTAATATTTCACCTTTCTCATTTATTATTTGAACATTATTAGTAACATGGGAGGATTGGTGTAGTGGACTACCGCGTCGTACTTGACGAGTTTACTACCCAAAATAGCGTGAGTTCGATTCTCACCGGCGCCGATTTGCCTTTTTCAGTTAATTAATAATTGTTTCGAAAGTCAAAGCCGGTGGTTTCCTCTACTACTAGCCCACACAAGTCCTGGACTTAGAGGATGCTTAATTAGGTAGAATAGTACGAGGTTAAACAAAAAAATGTAAAAAATGTAACCGCATTAGTAATCACAGGATAAAATTAGCAGTTTGGCAACTGCTAAACTGTCGGTAATTTTTGGTAACGATTGCTGACTTTTCTCCCTGTATATTCCGCGTATAAACAGTAAGTTATAAATTAGAGTTCATTCCAGTACCGTTAGTGCCCTTAGAAGAACAATACTAATTAAAAGAACACCTATAGGGTCTAACAGTATATGCACGTTAATAGGTTCATTTATATAGATCTGCAAAAATATGATTAAGCTTTTAAAATTATTAAATTTTTGTAAATAAATTTCATTTTTTATATTTTTCATCTACTGTTTTATAGCCGGCGCCGAGGGGCTGACCGCGACGGAAATTTGTACATAAGAGTTCCTATTTGCAAAGAGTTCCTCGGAGTTCCTCCGGAGTTCCACCGGAGTTCCTCCAGAGTTCCTTGGGAGTTCCTCCTGTGTTCCTTAAGAGTTCCTCTCTGGAAGGGTAATTTTTGGCAAATAAGCCGTAGAAATTACCGCTGTGCAAGCACTACTGCCAATAAGGCACCCTCAAAAAAAAGCTTTGTCCCTGACGGTTTCAACCCCTACAAAAAAAGAAGTTGGCGCCCAAAAAAATACCTTCATAAAAAAAGCTTTGTCCCTGACGGTTGCTACAAAACTTGGCGCCCCTTCAGATAAAAATGGCGCCCCCGAGATTTACCTTAGGATGTTTTGATAAGGTGTTTGTAACGGCTCATCTGGTTTGAAAATAAAAACTTTAATACACATGGGTAATAAATAATAATTAAATTAAATAATAATAATTGTTTCTGACCGCGTCTGAAATTTGTACAAAAGACTTCCTTTTTGCAAAGAGTTCCTCCTTTTTGCAAAGAGTTCGTCCAGAGTTCCTCCTTTTTGCAAAGAGTTCCTCCAGAGTTCCTCCTTTTTGCAAAGAGTTCCTCCAGAGTTCCTCCTTTTTGCAAAGAGTTCCTCGAAGTTCCTCGGAGTTCCTCCAGAGTTCCTTTGGCTTGTACAAAAGATTTCCTCGCGGTCAGCCCCTCGGCCGGCGCAGTTGGTAGAGACGATTGTGCCTCTCACTTGCACGCATCCTGCGTTACGAAGGTTAAAGCGTAAAGTTGAGAGCGCGCTCGGCTATAGTGAAAATTATTACTATATATTGGTAAACTTAAACTTAAAAGAAATGAAAATCCAAAAAGTGCTGGCGAAAAAATACCAAATTAAAAATTAGATTTTTCTTCAAGCGTACTAAAATGTTCATATTTTATAACTGAACACACTAGTTAGAATTGATCTATTTTTTTACAGTAAAAAAATGAGTTCATTGTTGCACGCCGTAAAAAAAGTTAGTTAGCAAAGCCACCACTGGCGGCAGCACTCTTTGACTTTGATAGCAGCCATACTTCAAACT
The DNA here is from genome assembly GCA_958510825.1 of Brachypterus glaber. Taxonomy (NCBI): domain Eukaryota; kingdom Metazoa; phylum Arthropoda; class Insecta; order Coleoptera; family Kateretidae; genus Brachypterus; species Brachypterus glaber. The sequence continues at coordinate 72,102,932 of OY294046.1, forward strand.
TGTTTGTTTATTATGTAACCAGGTAGTTGACTCGAGATTCTGTGCAAAAACTTTGTGTGAAATTGATTTAAAATGATTGAAGAAGAATATATGGTTTATACACCTACAAATCACTCCGAAATTACAAATGCTACATTAGACAAGTTACCATCGAAATCGCGAAAAGTGTACGATTTAGCCTACGAAAAAAAAATAAAATGAGCTAAGGAAGGTTTAAGTTTATTTCGAAAGGGTTTTATTGGACTATTTTAATAAAAAAAAACATACTTTATTACTGAATAAATTAAATTCAAAAATTAATATTTAAAAAAAATATGTATAGGATGCTTGAAGAAAAAATAGTAATTCGCGTCGTCCGTAAATTCTACAGACTAGTAAAAAAAAGCTTCACTTTTCCTCTTAGTAAAACAATACTATTATATGTTGCAAATTTTACCAGCTTTACAATTGATGACTAATAATAGTCAACAATTAGAACTGTCAAAAAAGGACTGTCAATAAAAAGAGTGCTTTTATTAATGCTCGTAAAATAAAAAAGTACTACATTTGGTAAAACTAAATCAGTCTTAATATTCCACCAATCTATTTTCCAATCATCGTGACGAGTGATATTGGTAGACTGAAAGTTTTAAACACCCTGTATATATTAGGGCTTTAGTTTTCTCGAAAGGAAATCAAAGCAAATGCTAGAAATGGGTCAGAAGGCAGTATTTCCTGCGTTTTGGATCCTGCTATCAGCAGAAGTTGAATAACCCATGCAATATGGCTTTTATCGTGCGATTTTATGAAATATGAATGGTGCTTCAGTGTACATACATAATGGTGTTTCATATGTCTATGGACGGACCCGTTACAAGCATGACCACGACTTGGGAAATTTACATTATCCTTTAAGAGTTATAGATAACACGGCAGGATTATTTACAACATACGGAATACTATACACTTAATATACTTGATCCGTCATTAATAACATTTAAACACTGTTAATCAATTAATATTCTGAGATGCTACATGCATGGTCATTTATGAATAATTTATATATTTTAGGTCCCAAATAGGTACCCTGGGGTTACTTCAATTTAAAATTTATCTGATTTAAAGCAAGTTACAATGAAAATCTGGTTTGTATGTTTGCCTGCATTGATGCTAAACTCAAAACGATATTGGGGATACTAACTAAAACGATAAAACTTTTATTAATTAGTATACTACCAAAACAATGTTTTCTTAAATTATGCTTTATCCCAGTAAACTTTTTATACAATTTATTTTCATAGGAACTCAAATTTGTATAAATTTTCGTGAAACTCATAAATTAAATTGAAATTTTTCGAATTATTCATCAAAAACTATTAAAATTAGTAAGCATTGAAGTGTGACGATGAATATCTTTTAAACGCTTAATTTAATCGACAAATCATAAGAGACCATTTTTGTAGAGCAGTTAATTTCCTACAAAACTATGAGTTGCGCAACTCATAAAATTTTTTTGTAAGCGAGTTATAAAAGTCAAAAGCAAAACAGAAATGTCTCTTAAAATAATCAAACTTTAACCTTTGATATATTTTAAACGGTGAGGTTTACGAAAAAATTGTAAGAGACTTTTTTTGTAGAGCGTTCGATTTCCTACAAGAATATGAGGAGAAATACTTTTTAACGAACAGTTGTCAAAGAGATATGAATTTTTGTTTCTAATACTGAGGAAAAAATGGAAAATTGTAAAGCGGAAAACCTTTTTATCAAAATTAAGAGCTCATATTTGGTGAGAATTTTCTAGAGGTGTCTAGCAACCGATTTTTCAGAGTATAAAGTAAAAAAAATAGTCGGTTTGTTTGACCCACCCTAATCTGGAAGTCCGTTAAGTAAAAATTAATTATACTTTTCAGTTCACTATCATAATAACTTATAGTTTTGTCTCGTTCCATAACAAGTCCTACCGATGACATCTTTGTTGTCCCCGCCTTAGTTTTATTATTTATTTCTTTAATAATAGTTAATGGATATATTTTAATGTTCTTGTTATATAAGTGCCTGGAGTACTGTGATATGTAATTTTCAGACAATATTTTACGATTGGATGAGCTTAAAAGCAAGTCAAAGCTCAATAAATATGTATTTAACTATTTGTTCGCGTTGTTATTTATTAAATATAAAGATGTCTAGTTTATTATATGCCCATGTGCTATATAATAATATATATTAGAATTTAATAATAAATTATCTGAACAGGTAATTTATGTTCTTATTTTATAGTTCAATTTTTTAATGATAAAATAAGATGCAAGTGTATGCATTGTTGTTTTAAAGGAGGAGATAAAAGTATGCTCAGAGCTTTAAAGATAATCTTACTAAACAAAATATATTATTATCTGAGGTGTATAGTGCAAGAGTGGCCCATCTCACTTTATGGAAATATCGAGATAATAGTTATTTATGGTACTAGTGGGTAAAGTAAGATATTAATAATGGTTTACCCGTGAGTGCCATACAAGGTTTTATCCAATAAATAGCTTAGGAATTCATATTTTTATTAAAAATTTTAATGACATTTACAAGAAAATAATTTGACAAGTGACAGTTGAGTGGGTAAAATACATAATTATTCACTCAATAAAGTAAAAGCCACGCAGGGGTTATTATTGAGTTTATCTATTTAAAATAAAGCTGGTACTCACTTTATGGAAATATTGAGATAATAGTTATTTATGGTACTAGTGGGTAAAGTAAGATATTAATAATGGTTTACCCGTGAGTGCCATACAAGGTTTTACCAATAAATAGCTTAGGAATTCATATTTTTATTAAAAATTTTAATGACATTTACAAGAAAATAATTTGACAAGTGACAGTTGAGTGGGTAAAATAAATAATTATTCACTCAATAAAGTAAAAGCCACGCAGGGGTTATTATTGAGTTTATCTATTTAAAATAAAGCTGGTAATTGTCTTATTATCTGTATGTATTGCATAAAGGCTATTTAAATTTCTCCGATTTTTTAATCTTTGATCTAGGATGCATTATTTTATTTAAAATTTTTCTCTTAGGGTTTTTATACTCAACCAACATTAAGGTAATGTATGACAAACAAATTTATTTTACTTTCTTAGAGAAAAAAATTGGTGGGTCACTATTGCACTATAGATTGTATTCATTTTGGGCCACTATTGCATTACGAACGAGATCTGACCTTCAATAACACGTTTTACTTTGAAATTTTAATTATTTTTATATGTGAAAGAAATGTTCGTTAATTAATAACAGAATAGTCAAAATACCAATAATTATGCTCTGGAATAGTTAAATAAACGTTTTTTTACTGTTCTTGGAGTAATTACCTTTAAAAATGAAGAATTACTAATGCGTAAACATTGTTCAAGTACCCAAATGGATTTCAGTTCCTATGATCTCAAAGTTGAAGATAAGTTGTAATTATTTTTTATTAATAAAGCAAAATGTACAAAATTGGTAACATAACGCTCCTGCATTTCTGCAGAAAATGATTTGTTTTGGGGCGAACAAATAACTTTCTCGAGAAAACAAATTTTGGCTTTTTAAGAATCTTTCTAAAAATATCTTTATAAATCCTTAGTAAAACTGGCCTTTAGCTTTTTTAAGAATAAAATTGACATTTTTAATGATGCAGTTTGCTTTTTCACCATCCCCAATAATATTTGACTGGTAGCCTATACCTGTGGGCAATAATGCAATAGTGCTTTAAATGCTTGTATCGTGCCAAAAAGAAAACCCTCTGTTATGAGGGTGGTATGTAATAAAAGATATAGATGTACTTATTACATTTATTAAAAAAAACGCAAATATCAAAAAAACACATATGGGCCACTCTTGCACTATACGCCTCATCTAAGAATCCACAAAGTATTATCCAATAAACAAACCCAAGCTAATTCGAGATCTTTAACATTGTATATTTACAGCAATTACATACACATAATGAAGGTATTCGAGATATCTGTAAACGATATGCTTTAGTAGGTTGACAATAACTGTAGTGATTTCAATAGTTTCACACATGTACCGAGAATGTTGGCGACATATGTGTGTAGCATTAAGAAAAGGGTTGGATTTTACAGTATAAAAGATTAGCAAAATTGGAAATTTTCACCATGTATGGTAATTTAACAATATCTTTCTATTTTGCTCAAAATCACACGCATTTTGCGTGTTCTTATAGGCCCATAAGAGGTCTGTACCTTCTGAAATATAATTTAAAAATCTGAATTACAATTTATACTTTCTGAAATTTATTTAAAAAATCTGAATAACAAATTACACTGTCTGAAATTAATATCACACTTTCTGATTTACAACTTGAAAAGGTGTAGTAGTTAGAGAGCTCTAGTAATTAATTAATTAAATTTGGTGTTCGTAATTTTGTGCTTAATTTAGCTGTTAAGATTCTTAGTTACAGTTTGCTTGGTTAAAAAACTTAATATGTATATCAATTTTTTTTAAGAAAATGCTTTAGTTCTTGAGCCTAACTCCTGGCCCCTTCTTTATGGACGCACGCATATTACGTTGCTGTTAATACAACTGGTTTTGTTGTATATATTATACCAAACTAGGTTCAATTAATTAAAGATCAAATTAATCTTAATTATATGTTTGAATAAGATCATTTAAAGAAGAATTAATTTTATCTCCACTAGTAAAAAGTCCAGTAAAATAGATAAAAAAAAATAAATTTAAATCGCAATAAATGTACACTGGCTGATATTTTAAAGAGTAGTAGTGGATGGTAACAGAACATTCCTGTTAGTTTTTCACCGAGTGATTTACCTAAGGGGTGTCCGCTATCTTGAATTTTAGGGGTGAGTTGCTTAATATGCATCTTACCATAAAAATGCACAGAACAAATTTTGTTAAGGAGGAAATTTCCAACAATATTTGTTTGGATCATTTTTTTTAATATATTAATAACAATACAGTTAATTTAAAAATAGCCATCTTGGAAGTGAAATTTGTTTTTTCCATTTTTCAGCAAAATTATTTATCGGACTATAAAAGTGGTTATGATTAAACTTGTAGCTCTTATGCAAATCACCCGGTGAAAATTAATAGGAGTGTTCTGTTACCATCCACTACTACGCTTTAAAAGATCAGCCCATGTACATTTATTGCAATTGACATACCGTGCATTTATAAAGTGCCGAACAGTTTGAAAAGAAAATACTCTTCATTTGAAGTCACGCCTCTGTTAGAGTTGTGCGCGACAAGCCCATGTGATTGCTACGTACAACAGCTCGGTGACCAGTAAAACGCACACAGCTTTCTTGCATTTTACTCATCGCTAATGCCAGTTTTGCATTAAAAAGTGTTCGGAACTTTATAATCGCACTGTATATTCTTTTATTGTACTATAGAAAAAGTTGAAGTTTATTTACCGTGGCATTTAAAAGGTGAAAATCGTAACAGATTGAGAATGTTAACGCTAATCTAGATCGAACAGAAAAATTATTGTACGAAATGTGGGTAAAATAAATTTTGACTGAGTTTTAAACCAATTAAGAGAATACAAGTTTATGTTCTCGACACTCAACTGATATTTATTTCGTTTGAAAAAAGTTTTTGGGTTGCTGTTTACGTACATAAGTTATGTTTCTCAAATACACAATTTTAGGTTTAGATCTATTTTAATAACACATATCTGTGGCTTCAGAGTTCAGAGTTCTAATTCTAACCTCAAATTCTTGAGATATAGCGCACAATGGTTTTTTTGTTGCTGTTTTAGCAAAAAAAAAAAATCCGCAGCCCACACTACAGAATATTTTATGAACATTCTGAAAAGGTGCCAATATACTTTTTTAAACAAAAAATATAAAAAAATAATTTAAAATAAAAACATATAAAAACAAACAAGCTAATATTAAACACATAAAATAAATTAAACAGAATTACAATAAATTATGTCCATCTTTTGTCCAAAAATTCTGACAATGATTAAAAACACTCTTCTTTTAAAAAATGTTTGGCACGGGCTTTAAATTGATTAAAGCTGCATGCTTGTCTTATAGTCACAGGCAAGTGGTTGGGATTTTTATATATGGAACATTACAATAAAAATAACAAAAAATATATATGTATAGAAATATTGCTAAATATTTTTTGAAAAGAGAAATAATTTTCAAACAAAAAAATTAAATCCTTCTCCATGAGTCATGGACCATGACCAAGTGACTCACTGAGTATTAACAGCGTCGACATGACATTCCGCTTGGTGAACAATAGTTTAAAGTATCTATTTACTTGAAAAAAGAGTTTTTTAACATTCTAATTTTTGCATGCCCCCGGTAATGGCTACTTCTATCCGACCCGTGATAATAAAACATAAATAATTATAATAATTAATTAATTAATTAATTAAAAATTAAAAGAAAGAAATAATGGTCCGTTTTTACTCTCAAAAAAGTAATATTACCAATTATCAATATAACATACAGGGTGATCCATAACTGGCATGCCAAAATTTAAGAGGTGATTCTAGATCCAAAAATATAAAAAAAGTTCCTATAAAGGTTGGTCCGGAAATGAGCCCTAAGGGATCTAGGGCCCTTTAAAATTGTAATAAAAATAAGGTTTTTAATTAATAACTCGGGTACCGTTTAAGCTAGAGCGGCGAGCTTTTGCATGTATACTAGTATTAATAAGGGCAATAAGTTTATGTTAATTTATTTTTTTAATTTATCCAGAGGCGTGCCCAGACGGACAAAATATATGAGGCTTAAAACATTTTTGCCCCAAACTTTTCTATGTGTATGTTTTTTGGATTTGTTGTAAAAAATATAGATTTCTAGAGTAAAAATACATATAAAATATCATATAGTGTAACACTGTAGGAGCAACCGTTATCAAAAAAAAAATGCAATTAAGAGGAAGTAACATTTTGTGCCACCAAAAACTTTACTTTTTAAAAGGCTATTACTCCTTTAATATTAAATTTAGGTGTTTTGGTGTATAATACTTTTTTGCTCAGTTTTAAATGAAGAATCACCCTGCAGCATTAAAATTTTATTGGTGCTTTTTTTTGTTCCCCATTCAATACGTCATCTTCGAAGGACCGTAGCTCCCTTAGGGCTCATTTCCGGACCAACCTTTATAGAAACTTTTTTTCATATTTTTGGATGTAGAATCACCTCTTAAATTTCGGTACGCGAGTTCTGGAACAGGCTGTATTTATTACTTGTTGTTCTTGTGGTTTATATTTTGAAGGCTACATAAATTCGGTTATGCACTTTTTTAATTTTTGGGTATCAGCCGATGCCGCTTTTTTACGATTAATTTTCTTATACACCGTTTTATGGTCAATTATATTTCGAAATATCGATTCAGTTGCCGAATTTCAGTGGGCAGTAAGCAATAAGAAAATACATTTTGTTAATTATAATTAAAACGCATTATTATTAAATATTTTATTTTTGAATTAAAATTATAATATTTATTACTTTCCATTTTTTATATGTCCTTAATCAAATTATTTGAAGTGGTTGTAATTATATGTTATAGGACCAAAATAAATGCTTTTTTAACGTAAAATCGCCAACGTTTCGAGCACCTAAACGGTCACTCTTCTTCAGGGCTTAATTAAAGTCCAAACGAAATTTCGACATAAATTTATGTCGAAATTTCGTTTGTCAGAAGTCATTGTTAATAGTTTTTTACATTGTATTGTTATTTTATATGGTTTATGTTTTACGTAAGGCATATACTATGCCTAATATTATTTTTATGTTGACAATATGCTGAATGAAGTAATTAAGCCCTGAAGAAGAGTGACCGTTTAGGTGCTCGAAACGTTGGCGATTTTACGTTAAAAAAGCATTTATTTTGGTCCTATAACCTATAATTACAACCACTTCAAATAATATTTATTATTATTACACAGGAGGCTCAGAATTATGCGGGAAAAAATCGCTGTTTTCATGAAAATTTTCTGTCTGGAAATAATTACGACCGGGGCATGCTCCTGGAGTAATTATTTCCTTTGACAGCAAATTTGAATGAAAACCGTGAATTTTTTCCGATAATTCGAAGAATCATGTGTAATTCGAAAGATTATTTTTTAACGATTTATAATATGTCAGCATTTGTACTCTAATATTTACTTTCCTCGCAAAATGATATAAATTGTTTTATTACTTATCTTAATATTTTTACAGGCATATTTTTTAATTTGATTTATTTAATTCCATTCTCAATTGCTAAACTAAAACCTTTTTTTTGTCCATTTTTAAATTGAAAATTATAGTTCTGTCAATAGTTTAGTTAATTACTGCAGTACTGACTAGCGCGGTACTGCGCTAGGCATGTTCATAAAAGTCAACCTATAAAAACTGTCATTACATTTTATAAAAAAATATATTTTGAGGTATTTTTTGTTAAATAATAAAGTAATAACAATAATTATAAATAGTAATATATTCATATTTAATTAATAATTAGTTTTAGGTATGAAATCTTGTTGTAAAAGAGAAATATTGAAAAACAAAATACTACAGCGATTCTCACTAGAATTTTTTACAGTAGAAAATTCCCAATATAACTATAATATGATTGGACAGAAATAAACACGTGGTCAGAAATATTGCTAAATGATTGGTTGATAAAAACGTTAAAAAATAATCAATATAACATATTTTTTACGTGTTGTTCTTGTGATTTATATTTTGAAGGCTACATAAATTCGGTTATGCACTTTTTTTATTTTGTATGTATCAGCCGATGTCACTTTTTCCCAAGGTTAAGAGAATTCTGAGGTACTCTAGAAAAATTCTGTCGGATTCGAACTTAGCGACTAGAAATACGTAGAAAACACATTTTTTCATTAACTTTACTTTGGATAAATATTACTTTAACGGAGCCTGAAATTCTGAGGCTGGATTCGGATTTAGCGACTCAAAATCCATAAGGGTCACATGTAATTTGTTTGTTTTATACTGTTTAACGTCGTTTTTCGCTGCTATGGCCTAATTGACGATACGGTCACATGTAAACAACGAACTAATAACTCTCTCTCTAGAATAGGCATTTCATTTGTAAAAACTGAAAAAAATGTAGCCAACATATACATTTGTCTGTCTTACTCGCACAGCTTTGTTCTAACAGAGAGAACAATAACAGTTACTGGTAATTGTTATTGTTCAGGCCTGAATATGCCTACTATTTGTTTACAAACAAACCGTGATGTTGGCGATACTTTATATTAACGGTATGCGTATTCTAGAGAGAAGAGTTTGCATGTAAAGTACATTCTACTTTTTTTTTGTGGGGCTGTGTTATGATTTATGGATGGTTTACCTTGTCATTAGAACTAAACTAACTAAAAATTTGACCAATGTTATTAATTGGGTAAAACAACCTTTATAGGGCAATGTCTTAAGGTAATTTATGCAAATCTGGTTAACCCACAAGTTAAACGTGTGGGTCACAACTGACATAATAATACACTTTACATAATGAAAACCTCTATCTTTAGAACACTGCCGGCTTTGTAATTTTTGTTTACTTACATTATAATTATCCTAATTTAAAAATATATAATATCTGCATTTAAATTAAGTTATTTAATCTTTATAATGGGCATGATTTCACACTTCCTTAGTAAACTGATTTATTTGCTCAAGTGCTCTTTGGAATGTCATAATAGAAATAATGGTTATTATAATATTAAAGATAATACTTTATTTTATGATCATATTTTAAAAATTAATGACCAAAAAGATCAAAGCTAATTTATTTTAACTATAATTCTATATGATATATAAACATCAGTCATTTACTCTTTTAAAATTATTCAAATGAAGTGATTATGATAAAAATATTCATCTTAAGATCCCCTGTTACCAGGATAGAAATTAATTTTTTACATAGGCACACCACAGCTCCACAAATTTTCATTTTTGATCAACCAAGCCATTGAAAAACTGCTCTAAACTTTACAAAAATCGATAAACAGATTTCATCAGATATTAACCCCTTCCGCTCCAGCCGGTTTTTCAAGGTACAGTTGGACCCACAAAAAACGCAAGATTTAAATATGCTAAAATGTCAATTTTACTAATTATTCGATAGTTTAAGTAAGATTTTAAGAAATAGGTTAGATTAATTTGACAATTAATTATCAGTTTTTTCAAAGTTTATTACAGAAAATGCATGCGAATAATGTCGAATATTAAAAAAAACAATAATAATAAATAATAAACTGAAAAAACATTTAGAATATTTAATCAAACCAAAAATTAAAACACAATATTTAGTAAATCTTATAAAAAAATAAAAATTCTACTACTGTACTAACAAAACATATAATTTATGAAAATTATGATTTTATGAATTATGAGGTTTTTCCGGAAGATTTTTTTTTGCTTTTTAAATCTTGGAACTATCGATGCGGCGACGGGCGATGGTTTTTGACCCAGGAAAATTTGTTTTGTTTATAGCATGCACCGATTCTTGTAAATGGTTTTCTATCAAATAATTAAGTAAATTTTCATCCTGTATTTCATTTGATATCTTCTTTCTTTCCGAGTCTGCACGCCCTTTCCATATTCTGCGCGAGCGGAAAGTTTGTCATACGAGTCGGCAGGCGAGTATGACGGTCCCGCGAGCGCGGAATGACTATTCCATACGTGTTGTAGACTTTACTTTTTCTTCGACTGCAAATATGAAACACTGTATGGCTTTAAACTGCGGAGAAGGTTTGGACTTTTTTTGTGACTCGACATTGTAAATGCAACAAAACACATACTTTTTAATAATGCAATTAATGTTATTTAATAATTTTATCAAATCAGTACTTAAAAAAGATTTTTATTTAATTTTAGCACATATTTACAAATTATAATGCAAAAATTGAAGGTTATGTCAGATTGTTGTGACAGATATCAGGTTAAAATATTTAACAATAGATGGAGCAATTTTAATTTTTTGAACTAAACTGATAAAAAATATTAAGAAAAACTAATAAACCTTATGTAACTTTAACGCAAAACTTTAAATTACATTAAATAATTCAATGTTTCATGGTGAAATATATATATATTTTTGCTAATTTTGCTACAGTCTTCTTTACTTTTATAAACAAGAGATGGCATTACATGTGCTAATTCTAACACTTGATACGGAATATTCATACAGTATCTAGAGCTAGAATGTATTCATTCTGTGTTTGAAAAGTGTGTGTATTTGCTTACATTCTAAAGCAGTCGTAGAAAAATAATCTTTTACTAAACTGTAAGTCATGGTCAAATTAAAAAAAAATATTTATATTACTTAGGTCTTTAAATTTATAAACAAAATATTCCCACTGTTGTATTAAATATTGAAATTTTGTGGGTTGTCATATGAAATAATATTTATAATATGAATGAATTGTATTGTAAATGAAAAATTTATACGCAAATCTTAAGCAAATTAATCTGTTTGTGTTGTGTGTATTGTTTATTTTGGACAAGTCCAGAATGTTTCTACATGTCCTTTCTCTCCATATTTGGCCGCGTGCGTTTGTTCCATCTGTGTTTTTAACACTGTACAAATTCTGCCTTTTCAACTAAAAATGCCTCATCTTGTCTGCAGAATAGTATATTTTATAACTAGTATATATTATTATTATTATTATTATTATTATTTATTAAGCAAAATATTACAAAGTCATGGGGAGTCCCAAATAAGCTTTAAGAATAGACAATATTCCGCGCGAGAGGAAAGTTTGTCATACGAGCCGGCAGGCGAGTATGACGGTCCCGCGAGCGTGGTATGACTATTCGTATACGTGTTATAGACTATACTTTTTCTTCGACTGCAAATATGAAACAATGTATGGCTTTAAACTGCGGACAAGGTTAAAAACAACCTTTTTTGTGACTCGACCATTGTAAATGCAACAAAATACATATTTTTAAATAAATCAATTAATGTTATTTAATAATTTTATCAAATCAGTACTTAAAAAAGATTTTTATTTAATTTTAGCACATATTTACAAATTATAATGCAAAAATTGAAGGTCAGATTGTTGTGACAGATATCAGGTTTAAATATTTAACAATAGATGGAGCAGTTTTAATTTCTTGAACTAATATGATAAAAAACTGGTCAAATATTAAGAAAAACTAACAAACTTTATGTAATTTTTATACAAAACTCCAAATTGCATTAAATTATTCAATATTTCATGGCAATATATATATATATATATATATATATATATATATATATATATTTTGCTAATTTTGCTACAGTTTTCTTTACTTTTATAAACAAGAGATGGCACTACATGTGCTCATTCTAACACTTGATACGGAATATTCATACCGTATCTAGAGCTAGAATGGATTCATTCTGTATTTGAAAAGTGTGTGTATTTGCTTACATTCTAAAGCAGTCGTAGAAAAATATTTTATTCCAGGTTCATTTAATTGTAGAATAACTTCGGCACAGGCAATTTTTGCTTAAAACTAAATTATGTAATTGGAAAGTGTGGACTAGTTGGCACAAAAATCATGGTTAAGATGATGGGGACATTAAATTAGACTTCACAATAATATACAAGCAAAAAAAGTGTGACAAAAAAAGGAAAAGAGCAAAATAGGAAAGACCTTGAATGACTTGGAACAATGAAATCGCCTAAGAGAGGAAGCATTAGCAAAAAATATTAGACGTTGGAGAAACTTAGTGGAGGAGAGATGAAAGAGATAACCCTCTCTACAATTAAAGATTAAAGATTAATTGATTATAATTACATATTGTATATTAACAACCTCATATTAACGTTATAAAATTAACTCTCATTATTTAAAAGTGTGCCTTTTTTTTTTTTAAGGAGGTATCGACTGCATAAAAATAACCTGACATAAAGTAGCATGCCCAATTTAACACTTTACAATATATTGTAAGATAGTTATACGCTGTTAACTTCCAAAAGGAAATAAAGTTTTGCCCGAATACTTTACATGAAATTAACAGGGATGGTTAATTTTCCTGTAAAAAATACAGCCAAGACGTTCTTTGTTAATCCGGCAGCATAGTTCTTCTGTTTTAAGATTATCTTTAATGGTTTAATGATTGACTTTCCTCTAAAAAATACAGTTAAGGCGTTTTTTGCTAAGTCGGCAGAATTGTTTTTCTATTTCGAGATTATGCTTCATTTTCATCTTTTAAAATACAGCTAGGGCGTTTTTGGTTGGGCCGAAATACTTTTTTTTCTCTTGCAAGATTGTTTTTTATCCAAGATAAATAATTTTCCTTTTTAAAAAATACACCTAGGACGTTTATTTGTTAAGCCGGCAGACTTAAAGTGTGCTAAAAAGCGAGGATCATCCCAATTCGGGTGCGGTTCACTTAACTCCGTCTGAGAATTCCTTATACAAGAGAAGCATAATACGTTTTAGGTATTAGTCACTGCGTTCTATTGCAGACACGGAGAATAGGATGGTTGATTTTCCCCTAAAAAATACAGTTGAGGCGTTTTTTGTTAAGCCGGCAGAATTGTTCTTCTGTTTCAAGATTATACTTTATGTTGATCTTAAAATTTTGAAATTGGGTTATCCATATGTTCCGTGATACTATAAATCTATATTTACGTTTGACGTGTAAACAAAAACCAATCATCATCGCAGGAAATAGTTATTTGTATATGTTATACAACCGGCAGTATATTCTTTTAGCAAATCTATAGTTACATACAGAAGTAAAAAAAATTCGTGCTATTATAAGAGTTTTGAAAAAATTTAACTACAGTAAATGTTCAAAAAAACTTTTCGCAAAAAAAATGAACCGACTTCTATGTTTCTAAAAAGTAAAAAATAAAAAATACTTAAGTCGGTGGCAATTTCATCATATACCTATATTAATTACTAACAATTATTATTTTATTATTGTTTGCTGTGAAATTGACACCGACTTAAGTATTTTTTATTTTTTACTTTTTAGAGACATAGAAGTCGGTTCATTTTTTTTGCGAAAAGTTTTTATTTTTTACTTTTTAGAGACACAGAACTTGTAACTTTGTAACGTTATCTAAGCTAAATTATAGTTGTCCTTCCATCTCGGCAAGCTGCTGACGTCATAACGCACTGTTAGTGCGTTGTTACGTAATTATTATTATAAATTTCTAAAAAATAAAAGAAATATTTTTATTTTAGCGCCCAAGAGTCCAACCAACCTTATTTTAAACGAAATACTAAAGAAAATCTTGTTAAACTTTAAGCGGTAAGTAATAATCAAACAACGCCCTTTGGTAAAATCACAACATTTATCATTTTCTCTTGGTATTTTAATATTACAGGTCCAGAAAATCAAGTTTAGCGGAATTTAAAAGATTTTCAGTGTGCCGTAATATTTAAGTGACCCCTTAATCAAGTTATCCGGCTTATCCGAGTTATCCGATATTTCTCTAAAAAGTCCAAACCAAATTAAGCCGTTTTTAAGTGAAATTGCGTTAAAATGATTAGATTTATCTTAATTATCCAGCTTATCCGGCATTATCCGAGGGTAAAATTCAAACGGTGCCACCTCAGGAATGTCCTCTTTAAGTTACAAATGGTTTCATCAAATTCCGTTCATCCGTTCCAAAGTTATGCGGGAAAAAACATAAAAAAAACAAAGTCACACGTCGAATTGATAACCTCCTCCTTATTGGAAGTCGGTTAAAAATAATTTGAAATGATTCTATGATTGTAGATCACATGGTTTCTGTCAGGGCCAGATTTACTAAAGTTGTCGCCTGGACAAGAGAGAACATGTTGCAGTGCATCTTAAAAAAAAATTATTGATGACTAAAAAACTTACACTCCAATTGTCCAGTCTCAGAGACACTGACTTGATAAAAAAAAAAGGATAAAGTAGTAATAGTTCCTATAATACACGTGCACAGTGTTTTATAAAAATGATAAAAACTCTTTCCAAAAAAAAATGAACCGACTTCTGTCTCTAAAAAGTAAAAAATAAAAAATAAGTCGGTGATAATTTCAACACTCCCTAAATTAAATACTAACAATTATTTTTGTTGTTAAATTGTTTTCTGTGAAATTGGCACCGACTTATTTTTTATTTTTTACTTTTTAGACACACAGAAGTCGGTTCATTTTTTTTACTTTTTAGAGACACAGAACTTGTAGATTTGTAACATCATCTAAGCTAAATTATAGGTGTCCTTCCATCTCAGCAAACGCACTATTAGTGCGTTCTGACGTCATCATCTTAAAGATAAATTTCTAAAAATTAAAATTAATAATATTTTTATTTCAGCGCCCAAGAGTCCAACCAACCTTATTCTAAACGAAATACTAAAGAAAATCTTTGTTGAACTTTAAGCGTTAAGTAATAATCAAATAACGCCTTATGGTATAATCACAAATTTTATAATTTTCTCTTAGTATTTTAATATACAGGTCCACAGAATCAAGTTTAGCGGCATTTAAAAGATGCCGTAATATTTAAATGACCACTTAATCAAGTTATCCGGCTTATCCGAGTTATCCGATCATTTTCTAAAAAATTGGTTGGTATTAGAACCAAATTAAGCCGGTTTTAAGTAAAATTGCGTTAAAACGATTAGATTTATCTTAATTATCCGGCTTGCCCGGCATTATCCGAGCGTCAAATTAAAACGGGACTACCTCATGAATGTCCTCTTTAAGTTGCAAAAAGTTTCATCAAATTCCGTCCATCCGTTCCAAAATTATGCGGGAACGTCGAATTCATAACCTCCTCCTTTTTTGGACTCTCCTTTAAACTCACCCTAGAAAATTGCCTAGTATTGCTCAATGAAATTTTCATTATGAAAATACTGTGTATCAAAAGAATATCGAATATCGAAATAACGGTATATTTTTAGATCAAGATTAAATTATAAAATAGAAGTTTTTGGCTATCTAATTCTTCCAGTTCGAGTAGTTTACTGAGAAACAAGCATAAAAAAGTCGAAGTTCTCTATTATTTTTTCCAAATTAACATTTAAGAGAAGAGCAGCTGTACGAGAATAAAAAAGACAATCATCAGTAAGAGACAATGCAATGTCCAGATTTGTGATAAAACTTGATGGCCTATCGACCCAAATCAATTGAAACTCAAATATACATTACTGCTGTATATCTGCTGTATTGCAGCAGATTTTTCCACTGCCAATACTTCCACATGCTCATGATGACAATATAGATAACAATATATCAAGATTCTTAAAGCCACTTTATTGCTGACTAAGTTTTAAATGGTCGTATATCTAATTTGTCATTTTGACATTTAAAAAGCGAACTTTGTAGGTTAAGATTCCAGATTCCTATTATATATAAGTATATAAGTTGGCTGCGTTCAATGGAAACAGCAAAACTCATCGAAACTCATGGAAAGCTGTCAAATCACTACTGGATGCTATGATGAGTTTCGATTGACACATGTCGCGGCAATCATTCCTCATCAACGTTTTGAGATGATTACTTATGATCGATTTTTTAAAAGCGCGGGAATCAACGAACTAATAACTTTTCTCTAGAATAGGCATTTCATTTGTAAAAACTGAAAAAAACGTAGCCAACATATATACATTTGTCTGTCTTACTCGCACAGCTTTGTTCTAACAGAGACAACAATAACAGTTACTGCTAATTGTTATTGTTCAGGCCTGAGTATACATACCATTTGTTTACAAACAAACCGAGGCGTTGGCGATACTTTATATTAACGGTATGCGTATTCTAGAGAGAAGAGCTGTTAGTTTGTTGGCGGGAATGTACTTTTTGTGCGTATTTCTAACCTCAAACAATGACAAGTGACAAGTGACAGATATTAGCCGTTCAGCAGTTTGCTAGCAAAACTTATCATTGACTTTTGATTAGCTTTGCTGTGTCCATTGAACGTAGCCATTGAAATAAAAATTAACATGATTGTTCCATATTAAATATAATACGTCATAAATGTGCCTCTCCTTGGATACATGAGTGACAGCAAAAGTATGCATGTCTACATAACTCCCATAGTAATTCATTTTCCAAATACACCACCATATATGATGTCATAAACGCAATAAATATTGTTTATATTTTATTGTATAAAACGTGCAAATATTCAGTTTTGCGAATTTTGTTTACCATTTAACACATTTTTATTAATGGACAATATATAACTTTACGTGGTATTTCTGAAAATATGCAACAAAAATAGTATCGAGCTTAAAGCTCGAACTATAAATCATGAACGTTTTACGCAAAACATAGTTTATTCATTTTTCACAGAAAAAAAGGTTATCTTGGCAGAAGATATTCAATTATCTTAGATGTATATTATCTTAAATCGAGGTAATAATCTTCTTTAAAGATCATCAAGTTTTTCTTTAACCACCCATAAAACCAAATTTCACACGATTAACAGAGTAAGAAAGTATCATATTTTACAGGCGTGCGAAATAATATTATACATGTGTGGGAAATTTTTTCAAAATATTTACCATTCTATTAACCCTGGAACCTGACTGTGGGATCTTTATCTTACACCAAGTCTTGGTTTAAGATAATATGATCTTGAATCAAGAGAATCATAATCTTAAATCAAGATTAAAATTCTCTTCATTCAAGATTATATTATCTTAAACTAAGACTTGGTGTAAGATAATATGATTTTGAATAAAGATAATTTCATACTTGGTTTAAGATAATATGATCTTAAACAAATGGTTTAAGTGGCTTTGATTTAAGGAAATGTCCTTAAATCTAGGACCTCAAATTCCAAGATCACGGCGGACTTGATCCAAGACAGTCATGGCGTTAAACATATCGAAAGCCATGGCGGCCTTGGTTCAAGATCGTTTTGCTTTGATTCAAGATATCCTTGTTTTCTGTGTAATTATTTGTTTAACCTAAGTCTAATTTGGAAAATATATGCATTGATAATGGATTAAAAATATAAGTAGTTACTACTGACCCATAATAAAGTTTCGTCACATATGACAAAATTATTTAAATGTTCAAATAAGGAAGCTAAAAATAGGCACATGTTTTTATTTTTTAAATCAAATAGGTCAATATTTTGTTTTTATTATTGACTATTTCAAAATATTTTGTTGGTATAAATCTAGACAGATGTGTGTAATTTGTAATAATAGTTTATACTGCCACTGTCTGATACCTGGTTCGAAGGCCAGTAACTGGTTCGAAAGTCAGTATAAGCCGGTGGATCCCTCTACTACTAGCCCACACAAGTCCTGGACTTAGGGGATGCTTAATTTAGTAGAATAGTAATAGTAATAATAGTAAAAATGTAATGTAATGTTATTAATTGCATATAAATATTTTGAAATACTTTTTTAAAAAATATTTCCTAAAAAGATTCGTGTTTCAGATACCCTGTAGTATGCCATAGTAAATTTTAAAATAGTAAATATATTAAATAACTAAAATTAATTTCATGCCAAAAACCATAAAGTACAATGAATCATCTATATAACAAAAATTATTTTAGTTTTAAAATTTAATTTTATATTACATCAAGTGCAGCTAAAAAGAATTATGTTTTAATATTGAGGGAGGAAATATCCCAAAACCAATTAAATGTATTTTGCGACTCTTATAAGCGCATTTTGCGTGTTCTTATAGGTCCATAAGAGGTCTGTACTTTTTGTTCTTTTGGGTTGGCAACAGACCTGGCCTATCGCTTAACGTTTTCCATGCAAATGTCAATATCGCTTTAGTTGAATTTTCTACAAAATTTTGTGTTTAGGTTATTTTTACCATGTTAAAATTGTGGCTTGATTAAATGCAGTAAAAAAGAGAAGAGATGACTATTAAATATATCAAAATATCATTTGTTCTTAGAATTTTAAACATAGTGTAAACTGTAATGCCAACCCAAAACAAAAATCCCTAAATCAGTCATCAATTTAAATGTAAGTTTTTTTCAATTTTAGAGCAAAATAGAAAAAATTGTATAAAGCACTTGTTTCATAACACGTTTTTAGAGCACTAGTACTTTAGAAAACTCGCCGCAAGAGGCTCGTTTCTAAACTTGTACTCGTACGCTAAAAACGTATGTTATGAAACTAGTACTTTAATATACTATTATTATATTATGGGTAAATAATTCCAATTTGAAACAATTTAATTTCTTTAACCACTTTAAAATTGTATTTGTATATATTAATTAAGTTGAAATGCACTATAAATATTATCATTTATAATATAAATAATTATAAATAATCTAACTAAAGGTCAACTGTTTTTTCCTAGAAGCCCACACAAATCGAAACACCATACTGTCGCAAATTTATTATGCAAAAATCCAAAGACTGCTCTTTTTGTCAATGTCATTGACATTAAAATCGCACTTAATAATATAATTGCACATATATTCAACGCATCTGCCAATTTAATTAAAAAAAATTAATTGATACTAATTTAATTGAAGAAACCATTGCATTCATATCGTATGACACAAAACAATTATTTTTTTTCACCACCAGCCTAAAAGCACATCTTTATTACTGTTCTTTTCATTGGTAGAAATATTATTTCTCTACCTATGACGTCAGAGGTTCTAAAAATAATGAAATTGCACCATGGTTAATAATGAATTTTTATTCAGCTGTTTTGGCATCTGACGTTTCACTTTCTATTAAATCACGTTGCTATTTACAAGTGTCTTTAGGCACCAAATTTATTTATTGCATGATAAATTAAAAAATATTAACTAAATTAGTACCTATAAAATATGTTTTACAAAAAACATTTCAAAAAGTGAAAATCATTGGTGCATCATATTCAACCATAGATTATACAACCCATATATTACCGTAAGGATCATAGATTACTAGAGGTACAACCCCCATATATCGATTTTTGAGGCAATAGATTCTCCCTCACAGTTTTCGCCTGTCCCCTTATATCTGGGGGAGTACCAGAATCATCACTTTGCATTTCACTTTCCATTTTTATATATTTTATCACACTTAACACGGAAACACTTTCCAACTTAATAATTTTAGCAGATCACCAGAAAATTTCTACCAGAAATGTCTAGTTATTCATTTGTTTTTTTAATGGCCGCGAACGGCCAGCGTGATATTTTAAATTTATAAGCTTTTTCATTAAATTTTAGTAAAATAAATAAATAAATAGCTAATTAATTGTACTGGTAGTGAAAAAAATACTATTTTTTCCACGTGAGTGAAGATTTAACATTTTAGACCGCGTCTTGCGGGCTTCGCGCTGGCGCGCTCATCCGCAATTTGACGCATGTCAAAAATGTTAAACTTCTCTCACTTGGTAAATAATGTACTATTAATTATTTTTATATCATCATTCCACTTAAGATTTTTAACATTATACACACGATCTCGAGAAGATTTATATCACATCAATAGTAATCGGCGAATATCCAGTACTCGCATAGGCGCCGCGTCGACTCTAGCGTTGACGCGAGGTTTTATATATTTACATTTTTATTTCTTTTTTGTTTGATTTTTTTAATGTTTCCATTTAAACGAGTAAGGTGGGAAAAAAGTTATCGATAAATAAAAATTAAAAACTGTGGTATTCTTAAAACATAAAAATCGAATGTCGGTTTTTTCTTTGAAAAACACCGATATATATATATACGTATTTATAGTTAATATGTATAGTCAATATTGTTGTGTGTAACAAATTAGTCGTCAAATGTTTCGATTTAGTGACCTTTATAAAAATTTCCCTCATAATTCGGCAAAATTATTTCGTAAGCCTATGTTTCTGTGTTTATTTTAAACGTTGATGAGTCATAACTGAGTCTAAGCCGACTACTGCACATCAAGTAATAATTATAATTAATTATAATTAATAAAATAAAATGAATTAAACAATAAATTAAACATCTTCATTGATAACTAAATATGCAACGTTTTAGTATTATTAAATACATAAATAATCGAAATACACACACTTCTTATAGTAAATATTTAAATATGTATATAGTATGCAAATCTTTTCTAAAATCCAGTTTTATCTAAGACAAATTTAACAGTATTAAAATAACCCTTACCCTCGAGAGTGTCACAATTTTTTTCTTTAAGGCAATATTAATCCAAAATACTTTCTACGTATGCAAAAAAAATGCAAATTTAATTCAGTACAATACAGCTCTCCTAAAACTCTAAAGAAACAAAACCTCAAGCAAAAACTAAAAAAAAAAATTGTTTTTTTTTTCTTTTAGGCATAGCAAATATTAAAAAACACAATTAAATCGAAAAATTATCATTAGTTTAGTCTCGGGAGGGTAAGGGATAACAGGCTCTAAAAAATTAAATAATAAGCCACTACGACCCACATTATTACCATATACATACAGCGCGCGTGAAAAGTGCAAAACACGTTGAATGATAGGTAAGTTAAGTGGCCAAGAATGTACGAAGCAAAATATTTGAAGGGGATAGGGGAATCTCAACGCCAGTGCAGTAGTAGGGATAGGAGTCGTTTCGGTGATCGTCAAGTCTGCAGTCTGCAAAACAAACCGTTGCGCATCTAATTTGAACACTTCCAAATGGCGTTGAGTTTCCCCTATCCCCTTCAAATATTTTGCTTCGTTCATTCTTGGACACTTAACTTAACTCCCATCCAAAGTGTTTCGTACTTTTCACACGCACTGTACATATTTGAATTAGATGAATTAAAAAAAAAAAATTACTTAAACTTTTTAGTAAACTAAAAATGGTTGAATTGCTGCTTTATATCAAAATAAATAATTAAGTTCTTGAGTGCCTTTAAGCTTATCTAATACAACCTGTAAATATGTTTATATACATAGCAATACTATTATATACAGTGCGGTCCAAAAGTCACCCCCCCCCTTTTAACTTTTGAACGAGTTGAGATATCGACTTCAAATTTAGAACTCTTAAATAAGACAACTTAAACTATCTTTTAGCATATATTTGATATTTTCAGCTCTTAAAATGTGGGTAGGGGGGCATGGGGGGATATTTTTTTTAATGGAAAGGGGGGTCGTGTGATACATCATTTTAAAGCTTATAAAATTCTCTATTTAAAGTAACATTTTTAAATTTTTTAAAAATGATTTTTAAGGTTTTGATTTTTCAATTTTTTGTGCTAAAACATTCGATTTTTTAAGTTTTTTTTATAAATTTTTATTTATGTCAACTAAAATTAGTTTAAAAGTATAATTAACATTTTTTTATGATAAAATTAGGCATTTTTAAAAAATAATTTGTTTTTTTTAGAGGGATTTTGACATTAATACCCATTTTCAACCACATTTTAAACCCAATTTTTTTTTTAATTTAAAAATATGAAGTTAAATGGAAAATTTTATAAGCTTTAAAATGATGTATTACATAAAAAATGTGCCCCATGCCCCCCTGTCCACATTTTAAGAGCTGAAAGTATTAAATATATGCTAAAAGATAGTTTAAGTTGTATTATTTAATAGTTCCAAATTTGAAGTCGATATCTCAACTGGTTCAAAAGTTAAGAGGGGGGGGTGACTTTTGGACCGCTCTGTATACATTTATTTGAATATTTGGATTAGTAAAAAAAAAGTACTACCAAGTTTACCACAAAGACCTTAATACATTTAGGTAGATCCCAGTTACTACTAAGTAGTTAAAGTACTGATGGTAAAAAGATCACTCAAGATTTTCAAGTGCGTTTAGACGGCACAGTCATTTGTTTTTGATAAATGAAATTAATAATGGGAACCGTATTTAATTAGTCTTTCTTGTAACACTACACAACCTCTTTTCTACACCCAGTTTCTCAAAAAAAAAAAAAAAAATGCTGTAGGGACTACTAAGTAGGCATGGTTATTTACTATACTATTACAGCACCTCCACTAGAATAGTATTATACGTTAGTTTCAAACTTTCAAAAAATTTCAAAAATCGTCCTAGGCAAAAAATTCTTGGACATAAATTTGTTTCATGAAAAAATAAGCAACTTTTTTTTTAATTGTCGTCTGTCCGTCCTTCTATCCATCCGTTCGTATGTCAGTCCAAAAGTCCAAACGATTTTTGTGAAAGCGATAAAATTTCAAGTCTTGAGTTCTCAAGACTGGATATTTTCAGGAAAAATCAAGTTCTATGAGGGGAAGATTCATAAAAGAAATCCCCCCAAAAACATAAAGTTTTGGGGGGTAAACTTTTAAAAAAATTGAAAAATACTGAAGGAAAATACCGATTAACGTAACTTTTTTATAAAAAAATAACTTTTATTTTAAGTTAAAAGGTTGAGTATGGAGTATTATTTCTTTTTTTGTGTAATAAAACAATTTATTTTTTCTAAGTACTTTCGCTTTTATTGAAAAGCATTATCAAAGGACAATTTTTGAACTAGTGCTTTTAGAATGGACATTCTTAAATATTATAAACATACATATCACGTTTCTACATTTAAATGTAAAATGTCCTAATGGAGCTCTCTACAACTAGAATTATGAAACAAAAGACGTCTACCCTATCTCTATCTCATTTGTGCTACACTTTCTAGC
The DNA here is from genome assembly GCA_958510825.1 of Brachypterus glaber. Classification (NCBI taxonomy): domain Eukaryota; kingdom Metazoa; phylum Arthropoda; class Insecta; order Coleoptera; family Kateretidae; genus Brachypterus; species Brachypterus glaber. The sequence continues at coordinate 72,126,411 of OY294046.1, forward strand.
CAACCAAATAAATACTGTTTTTGTTTTTCATACAACAAATACAGTATTTATTTGGTTGGCCGGAAAGTGTAGCACTTAGCGACACGAACGAACATAGCTTATGTGAATCTGTAGAATAAGATAATTCTACTAAAATTTAGATTGCGCCAGTAATTTCTTTAATAAAAATACACTTTTCGCCAGGCCAAGTAAATATTGTATTTGTTCAACAAAGAACAAATACAGAATTTGTTTGGTTGGGTGGAAGTGGGAGTGTATGTATGTCTTCTATCCTTTTTGGGTAGAACTTTTGTCCCTGTCTAATCTAACGGGAGAAATCGCTATTAAATGTAGAAACGTGATATGTATGTTTATAATATTTAAGAATGTCCATTCTAAAAGCACTAGTTCAAAAATTGTCCTTTGATAATGCTTTTCAATAAAAGCGAAAGTACTCAGGAAAAACAAATTGTTTTATTACACACAAAAAGAAATAATACTCCATACTCAACCTTTTAATTTACTAAATGTGTGTACTTAGCCAAAGAAATTAACATTTTATTTTAAGGATCAATTCTACCAATTTTAAAAGTTATCTCCCCAATAACAAAAAACTTATAGGGGGTTAAACATAGAAAAACATTTTATCCAATACATACAGATAATGAAACAATTACCAGCTTTATTTTAAATAGATAAACTCAATAATAACCCCCGCGTGGCTTTTACTTTATTGAGTGGATAATTATTTATTCTACCCACTCAACTGTCACTTGTCAAATTATTTTCTTGTAAATGCCATTAAAATTTTTAATAAAAATATGAATTCCTAAGCGATTTATTATATAAAACTTTGTATGGCACTCATGGGTAAACCGATATTGCCCTCTCGAAAATTAACCGGCTTGGCTGACGCCTCGCAGGTTAATTTTCTCATGGGCAATATCTTACTTTACCCACTAGTATCATAAATAACTATTTCTACTACCTAATTAAGTGCTAGCTTACATATTATCTACCGTTGTCAAGGTTTGTTTACGTTGACAACCAATAAAATCAGTGAACTCATTTATTATTAACCGTTATTAAGCATTGTTTATTGACGACGGTCAATAATGAAAAAAATTAAGACAACTGCTAACTTTTTTCAACTTAGTCAAACTGACAGATATGTCAAAATATTTTTAAACTACATTAGTAACTAATATTTGGAGGTACTAGCTTTAGGTAGTAGAAAAAATATTATATGCACCACGTATGCGAACTGTCTTAAGTGTTCTTGACTGATTTTTTGCCTCGACGCCGTCTCAGCTGTTTTTTTTATTTTTTTTATATCTTTTCAATTTTTTTTTGTTTGTTACAAAAAGAAAATCAAAAAAAAATACAAAAAAAAGTTTTTTTTTTCAAGTATCTGGGAAAATGCAATATACCATTTACTGTGAATAGTATATAAAGAAATGTGTAGCATTAAATATCTTCACGGCTTGTTTTATAATGTTATTTGCATTTTGTACATTTGAGGCTGTAATTGTAGGTAAGAAATTTGTAAATATTACAATGCGCTTTTTTCTAGGAATTTTTTTTATTCAAGTGTCAAATAAAAGATTTACCCGACCCAACTATAGAAAAAAATGCAGTGCAATGTGGATAATAGTATACTTTACAGCCTCTAGAGATCTAAGATAAATAAATTCTGGCATTCAAAAGAGAAAAAAACTTCTGTGAACATTTTTGAGATTTTATCTTGAAATGTGTGAAATAATTATGTACCCAACAATCCAGCGATTATGCCTTTTGACTGTAATCCGCTTAAGGGCCAGTATTTTGAAAAAATTTACATAATTATAGTAATTATTTTACTACTTTTAAACTTAAAAAGCGCTTATCCAATTTTAAATTATAATGAATTAATACTTATGCAAAAACAAAACCACTGGTTTAGTGAGCCAGTCCATATCAGAATAACCTTAACTGGACCTGACTTTAGTAGATTACAGGTTTGTATTTAAAGATAAAGTACTTATTTTTTTGGAAACCTAGATGTTTTAGGGTGTTTTTTCTTTTGCTAGGGGCGCCAAATTTGAGGCTTGAAAGGCCGGCCCTGGGTATTACCCCCCCCCCCCCCCATAGAAGAAAAAGATCTACGCCTTTGATCTATGTGATCTATCTATTCGAAGAGTGCCAGTGACGCAACGAAAGACACCTAGATAATAATATTTTTAAGAAATAACTTCCCAAATGTCCCCTTTTGTAAGTTATAAATAAATAACTTATAAGTACGCTGTATCAGATTTTATTACATTTCCAAATATTTGAAACCTTTTGAGACACCCTGTATATTATTATAATAAATAAGAATCAGATAATTAAAAGTACTATAAAATATAAATAACTTTTATAAAATGTATAATATACATTGTAAATACAGTGCGGTCCAAAAGTCACCCCCCCCCCTTTTAACTTTTGAACGAGTTGAGATATCAACTTCAAATCTAGAACTCTTAAATAAGACAACTTAAACTATCTTTTAGCATATATTTGATATTTTCAACTCTTAAAATGTGGGCAGGGGGCATGGGGGGACATTTTTTTTAATGGAAAGGGGGGTCGTGTGATACATCATTTTAAAGCTTAAAAAATTCTCTATTTAAACTAACATTTTTAATTTTTTTTAATATGTTTTTTTAAGGTTTTGATTTTTCAATTTTTTGTGCTAAAACATTCAATTTTTTAAGTTTTTTTTATAAATTTTTATTTATGTCAACTAAAATTAGTTTAAAAGTATAATTAACATTTTTTTATGATGAAATTAGGCATTTTTAAAAACTAATTTGTTTTTTTAGAGGAATTTGACATTAATACCCATTTTTAACCCCATTTTAAACCCAAAAAAAAAAATGTTTTTTTAAATTTAAAAATATGGAGTTAAATGGAAAATTTTAAAAGCTTTAAAATGATGTATTACACGACCCCCTTTCCATTTAAAAAAATGTGCCCCCATGCCCCGCTGCCCACATTTTAAGAGATGAAAGTATTAAATATATGCTAAAATATAGTTTAAGTTGTCTTATTTAAAAGTTCCAAATTTGATGTCGATATCCCAACTGGTTCAAAAGTTAAGAGGGGGGGGGTGACTTTTGGACCGCTCTGTATATAGATAGATAGATAGATAGCAATATAACAATAACGGAAAAATAAAAAAAATTGCGGTTTTATTTGAAATATTTAAAATAATTAAAAAAAAATTAATTAGCTTTTTCTTAAATGTAAACTAACCCCAGCTCAGAAACTAAAAATAACTAAATTTATTGATATTTCACAATTGTTTGTAATAAAATTTTGAGTGGTTCTTAAAATTGGTGGGATCGTAACAGATCTCAAATTTATACCAACCAAAAATAAAATTGTAATAACAAAAGTTTAATTAAACACGCTCTTTTATAAAATTTATGTAATTTCTATATATAAATTTATCGTTATAACATTTTGCTTCAAAACTCAATTTAACAGAAACTTACTGAATAAAGAATTGCGTTTTTAAATTAAACCATTAATCTTAAATTTGGGTTACTAATAAATTGAAACGTCACCCTACAATGTTTATGTTGACATGTTCCCTTGGTCGTTAGTGGTTTTCGAGATGGTTTTCCAATACTATATATTGTAAAAATACATAAATAGGATGTAATATTTTTGTGTTTTTTTGTTGTTAAATATTGCAACATAACTTAATTGTGCATTATGCACCTATACTCCGTCCAGTTATGCAAGATAGTAAGGGACGCGGCCCGTTTTACACCACAGAGCGCATAAATAGCATAATTATGCATAAATCGTAGTGTATCAAAAATTTAACAGATGTCTGTACTGTTTTTCTGGAAAGGGCCTATTCAAAGACTCGCATAACAAGCATAGTACATAAATTATTATTAATAAATTAAATCAGTTTGGCTTTTCGCCAGCAATGAAAAAGTTTTTTTAAGTTATTTATCTTTTCGAAAACAATATGTTAGTTATAACGGTTTTCTATCCAAATTATTTTTTGCCACATCAGGCATCCTCAAGGTTCAAATTTAGGTCCATTACTTTTTTTGTATTTTATTAATGATATTACAGATTATATAACGTGTTTAAAATTATTGTTTGCTGACGACTTAAAACTGTTTCTCAGAATAATTGATCTCGCAGACTGTCAGTTTCTTCAAGAACAGCTAAATCAACTAGTTATTTGGTGCGTGCGAAATAAATTGTTTCTCAACATTCAAAAATGCAAAGTTATAACTTTTACTAGGAAAATACATACTTTCGATTTTAATTATGCAATTAACAATCAAAATTTAGCCAGATGTGAAAAAGTCAAAGACTTAGGCGTAGTATTTGACACAAAACTAACTTTTAATGATCACGTTGATGCTACCGTTAAGGCTTCAAATAAAATGCTAGGATTTCTAGTTAGAAGTTGTCAACAGTTTAGATCTTAGGTTTGTCTGAAATCCCTTTATTTTGCGCTTGTTAGATCAAAATTGGAGTATGCTTCCTTTATTTGGTATCCCAAAGCTACCACTCAAAAGGAGAACGTTGAACGGGTTCAGCGTAAGTTTTTAAAATTCCTCAACTTTAAAGTTCGCGGCTCTTACCCCCCTCAGGGCATTGACGAGGAGGTTTTGCGAGTCAGATTCTCAGTCCAATCGCTTGAAAATCGAAGAATACTATCAGCTATCTCTATTTTTTACAGAATAATTCACAATCTTATTGATTGTAATTTATTGCTAGGAAAAATTGATTTTTTAGTTCCCTGACTGAATGCTAGGCAAACTGATTCTTTTTCGCTGTCAATCCCAAGAACAAATTTATTATTGAAGTCCCCAATTTATGTCATGTGTGATAATGTTAATACTTATAGTATAAATTGTGATATATTTTTTGAAAAACTCAGTTCCGTTTTAAAAAAATCAAGCGTAAATTTAGGTATTTAAGATTTAGCTTAATTTCTATTTTTAATTTTTAAAATTTAATTTTTTATATCTAAATTTATTTTTGTTACTTAATATTCTTATTTATATTTGTTATTATGAAATGAAATTGTCCTGTTATTGGATTATTCTGTTGGGCAATAAAGACTATTATTATTATTATTATTATTATTATTATTATTATTATTATTATTATTATAAGAATGCGATGCCAGGATTGGCTTGATGTGTCGTTGTTATGCGAGCCTCTGGATAGGCCTTAAGTTGTCATTGTAACCTAAAAAGTTGACGTTTTCCTTGTGTTCTAGTTATTTATGGTACAAGTGGCTAAAGTAAGATATTGTCCATTAAAAAATTAACCTGGCGTCAGCCAAGCAGGTTAATTTTCGAGAGGTCAATATCGGTTTACCCATGAGTGCCATACAACGTTTTATCCAATAAATAGCTTAGGAATTCATATTTTTATTAAAAAATTTAATGACATTTACAAGAAAATAATTTGACAAGTGACAGTTGAGTGGGTAAAATAAATAATTATCCACTCAATCAAGTAAAAGCCACGCGGGGGTTATTATTGAGTTTATCTATTTAAAATAAAGCTGGTAATTGTCTTATTATCTGTATGTATTGGATAATATAAATTTACTTTTGTACAATATGTAGAATATGCTAATTTAGTGTGAGTGTATGAAGAATAAATTACATTTTATCACACTTTCTTGTCAATTCAGGTCTACACGATCGGCTGTGTAATTTTTTTCATCAGTGTAACTATGTTCAAGAACAACTTAAACTTCAATCAGATTCTAAGTACCTAATCAGTTTTAATAATACGCGTTGGAGCTTTAAGAGCTCCATATTTAGATGTTATTCTATAATTAAACTATCTATAGTATCCATATTTAGGATATAGATAGTTACGATAAACTTTCTTTTTTATTTTAGAATCAAAATAAACACGATAGTTTATTAATAGCTACTGCATAAAATAATTTAACAGTTTAGGTTCAAGTTACTTAAGGATATACAAGAATTGGAAATGATTAAAAAAAGTTTTAAAGAAAAATGTGCAAACCTTATTTTAGTTTAGTTCCTTTATGGTCCAATTTTAATATTGAGTGGATAATTATTTATTTTACCCACTCAACTGTCACATGTCAAATTATTTTCTTGTAAATCTCATTAAAATTTTTAATAAAAATATGAATTCCTAAGCTATTTATTGGATAAAACCTTGTATGGCACTTATGGGTATACCGATATTGCCCTCTCGAAAATTAATATATAATATATTACTTTACCCACTAGTACCATAAATAACTATTACATGAACAAATTTTCTTTTATACCATATATTCTATTATAAGACAGTAAAGAAAAAAATGTTTCTAATAACTATAGTTATTCATAGCTATGAATGTCAATATGTTTAAATGACCACAACACGTTTAAAAAAAAAGTTTACGGTTGTATATGAAGATTTATTGATATTCTAAATTGATAATATATATGACTTAGGAATTATTCAATGAAGTAATGTAATCGATTAAGCACTATACAGCATCATAAATAATTCTAATCAATTAATATAAATTAATTTAGTCGCTGTTCAATAAAACCAAATTTAATAATACATCTGTTTTAATTTCACTTGCCTTGTAGCGGAATCAAACTATTAATATACAGAGCGGTCCAAAAGTCCCCCCCCCCTCTTAACTTTTGAACCAGTTGAGATATCGACTTCAAATTTGTAACTTTTAAATAAGACAACTTAAACTATCTTTTAGAATATATTTAATACTTTCAGCTCTTAAAATGTGGGCAGGGGGGCATGGGGGGACATTTTTTTAAATGGAAAGGGGGGTCGTGTGATACATCATTTTAAAGCTTATAAAATTCCCTATTTAAACTAACATTTTTAAATTTTTTAAAAATGTTTTTTAAGGTTTTGATTTTTCAATTTTTTGTGCTAAAACATTCGATTTTTTAAGTTTTTTATAAATTTTTATTTATGTCAACTAAAATTAGTTTAAAGTATAATTAACATTTTTTTATGATGAAATTAGGATTTTAAAAATATTATTTGTTTTTTTTTTAGAGGAATTTTGACATTAATACCCATTTTCAACCCCATTTTAAACCCAATTTTTTTTTTAATTTAAAAATAAGGAGTTAAATGGAGAATTTCATAAGCTTTAAAATGATGTATTACACGACCCCCCTTTCCACTTAAAAAAAAATGTGCCCCCCTGCCCACATTTTAAGAGCTGAAAGTATTAAATATATGCTAAAAGATAGTTTAAGTTGTCTTATTTAAAAGTTCCAAATTTGAAGTCGATATCTCAACTGGTTCACAAGTTAAGAGAGGGGGGTAACTTTTGGACCGCTCTGTATAATAACGATCTTTTTAGTTTCTTCTAGATGGGGACAGTTCTCATAAATTTACTACAGGATAAGTATATAGTTCGCGAAAGGATGCAAGTCGCTTGCAAAACAACTTTATACTACGATATTTCAAAAATGCTTTGACCCAGAGACTTGAAATTTGGAACAAAGTAGAAAAAATTTGTTTAAAATTTCAAGTCTCTATTTCGAAGCGTTCTTAAAATATCGTAGTGTAAAGTTGTTTTGCAAACGACTTGCATCTTTGCGCGAACTACACATTAAAATACGGGAATATTTAGATTAATGGGTGGAGGAGTATAAAATTTAATTTGATTAAAGTTTATTTTTTAAGGTATAGTTATTTTAAACCTTCCCGCTTGTAAACAACCTCGAAATTACCATAGCAACGTAAGATACGCATGCGTCGTAAGCGAAATGACTAGGCCCAATTTACACAACCGTAAAACGTTGACGTGCCATTAACGAGAACAAAACAATGGTTTATTCCTCTAAATTATTGGAATAAAAGCGATTTTATAAGCAAACTTTGTTTCTACAGGAATACAAAAGTGTTTTTAGCACCAGCTTTATCTATTCTCTTTTTTTACATCAAAACGTCATAAAAACAAAGTAAGTAAACAAAAATTATAAATTTTGGTTATGTTGACATTCAAAACAAGCCACATGCTTCAGTGTAAATCGGACTTTGTGGAGTATTTAGCGGCAAATTTAAAATAACTATACCTTAAAAAAATAAACTTTAGTTTAAAATGAGAGGCATCTAGAGTTGTAAGCCGGGAAGACTGAGCAAAAATATCGGAAAACATAACATTGCTAAAATTTTTAGATAATAACCATAAAGTGATAAACTCGGTGTTAGTTAGTTATCTATATTTTGAAGTTTTCATACCAGTATTCTTAAAAGAGTATCATTTGCTATTCTTGATCAATTAAATTAAAAAAAAAAAGTTTTTTTGGGATTTTTAATATTTTAACAGTATAAATTATTATTTTCGGACGGTGTGGGTGACTTCGGACACTTTTTCGCATAACCCTCTGAACCAAAGCACTTGTGCACAATTTGTGAGGTTATGTGCACAAGTTGTGTGGTTCAATTCCACAACTTGTGCACACAATCCCGTAACTTGTGCACACGTGCTTTGGTTCAAGGGCTTTGCGAAAATGTGTACGAAGTCACCCACACCGTCCGAAGTCACCCCACTTGACGGTACACGTAAAAAAAATAAAAACACATATTTAAATTGTCAAGATTAAAGACTATTGATTAAAATTATTTATTTTAAATTAATAATAATTATTATAATAAATACCGGAATTTTTATTGATTTAAACACCGTAATTATTATTGTATTAAATACCGTTTTTGTGATAAAAATAGAAATAGACATAGAAATCCTACTACAATTTTTTTTAATACAATTGTTTTATTTTAAAATGCTGAATTATAATAACCAGTAGTCGGCGAATTTCCAGTCCTCGCATAGGCGCCTCGTTGAGTCTAGCGTTGAGGCGAAGTTTTAAATATTTACATTTTTATTTCTTTTTATCTTGATTCCATTTAAACGAGTAAGGTGGGGAAAAAGTTATCGACAAATAAAAATTAAAAACTTCCGTATTCTTAAAAGATAAAAATCGAATGTCGTTTTTTTCTTTGAAAAACACCGTTATATATACGTATGTATAGTTAATATATATAGTTAATATTGTTGTGGGTAAAAAATTAGTCGTCAAATGTTTAGATTTATAAAAATTTCCCTTATAATTCGGCAAAATTATTCCGTAAGCTCATGTTTCTGTGTTTATTTCCAACGTTGATGAGTCACAACTGAGTTTACGCCGAATACTGATAATAACAATATTAAAATACTACCAAGAGAATAGGTCCAGTGGTTGTGATTAGGATATAATTATCTTTTTATCTTGTGGTGATTATTTTTGTAAATCAGTATATATGAGCATGTGGATGTTATTAATGGTAATTAATCTTAATTAATAATACATCAAACAATTAATTAAAATAATTATTTTTATGGTATACGCTTTGAACTTTGTAGGTACATGATGTAATCTCTGTAAATGCAGTCGGCGCCTTGAAAGATGACATAATTTCATACATTTTTTTAAATACTTTACACATGTGTGCAGAGCAGTTTTGCCCGAGTTTTTTTTTTTTTTCGCTATTCCAGATTTCCTTAGCAACAGTTGCTAAGAAAATTAACAGTAACCGAATACTCTAATGACTGGAAAATATAAACAGTGATGTCACGTTTTTATAGCTTTATGCCAATGGGAACATATATTAAAATAGTTTTTATGCAAGGCCACTATTTTATACATTTGTTGTATGAAAGCAGATATGATTTCGTGTGACAATTTTAATAAAAATTAGTAATTACGATGAATTCTATTATTGTTATGAATGGGTTTCTATAGACTTTTAACACGGGTATGGAAATTATCGGTCATTCAGGCCTATTCACACGTACCATTGAAATCTATTCAATATTGACAAAAATTACAATCCCATGCAGTTTTAATACAGTTGACGTAAATGACCTTGCAATTTTCGTCAATATTGACACAAATCTCAATCTCAATGGTACATGTGAATAGGCCTGATTGTTACACTGATAAAAAAATCCAACGAACTAATAACTCTTCCTTCTAGAATACGCATACCGTTAAAATAAAGTATCGCCAACATCTCAGTTTGTTTGTAAACAAATAGTAGGTATATTCAGGCCCGAACAATAACAGTTACCAGTAACTGGTATTGTTGTCGCTGTTAGAACAAAGATGTGCGAGTAAGACAGACGAATGTTTATGTTGCCGACGTTTTTGTCAGTTTTAACGAATGAAATGCCTATTCTAGAGAGAAGAGTTATTAGTTCGTTGGAAAAATCTAAAAGCAGTACAAACAAACGTTGTTGTAACAAGTTTGAGGCATGTATATGATACCATTTTTACGATTATTCCAAAACGTTATCGGTCATTGTTACACTGATAGACGAACTAATAACTCTTCTTTCTAGAATACGCATACCGTTAAAATAAAGTATCGCCAACATCTCGGTTTGTTTGTAAACAAATAATAGGTATATTCAGGCCTGAACAATAACAGTTACCAGTAACTGGTATTGTTGTCGCTGTTAGAACAAAGATGTGCAAGTAAGACAGACGAATGTTTATGTTGCCGACGTTTTTGTCAGTTTTAACGAATGGAATGCCTATTCTAGAGAGAAGAGTAATTAGTTCGTTGGAAAAATCTAAAAGTAGTACAAACAAACGTTGTTGTAACAAAGTGATACCTTTTTTACGATTATTCTAAAACGTTATAAGGTTATATTATACACTATTAAAATTGTAGATTCATATTATTTAATAATACAACAACGTGGTTGTCACTATAATAGTTTTTTTGAAGAAGGATGATTAATAAAGATGGCGACAATCAGCTGATTCAAAATATTGAAAAGTTAAGCATTTTGGGCTAAAATTTTTATGTGTATAAGTATACCCAACGATAATCATGTACATGTACATGTAATTACATGTGATATGTAGTTTCTCTGTGCACATAAATTTAAAATACATCACAAAACACCCACATTACAGCTCGTCAAACGTAGGAAGAGTAAGTTTTTAAATATGGACACGCCCCCCAAACCACGCGGCTGAATTCACCAGTTAGAGGTAAGCGTACCGCCTATCTTTCTTCTTCTGAATACTTTCTCTTTCTTTCTGGTACGCAGTCCGTCACATTTCCACGTCTCTTCCTACCAGGCTCTGCTAGCCTCTCGCGCGACAAAGAAAAACCTGATCGGTTAATAGTTTGTTGTTGTAAATCAAACAACTGCACTCGTTTGTAAATACAAAACATGTTTACTTTTTTGTTGTTGTATTCTATGCAATATATAGTGGTTGGCGCATATACAACTATTTATTGTTGTATACTATAACCTAATTATGTCATTAAGTACGCTATTGTTCAGTGTAAAAAAGAGCAAAAAGGTAAATTCTTGTCTGTGAAGATCATGTTTGACAGAAAAAAAAATCATTGCATAATATACCCCCTTTCTGAATAATTTGTACCCTGTGCAAAAAAAGCTTACATCGCTTTTGAACAAATGATTTCGAGTGTGTTAAATGGACTAATTTTACTCCGTGCCGTATTCTCAGTGTATTCAAGTTCAAGTTACAAGACCACCATTTTTTTTCTACGCGTTCTAATTTGTTCTGATTTATCCTAACTTTTTCAATTAAGTGGTTCAACTCATTTCTAATGCTTTTTTAGCATTGATCTTATTTTGAGTAGAAAAAAGAAAAAAGTCTCACACAAGGCCGTAGAGAAGAAGATTTTGTTGGGGGAGAAGGTCTAAAATTACAACTTTTTTTAGCCTAAACATACAACTTTTTTCCTCGAGAAAAAAGTTAAAATCCAAAAAATCTTTTTTTTTTTCGTGTGCAGGCACACAATTTTTTATCTAAATTTAAAAATTTGCATATTTCATGAATTCAAATAATTTTTGTGTCTAAGAAAAAGGTTCATGGAATCATTCAAAAGTGCAAGAGTTGCATATTTCACGAAAGGGACCTTTTTTTTAGTCATTGACTTTTTTGTCGGAGAAAAAAGTTGCATTTTTAGGCTAAAAAAATTTGACCTTTTTGACCTTCTCCTCCCCCCCCACGAAAACTTCTTCGCTACGGTCCTGCTTCTGGTTGTATCAACCAGAAAAATTGTTGTTCCGTTATTTAACTATTGATCTTTTTTTTCTTCAGTGGTATATTTGGTATTAAGGAATTAAGTTATTAAAAAAAAACAGACTTAAGAAATTAATTAATATTTGAGTCAAAATTTATTATTATTTTACATCTATACAGGGTGTATTTGAAATAGGGTCGGAAATTTTAACAGGTGATTCTACATGATAAAATTTGACAAAAAGTTCCTATAAACATATGTCTAAAAATGCGTCATAAGGGAGCTACGCCCCTTTGAAATTGGCTAAAAAAATCGGTTTTTATTTAATAACTCAGGAACCCTTTGAGATATATTAACGAGGTTTTGCACGTGAATTAATCCTAATAAGGCCTATCTTTGTATGTAATTTTCACGTACTTATTTAAACCAGGGGTGTGCGAAAAGGGGGGTCTTTATCAGTTTTTTGTCCCAAACTTTTTTCTGTGTAACTTTTTTGCAATTTTATTTTTAAAATATGATTGCTCAGGTCAAAATACATAAAAAAAGGTACTCTTGTTGTAATACTGTAGGATTAACCGTTTTCGAGAAAAGTTAATTTGAAGGTGAAATTTCACTGTTCGAGGACGAAAAATTAAATACTAAAATGTCGAAAACCAAAATTTTAATGATGCAATGTTATTCTACATCAAAAGCTAAGAAAAAAAGTTTCCAAACATGTAGGTCGAAAAAACGCTTTTAAAGCTACCATAGCCCTTTAAAAATGGTGCATATTTAGGAGACCATAGCTCCATTAGGATTCATTTTTGGAAGTACCTGTATATGAGGTTTTTTTCTTAGTTTTTAATGTGCATTCGCCCTGCATCATTAAAATTTTGGTTTTCAACATTTTAGTATTTAATTTTTCGTCCTCGAACCGTGGAATTTCACCTTCAAATGAATTTTTCTCGAAAACGATTAATCCTACAGTATTACAACAAGAGTACCTTTTTTATGTATTTTGACCTGGGGAATCATATTTCAAAAATAAAATTGCAAAAAAGTTACACAGAAAAAAGTTTGGGACAAAAAACTGATAAGCCCCCCCCCCCCGTTTCGCACACCCCTGGTTTAAATAAGTACGTGAAAATTACATACAAAGATGGGCCTTATTAGGATTAATTCACGTGCAAAACCTCGTTAATATATCTCAAAGGGTTCCTGAGTTATTAAATAAAAACCGATTTTTTTAGCCACTTTCAAAGGGGCGTAGCTCCCTTATGACGCATTTTTAGACATATGTTTATAGGAACTTTTTGTCATTTTTTATGATGTAAAACCATCTGTTAAAATTTCCGACCCTATTTCAAATACACCGTGTATATGTAAAGTCAACATTATTTTATAGATGTAAAGTCAACATACAGAATTAGTCCAGTGAAATATATTTATTAATAATAAATGTAAATTGCAATAAATATACACGGGCTGATATTTTAAAGGGTAGTAGTGGATGGTAACAGAACACTCCTGGTAGTTTTTCACCGCGTGATTTGCCTAAGGCGTGTCCGCTATCTTGAATTTTAGGGGTGAGTTGCTTAATATGCATCTTAAGATAAAAAAGCATATAACCAGTTTTTTTAAAGGGGAAATTTCCAACAATTTTTGTATGGATCATTTTTTTTAATATATTAATAACAATCTAGTTAATTTAAAAATACGGTTACAGAGGACGTGATTCGAATTTCAGCGCCCACTGTAACCGTAACAAAATACTTATGAAATTGCATAATATATAAAACTTATAGAGAATTTCAAGAGCTACAAGTTTGATCATGACCACTTTTATCCTTCCATATCCATTATAAATAAATAAATAAATTATTTATTATAATTTGACTGAAAAATCGAAACCGAACAATTTCACCCCCAACATGGCAATTTTTGAATATTTATAACTCGATTGTTATTAATATATTAAAAAAATGACACTAACAATTTTTTTTGGAAATTTTCTCCTTATCAAAATTGGTTATATGCATCGTAAGATGCATATTTAGTGAGATAACCCCTAAAATTTAAGATAGCGGACACCCCTTACGCAAATCACACGGTGAAAAACTAACAGTAGTTTTCTGTTACTATCCACTACTACCCTTTAAAATATCAGCCCGTGTACATTTATTGTAATTTAACAGAGAAATTTCTCGTTATTTGACTGGACTAAATTTGATATTTTCTTAGTAAATTGGCAACTAATTAACACTCTAAAGTTAGCGACCTAAATATAGAATGATTGGAAAAGCAATTTTCACCTACGCCTGAATGGCTGTTGCATACAGTAGTATTTTTCCTATAAATAAGGAACGTGTATATTTTTATCCAGAATGTTTACATTTGGATAAAACTATGCAGGTTAAACTTTTTCAGTTTGTCAGATTTCAACACACTTAATCATGTGGCTTGTTTTAGAACAAAATAACACGAAAAGAATAATCTAGTTGCCTCAACTAGAAAAATAGTAAAATATGCAACGAACTATTAACTCTTCTCTCTAGAATGGGCATTTCATTTGTAAAAACTGAAAAAAAATGTAGCCAACATATACATTTGTCTGTCTTACTCGCACAGCTTTGTTCTAACAGAGACAACAATAACAGTTACTGGTAATTGTTATTGTTCAGACCTGAATATACCTACTATTTGTTTACAAACAAACCGAGATGTTGGCCATACTTTATATTAACGGTATGCGTATTCTAGAGAGAAGAGTTGTTAGTTCGTTAAAAATATGACACAAACATTTGTCTGGTAGTGCAACCAGAATTCTGTATATAGTGAACATTTTCTCGTGCGCTCCCTCCCACTCTAAAATATTGAATGAATCGTTCTGAAATTTTAACCGCATATTGGGTACTATAAGACAAAACTTTTTACATAATAACAAAGTCGTATGTTGATTTTTGCAAAATTGATTGTTTATTGAATAATATGCAAAATTTGATCGTTTTTTGCAGTTTTCTAAGCAAAAAATCATTTAAAAAACGCCATTTTGAAGGTTTTTTTAATTTCCTACAAGATGGTTACTTTGACTGTTGATAAATACCTTAACTTTTTTACTGATATGCAAAAAAGTCCAAATTTTCTGACCTGACCTGAAAAACTTGACAGACCTCTGGATGAGCTAGTGTCATTCCAAAAATTTCATATCCCTGGACTTATTACTCAATTTGACATAAACCTGACATGGAATTTTTCATTTGTTTTAATGAATTATCTGAATCATTTATGAATGAAACTAGAGTAAGTTAGATAATAGTATATTAAAGTACTAGTTTCATAACATACGTTTTTAGCGCACGAGTACAAGTTTAGAAAACCAGCCGCTTGCGGCGTATTTTCTAAAGTACTAGTGCGCTTAAAACGTGTTATGAAACGAGTGCTTTATACAATTTTTTCTATTTTGCTCTAAAATTTAAAAAAACTTACATTTAAATTGATGACAGATTTAGGGATTTTTGTTTTGGATTGGCATTACAGTTTACACCATGTTTAAAATTCTAAGAAAAAATGATATTTTGATATATTTTATAGTCATCTCTTCTCTTTTTTACTGCAATTAACCAAGCCACAATTTTAACATGGTAAAAATAACCTAAACACAAAATGTTGTAGAAAATTTAACTTTAAAGCGACATTGACATTTGCACGGAAAACGTCAAGCAATAGGCCAGGTCTGTTGCCAACCCAAAAGAACAAAAGTTACAGACCTCTTATGGGCCTATAAGAACACGCAAAATGCGTGTGATTATGAGCTTATAAGAGTCGCAAAATAGAAAAAGTTTTTATTTGTGTATAAACACAGCACAATTGATATATAACTGGAATCTTATTAAACAGTTGAGTTATCTTAGTAATTTACGCAGAGAGCCCTATATTAAGGCATATCCAGAAGCTTGCATAAGAACATAAAACATAAGAATGCGATGCCGTGATTGGCTTACAAGATACATGGCGGCCCATCAAGCCAATCACGGCATAGCATTGTTATGTTTTATGTTCTTATGCGAGCTTGGCACTTACACTTAGTGAAGATGAAGACACATTTGCCTAAAGCTTAACATAGAATAGGCCATATCAGGCAACGAGAAGGCAGACGAACTTGCCAGACTCGGAGCCGAGACTTCGTGCATGGGACCCGAACCCATGCTGGGTATTACAAGGAAACAAGTCACATCAGCCCTCAACACATGGGCTGAAGAAAAACTAAGGGAAAGCTGGTCAACGGTCACGAACTGCAGACAGGCAAAGCACTTCCTTTCCGGTCCAAGCAAGTCAAAAACCACGTGGCTACTAGGAAGAAGCCGAGCCACGATCAGCCAACTTACAGGGATCCTCACAGGTCACTGTGGACTAGGAAGGCACCTGTTCAAGATGAAGGTCGGTAACGACCCCGTCTGTTCGGGTTGCGGGATAGAAGAAGAATCGCCCTTCCATTTCCTAGGACAATGCGATGGGTTCGGCAGAATAACACAGTCGAGTGAGTGACAGTGAAGAGGTCAGACGTCGCCCAGCAGATTTCCATTGAGTAAGATTATTTTGGTATATAATTATTCTAACTAACATATGCTCACTTGTAAGCTTGCTTGCTAAGTGTTGCAGCCCTTTTCACACTGTGGACTTAAGCCAATTCCCACGAACCGCTGAGGCTGGCGGTTTGGTGTGTTAAAGGTTCCCTGAGACCCCAACCACTAACAATTAGTGCTTAACACTACACCCCCCCCCCCGCCCGGGGCCACCCAGGCCCCCGAGAACACTACTTCTATTTTTTCCCTTCGAAATTCAAAAACCACTATGGCTGAAAATATCGACGCCACCATGGCAAACTTCCCGAACCAACAAATGTCAGACTATTTCCAAGATCAAATCAAGGCCCAGACAGAGCACTATAAAATCCAGGCTGAATCACATAAAAATCAGCTCGTATTCCTTCAGACACAACTAGCCACCGCAAACGAGACCATCAATGGACTCCGCGAGGAAATTTCCCGCCTCTCCTCTCAAATAGGGACACTCTTATCCCAAAAAACCCAAACTCCCACCCAAGAGCTCTCCGATGCCCCCGATCATTTCGAAACGGACATGTCCGTAGTAGAGACTGATTCGGACTCAGTCCGGTCCCCCCTTGCCTCCCCGCGCAAGCGCTTAAACCGGCGCAGAAGGAAACACAAATTAAATTCAGACCTAGAAGAAAAACCCGCAAAGACCCAAAAAACCCCCGGCAAAGCGACTGCCTCCGAAGAAGTCGCTAACCCCTCCGGCTCAGGGCCCCAACCCCCCGTTACGGCCCCTGTAAACCCAAAAACCCAAGCTACTGGCCCAGGAACCCCCCCCGACCAGGAAGCCCACAAAACCCCCAAAATCCCCCCCATCATCATTCGAGCCCCTGAAAAATGGCTAGCCTTGTCCCGCCACTTCAACTCCCAAAAAGTAAACATCCTCCACGCGAAAAATACCTCCGAAGGAGTGCAAATTCGCACCCAGACCAGTGACGACTTCCGCAAAGTCACTAGGCACTTAGACACCGAAAAAATTCCCTATCATAGTTTTACCCTCCCGGAGGACAAGGCAATCCACGCCGTAATCCGGGGAATCCCCACCCAGATAGACGTCGCAGACGTCCAAGCCGCTCTTATCGAGCGTGGCTACCTCCCCACGTCAGTCGCGAGAATGACGCGCACTAAAGACAAGACCCCCATGCCCCTGATCCTAGTCATCCTCCCCAAGGTGACAGGACAACAGCACCCCATATTTAAAGAGACTAGGCTTCTACACCTAGTCATAAAGGTCGAAAGCCAGACCTATAAACCCAAATTCAGGCAATGTCACAAATGCCAACTCTTCGGCCACTCCCAGGCCAATTGCAACGCCCCGGCCAAATGCGTAAAATGCGCACAAGACCACCACACAACAAAGTGTGAAAAACCCCGTCACACGGACGCAAAATGCGCCAACTGCCTGGGCCCCCACACGGCAAACTATCATAAATGCCCCAAACACCCATCAAACATCGCTCCAACCCGTACAAGGGTCATACCCCCAACCCAAAAATTCACCCCGGGCATCTCCTACGCCCAAAAGGCAACCAACGCCGCCACCCCACAACAACCCAAGGCGGCCCCAGGTCCCAGTGCAAATCCCCCCAATATTTTTGATCAATCCCAAATTTCAAAAATCCACACCTTCATGCAAGAATTCGCCAGCTTCATGCAGGCTTTTGGCTCCCTTCAATTACCCAATCTAGGCCCCCAAAATGTCTAGACAAACAAAACCCAGAGCCCTTAAAATAGTCACCTGGAACGCTGATAGCCTCAATTCAAAAAAACCGGAACTCATAGAATTTCTACACGAAAATCAAATAGATATAGCCCTCATCCAAGAGACTGGTCTTAAACCACATCATAGGGGTACCATACCCAACTATTCCTGCTACCGTAACGATAGACTCCAGGACCGCAAAGGAGGCACAGCAATCTATATCAAAAAACACATATCTCACGATCTTCTTCATGCGCCCCCCACACAAAGCGATCAAGTCGAAACTACCTCCATATTCGTCAACATGCACGACAATTCCAAATTCAGGATCGTGTCCCTCTACAAACCCCCAAATAAGGAGGTCAGACCCGCCGACTTCGAAGGCTACTTTAACGACAATCATCCAACAATCCTAGCCGGAGACTTGAATTGCAAACACGCCCTTTGGCACTCTAGAACAACTACGGCCAACGGCCGTAGGCTTTACGAAATATTACAACGTAACCATATAATGGTTACCGCACCCGATTCCCCAACCCACTATGGCCACGGCCTTCCTGATATCCTTGACATCGTTTTGTATAAAAACACGACACTAAACATTAACATCGAACTAAGACACGAACTAAGCTCCGACCACCTTCCAATCATTATCACGGCAGGAGGCATACCAACCGCAAATCACACCAAAAAAACCGTTTACAACTTCTCCTATATATCCGAACTCCTAGAAAGCAACACCAAAATCAATTCAATAAATTCCGTCCAAGAACTAGATATTGCAGTAACCACCCTCACCAATACCATAAAATCCGCAATGGACAGCGCCAAATTAATCAAAAAAGTAGATATCCAAAACCCACAGGACCTTCCCCGAGATCTCAAAGACTTAATCAGAGAGAAAAACCGACTTCTTCGTCGTGCACGCACCCTCCAAGACCCCCATATTAAACGCGAAGCAAACAGACTTACCCAGGAAGTCAAAGACCGACTAAACGTACTAGCAAATTCCCGCTGGGAGGGAAAAATAAAGTCACTCAACCCCCAGGATAGATCACTTTGGAGAATGGCCAAAACCCTATCCCTCGACCACCAACGAGGCATGCCCCCAATTCACGGCGAAAGAGGAGTCGTCTACTCCACCCCCGAAAAAGCCGAAGCATTTGCTGACGCAATGCGGAAACAATTTCAACCAAACCCTCCAATCCCCCCCGACTCCGACTCCGAATCAGAGACCGACTCCGAGCCCGACTCGGACGACGAGAACTACGAGCAACTCATGCATGAAAGAGACATAAACCACATCTATAATAGAGTCACTAACCAAGTCGAAAACGACATTATCACCCCCACATCCCCCGAGGAAATCAAACGCATCATCAAAAATCTCCCAAAAAGGAAAGCCCCCGGTCCCGACCAAATACCGAATAAAATTCTTAAAATACTCCCCCGGAAAACCATTATGGAAATCGTTAACATTGTTAACGCAATGCTCAGACTGCGCCACTTTCCAAAGCCCTGGAAAAACGCAGACGTAATAGTTATCAAAAAACCCGGACAAAATCCAACTTTTGCTGAAAGCTACCGCCCCATAAGCCTCCTTTCCTCCCTAGGCAAAATAGCCGAGAAAGTCATACTAACCAGACTTCAAACTCTAGTTGAAGAACTAAATCTCCTTCCAAATGAGCAATTCGGCTTCCGAAGCAGACACTCCACAGTCCACCAGGTAGCTCGCCTGGTAGACTCTGTAACGGACGGACTAAATAGGCGCGAAGCCGCGGGACTGATCCTCCTGGACATCGCAAAAGCCTTCGATAAGGTTTGGCACAAAGGTCTTGTAGCCAAACTCCACTTTCTCGGCCTCCCCCCAGGCATCACCAAACTCATAGCCTCCTTCCTCAAAGGCAGAGATTTTCAGATAAAAATAGGCGACTGTAAGTCCAACACCCGCCGCATCAGAGCTGGCGTGCCACAAGGTTCCCCACTATCCCCCCTTCTGTACAACCTCTTTACGGCAGATATTCCAAAAACACAGGGCACTGAACTAGCCCTGTTCGCCGATGACACCGGCATCCTAGCAAAAGCCAGAAACCCCCAGCGCATCCATATCGCCCTCCAGCGCCAAATGGATGCCCTAATCAAATGGTTCTCCAAATGGAAAATCAAAGTAAACGCCAATAAAACCAAAGGCATCCTAATCTCTAGGATTAGAAGAGGCCCACCCCAACCCATTCAGATAAATGGCCACCCCATTAACTGGGAAAACCATGCCAAATACCTCGGCATTACAATCTCCAAAAACTTGACGTGGGATCAGCACGTCAAAAACACCCTCCAAATAGCAAATTGCCGCCTCTCCAAACTCTATCCCTTAATAGGCAGAAAGAGTCCCCTATCCATTAAAAACAAACTTCTTCTTTACAACCAAACCCTAAAGCCGGTACTTCTTTACGGAGCCCCAGCCTGGAATAAAATCACCCTTAACAAAACGCTCTCAGCAAAACTTCAGGCCTTCCAAAACAAGGCACTCAGAATATGCCTCGATGCCCCCTGGTTCATGAGGAACAACCAAATACACAGAGATCTCGAAATGCCCCTCCTAAAAACGGAAATCATCCGCTACAGCACGTCTTTTATACAAGACAATTTAGATCACCCAAACCCCCTCATTTCAAACTTTCTAGATTACGATCATGAAATACACAACACTCACAAAAAGATCAAGAACGTCCTCAACCAGTAATGGTACCCACTAACTCAGGACAGATGCATTCCCAGCATCAGTGAGATAGTCTCACTCCTCCCGCACATCCCTCCTCTCCCTATCACATCCCTCCCCATCCCCCTCCCACCCACTCCACAGCGCCAAATTATGACAGATGCAACTCGCATCAGTGAGCAGAGACTCACTCCCCCCAAATTATGACAGATGCAACTCGCATCAGTGAGCATAGACTCACTGCCCCAACTTTCAATTCAGATTAAATATTTTTTTAGATAAATGAGCCATAGGCTGCGCCTGTCTCTTAAAGACCCAAACAAACTATTGATGATGGGTTCGGCAGAATACGTAAGGAGATCCTCGGTGGCAACGCTCCGAAGAGAGGAGTTGCATACCCTTGCCTGGACAGATATTGCGACTTTTATAAGGAGGTCCGGCAGGTTTAGGCAGGGAGTAAGATGGAGATGTGGCTGGGACAGCTCGGGTATGGCAAAAAGGGCCATAATGGCCTAGTTGCCTGGCTTGTAGCCTCCCCACCCTACTACTAGAATAGGCTATCTAATCTAGAATTCATCCATTGAATAGCAACAACATAGTTTGAAATTAAAATAAAACGATGATAATGATTTTGGGCCAATGTCATCTAGATTTTAGTCCAAACAGCTTTCTGCTGTAACAGCAGTGAAAATAATTCAAGTTAATGCAACTTTTGGTAATTAAATGAGGCAAAATAATTTGTCCAAATTGTAAAAATATAGTATTTAAAATTAAAATAACTTAAAATACGGCAACTATTTCTTAAGTCGGTTCTGATATCAGTATAATCAGTCCTATTGTCTTCTTGAAATTAAAGAGTGTCTTGTTTGATAATTGCCCTTTTGTATAAAAAGTTATCTGCCTTTGAATATAATAATTAATGTAAATCACAGAAAAGACCCGAGAGATTATAAACTAACAGCGTAATATTATAATCCTATTTAGTAGGGATGCCTTAGATAACACTGGTCGACAAATCTGAAGATTTCTCTAACTGAGATTCCAGACATAGGTTTATACTAATTTTGGGTCGCTGAATCCAAATCCGAAGGCCGTTTGTCTCCATCACCCTCAGATTTTTTTATATCATAAAAAAAGTTAAAATTAGGAAAATTGATTTTGTGTAATTACAAGAAAATGCTTTGACTTATCACATTAAAATTAAGTACAGTTGATAGTGTTAATATAAGTTATTTATTCCCCTACTTACCCAAAAATACAATTGTGTGTATGTCAGAGGCGTGCGTTCTAAAGTGTTTCTGTAATATATTTCTCCAACAAAATTTATGTTTAAGAATTTTACAATTTCGATAAAAAATTATTATTTATTGATTAATTTTACGTAAAAAACATATTGGACCTTTTGATCAAAGGTCAACAGTTTTCGAGAAAAATAGGTTTAAACATATCTCTGCAAGTTTCACTAAGAAAAAAACTGCTGCCAACAAGATAATACTTTCTCCTATAGGTCTAGGTTTATTAAAATAAAAATAAAAATAAATAAATAAATTAAAAACAAAAAAATTAAATTATTTGTTTTCCGAAAAAAGTCTCTTTTTTCGTTTTAACGAAAAATAAATTGAAAAAAAAAATAAAAAAAAAGTTTTAACCCCATTTTACCCCCTTACCCCACCCCATTTTTATTAAAAAAAAATATCCTAGCCACACAAAAAAAGGTCAATAGTTTTTTTTCCTATGTATTTTGAGGCGCTGAATCCGAATTTGAGGTCAATTGTATTTTTGTATAAGTAGGGGAATAAATAACTTATATTACCACTATTAACCGTAATAAATTTTAATGTGATAAGTCAAAGCATTTTCTTGTAATTACACAAAATCAATTTTCCTAATTTTAACTTTTTTTATGATATCAAAAAATTTGAGGGTGACAAACGGCCTTCGGATTTGGATTCAGCGACCCAAAATTAGTATAAACCTATTTCTGGAATCTCAGTTAGCAAAATTTTCAGATTTGTCGACCAGTGTAATGATTTGTAATGATCTATTTGTAAATTTTATACCGTCAAAGGAAAATAATACGACTTTATCAAATGACCGCGTTTAACATGTCTTATCTTAAACGGCTTAAAAATATATATGATTAAAATTTTAATTTGTAAGATATTTGTTAAATATGTCATTTACTATAAAAAATACTGTTTCTCCTTTGGAAGATTTCATATAGATACGGTTGAGATGAGATATCATAACTATATTAAAATTATTTTTTTCAGTATTTTATTTGTGTAGAAAAATTCAACAAAAATATCAAAAAAAATACAAGGTAATCTTAAAGAAAATTCCGAAAAATAAAAACATTATTGCATTACATAATCATGCCAACGTTTCACCTAATATTTAGGCTTCTTCAGGGCTAAATTATTAAATATGCATTAAAACAAACAAATTAAACAAAAACATTACATCAACAAATAAAATACACTGGACATTTTTCAACAGGACTCACTGTAGAACAATTAATTACTGGAAGAAGCCTAAATATAAGGTGAAACGTTGGCATGATTATGTTATGCAAAAAAGTTTTTATTTGCTTCATTTCCGAGTGTTTATCACAAATAACCCTAAATAAATTTCAAGAAGCATCCTGTAGGAAATATTATTATAATAAAATATTAAATTCCAAGGAAAATATGACTTAAAAACTCCCCATTTAAAAGTTGTTACTTCCTAATAGGAAATTACAATGATCAAAAGGAAACACTCGTTTAATTATAATGTTCTTTACATAATGACTTATAAAAATCACCCAAATATATATTATTATACTTCTAAAAATAAGCGCACATATAAAAATATATTAAAAAAGAAAGATTCATTAATTCTTTTAGACAGATTTTACACTTTCTATTTTTGTAAATGCATTAATAACGTTAATACCTTAGCATATGTAGGTACTAATTAATGTAAAAATAACTGCAGACAATAAAATTTATTCTATATTAGTTTTTATCATTACCGTTAGGTATCAGTGCATAATTTCGAGACAGGGAACGGGGATTCCCGGGATTGAATCACTTTTTTAGTCCCGGGACTAGTAAAAAATCAATCTATGTGCCGAGTACTGAGTAAGGATTAGATTTGGATTTAAACATTTGTACATAGAAAAAACGGATTCCTTGAACCAAGGACACGTGTCTTTGTATATGTTCAAAGCCATATTCTCTTGTTTCAAGGCTGGTATTTTCTTGAACCAAAGTCAATGTCCTTGAATGAAGAGCACGGGTTTTGGAATAAAAATTCGCGCTCTTTATTCAAGGACATTGACTTTGGTTCAATAAAATGCCAGCCTTGAAACAAGAGAATATGGCTTTGAACATATCCAAAGACACGTGTCCTTGGTTCAAGGAATCCGTTTTTTCTATGTATCTAAGGCTTAGACTCGGATTCCGAACTATCTTTTATAGGATTTGATTCCGCAAAATCAGTTCTCAAGAGTATACCCTAATTGGTGCAAATAGATTAAAAAAAAGAAGGCTAGAATTGGGACAAAAGATTAATAGTTTTCCTACGACCTACATAGAAAAACGGATTCCTTGAACCAAAGACACGTGTCTTTGAATATGTTCAAAGCCATATTCTCTTGTTTCAAGGCTGGCATTTTCTTAAACCAAATGTCCTTGAATAAAGAGCGCGGATTTTTATTCCAAAACCCGTGCTCTTCATTCCAGGACATTGACTTTGGTTCAAGAAAATGCCAGCCTTGAAACAAGAGAATATGGTTTTGAACATATACAAAGACACGTGTCCTTGGTTCAAGGAATCCGTTTTTTCTATGTAGTTAGTAGTTAGTGCGTATTTCTTATCTGTTGCCGATGACAACGGATGGGAAGTGACGATCAGCTGTCAGAAAATTAGTAAAAGTCACATAACCTCAAATTGACAAACTAATTTTAAGATAATTTTTGCGTTTTTTTTGATGTTTAGATATTAAGTCGTAGGAAAAACAGTATACGCACCTCGACGCCAACCATTTCAGTGCACATCGAGTGCACTAAAAATTAGGTTAGCGTACTTGGTGCGTAATATATTATTAAATACGACTATTTTTCTGCTTGCTGAAACCAGAAATCTAATAAGTTGAATAAGAATAGTTGTTCTGTACATACATGTATATTGATCTTGTGGCCACAACCAGATTTTTTTTTAGTGTACTGTTTAAAAATATATTTTTTATCTTTTTATTCTATTGTTTGTATACCGGGTGTATTTCATAGGAGGCTCGCCCCTATAACTTTTTTTTCTGGATATTAGAGAATTAAATTTACAAGGTATCTTATAAGACCAGATATTAAACTATATCATCTAAGGTATTTTTTTACGTCCGGTTTAACCGGAAACGACCCCCTACTTTTCATTTTTAAATTGAACACCCTGTATATTTTTACATTTTTAGATTCTGAGTATTATCCTAAGTTTTTCTTAAATTTTGAAAGCCTTTATCATTTTTTTAAATAAAATTTTGTTTCAGATTTTTGTATCTGAAAATGCACTAAATCTATTAATTTTGGATCATTAAAAACAAAAACTAAACTTGGAAATAGTTATTTATGGTACTAGTGGGTAAAGTAAGATATTGCCCATGAGAATTAATTTTCGAGAGGGCAATATCGGTTTGCCCATGAGTGCCATACAAGGTTTTATCCAATAAATAGCTTAGGAATTCATTTTTATTAAAAATTTTAATGAAATTTACAAGAAAATAATTTGACAAGTGACAGTTGAGTGGGTAAAATAAATAATTATCCACTCAATAAAGTAAAAGCCACGCGGGGGTTATTATTGAGTTTATCTATTTAAAATAAAGCTGGTAATTGTCTTATTATCTGTATGTATTGGATAAAACCTATTTTTGCTTTTACTCGATGAATAACACACAGAATTTAATGGAGAATCCAAATATCAAAGAATATACAGTTGTAATTCAAAAATGGTCTTATAGATAACCTGTAAATATCATTATTTTATATCCAGGAATAAAAAAGTTATGGGGGCGAGCCACCTTTGAAAAACACCCGGTATATTTCTAATTCAAATGAGATAATTTGTGAAATCTGTGACATATCTGACATAATTTTAATTAAAATTATCTTAAATAAATATATAATCATGAAGGTCACAGAAATGTTTTTTTTTTTAATTAGAATTGTCTTATCTAATTAAGTAACAACTTAGTATTTTATTTATTTTTTTCTGTTCGATTAAATCGTCGGCTAACAAGTAAAGAGCACTAAGTCCAAAAATATGGTTTTGAGATATTGACAAATTTAACTTTCATTGTTGTTTTTTAATTTTTGTAATATTTTTTTTGGAAAAAAACTACCGCAAATTGCAATGACATGTTTGGACATAATAATGTCTCATTTGCAGTTAAATAAAGAAACATTGAAGTAGTTTAATTCAACTAAATTTGAAAAAATACATGGACTTAGTGCCTTTTAATTGTAGGCCCACGACGTCGGCTTACAAGTAAAGAGCACTAAGTCAATAAAATATTATAAAAAAACTATTTAAAATTAAAACCCTTCTATTAATTAAACGTAATGTATAACTATAAAGTAGAAAAC
Organism: Brachypterus glaber; assembly: GCA_958510825.1. NCBI lineage: Eukaryota > Metazoa > Arthropoda > Insecta > Coleoptera > Kateretidae > Brachypterus > Brachypterus glaber. The sequence continues at coordinate 72,153,108 of OY294046.1, forward strand.
AAGATGTTTACATAAATTTTCAAAAACTAGATTTTTAAAAGAAGGGTTTGGACTTTTTGATTGTTTAAAGAACGTTTCCAAAATTAATAAAATTAATTAGTTTTAATTATATGAAACTCCTAAAGTCAATAATTATAATGAATCATTAATGATAAAACACTTCACGGTGCAATTCTAAGGGCTGTTTTCCGAACTTGCCGCGATAATAAATAACGCGATATTGTATCATATAAATGATTCAAGCAATCATATTTTTATAAATTAACTCTTTTTAGAAAGTCGCTTAGTGCAGAAACATTTGAAATATTCTACAAGTAAAACGCGCTAAGTGCACTAAGTGACTTAGTGCCCATTGCCAGATAAAATTTTAATCAAAATCAAATTGGTGCGTTTTGTATAGTGGGTAACTCCCTTGGCAGTCCACCTAGAAGTTAGTTCGGTTTACCTATACATAGATCATCAAAAATTAACTACAGTGCTATTAAAATCCCATTTTTGCAAAAAAGTGACTTAGTGCCTTTTACTTGTAAACCGACAAAATATTATACAGAAAAATATATCTAAGTCATAAGTTCTGACAGGGTAGAAACTTTCATTTAGTTTTAATGTATAATATAGAAATATCTAAATTTTATGTATATTTAGGCATTAAATTATAAAAAAATATTATAAACAAAAAATAAATACATAAAATTGGTGAAATAAAAAATAAATGAAATAAATACATAACGCATATTTATCCTGATTATGTCGTTAACTGGTAAATCTAAGAACACTTTTCAGTTTTGTTAATCAATAAACAAAAGTAAAATGTTTATATTCATTTAACTAGTATTGATATTTACAAAATATTTATACTAGATAATTATCTATTACCATACCAATAACATAAAATTATGTCATATTTAATATTTATATATTTTTCACACTTTTCATTCAATACAAATTAAGTCATAGGAAAATATTTATAATACAAATAAATATTATTTATAATTAAGAAATGTATATCTAGAAATAGTGTGAGTTACAAAAAGTCAATTTATTTTAAATTTACAATTATAAATATATTATTATACTGAAAAAACTAAAATATTTGGTTCAGTCAAAAAGGGTATAACTAACTTTTAGAAATCTGGTTAATACATCCGGAACTCTGGTTGTACCAAGCATTTATCTCGCTGCCCCATCCATATTTTTATAGTTGTTTCATATTTTACTCTCATAATCAGTAGTCGGCGTAAACTCAGTTATGACTCATCAACGTTGAAAATAAACACAGAAACATAGGCTTACGGAATAATTTTGCCGAATTATGAGGGAAATTTTTACTAAATCGAAACATTTGACGACTAATTTGTTACACACAACAATAATGACTATACATATTGACTATACATATGTATATATATATCAATATTTTTCAAAGAAAAAACCGACATTCGATTTTTATCTTTTAAGAATACGAAAGTTTTTAATTTTAATCATTAAAAAAAATCAAGATTAAAAGAAATAAAAATGTAAATATTTAAAACCTCGCGTCAACGCTAGAGTCGACGCGGCACCTATACGAGTACTGGAAATTCGCCGAGTACTGCTCATAATATATTGTTTTTATATATTTTAATATAATATAGTTGACCTTTGGCTCTTTTTTCAGTGATTGAACTCTTATAAATGAACGAAAACAGTTTATTATGTAATTTGTTTATAAATAAGCACATGGCTAGCTATTCGAACTTATGCGGTTCATTCATATCAAAAGTAAGTACTTATTTCACGATTCACTCACCGCAGTAATGAGGAAAATCCAGCGCATGCGCATTGATTCTGTTTTGACGTATGCCTAAAATTATTTTAAGGTTATGAAACATTCTTTTGTAGAATTTTACAAAAATATCTACTTTTTTTATGCATATTGTTACACCAGGCGAGCATTTATTTTTTAATTAGCTAAAGCTAAATTATTTAGCCTAGATATAATCCTATTTGATTCTTAAGATATATCGCCTTCTAAATTCTGAAATATCTTATCTGAAAATTGCCTCCCATTAAAAAAAACACCAAACCAGCAAACTACCAAACCAAACCATTATTAACGTTAAACAACGCCTCCCATTAAAAAAAAAAACACCAAACAAAACCATTGTTAACGTAAACCAATGCCCCATTAAAAAAATCAAACAGAAATTCTTGAGTATTTTAACAATATTTTGCTATATATTCTAACAAAAAAACTAGTGTACTGGTAGTAGTAGTTTGGTAGTTTGCAGGTTTGGTGTTTTTTTTAATGGGAAGCATTTTTCAGATACGATATTAAATAATTTAGCTTTAGCTAATTAAAAAATAAAGCTCGCCTGGTGTAACAATATGCATAAGAAAAAAGTAGATATTTTTGTAAAATTCTGCAAAAGAATGTTACATAAGCTTAAAATAATTTTTGGCATACGTTAAAACAAAAATAAGAAAATCAGTGCGCATGCGCTGGATTCTCCTCATTACTGCGGTGAGCGAATCGTCTTATTTCAAATATAGAGTTAGGTTAAGAAAACAAATCTTTATAATTATCACTTTCTTTAAACAAGTTATACATTAAATGGATGCTCTTCATATAATGTTATTTTAATAGATCTTTTAATTATAACAACGAACTAATAACTCTTCTCTCTAGAATATGCATTTCATTTGTAAAAACTGAAAAAAACGTAGCCAACATATACATTTGTCTGTCTTACTCGTACAGCTTTGTTCTAACAGAGACAACAATAACAGTTACTGGTAATTGTTATTGTTCATCCCTGAATATACCTACTATATGTTTACAAACAAACCGAGATGTTGGCGATACTTTAGTTTAACGGTATGCGTATTCTAGAAAGAATAGTTGTTAGTTCGTTGAATTATAAGTATGGTTTGGATGAAAGTACTGGGCGATCAAGCGTCAGCATCGTGCTAAGCCATCTTTTATGATGTGCCTCGTGTATTTTTGTTTTGCCATCTTTTATGATGTGCCTAGAGTATTTTTATGTTAATGTTTTATGTACAAGTAAAAGTGAACCATATATATGGTTATTAATCGTGCGAACTGTTGAATTTTAAGTGAATAATAATGGACGTTTGAAGATAATTTTTTTGTGTGTTTTTAATATTAGCGTGGAAATTACTACATTAGTAATTTATCAGTGATAGTGCGCAAGTCAGGATACATATCCGATTAGTACTTGCGCACTGGAAACCTCATGATTATATAGAGAAACCCTGGTTAATTATGCGGAAGAAAAAGACCAAATAAATAGAGAGAGAGAGAGAGAGAAGTATGGTTTGACAGGGTGTCCCAGAATTCTAGCCCTAATTTTATCTGTGAATCTGTCAGAAGCCGACTTCGGTTGGTCGAAGGACCATGGCTTCCCTGAAATCATAACAGGCCCTTGGAATATTATTTATACTTTTAAATTTTATAAAGACTTGTAAATTTTCAGTCTTTTCTAAATTTAATAAAATTTTGTAAGTTTTATGTAATTTTTTTACTTCAAAAAATTGTGGGCCCCCGGAATTTTAAAAAGTCCCAAGACTTTTTTTCGATAGTCTGGATAACGAGGTTGGATTACAGAGGCCCACATAAAATCAAAATATTCAGTTACTTTTACGTAGTTTTGGGCGCTGAATACGAATTTCATAGTTAAATAGCTTGAGCTTTTTTGGGGGCAACGATTGTACGAGCTAGCTGGAGCTTTAACGATCTCCGGTGAACATTATAGAATTTAAGTCCAGAATTATAATATGTAGGTATATATCCAAACAGCCAAATCGGACCAAAACCACTTTTCGCACCGCGGTGCTCGATATTTTAAAAATGTTCTAGCACCTTTTGATTTTTAAGATCCAAACTATGCTAGGTTAGTTATGACGTCATAACATTTAGCACCTTACAGCTGATTTTTTCAGGATCGTTTGATAAAAATATTTAAAATCAAGTGGTAACCTTTTCCGACAATCCGACAAAAGGTTTCGGGCAATACCGTTGTGGGACGTCCTAAATTTAAGGGTTAATCCCAAAAAAAAACGCCCCGCTACCGAGAATGTTCTTATGCAAGAAGTTGTTTGACTGGACATAAAGAACACATATACAAAGTTCCGGACTAATATCAGAGCTCTAAATAATTAGGTTTGGACTTTTCGAAGTCGCACTAAAGCTGTTTCCAGACCACCTTGATGTAGAAACAATATGGTCTAGTTAACCTCTTTAGGGACGATTTTTTTGTTTAAATTAATTAAGGATGTGCGAATCTTGGCCATTGGATGTCGCTTGTGATTGGAAACAAAGCAAAAGGTAACAGCTATAGCCACTGAGCGTTAATAAATTTGGTGAATTTTCGGAATTTATTTTTAACTGTATACATATGTGCCTATGTCCCTGAACAGGTTAATAATAATTTAAGTTTTTTTGTGGGCCGGTGTTATTGTCATTTCAATATTAAATTTTATGTTAACATTCTGGGACACCATGTAAAATAATACGTTTTACATCGTTCAGTCAATAAATTAATTATTTTTAATTAAAACGTTTGATATAAATAAAAATTACGAATAGTGACCATATGGTTTTTATCATAACTAAAATTAAAGTTTTATTACACACCATATCAATCTTCTTTAATTTTATTGTAAATTAAATTTCACAAGACATTAAATTCTGTATTTAAAATATAGCGCAAATATCTAGAGATCAAAAAAAAAAAAGATAAAGATAAAATTCAGTATCAGCGCGCTTCGGCGATTTATTTGCATAGATATTTAATATTGTACTATATCAAACGCTCTACAGGTTTATTCTTTTTTCTATTTTGCGACTCTTATAAGCTCATAATCCCACGCATTTTCCGTGTTGTTATAGGCTCATAAGAGGTCTCTACTTTTTGTTCTTTTGGGTTGACAACAGACCTGGCATATAGCTTGACGTTTTCCGTGCAAATGTCGATTTAAAGTTGAATTTTCTACAAAATTTTGTGTTTAGGTTATTTTTACCATGTTAAAATAGTGGCTTGGGTTATTGCAGTAAAAAAGAGAATAGATGACTATAAAATATATCAAAATATAATTTGTTCTTAGAATTTTAAACATGGTGTAAACTGTAATGCCAATCCAAAACAAAAATCCATTAATCACTCATCAATTTAAATGTAAGTTTTTTTTAATTTTAGAGCAAAATAGAAAAAATTGTATAAAGCACTCGTTTCATAACACGTTTTTAGAGCACGAGTACAAGTTTAGAAAACGAGCCGCTTGCGGCGAGTTTTCTAAAGTACTAGTAAAGTACTAAATTGTTATGAAACTAGTACTTTAATATACTATTAAATTGTACATCCCCCGTAACTTTTGAACGGAATGAGATATAAGCTTTAAAGGAATATGTAAATCGGGCCAACTTTCGTTTACAGGAAATCAGCTACATAGTCAAAAAATCTTTTTTTTGCCTTTATAAACCCCCCTGAATCCGAAAATGGCAATCGTTCTTTGCGGAAATGAACAATTTTTTTTTCTATGCCGATTTTTTAAATATTTTTTTTTTTGCAAAAAAACGATAAATTAAAAGTATGAAAACAAGATCTAAAAAAATAACAGATTTATTGAATATTACTTTGACAAGGAAGTTCGAATTTGAATTTATTTTTTTCGAGATTAATTTTATTCGGGGTTTCGGTAATAAATAGCATTTTAATAACTTAACAGTTATTTTTTAGTTCCTATTTTGGATACTCAGGACGTGAAATTGCCTCTTAAATTGTAATTATCTTAAAAACAGTATCTTTTAAATGAATTTTAACTAAAGAATCCTATTTTATGGTTAAAGGTTATAAAGTCTAGGGATACAAAAAATTGGGGAAAATAAGTGATATTGACCCCTTGTTTTGCACGTCCCTAGTTAAACTCCTGTGTAAAAAACACTTACTGTAGTTCATAGCGTTCCACAGTTATTAAATAAAAACTTCTTTTCAGATGTACTTAGGAGGATTCTTTAATGTACATTTCCGGAGCAACCTTAATAGGAAGTTTTTTTTTCATATTTTTGGACCTAAGATTTCTAAATCACTCTGTATACAATATTAATTAAATATTTATTTCCATATTCCGAAATACCGATTTTAATTAGGTATCGATTAATGTGCCGAAATGAAATTTAATAGCTAAAGTTAAAATTTTTCCCATTAAAATCTCAGGAAATATTCAATTTTTGAAAAATTTTCATTGTTAGCTATAAAATCATGAAACGGAATGTCTATTTATAAAGATGAAGTAAGAATACATAACATACACGTATGTAAGAAAGAAGTTTACTGTATTGAAAACATTTTTAAGAATAAAACTTGATGAAACGTTACAAGCACCCTGTGAAAACAACGGCACTATTGTAAACAAGAGCCATCTAGTTTGCAAAGTTCAAACTAGGTGTTTTGTTTAATTTTAAATTCTGTATCTTTAAAACATTATATTCTAGCAAAAAACTGTATATAACATTTTTTATAGGGCTTAAAAAGAGCTTTTATTTAAAATATAATTTTTTGAAATCGGGTTATAAATATTTGAGATATGCTAAAAAAACCTTTTTCTGCTTTAAACGCCAATATCTCGAAAACAATGCGTTTTAGGAAACCGTTGTTTATAACATTTTTTGACCAATTTAAAATTAACTTTTATAAAAGTGCTAAATTAACCAAATACAATAATAATTGCCTTAACTATAAACAAAAAACGCTAAAAATAGGAGTTTTACCCTATTTTTACCCCCTTACCCCCAATCATTTACCCCCAAAATCTAATCAGCTCTTTGGAATAAGATAAGAAACAATATGCAAAAAACCCAGACAGACAGACAGACGGACGCAAAATTTTTTTTTACTGATTTCGACTCAGAATGGTCTAAAACGTCGAGAAATGTGAAAAAAACGTGATCAAAGATTTTGACATTTCGGCGAAGATTTCAATACATCGGCACTCTTAGTAGCACTAAGTGCCGATGTAATAAAAAATAAATTTACATAGCTGCAAAGTTAAATTAGGGCTTTCACGTGAAAAAAATGGACCTAAAATATGGACCTAAAATATGGACCTAAAATATGGACCTAAAAGTTTAGTTCTATAGCGGGTACAACTATATATAGATCTTTAAAATTTAATCTTTTAAATTAAATGCTATTTTTACCCGACTGATCAAGAAAGGAGGGTAATCTGTTTAACATTCTATGTATGTATGTGTGTATGTATGTTTGTACCACTCTACAGCGTAACGCCTAGCCCGAATTTGACAATTGAGGTGTCAAGCGATTCGTGTTAATGCCGCGGGTGACATAGGCTATAAACAAAACTATATTTCGCCTATTTGAGATGTCATCATCAGGGATTTATAAAGAGCAAAAATGAAAAACTCATCCGATTTTTATAAATGTTTCACTTTTCCTCTTAAAAACAATATTCTATTCTTCGACAAAAATATTTTATCCAATACATACAGATAATGAGACAATTACCAGCTTTATTTTAAATAGATAAACTCAATAATAACCCCCGCGTGGCTTTTACTTTATTGAGTGGATAATTATTTATTTTACCCACTCAACTGTCACTTCTCAAATTATTTTCTTGTAAATGTCATTAAAATTTTTAATAAAAATATGAATTCCTAAGCTATTTATTGGATAAAACCTTGTATGGCACTCATGGGTAAACCGACATTGCCCTCTCGAAAATTAACCTGCTTGGCTGACGCCTCGCAGGTTAATTTTCTCATGGGCAATATGTTACTTTACCCACTAGTACCATAAATAACTATTTGTCTTTCATTTAAATAAATTCTATAGATTGTGTGATGATTTCCACTTTTATATTTTTTTAATTAAAAAATACAAAATTTACTGTTAATATTATCAAAATTTTGGAAAATGGATTGACAGAGTAAGATATAAAAAAGAAGCTAGATATACAGGGTGATCCATAACTGGCGTGCCAAAATTTAAGAGGTGATTCTAGATCCAAAAATATAAAAAAAGTTCCTATAAAGGTTGGTCCGGAAATGAGCCCTAAGGGATCTAGGGCCCTTTAAAATTGTAATAAAAATAAGGTTTTTAATTAATAACTCGGGTACCGTTTAAGCTAGAGCGGCGAGCTTTTGCATGTATACTAGTATTAATAAGGGCAATAAGTTTATGTTAATTTATTTTTTTAATTTATCCAGAGGCGTGCCCAGACGGACAAAATATATGAGGCTTAAAACATTTTTGCCCCAAACTTTTCTATGTGTATGTTTTTTGGATTTGTTGTAAAAAATATAGATTTCTAGAGTAAAAATACATATAAAATATCATATAGTGTAACACTGTAGGAGCAACCGTTATCAAAAAAAAAATGCAATTAAGAGGAAGTAACATTTTGTGCCACCGAAAACATTACTTTTTAAAAGGCCATTACTCCTTTAATATTAAATTTAGGTGTTTTGGTGTATAATACTTTTTTGCTCAGTTTTAAATGAAGAATCACCCTGCAGCATTAAAATTTTATTGGTGCTTTTTTTTGTTCCCCATTTAATACGTCATCTTCGAAGGGCCGTAGCTCCCTTAGAGCTCATTTCCGGACCAATCTTTATAGAAACTTTTTTTTCATATTTTTGGATGTAGAATCACCTCTTAAATTTCGGTACGCGAGTTCTGGAACAGGCTGTAGAAATGGAGAAAGGGCGTGATGTTGATTTTGAAAAAGAAACTATTGTTTACACACCGGATTTGGAATATTTGTAGCAAAATTAATGGAGAGCCCCTAGCACAAGCCAAAAGCTTATTTGGGGCTCTCCATGACTCTGTAATTAATTAAATAAATAAATAAATAAATAAATAAAAATAAATAAATAAATATATTGTAAATAGAATCCATTAATGTAAACATTGTAATTTAATAAAAGATTAATCAATAAGAAGTTCATAACCTGAAATCTTGGACTTATAATGGTTCATTGTTAAAAAAGTACCATTTTGGCATTGTAAAAATGGGTCATATGCGCTGCAGTCGTAGCTTAAAACACCGTATTTGGTTCTTTAAGTAGGCGCTGAATATATAAACATCATATGCAAACACGTTTAGAAATTTGTATAATGCAGATTTATTTACTTTTAAATCGAGAAGTCCGGAGCCCCTACATAAAAGCGATTAAAGGAAATCTTTTAAAGTCGATTAAATTATATTATAGTAATATTTGTGGACCAAAGGTACTGTGTGTAACCTGCACCATTTTATAGGGAATTTTGGGGGGAATATCCTACTTTACAGAAATGCACAATATCAAATTGGATTCTATAGTCCCAGCAACGAAGTACAAAAATCACCGTTTGGACTTTTTCGATGACATTGACCGCTGAGCTAAATCTCCCATAAAAGATTAATCAATAAGAAGTTCATTATCTGAAATCTTGGACTTATAATGGTTCATTGTTAAAAAAGTACCATTTTGGCATTGTAAAAATGGGTCATATGCGCTGCAGTCGTAGCTTAAAACACCGTATTTGGTTCTTTAAGTAGGCGCTGAATATATAAACATCATATGCAAACACGTTTAGAAATTTGTATAATGCAGATTTATTTACTTTTAAATCGAGAAGTCCGGAGCCCCTACATAAAAGCGATTAAAGGAAATCTTTTAAAGTCGATTTAATTATATTATAGTAATATTTGTGGACCAAAGGTACTGTGTGTAACCTGCACCATTTTATAGGGAATTTTGGGGGGAATATCCTACTTTACAGAAATGCACAATATCAAATTTGATTCTATAGTCCCAGCAACGAAGTAGAAAAATCACCGTTTGCCCAAAAAAAAAAACAAAAGTTTTGAAAATTGGTAGAAATGTAGTTTGGATCTTTCTGATGGACTTACCAAAAGTCCTGAATTAAAGGTGAGCTTAAAGGTACACTACGAGTTTTTTGCAAATATCGATGGCCTAGCGTACAAAGGTACTAAGTACCGGATGGCATAGTGTAAAAACGTGCTAAGTACCGGTAACGGTTACGGTACTTAGCACATTTGTACGCTAGGCTATCCGGTACTTTTTTTGGCACAATTTTGGCCGATTTTCTCAAAAACTAAATTGAAAAGTTTTTTAAAAGTATTTTGTAGAAAATTTCATTAGCTTTCTTTTTTGTAATAACTTATTTGACCTTTTAGACCTTATTTGGAATAAATCCAAAAGTGTACCTTAAAATCAAGATGGCGGCGCGAGCTCAGCTTAAATTGTTCAGGACTTTTAGTACTATCATCAGGTAGCTCTGGACTACATCTCCACCAATTTTTTTTGGGATGATTGGCGTAGTGGACTACCGCGTCGTACTTGACGAGTTTACTACGCAAATAGCGTAAGTTCGATTCTCACCGGTGTCGATTTGCCTTTTTCAGTTAATTAATAATTGAAATTTGGCGAAGGCGTAAGTGAAGCGGACACTCCCTATAAATTGGTTCGAAAGTCAATTAAAGCCGGTGGTTCCCTCTACTACTAGCCCACCCAAGTCCTGGACTTAGAGGATGCTTAACTAAGTAGAATTGTGTGAGGTTAAACAAAAATGTAAATGTAAAAAAAATCTTCACCAATTTTCAAAACTATTGGATTTTTTTGAAGCGAAAAACCTTCGTTGATTAGTCTACTAACATTAGTAGTAGTAGATCTACTTATTTTTCTTCTAAAAATGCAATCAATAAAAACGTAATTCAAGTAGTATTTATTCAAATGGATCTAAGCAACAAAACGATAAATTTTTTTAAAACATATTAATATGACCATATTATGGAGACATGATAAAAACTTTTTCTAAATTAATTCATGACTGGATTCAGAAAACACAACTTTTTGTTGCACTGAAAATAGTTTTTGGTTTTAATGGAATATATCTTTATCGTTAAAAATAAATAATTTTTGGTCTAGTCTAGTTTGGTCTAGCTAGTTTGTGTTTTTGTCTCTTAAAAAAAATATATTACCAAATATAATGCCACACAAAAAGTAAAATAAACGATTCGATTTCGGAGACGCAAACGATAGATAAATGGCATCAACCAATATAAAAATCTGGCCCGTCTACCTTAAGATTTCAGGCGATCAGCTGGTCCAAGATGCTGACGTCTGAAGGCTAAATAGGATGTTTCAAAAAACAAGAATTTATAAATTTAAGTCCCCCTTTATGTTGACATGTCTTCATTTGAAAATTGGAAAAAAATTAAAAATTATTTTTGATTAAAGAAATTGCGCCTTACAAAAAAAAATAATATTTAATTTGTTTCGAAACGTAAACCGCTGATGAACGAGTTTACAAAATGAAGGGAATCTTGAAAGTAATATGAAAAGAAAATCCGAAAAATACTAATCTTTACCAAAGGTGGATACTTTTTTAGATAATTTTCAATATTTTTTGAGGTAATCTTAAGTTCCGAGGAAATCTTAATAAATTACCGCCTAGAAGGAATTTAGGCGTACATTCTTTTCGGAGGTTTACTTCTTAAATTTTTCCAGTTTTCAAATGTGCGGCTGACCCTAATTTATTTTTTTTAGCTGAAATTTGGCACATAATTTAGTTTTTGTTCGAGTGGTAAATCGATGAAAAAAATTGTACATTTAAATTCCTTTTAGGAAGTAGGTAATATCTTAGGTAAGGGAGCGTTCAAGTATTACGTAACGCAAAATTTGGCCATTTTTCGCATTTACGACATGAAAGGAACTTAAAATTAGAGTTTTATTAAATACCTTACTGGACATAAGATTTCAGGCATCAGCTGGTAGAAGATGTTGACTGTCTGAAGGCTAGATTGCTGAATACCGAAGCAGTTACGAAGAAATGAGAGTTCACGTAACCGGCGAGACGAGTTGGATTTATAAATTAGTTGATCTACCTGTCTCTTTTCGTTTTTTGCCGCGCGATAGTGTTATTACCACGGGTCGGATCGTAGTAGTCATTACCGGGGGCATGCAAAAATTTGAATTAAAAAAAACTCTGTTTTCAAGTAAATAGACACTTTAAACTATTGTTTGCCAAGTTTGACAAGGATTTAATTTTTTTTTTGAAAATTGTTTCTCTTTTAAAAAAACGAATAGTTAATACAAAAATATTGTTTTTTTTATTAATTATTCGTTTTTTGAAAAGGGAAACAATTTTCAAAAAAAAAACTAAAGTCTTTCTCTATGAGTCATGGAGCATGACCAAGTGACTCACTGAGTATTAACATCCACTTGGTGAACAATATTTTAAAGTGTCTAGAGTTTTTATAAATTATGAACTGTACCAATAGATGTTGCCAAAGTAGTTTTTCCATCAAAACAAGAAACTAATTTTGAAACGTTATTTTTCCCGAAAAATCAAGTTTTTTAATATAAATATCAAAGTTGTTGATTTTTTTAAGCAGTTTTTTAAAATGGATTGAAATTCCGTAGGTATGTTTCTATTTATTTTTTACAAAAAAGCATGTTTTTGATTATTGAGTTTAAAAGGGGAAGTCATAAGTCATATAGTCTGCAAATTTGGTTGCTTTTTTTAAAACTTGTATTACGACTTGGCAAAAAGTTTCAGATTAATCAGCATTAAGCAACTTTTTACACTTGGTTAAGAAGAATAATGTGTTTGCTAATTATTAAAACAAGAATTTGCTGCTAATATCCCCCGCCCCTCCCTCCCCAAACTTAAAAAATGTCAGGCAGATTTAGTTTTAGGTATTTTTGCAGTAAAAAAATACTACTGTCAACAAAATAATACTTTTCCCTGAAGGTCTAGGTTTATTAATAGACTAATAAAAAAATTGAAAAACCAAAAAAATTTTAAAAAATATTTCAAAAATTAATTTTTTTTTTTTAATTCTTTTTTTGAAAAACGAAAAGAAAAAAGTAAAAAAAAAATGTTTAAAAAAATCACATTTTACCCCCTTACCCCACCTCGATATTCACCATCTGCAAATTTTGATATAGGCGGAAGCCATATTGGATAGGCCATTTTGTAAAAATTAAAATAAGTATTACATTCGTAATCAGCGACCTCAAAAACCCCCGTACAATGGTTTTTAGTAACAAATCTGCAAATTTTGATATAGGCGGCAGCCATATTGGATCCGCCATTTTGTAAAAATTAATTTGAATGTTAAATTTGAATTCAGCAGCCCCAAAAACCCCTAAATGCAAATTTTGGTATAAATTGGAGCTTATTAAGGGTTTTGGCCATGAATTTAGAAAATTCCGCGGCAGTGAAAAAACTTCATTTATATTAATTTATGAAATTTATAATAAAACCCCTGATAGCAACCACTAATACCTCTGAAAATATCGAGAGAACAAGCAATTTACTATCCACTGTGATGATTATGCTATAAAATGCGACGCATAACATATCTTCCCGGACTGTTTTTTTTTTTCGTGCATATCTAATTAGGTGTCATCTCATATGCAACGTTTTGTATTGTCAGAAATGGAACGTGATATTTTATCTTACCAAAACATTCTTTAACTAAAGATACTTTTCTGTATCTTACAAAGAAATATAAGAAACGTCACTTGAACTTATTTATTGGACATTCCGACATTTTGAAGCCGAAGATACATCAAATGCAAAAACCAACCAAAGCACAAAAAACTAAAATAGTTGCCCCAAGAATAAAAGTTACATTGCTCTACAAAAAAAAGATTTTTTTGTATTTGCCGGGGACCTTTTAGTTGCGTCTGGCTATACTTGATACGCTAATTTTGGAACCTTTTTCCGTTTTTTTTAATCGGCTCGTTTTTTTTTGGGATATAGCGCACAGTGGTTTTTTTTGCCTATAGTGTAGTAAAAAAAATAATTAGGATCTATTTCTTTTTGCGGTTTATTGATTCTCTATTAATAGGACTCTGAGTAAAAAAAAAGCTGATTTAAAATATCTTCATTCGTTTGTTTATTGTATGCTTCTAAATTAAAAAATAAAGTTTTTTACTTTTGATTATTTTAAATTTTTTTTTTTAGTATAAATACTAAAGATACGACTCTAATTTTTATACGCAATACTTACACATATGTGCAGTTTATAAAAATAAAAAAAGTCTTAGATTTAATCCAGTGACGGAGATTTTAGCGGGGGTTATCGAAAAAAAAATACAAAAATATTGAAGTATTTTGTTTATTTTTAGAACATGAATAAATTAAATTTATTATGAAAAAAAACAAAACGAAAAACAAAAAAACTTTTATCCAACACCTTCACAGAAACACTTGTTTTGAGCACTATTTTAAATGTCAAAAGTGAGTTTTTTTCCACTAGTGACTAAAAAAATTTTCGCCCACTCTTTTACGTACAGCTTTTGATCTCACCCAAAATTAGTTACGTACCCTATTAATTAAGTATTATAACTATTCTATAAATAGAAGCACGTTAACTAAACCATAAAAATTAAAGAAAAGCCCAAATTATTCTTTAGTTTTTGAATAAAATACTGTTTTTATTAAAAATTCTGTCATCACCGCGTCCATTTTGACGTTTGTAAGAAATGTAAAACTAGCAATTGTTTATTTTTATTAGGCATACTTAGGCCATGGCTACCTATTATTTTAGTATTAAGAAAACTTAATCTTAATATTTTTGACATAATTTTTCGCAAAATTATAGATTTTTTTTTGCGTGGATAAAATGCTACTTAATACACTAGTTAAGAAAATAACTATTTCTCTTTGCTAAAGAAAACATCCAAACATTAAAATAATATTAAATAAACATTAAATAGCTTAAAATATTTAATTTTGCTTTCAATAACTGTAAAATCTCCGTTACTGGATTAAATCCAAAACTTTTTACAAACCTTACCTTTGTATTAGTGTTGCTTATAAAAACAAAAGCCATATCTTTAGTATTTATATAAAATGGTCGTAAAAATATAGCGAAAAAAATCGAAAAAAGCTCATTTTTTATATTATTCACAGCGCCTGCACTATTCTGTTATTTTTTCTGTGAACTCGTATTTACGAGACCCGCTTAATTAATTTTTCATATAAATTTGAATTGAAAAATGCATTTTTATAAAGGCACTTTTAACACAGACTTTCGTTTTAATTTTATTTTCCAGATTTAAAGTTAAATTAAACATAAATTTTTAGTAATTATTAATTATATTTACCTTAACATAATCTTTATAAAAAAATATTTAATTAATTGCCAACTATTGCTAAAAAATAATAATAAAATAATTAGTCGGTTAAAACAAAACGAATCTGTTACATCTTTTGAAATAAATTTTATTATACTCGTATTATATTTTTATAAATAATTATTAGGGTGGCCCACCAATATTTCAAATTGTAAAATTTGGGCGTCTCGCCGCTTGAACTTGTTCAATGGGTTAAGAGTATCATCCGATCAGGGATTCCCTGAATTTTTTCAGAATTTTTGAAAAAATGTAGAGGTTGCTCACTGCCATTTTTTGAAAAGTATGTTTCTTTAGCTTTTTTACTTTTTTTAAGGCTGAAGGATTTTTTATTTAAATCTTTTTAACACGGCACGGTACAAAGGGACAGTAAATAAATAACCTCAACAAAAATCAGAATGTTTTCTTTAAAAATGGCGGAGCTGTGCCCTTTTAAGTTCAAAAACTCACTACATTGCTTCATTTTAGGCGTAATGACAGACACAAAAAAAAAATTTCATTGTTTTAAAACATTGTGCGTGTAGCCCAATATTTCCCCACATAAAAACCACTATATATTTTTTTATTGGATATACGGGGTATCCAGAAAAAAATAATATACATTTTTTTTTTGCTTTTTTGAAAGATATATTCGGTTTTTAGGCTATTTAATTTGATATTTTTAAGTTTTTTTTCATCTCTAGACACATTCTGATATTAAAAAGGCACAGCTCCGCCATTTTAAAAGAAAACATTCTGATTTTTTTTTAGGTTATCCATTTTCTATCCTTTTGTACAGTGCCGTGTTAAAAAGATTTAAATAAAAAATCCTTCGGCCTTAAAAAAAATAAAAATGTTAAAGAAACATAACTTTTTTAAAAACAGCTATGAGCGAACTCTAAATTTTTTTCAAAAAATTAAATAATTCAGGGATGATACTCTCACCCCAATAAAGAAATTTAAGGGGCGAGACCTCCAAATTTTTTAACTTTAAATTTTGGTGGGACACCCTAATAATTATTTATAAAAATATATCAAGAATATAATAAAATTTATTTCAAAAGATGTAACAGATTCGTTTTGTTTTAACCGACTAATTATATTACTATTATTTTTTAGCAATAGTTGGCAATTCTGGTATCAAGATATTTAAATTAATTAAACATTTTTTATAAAGATTATGTTAAGATAATTATAATTAATAATTACCAAAAATTTATTTTTAATTTAACTTTAAATCTGGAAAACAAAATTAAAACGAAAGTCTGTGTTAAAAGTGCCTAATAATTATGTTAATTATGTAATTATCCATCCTTTTAGTCCGTTTTATTAATTTACCAAAATAAATATTATTTAGTTTGTGTCAGTTTTTCATTCGTTCTATGTAATAAGTAATAATATTTCCTCTTAAATTTCAGCACATTTCCGTTCAAATATTTATTTTAAATTAAAATAAAATCGTATTATTTTTTAATTTAAATAAAAAAAACATAATTTCTATATTATACTAATAAAACATATTAAAGAAAATTTTTCCCGTGTTAACTTAAAAAATAAACAAAAAAAAGTTTTTTTGAAAATTATTATTTTCAAAAAAAAAAAAAAAAAAAATATTCGAAAGAAGAAAAATTGTAAAAAATAATTTTTTTATGTTAAAATTTTCCAAAAAAGAGTTTTTAAAGTTACAAGTTTTATAGTTCAGAAATCCGGTTACGAATCAATTTGCAGGAAATTTGCAAATTTGCCTTGCTTAAGTGATTTTCCATAAATTATTTAAAAACGTTTGATCGCTTTGTTTTATTCAATAAATGGACCCCATTTTTGCAAATTGAGGTAACCCATTAATGATGCGCCCCCAAATATATAGGATGGGATATACTTAAGTCTACAGTGTCTACTAATAGACATTATCTAGGATTAAAAACTCTAATTATTTAACCTTATTTTGATAATTTATTTTTTTCCAAAATATACTTTTTTGTTGTATTCGACTCTTATAATTCGAGTAACATGAGGTTAATACCCATATATTAACCTCATCATACCGGCATTTTTAAAAAATTCAAGTATCATCGTAGTTCGTGCGTGACAACTGTCGGTTTGGTTCATTAAGGTTAGTAACAAGTAAAATAACTAAAAAATAACTTACCGCAGAGTCAACGTAAGTCACTATCGTAAAAACAAAAAATACAACCAGGGCAAACGCCCGGCACAACTCCGGCCGCAGCGTCATAGCCTACTAGCACCATGTTCTTTGCTGTACAAATCTCTTTGATTTGTCCCCACCATTAAAGCTTAAGTCACATTACGCGAGGGAAGTTAAACATTTAAATTTCCCCCTTAAGGGGATGGACTATCGACCCCGTTCTTTCACAGATTTGTTCCTCAATTTTCGAGCTATAATCCTGCTGAATTTTCCGGGATTTCACCGAGTAGTTTTGGCAATAAAGTGATCTAAGTAAGGACTATTTCTTGTGGCGTATAACACTGAGATTGAAATCCTGAAGCTTGAAATGCTTCTCTGAATGCTCTTCTTGTGAGGGATTTCAGTGACGCGCGGAGCCCGCGTGTGGACGTTACTAAGTTCGAGTGTAGTGCACTTCCCCATACGGGGAAGAAAATGTTCGTTATGACCGACCCTGTTAAAGGGTAAGTTGATTTTTTAAATTATTAATTGCTGTTTTTCGATTTTATTGTGTGTAATATGGTTGTTTTTTTTTTTAATCGCAAGGGTAATTATTGTTTTTTTTTTTCGTTTAAACTGAGTTTCTGTGAAAGGCTGAGTATATTTTTTTTCTGTCACTGGATTTTATTAATTTTTCGCGGATTTGAGAAAAAAGTTGGCTATTTTAAGTAAGTACTTATGTTTTTTTTTTTTTGGTTTTCGCAGTTGACTGAAATATTTTCAGTGATTGGGCATGAATTTATTCGCATACAAAATTGGTAAATTTGATTTTTTTTTAGGGTTAGTGATTTGTTTATTTTTTAGTAATATAATTTTACCCAGATTGATATATGCTAATAATAATTATTTTTTTTTCGCTTGGTGACCGTGAGGACTTTTTACGCTAAAATAAGCGCTCTGCTTCCCTATGTAAGAAATATTAAAAAATAGGCAATTCAGGGACTAAATTGATTCCAGATGTGTCTCTGGAAAGAGGGTTTTTTGTTAAATAAATAACTTAAATAACCTTGTTTTAGTATATTCAGACATATCGCAAAAAAAAAACGTAAAGTTCATAATATTTATGCAATGTAGACAGGGCGCTCTTCAGTCCGACAACCCCGGAGTACCCGGAGCGGTTCCTATGTCTTCCTGGGGTAAAATACTAGGGGCGGCTGTAGTGGTGACTCAGAGCTTCTCAGGGGTACCCGGGTGGGATGGTGGGGGAGCCCCCCTACCTATCTTCTGGGTTAAAAATATTAAAGTTGTAATTTTAGCGATAGTAGAAACCTTATTTTTAGTTTTCAACTTTTTCGTCGAGTTTTTTACATAGGCACTTAGTGCTACTAAGAGTGCCGATGTATTGAAATCTTCGCCGAAAAGTCAAAATCTTTGACTACGTTTTTTTCGCATTTCTCGACGTTTTAGATCATTCTGAGTCGAAATCAGTAAAAAAAAATTTTGCGTCCGTCTGTCTGTCTGGGTGTAAACTCTCTAACTCCATTTCTACATGAGATATCGACTTGCGGTTTTTTGCATATTGTTTCTTATCGTATTCCGAAGAGGGGGTAAAAATAGGGTAAAACTCCTATTCTTAGCGTTTTTTGTTTATATATAAGGCAATTATTATTGTATTTGGTTAATTTAGCACTTATATAAAATATAATTTTAAATTGGTCAAAAAATGTTATAAACAACGTTTTCCTAAAACGCGTGGTTTTCGAGATATTGGCGTTTACAGCAGTAAAAGGTTTTTTTAGCATATCCCACATATTTATAACCCGATTTAAAAAAATTATATTTTAAATAAAAGCTCTTTTTAAGTCCTATAAAAAATGTTATATACAGTTTTTTGCTAAAATATAATGTTTTAAAGATACAGATTTAAAATCAAACAAAACACCTAGTTTGAAATTTGCAAACTAGATGGCTCTAGTGTACAATAGTGCCGATGTTTTGACAGGGTGATTGCAACGTTTCATCTAGTTAATTATGTAATATATTTTTAGACATGCCTAAGGATAATTAAGTATATATTCTATGATTAAAATTTAAAATTTAGTTTATTTTACACATGCCTTAAGAACTTGAAATAAAGATTTTCACGAAAAGTGGGGATTAAATGTATTTTTAGGATTGATCATATCTTTATCATATTAAATGCTTTAATTTTAAGTATTTCTTCAAAACTGATTACTTTGCAAAAAATAAAAATTTTTATAGGGATTAAAAAGAGCTTTTATTTAAAATATAATTTTTTGAAATAGGATTAGGATTATAAATATGTGAGATATGCTAAAAAAACCTTTTACTGCTTTAAACGCCAATATCTCGAAAACAATGCGTTTAAGGAAACCGTTGTTTATAACATTTTTTAACCAATTTAAAATTATCTTTTATATAAGTGCTAAATTAACCAAATACAATAATAATTGCCTTAATTATAAACAAAAAACGCTAAAAATAGGAGTTTGCCCTATTTTTACCCCCTTACCCCAAATCGTTTACCCCCAAAATCATCAGCTCTTCGAAATACGGTAAGAAACAATATGCTAAAAACTGCAAGCCAATATCTCATGTAGAAATTGAGTTAGTGTTTACACCCAGACAGACATACAGACAGACAGACGGACGGACGCAAAAATTTGTTTTACTGATTTCGACTCAGAATGGCCTAAAACGTCGAGAAGTGTGAAAAAAAGTGGTCAAAGATTTTGAGTTTTCGGCGAAGATTTCAATACATCGGCACTCTTAGTAGCAATAAGTGACTATGTAATAAAGTGTCTGTATCCTAATATAAAGGTCCTCGAAACGTCAAAATAATAACTATTAGTTTAAATCATAAATATAAAAAAATCACCATTTGTCACGTGTCCCTTTCCATGCACATTTTTCTTTACCTATAGTAATATTATTGAATGGTTAAAAAATTGCTAGACTTTGCTAATAACGGAAAAAATAATAAAGTTTTTTAAATGCGTATTTTTTGCACGGACATTTAAGTTAAGGGTAATCTAATAATTTTGGCTAAACCCCGTTATAAAATTAAGGTTTTAATTACAACTACTATCAGAACACCCAATTGTCGTCGTAACGATGTCATCATCGTCACTGGAATAATTAGTTCTTGGATGTATTTTTACAAGACCTCGATGATAACTTAATGTTATCATTTTATAGCATTTTATTAGCAAAAAACATAACTCTCGAACTGATTAAGATATTGACCTCTATTTTATATATTTAAAGAGAACACCTCTATTTCAAATGTTAAAAGAAAAACTTTATATAGTCCGTCCAATTATGCAAGATAGTAGTTTAAAATTCCCTCTATTTTTAAGCTACATCATTGGTTAAAAACTCGTACCTTTTAACATATAAAACATTGTGACATTTTTTGTCTATGACAATGATTGACGGTCGTTAAGGCTAATAAAAGAACAGAAAGTCACATAAAAAAAAGTTATACTTAATGTTATTTCGTATGGTATTGAAAAAGGTACTTTTTTGGTTTATTCTTCATACACTCACACGAAATGAGCATATTCTACATATTGTACAAACGTAAATTACATTGAACACAAGGAAAACGTTAAATTTTTGGGTTACGATTACAACTTAAGGCCTATCCAGAGGCTCGCATAACAACCATTACAAGATACATGACGACACATCAAGCCAATCCTGGCATCGCATTCTTATGTACTAAGCTTGTTATGCGAGTCTTTGGATAGGCCCTTTCCAGGAAACAGTACCGACATCTGTTAAATTTTTGATACACCACGATTTATGCATAATTATGCTATTTATGCGCTCTGTGGTGTAAAACGGGCCGCGTCCCTTACTATCTTACATAACTGGATGGAGTATAGTTAAAAAATATGTCGCATAATTACTCCAACTGACATAGATGTCAGATCTGATGCTGAAAATTAAAAGTTTATTAAAACTGTTTATAAATTCAAATTTAATTAAAATTGATTTATAAATTCAAAGTTTTATAAATCATATTTGGTGAAGCTGGAGCTAAAGTGGTCTAACTAACAAAATGTAAATATGTAGAAAATGAAGAAAACGCGTTTGGACTTATTTTTATCACTTTTACCTTTAAAACAAAACTTTTTGGGCATATGTTAGCATAAAATATAAAAAAACTTATCTCATTAAAATAACTTTAGTTTTGGGTGCCTTCAATTATTACGCGATACTTTTTAGGAAAAAACTCATAGTCTCTTTTCACACAAAAGTTTAATTTTTTTTGGGTAAGTTGGCACAGTAGGTGTAAAATAATACTTAAACCTAACCATATAATATAATTTTAATTATTTTAATGCCATTTTAAAGATATTTCATACAAAAATTTTAGAAATTGCTATTTTCGCCAAAAGTAAAAAAGCTAAAGTGGTCTAACATTGTTTTCAACACTCGTTATTTCCCAAACAAAACCAACTATTGCAACAACTATGAACTAAATTTGTTTATTTGTTTATTTGTTTAACCTCGTACTATTCTACTTAATTAAGCATCCCCTAAGTCCAGGACTTGTGTGGGCTAGTAGTAGAGGGAACCACCGGCTTATACTGACTTTCGAACCAGTTTCTAGGGATTGTCCGTTTCACTTATCGCCTTCGCCAAATTTCAATTATTAATTAACTGAAAAAGGCAAATCGGCGAGAGTGAGAATCGAACTCACGATAGTAGACTTGCTATACATACGCGCTAGCCACTACGCTATGCCTCCCATAAAATGCTATAGTACTACCTTTATACTATACTATAAAATTATTTTTGGGTGTGACGTAACACTTTTTGGGGTATACCTAATAAGCCTATTTTTTACAAAAAAATGTTTTTTTTTTTTTGTAAAAACGGGCTCATTTAGTATACCCTAAAAAGTGTTACTTAATACTTGGACACCCAAAAATAATTTTATAGTATAGTTGAAAGGTAGTACTACACTATTTAACGCTTAATTGTTGCAATAGTTGGTTTTGTTTGGGAAATAACGATTGTTGGAAACAATGTTAGTTAGACCACTTTAGCTTTTTCACTTTTGGCAAAAATAGCTATTTTTAAAATTTATGTGTGAAATAGCTTTAAAATGACATTAAATTAATTATAATCTTATTTGGTGGGTTTTTTATGTTCTATACAACGTTTCTTCTGCGTTTTTAGCTAAAATTATTCATATTGTGACCCTTTTTTTTTTGTAAAAAGCAGGCTTATTTAGTATACCCCAAAAAGTGTTGCGTAATACTTGGGTACACACAAAAATTATTTTATTATATTATATAAAGCTCGCTTATATATAATTTTTGCAAATATTATTTAGAAATAGGAAAATACATATTTTAAATACAATGAGTTAAACCGTTTTTAACAAATTTAAAAAATAAATTAATGTAGAGTTCCTAAATGGTATCTTTTAAATTAAGGGGTTTGGGCAGGTTTATAGACCTAAAATGCGTTTAAACTATACATATATAATGTCTAGTATTGAAATATGGCCGTAATCCAGCTTCACCATTTATTCTTTTTTTATTTTTGTTTGTGGTCCAGTGTTATTGATCTTATATTTTAGTTTAATATAATCAAATGGCGATTTCTCCCGTTAGATTAGACAGGGACAAAAGTTCTACCCAAAAAGGATAGAAGACATACATACACTCCCACTTCCACCCAACCAAACAAATTCTGTATTTGTTCTTTGTTGAACAAATACAATATTTACTTGGCCGGGCGAAAAGTGTAACTATATTATTTTAATTAAAGAAATTACTGGCGCCACCTAAATTTTAGTAGAATTATCTTATTCTGCAGATTCACATTAGCAATGTTCGTTCGTGCCGCTCAGTGCTACACTTTCCGTCCAACCAAATAAATACTGTATTTTTTGTATAAAAAACAAATACAGTATTTATTTGGTTGGCTGGAAAGTGTAGCACAAATGAGATAGAGATAGGGTAGACGTCTTTTGTTTCATAATTCTAGTTGTAGAGAGCTCCATTAACAAAAATTTCTTTTACAGGTTCGTCATATTAGTTATAAGTCTATATACAACAACGACGACAGGGGTAAGTGACGATAAATCAAAATCAAGTTTATTATCCCACCTGTTGAGCTAAAAATCCATAAATTAACACATTTAAGTGTTGAAACAACATGAAAATCTGTGTTTCAAGGGGTATTACATTTCGGTTTGCCGACGAAAATCAATAGGCAGTATAAACCTTTCCGGCCTATAATACTGCCGTTCTATGAAGACCCCCGCACTGCCTTTCTAAACTGAAAGGTCCTATCTGTTTATGTTAAACCTATGTAGATAGGATCTTTCAGCTGAGCACGGCAGCATATCTCCATTTGACGCATAGCAACGTTTTCACGTCAACTCGGTATAATATTTTTCTAAGACTGCTTTAAAATGTAAGCAAATACACATTTCAAACACAGAATGAATCCATTCTAGCTCTAGATACGGTATGAAAATTCCGTATCAAGTTTTAGAATGAGCACATGTAGTGCCATCTCTTGTTTATAAAAGTAAAGAATACTGTAGCAAAATAAGCAAAAATATATATATTTTACGATGAAATATTGAATAATTTAATGCAATTTAAAGTTTTGAGTTAAAATTACATAAAGTTTATTAGTTTTTCTTAATATTTGACCAGTTTTTTATCAATTTAGTTCAAAAAATTAAAACTGCTCCATCTATTGTTAAATATTCAAACCTGATATCTGTCACAACAATCTGACATAACCTTCAATGTTTGCCTTATAATTTGTAAATATGTGCTAAAATTAAATAAAAATCTTTTTTAAGTACTGGTTTAATAAAATTATTAAATAACATTAATTGATTTATTTAAAAATATGTGTTTTGTTGCATTTACAATGTCGAGTCACAAAAAAACATTGTTTTTAACCTTGTCTACAACACGTATGGAATAGTGATTCCGCGCTCTCGGGACCGTCATACTCGCCTGCTGGCTCGTATGACAAACTTTCCGCTCGCACGGAATATTGTCTATTCCATACTAGTTATAGAATATACTATTTGAAAACGCTAGTGTGCTACAAGTGGAGATACGGGGGTCTTTCATAGGACGGCAGAATAGGTACCTATGTTTTTATTTATGATTTAGGGGAAGGTAGCCTATATCGTACCGGTCCGCAAATCGTACTTTTTTAATTTCTCTAACTTCCAAAAGATTTTTGCGACATCTTATGACTTTTAATAATAGCTAGCTTGGAGATTAACCCTCATACACAATTTAGTCCTTGTAAATTAACCTCAATGTATAGATAAGGTCCGACAAAAAAAATTCCTTATACTTTGAAAGTGTTTCTAATGATATTTCTTTTTAGTAATTACAAATACCACATCGTTTTATGTGTAATTACATTAATTAATATCAGAAGAATTAACATATAAACTAAACATATCCATATTTTTAATATATACGTTATATTTTAAATTTTTATGCAAAAAGGAGGAAGTTTCATAAATCGTACCGGTACTGAATTTCGTAAATCATCCAGGGTTTAATTCCCGTATGACATAATTAAATATGTTTTATTGTGTTTTTTCTTTTTGTTACGGAATCGTAGAAAGTTGTAATTTGAAATATTTATTCTTAGTTATTGACAATTAAAAATACATACAAGTTACTACCCATGAAGTCCGTTAAGTTCATGGCTAACCACACGTAGTCAAATAAATGTTTATGTGTAAATGGAAAAGCCTTTTTATCTATGAATAATATTTTTAATTTAAACTAACAATAAATAATTACCTTAAGTTAATGAACTAGGTAAGATTTAGGCAACCAGGCTCCTAAATCGTACCGATTGCAGACCTTAATAAAACACGTAAAATATTGCTTATAAATGTCATAAAGTTTAGTAAAAAATTTTTTTATATGTTAAAAAATGATTATTCTTTAACTTAAAACAAATGACAATTTCTAAAATGTAACCAATTACGAAAAATTCCAAAATGATCAAAATTTGCGTTACGTAATACTTGAACGAAATGTAGAGGGGCTGATATTTTAAAGGGTAGTAGTGGATAGTAGCAGAACACTCCTGTTATTTTTTCAACGGGTTATTTGCGTAAGGGGTGTCCGCTATCCTGAATGGGGTGAGTGCGTTTATCTCGCTAAATAAATACGATAAAAATGCATATAACCTATTTTGTTGAAGAAAATGTCCAACAATTTTTGTTTGGAACATTTTTTTAATATAATAATAACAATCGAGTAATAAATTTTCAAAAATGGTCATGTTGGGGGTGAAATTGTTTTTTTTATTTTTCAGCCAAATTATTCATCGAAGGATAAAGTGATTATGAGCAAACTTGTAGCTCTTGAAATTCTCTATAAGATTTATACATAATGCATTTTTATAAATATTTGATTACGGTTAGAGTGGGCGCTGAATTGTGCCCCCACAATTGAGTTGTGCCCTTTGTAACCGTACCAAAGTACCTATGAAAATTTATAATATATTAAACTTATAGAAAATTTCAAAAGCTACAAGTTTGCTCATAATCACTTTATCCTTCGATGAATAATTTGGCTGAAAAAAGAAAAAAAAATAACCTCCAACTTGGCTCTTTTTCAATTAACTCGATTGTTATTAATATATTAAAAAAATTACCCAAACAAAAATTGTTGGTTTCCTCCTTAACACAGTTGGTTTGGACTTTTGGAATTTTAGGGGTCAGTACGGTTATCTCGCTAAAAAGTGATTTTTTGCAGATAGGACAACTTGTCTTAGCAGAGTAGTATAGTACTCTTCTGCTGTAAAGCCCAACCCTTAACTTTAGGGCGTCCAACAACGGTATTGCCTGAAATTTTTTGTCGGACAAGGTTATCACTTGATTTTAAATATTTTTATTAAACGATCCTGAAAAAATCAGCTGTGAGGTGCCAAATGTTATGACGTCATAACTTTACCATGTTAGGTTAGTTATGACAAAAACTTTCTGGCAATACCGCTGTCGGACACCCTAAAGTTAAGGGTTGATCCAACGAACTCTTCTCTCTAGAATAGGCATTTCATATGTAAAAACCAACGAACTAATAACTCTTCTCTCTAGAATAGGCATTTCATTTGTAGAAACTGAAAAAAACATAGCCAACATATATATTTGTCTGTCTTACTCGCACAGCTTTGTTCTAACAGAGACAACAATAACAGTTACTGGTAATTGTTATTGTTCAGGCCTGAATATACCTACTATTTGTTTACAAACAAACCGACATGTTGGCGATACTTTATATTAACGGTATGCCTATTCTAGAGAGAAGAGTTGTTAGTTCTTTGGTAAAAACTGACAAAAACGTAGCCAACATATACATTTGTCTGTCTTACTCGCACAGCTTTGTTCTAACAGAGACAATAATAACAGTTACTGGTAATTATTATTGTTGAATATACCTACTATTTGTTTACAAACAAACCGAGATGTTGGCGATACTTTATATTAACGGTATGCGTATTCTATAGAGAAGAGTTGTTAGTTCGTTGGGTTGATCCCAAAAATAAAACGTCCCTCTACCGAGATTTTTCTTATGTAAGAAGTTGTTTTACTGGACATAAAAAACACACATACAAAGTCTCAACGGTGAGGTAATAAAAAAAATCTACTAGGCGTGAGCTCCCGGACTATAAATTAAAGTTGATGCTAAATAATTCAATCATTTTCAGCAATTTGTTGGTACACGTTTACAATCCAATGTGGCAAATAGAACGAATATTTACGGGCGACGAGACCAGCCATACAGACCACCACATTATAACCCATATTATGCAGCAGGAAACGCAGAAGTTTCAGCAACTAGTAGCTCTTACAATTATGGTAGCCGAGAAAGAAATCCATCCAGTGGATATAACCAGCCCAACTATATAAATGAATTAAGAGAAAGGACCAGAGCAGAGTCATCGGAACGAGGTGATATCGATCCGTATACTGAAGAACAAACAGAAATTCCTGAGAATCCACCAAGAGGTTCATATTCGGCAGAAGGTTCATATTCGGCAGGAGCTGCTCATTCTGCTGAAGGCTCATATTCGGAAGGAGCTGCTCAATCCGCTGAGGGCTCATATTCAGCAGGAGCTGGTCGTTCCGGAGGGGGTTCATATTCGGCAGGAGCTGGTCAGCCTGGAGGAAACTCATATTCAGCAGGAGCTGGTCAGTCCGGAGGAGGTTCATATTCGGCAGGAGCTGGTCAGCCTGGAGGAAACTCATATTCAGCAGGAGCTGCACGTTCAGGAGGAAGTTCATATTCCGAAAGGGGTTATCCACCATCAGGCGGAGGTTATGCAGGGTATGATATAATAATAATATAATAATAATAATAATTTATTCAGAACAGACGAGCGGCATAGCCGATGAGACTGCGTTCAATTACAAAAAAACAAACAAAAAACTAGTATCATATTGCTTATAGCATAATAAAAATAAGTATACAAATAGAATAACATAGTAAAAATAAAAATCATATTAAAGTTAATAAATTATTAAATCACATATATATATATACACACGTCCCCCCAAGTGGAAACAGGTTTTAAAAAAATAGCAAACTTAGGTGATGATAAATTATGTGAGCAAAGGGTCTGTACAATTCAAACCCTCGGAGAACGAAATCCTAATCAGTGCCAGTTCGTAAATAGTGGTAAAAGTTCTTCCGCAGTCTGCATGCTAAACAACAGTAACAAACTGCGAATTCTTTTGCACAATTTTAATAGTGTTTTCGTTGCTGATTTCGATTATATTTAGATCAAAGTTGTATCTCTCCGTCTTTTAGAAATACCCTGCCGAAAATTCGAAAAAATTAAAAAATGTCATTTTAGGTGGACAATATATAAATTATGGAACTTTTAACCATTTGCCTGTTGTCAAAAACCTACCTCTAAATGCGTTTAAAGGAAAGTTAAAAAATTACCTTTTGCAGAAGGCTTTTGAAAGTGTAATGCAAAATTTGGACCAAAGAAATTTGAACCAAACCTGCTGCTTTCTAGTCGTAGCATAGGAAGTCTAATGTTGTTACTTCTGGTGTTGCAGTCGTGAATATTAGTTTGCAGAGTGTACTTTTCGGGATTTTGTTTTACATAAAGTAAAGTAATGTATATGTAGAGAGAGGGGACAGTCATGATATTTAGTTCTATAAACTTGTGCCGAACCTCATCTCGATACCCCAACCCAGTAATAACTCTTAGTACTTTTTTCTGCAGACCAAATATCCTTTCTACCCCTGATGCATAACCCCACACAATCAGACCATAATTTACCCCTGATTCAAAAAGCGCAAAATAGGCAACCCTCAATACCTCTAGAGAAACCATTTTTACTAGATTGCGAAAAACAAAGATTGTTTTTGACAGTAACTTTGACAGTTCCTCTGTGTGTTGTTTCCAGTTTAAATGTTGATCCAAAAATATGCCAAGGTACTTTACTTTATCTGGATTTTCAAAGTTAAACAGAGGTCGATGTGTAAAAATAATATCTATGGTTTTATTGTTGTTTAAAGAGAGCCTATTTGCCAAGAACCATTCTTGTACATTTGATTTTCCCCCCTCCATGAGCCTTAGAGTATTTTGAAAATCCGTACTATTAGATACTATATTAGAGTCATCAGCAAATAGAATAGTTCCCAAAAAGGCAGACAGTTTTTTATATCGTTAATAAAGATCAAGAACAGCAACGGACCAAGTACCGAGCCTTGCGGCCACTGGTCACGTCCCTGATAGTTGAACTTTTACCTTTAACTGTTACGTATTGCTTTCTATTGCTGAGATATGAATTTAAAAGTTTAATACTTAATGTATCAAAGTTATAAAATTTTAGTTTTTCTGTGAGGGACACAATCAAATGCCTTTTGAAGATCTAAAAGGGTCACTCACACATATTCACCTAGTTCCTGTTTCTCTGTGATAGTCTCCAGCAGTTTTATAAAAGCATCTTTTGTGGATTTATTTTAACGAAATCCAAATTGATTTATATAAAAAAGATTGTTTGATTCGAAATGCTCAAGTATTTGCTGCTTTAATATATTTTCAAAAATTTTAGAGAGAATGGGAACCAAGGAAATAGGTCTAAAATTATTGGTTGTGGCTGGACCGCCCTTGTGAATGGGAATGACCCTTGAGACCTTCAGAGACTCGGGAAACAGGCCCTCTTCAACGCTCATACGCCTCATATATAGGGCTATTAGATAAATAGCCGCAATTTATATATTTATGTACATGTTTTATTTGTGTAATTGGTTTTAGATATGAGGCAAATCGTGAAACAGGAGGTTATTCCTCTAATGCCTATAGAGGAAGAATACCAATCAACTTCGATATATTTGATGCTTCAAGAAATGTATATGGTTCTAGAAATGGTAGTGAAAAATGTATTCCAAAATGCTTTGCGCAAAAAGGAGATCCAGTATGTTGTTTTTTTTTTCAATGCACAAGCGTACCAACTTAATTTTAAATTTTATTTTATTTAGGGATTACAAGGAATATCTGGTCTTCCTGGAGAAAGAGGTCCCAGAGGTTATCCAGGAGAAGAAGGTATACAGGGAAATAAAGGAGATAAGGGAGAGAATGGCCCCATGGGACCAAGAGGACAAAAAGGAGATAGAGGAATAATGGGAAAACCAGGATTTCCTGGACACCATGGATTCCCAGGATTGCAAGGTCCCGCTGGTTCACCTGGTAGACCTGGAATAGATGGATGCAATGGAACAGATGTAAGTAATAAACGTGTTGCTAAAACTGCCATTGTTAGTAGCCCTATATTATATAATGTAATATATACTATACCATATAATATCGTCGGCTTACAAGTAAAGAGCACTAAAAGTCCAAACATGGTTTTGAGATATTGTCAAATTTAACTTTCATTGTTGTTTTTTAATTTTTGTAATAATTGTTTCTGGAAAAAAAACTACCGCAAATTGCAATGACATGTTTGGACATAATAATGTCTCATTTGCAGTTAAATAAAGAAAAATTGAAGTAGTTTAATTCAACTAAATTTGAAAAAAGACATTGACTTAGTGCCTTTAACTTGTAGGCCCACGACTTCGGCTTACAAGTAAAGAGCACTAAGTCAATAAAATAATATAAAAAACAACTATTTAAAATTAAAACCCTTCTATTAATTAAACGTAATGTATAAATATAAAGTAGAAAACAAGATGTTCACATAAATTTTCAAAAACTAGATTTTTAAAAGAATAGTTTGGACTTTTTGATTGTTTAAAGAACGTTTCCAAAATTAATAATAATAATTAATTAGTATTAATTATATGAAACTGCTTACTATGCCAGAACTAAGACAGTTTTCAGAGGCCATCGGCTGTGCCGGCAAAGAAGCATCTCCTAAAGTCATTAATTATAATGAATCATTATAAATGATATAACACTTTACGGTGCAACACCCCGCAGAAATGCACCGAGACTTGGAACTTAGTGTAAAGGCTTCAAATTTAGTTTTGAAATATTATCTGATAATAAAAAAACCAATGCAAATGAAAATTAAATTATTACCTACACATCGAAAGTACACGTAAAAAGCATTGTCATTTTACAGGTAAAGTTCTGTTTCTCTGTTCTGTCTCTATTCCATCAACTTTAACATAGCAAAATTCGAATGCTTTTGTCAGTACAATAAATAACGCGATATTGTATCATATAAATGATTCAAGCAATCAAATTTTTATAAATTAACTCTTTTTAGAAAGTCGCTTAGTGCATAAACATTTGAAATAATCTACAAGTAAAACGCACTAAGTACACTAAGTGACTTAGTGCCTATTGCCAGATAAAATTTTAATCAAAATCAAATTGGTGCGTTTTGTATAGTGGGTAACTCCCTTGGCAGTCCACCTAGAAGTTAGTTCGGTTTACCTAGACATAGATCATCAAAAATTAATTACAGTGCCATTGAAATCCCATTTTTGCAAAAAAGTGACTTAGTGCCTTTTACTTGTAAGCCGACGATATATTATAATGTATAACATTTTCATACTAGCGACCAGTTATCCCACCACTGCTTTTTGCTGATATTTTTTTTCAGCGCGTGATATATAATTTTTTGTATACATTTTTTAAAATAAATTTTAAAAATATTCGTTTACATAGATAAAATTGATGTTTTAGGGAAGCCCAGGACTTGATGGATTTCCTGGACTGCCAGGACCTAGAGGTTTTCCGGGAACTCCTGGATTTAGAGGCGACAAAGGAGAAGCAGCACATTGCGAAATTACGTTGAAAGGATCAAAAGGAGAACCTGGGCGAGATGGAATAACGGGGCCAATGGGCAATCCAGGTCAAGATGGACCTCCAGGTATTCCTGGTCCAGTAGGAGAACTCGGTATGCAAGTAAGTACATTTTTATAAATTGTATTTATTTATAAAATACATATTATATATAACATAAATTATAGTCTCTTCACCTCTGTTAACTTATAAATGAGCAGATTTTTAAGTTTCACGGTTCGCTCCTGGATGGAAAAAGTCAAAAATCGGGTTCACGACGTTTGTTGATATATTCTATTTAAGTACGATGTATACAGAGCGGTCCAAAAGTCACCCCCCCCCCCATTTTAACTTTTGAACCAGTTGAGATATCGACTTCAAATTTGGAACTTTTAAATAAGACAACTTAAACTATCTTTTAGCATATATTTAATACTTTCAGCTCTTAAAATGTGGGCAGGGGGGGCATGGGGGCACATTTTTTTAAATGGAAAGGGGGGTCGTGTAATACATCATTTTAAAGCTTATAAAATTCTCTATTTAACTCCATATTTTTAAATTAAAAAAAAATTGGGTTTAAAATGGGGTTGAAAATGGGTATTAATGTCAAAATTCCTCTAAAAAAAAACAAATAATTTTTTAAAAATTCCTAATTTCATCATAAAAAAATGTTAATTATACTTTTAATCTAATTTTAGTTGACATAAATAAAAATATATAAAAAAAACTTAAAAAATCGAATGTTTTAGCACAAAAAATTGAAAAATCAAAACCTTAGAAAACATTTTTAAAAAATTTAAAAATATTAGTTTAATAGAGAATTTTATAAGCTTTAAAAAAATTTATCACACGACCCCCCTATTTAAAAAAATGTCCCCCCCTGCCCACATTTTAAGAGCTGAAAATATCAAATATATTCTTAAAGATAGTTTAAGTTGTCTTATTTAAGAGTTCTAAATTTGAAGACGATATCTCAACTCGTTCAAAAGTTAAAAGGGGGGGTGACTTTTGGACCGCACTGTATAACAATTTAAGACCAAATGAAGTGAATATCTTCAAAATGTTTAAAAAGACGATTTTTTTGTTTTATTCAGTTGTTTTTCGATTTAGAAGTAAGAGAATCCATTATTTTTATATAAATATACTAAATATAGCACAATAAAATAGTTTTTAGAAATTCAGGTGGATAAATCATTCCTAAGGGGCATTTTAGGGGACATAAACTGAGAATTTATTAAATATTACTAAAATAATAATATTAATTACAAACAGATGTACCTTTCATAGAATTATGAAATTTAGAAAAATTAAAAACATATTTTATTGTTTTTAGTCAAACTGATGATAAGCCAAAACAACAGTTTTTCAAAAAGGGTGTAACCCTCACTTTGCTATTGTCTTTAAATTGCACCTTAAATGGTAAAAAATGAGAATAAGTAAATAATAAATTATATACTTCTATAATCTATAGTTACCGTTATTATTAACATTATTATTTACGTTATTGTTAAAATTATATGCTTTGCTAAGGTAAAACCTAGAATATTATTAATTTGTTTCATACCTTAACCTTGTTTTCCTTTTCTGATATGCTTTAAGTCAATACAGTGAGGGTTAGGCCTTTTTGCAAAGCTGTTGTTTTGCCTAATCATCAGTTTGACTGAAAACAATGAAATATGTTTTTAATTTTCATAATTCTTTGAAAGCTACATCTATTTGTAATTGATATTATTATTTTAGTAATATTTGATAAATTCTCAGTTTATGTTTATTAATTAAAATCCAATAACCCTTGTTATATTGACATAAAGCTTACTGGAAGAGGTTAAACTATAACAAATTAATGATATCCTAGGTTTTTCCTGGGAAAAGCACATATGGTCAATAAAAACGCCAAGAATAATGTCAATAACAACGGAAACTATAAATAAATATAAAACTTATTCTTTACTTGTTGTAATTTTTATCATTTTAAGTGCAATTTGAAGACAAACGCATAGTGTTATATATATAATATTTGGCCTAATCAACAATTTCATTGAAAAAATATCTATAAATAATAAGTGATATCGCTAAAAATTATAGTTTTTGACCATTTTTCCCCCTTGCCATAAGCTAATGTTAACTATATTTGATGTGACGCAAATAGAATATGTCCTGAATCATTTGGTGAAAGAATTTTTCAAATCGGACATTCCGTTAAAAAGTTATAAGGTTTACATACAGGCAGACAGACAGACAGACAGACAGACATTTTTTAACACCCCCTTTCTTCACATTTTCTCGACGTTTCATTTCATTCTTAAGTCTAAAATGCAAAAAAAAATAATCGATTTTAAACGAGTGTTTCCACCCCTATTATATAACAATAGTAACAGTTGTGGTACATTAATCTAAGTTTTATTATCTTCTTCTTCTTTACATTAATGGCCTTTTCATAGAATTTGGTCAGCTCAATATAAATTTGTATTTATATTATTCTAGAACATTGGGTCACTTGGTGAAGTGGTCTAGATAATTCCATACCCAGTCTCCTTTTTCTTCTCAATGTATCCACCGATACGTTCTGTTGGCAACGCTGTTTTTTTAATCTAATATAAAAAAGTTCTGTACTTATAAAAACTTATCTTCACGTGTTCGTCGCTTCCAAATAAAAATTTATCAGCATTATAAATGATAAAAAAAAACATTAAATTCACATCACTATAAAATATATAAAATCTAATCCAGGGCATATCAAAGATAGCAAATATATAACTATACTAAAGCACTTGATGCTGAAAATTAAACGCGATTAACGAATTAAAATTTCTCGCCAAAAGTATAGATGTTCCCCCTTTCTCGTATGAAATGGAACTCTAGTTTTATTATATTTATGTATAATTCTATATTTTTTAAATAGGGAAGGCCTGGTCCAATGGGTCCTAAAGGTACCAAAGGTGCTACGGGATTAGGATTTTGGGGTGCTAAAGGCGAGAAAGGAGAACTTGGTCTGCGCGGTGTAAAAGGAGAGCCTGGTGGCATTTCCCAATACATTTCCAATGGAACTCGAGTGGGGCCAAAGGGTGAGATGGGAATGACAGGAGATCGAGGTGAATATGGTGTACTAGGACAAAAGGGTGAACCCGGACTTGAAGGAGATGAAGGACTGCCTGGACAAATGGGAATGAAAGGAGAAAAAGGATTGCCCGGAGTACCCGGACCTAGGGTAGGACAAACACATTTCGTATAAAATTTTAAATCCCAAAAAATTTTCTTTTTCTATTTTACGACTCTTATAAGCTCATAATCACACGCATTTTGCTTGTTTTTATAGGCCCATAAGAGGTCTGAACTTTTTGTTCTTTTGGGTTGGCAACAGACCTGGCCTATCGCTTGACGTTTTCCGTCAATGCCAATGTCAATGTCGCTTTAAAGTTTTTTCTACAAAATTTTGTGTTTAGGTTATTTTTACCATGTTAAAATTGTGGCTTGGTTAATTGCAGTAAAAAAGAGAAGAGATGACTATAAAATATATCAAAATATCATTTGTTCTTAGAATTTTAAACATGGTGTAAAATGTAATGCCAATCCAAAACAAAAATCCCTAAATCAGTCATCAATTTAAATGTAAGTTTTTTTTTTAATTTTAGAGCAAAATAGAAAAAATTGTATAAAGCACTCGTTTCATAACACGTTTTTGGCGCACTAGTACTTTAGAGAACTCGCCGCAAACGGCTCATTTTCTAAACTTGTACTCGTGAGCTAAAAACTTATGTTATAAAACTAGTACTTTAATATACTATTTAGAAACGCATAAAATATTCCAAGGAACAAAATAGGTAAAAAAGTGGACAAAAAGTCTAATTATAATTTTATCAATTTCATTTATCAATTGATAATTACTTTTTGTCCACTTTTTACCGATTTTATTGCTTTTTACATGTAGGTACAGTTGGTTTCAATTAAACTGGAAAATGTTTTCCATAAAATTTAGTTGTGTGAATGTGGATTATTTAAATGGGGTTATGCCTGTTTGAAAAATAAGGCAAGTTTAACCATGTCAAAAATCATATGTTATTCTATGCATTTGTGTTTAGTAAATACTATTTGGATTTTGAAGCGTATCTCTATTGTTAATTACTGTATTTCTGCTCTAAAATATCCCTATTCTAAAATGTCTATTATTAAATCCCCTTATCAATATATTTTGTATCTAATAAACTTATATTAAATACCTTTATTTTTAAAAAACACTACTAGTATATTGGTCTCCTAGAACTAGGTATTCCTCATAGTTCCTTAATTTAAAAATTATAATTATGGGTTTTACACCAGTATTCTTCAAGTATTCTTGTTTTTTTGCTTTATCCCTCCCAATTTTAAAAAAATACACCAACATTTTTTGACTTTGACATTGATGTGGCAATAACAATATTGACACTAAATTTATTAACAACTAAACAAATATTTGTCAAATGAAAGATAGTTCACAATGTAATTTTTTTTATAACCCCACTTTTCCAGTTTTGTTGAAACCAACTGTACAAAAATTCGTAAAAAAAACATGTAGAAAAAGGTATATCATTTGAAAATGAGGGCTTAAAAATACTTTGTTTTAATTAAAAAAATAATAAAATAAATACACCGACCCTTAACTTTAAGTTAAAGTTAAGTTAAGTTAAAATTAATGATGATTTTATTTCAAAGTAATTGGTACAAAATTTTCGTAAATGGCTTAATTTTTAAAAATAAATATATCAAGCTTTGTTCATGGGGTTTGTAATAACTTCTACTCCTTAGCTACCAGCCACCCGAAATTTTTTATTTTTAATTAAATCCCAGTTTTTGCGACACCTTCTTTGAAATACCTTAAATATTATACAGAGCGGTTCAAAAGTCACCCCCCCCCCTCTTAACTTTTGAACCAGTTAATATATCGACTTCAAATTTGGAACTTTTAAATAAGACAACTTAAACTATCTTTTAGCATATATTTAATACTTTCAGCTCTTAAAATGTGGACAGGGGGGCATGGGGGCACATTTTTTTTAATGGTCGTGTAATACATCATTTTAAAGCTTATAAAATTCTCCATTTAACTCCATATTTTTAAATTAAAAAAAATGGGTTTAAAATGGGGTTGAAAATGGATATTAATGTTAAAATTCCTCTAAAAAAAAACAATAATTTATAAAAAAAAACTTAAAAAATCGAATGTTTTAGCACAAAAAATTGAAAAATCAAAACCTTAAAAAACATTTTTAAAAAATTTAAAAATGTTAGTTTAAATAGAGAATTGTATAAGCTTTAAAATGATGTATCCACGACCCCCCATTCTATTTAAAAAAATGTCCCCCCATGCCCCCCTGCCCATATTTTAAGAGCTGAAAATATCAAATATATGCTGAAAGACAGTTTAAGTTGTCTTATTTAAGAGTTCTAAATTTGAAGTCGATATCTCAACTCGTTCAAAAGTTAAAAGGGGGGGGTGACTTTTGGACCGCCCTGTATATATTTTTCTTAATCAGGACATAGCTTTTTAAAATATCGTATCACAAGATGGAGGTTGTTATGCAAGATTTTAATCTTGAGGTAACTGGGGATTAGGGGATGAGAGTTACCACACCCAAATTTTTAAGCTTAAATTTTCCCCAAAAAAAAATGATCTATTTTTTAAAAAAAATTTATTATATAAACATATAAAATTACATTTCCGCTAATTCACCTAAACTCTTTAAATATAGGGATAATGCCTTTTTTTAGGGGAGAGATGGTGTCGCTGGTCCTCCTGGCCCTGTAGGACTAAAAGGTGATCGTGGAAATGAGGGATTAAACGGATTTCCTGGAAGAAATGGACTTAAAGGAGAACCTGGTCGGCCTGGAAGTAAAGGTGAGCCTGGATTACAAGGACCTACAGGACCACCAGGAGGTGGTAAAGGAAGTCCAGGACTTCCAGGACCTCCCGGTCCTCGTGGATTTACTGGCCCAGCAGGACCTAAGGGAATGGACGGATTTCCTGGCCGACCCGGACCAACAGGACCAACAGGTCCTTCAGGTGGTCCAGGTTCACCAGGAAGACCTGGCCCAGAAGGTGCACCTGGTGATAAAGGAGAAAAGGGAGATGCCGGTAGTACTGGTGTCCGAGGTTCGCCCGGAGCAAGAGGCTTCAGCGGTATTCCAGGTGAACAAGGACCCCGTGGATACCCAGGTGAAAAAGGATTATCAATAATGGTAAATAAGTTAAATTTTTATTAACGTTTTATATTTGACGTTGATATTAATTACAGGGACCTAAAGGTAATGATGGTATACCAGGATTGGACGGGCAACCAGGTCCAAAAGGCGAGCCAGGTTATACTGGTGGTAGAGGTGCCCCTGGAGATTCTCTGCTTGGAAAGCCTGGTCCTATGGGGCCTAGGGGTAGAGACGGTGAAAAGGGAAATTCTGGATTGCCCGGTTTACCTGGTATTTCTGGTTTGCCAGGAGAAAAGGGTGATGTTGGTGGTAGGTGTTCAGATTGTAGACCAGGAAACAGAGGAGAAAAGGGAGACAGAGGAAGAGATGGAATAGATGGATCCAAAGGAGAAATTGGTCCTCCAGGGTCGCCAGGTATCCAAGGAGAACCAGGAAGTGATGGAGTTCCTGGACCAGAGGGTCGTTTTGGAGCACCTGTAAGCTATAAAATTATACTCAATCACACTCAATTTTGAGTTTAAAACGAACGTTCAAGTTACAAAAAAAATACCTTGTCATACACCATATTACACCTAAATTAAATTAAATTACATTAAATGTTTAAACGCCTTTGTAATTGTTTGCTAAATGATTTAAAACAAAAATAAAATTTTGACCGCGCTGCTTACTTAAAGATGATTAGCGGCCCTAAACAAAAAACCTTGGAAAACTTAACTGTTGGGTCATTGAAAAGTAATATTATAGTAAATACTAATACATTTTAATAAAATCCGATTCAAAAAAAACATTTTTTTATAAGTTAGTTGTGACTTATCGTCCGTGATGCAGTTCCGCGTAACGTCATTTGACAGAAATTTGGTTGCGTACTCATCAGTGCGTATAATCACAGACAGCTGACTAGGAGCGAGCCGCAGAAAGAACAGTCTTGAACGGCCGGTCTCGAGCACACGTCATACACACGGACTTATTTTGCTACCATACTACACATTTCTGTCAATTAATTGACTTAATTAATCTGAATTCAGCTTATAAACTTAGGCTATCAAGCACATATAAACTAATATTTATTTTTAGGGACCGGCAGGTAGAGATGGTGCACCAGGAAATCCAGGGCTACCAGGACTTGATGCTTTTGTACCACAAAATCTCGTAAAAGCAGAAAAGGGAAATAAAGGAGAGAGAGGGCCAAAAGGAATAATGGGTCCACAAGGAGTTAAGGGACTACCTGGTACAGCAGGTTATCCAGGCGCACCTGGCATACCTGGTGAGAAAGGAGACAGTGGTAAAGATGGATTTCCAGGTCAGCCTGGTAATCCTGGTATGCCAGGACTCCGTGGATTAAAAGGTATTCAAGGAGAAGGCGTAAAAGGTGAACCAGGATATACAGGTAATAAAGGTGAAAAGGGAGATAGAGGTTTAGAAGGTATTGTAGGAGAAAAGGGTTCCGCTGGAGAGTGTCCAATAGAAGTAACAGCCCAATTAAAAGGTGACAAAGGAGAACGAGGTTATCCTGGACAACGTGGAGATAAAGGTTCAGATGGAGAACAAGGTGAAAAGGGAGAACAGGGTTTGATCGGTCCTGTAGGTACACAAGGTTTTGATGGCCTTCCTGGACAAAAAGGAAACAGAGGTCTACCTGGACCCCGAGGAGAACAGGGAGAAAAAGGCCCTATGGGATTCCCGGGCGAACCGGGTAAAAATGGCCTTCCTGGTAATTCAGGTTTTCCAGGTCCAAAGGGAACAAAAGGTGAAGCAGGAATCCCAACTCCAGGACCATCGGGTCCTCCTGGACCTACTGGGTACCCCGGGGAGAAAGGTTTGCCTGGTTATCCAGGAAAAACGGGAGCACCTGGTATAGATGGAATGCAAGGAATAGAGGGCGAAAAAGGAGATAAGGGTTTGAATGGTCTTAATGGTCTTACTGGACCACCAGGAGAGAAAGGTGATCCAGGGCCAATTGGGCCATCTGGAATAGATGGAATTCCTGGACGACCTGGCATGGATGGTCGAACTGGATTACCCGGAAGTAAGGGCGATATTGGACCAAGTGGACTTCAAGGTTTTCCGGGGCCAAAAGGCGATCCTGGTATTCCTGGACTTGAAGGTATTAAGGGTTTTCAAGGACCTCCAGGAAAACATGGTGTTGTAGGATCTCCTGGAATGGACGGGAGACCAGGTAATCCTGGTTTAAAAGGTGATCGTGGTTATGATG
Organism: Brachypterus glaber; assembly: GCA_958510825.1. Taxonomy (NCBI): domain Eukaryota; kingdom Metazoa; phylum Arthropoda; class Insecta; order Coleoptera; family Kateretidae; genus Brachypterus; species Brachypterus glaber. The sequence goes on from OY294046.1 coordinate 72,193,077, forward strand.
GTTTACCTGGTCCAATGGGTCTTCCTGGAATGCCAGGAATTCCAGGAATAATTGGAGATAAGGGAGATATTGGTTTTCCTGGCCCACCCGGTACAAAGGGCCAAACGGGACTTCCTGGCTTAAAAGGTGAATTAGGACTTCCAGGTTATACAGGTAGAAAGGGAGAACCAGGTTCTGCGTCTGAAAAGGGGCAGAAAGGAGAACCTGGCCCTTCTGGACTTAGAGGACCTAGTGGATTAAACGGTAGAGATGGTTTAGCCGGTGAAAAGGGAGAAACTGGTATGCATGGTTTTAGTTTACCGGGAGAAAAGGGGGAACGAGGATATCCCGGAGCACCTGGTTTAGATGGATTACCAGGACAAGTTGGTCCTAAAGGAGACAATGGATCACCTGGATACATGGGACCCAAAGGAGATCGCGGAATTCCTGGCGCGATTGGTCTACCAGGAATGGATGGCAGAGATGGAATTAATGGCGAGAAGGGAGATACAGGTTTACCAGGTTTAACGGGACCAAGAGGAATTAAGGGTGATAGAGGAATTCCTGGAAGAGATGCGTATGAAGGAATGAAGGGTGAAAAGGGTATTCAAGGACAAGTAGGTCCAATTGGTTTTCCAGGTCCAAAGGGAGACTATGGAGAAAGGGGTTTACCCGGACCTTCTTTAGAAATAAAAGGAGACAAAGGAGAACCTGGTCCAGCTGGACTTACTGGTAGAGTTGGAGAAAAGGGAGACAGAGGTCCAGTAGGTAGTCCTGGAGTACCGGGTATAAAGGGAGACATGGGAGTCCAAGGCTTTGAAGGAGAACGTGGTTTCAATGGTTTACAAGGAGAAAAAGGTATATACTCAATATTTATATTATTATATTATTCACAGCGCCTGCGCTAGACTAATATTATACGGTAGTTTCGAATTTTCAAAAAAAAATCAAAAATCGTCCTAGACTTTTTTTTTGAAATGTCTATCCGATGTCATGATTTTTGGGAGAACGATAACTCAAGAACGAATAATCCGATCGACTTTCACGAAAAATCAAGTTCAATGGGGAAGATCCGTATTGTTTTTGAAACAAAAAAGTTGTTTAACTTAAAAAAAAAACTATCATTTTCTTTTTTTTTTTTTTCGCAAAAAAAAAATAAAAAAAAAATTGAAAAATTTTGAAAAAAAAAATTATTTTTATTTTTTTTATTTTTTTTTAAATATCTTTTTTTTAATTGTTTATTTATTTTTTTGAAAATTATTTTTTTTTAGTTTGGGAAAATGCAATATACCATTTACTGTGAATAATATATAACGGAATGCGTAGCATTACATATCTTTACGGCTTATTTTTTTATTATTTTGCCTGTTCAATAAAAAGTTATAGAGCTTTAGAAGCAAAGCAAAATTTAAATAAAAGGTATTAAATTTTTTAAATTTTTGTCTTGTTTCATTTAGTTCTTAATTTTTTCTTAAAAACACTCGATTGGAGATTTCGCTTTCACGTCATCAGGTAACGGTTATCGCATAGACAACTATAACATTTTTTTTTTCAAAAAATGACCATTTTTTTTAAAGATTTTTTTTTAAAAAACAAAAAAATAAAAAATAAATTTTTTCATTTTCTTTTTACGAAAAACGAAAATAATTTAAAAAAATCAAAAAAGAAATTTTCAAAAAAAAAAACTGATAAAAAATTTTTTTCAAAAAATAAATTTAAAAAATCACATTTTTTTAATATTTTTTTTGACAAAAAAATTACGTCTCATTCTAATTTTTATATCAATACGACCTTACCTAGCAACGTAAATGGGAGGGGATATTATGTTGTAAAGTCGCCTGTGCAAGGCGTCAGTACGGCGTCTTAAAAAAATTGTTACCTTTTGTAACATACGACGTCGTTAAGACGTCTTTAAGATACAAATACGGCGAAAACCGAGGTTCTTAAGATGTCTTGAATGACGAGCTACGACATCTTCAAGATCTCTAAGTCATCTTTGTGCTGTCTGGGAAGTTATCTTGTACTTTAATTTTTGTTAAAAATACGCAACATTTCATGTCCGTCACTAAACAGTAAAGTACGTGACTTTAGAACTATAGTTTTAACACGTTAACTGCCACAGCTCCAAGACACTTTTTTCAATAATTTTTAAATATGTATTTTCTTTTGAAATCCTTCTCCTCTGGATATTTTTTAGTCTTTAGCCATGTAATTTAACAATAGGCCAACCATCCCGCCATAAGAAACCAATGCCAAGCGTTCTCTTGAAGCTTACACGCACAGTAACGATGTTTTTGTGCGTGTATATAAAATCATAAATGTGGCGCACTGGTCCCAACTAGCGTGTATACTTTTTCATACACATGGCAGTCAACGTGTTAAAGTCACGTACTTTAATGTTTAATTACGGACATGAAATGTTGCGTGTTTTAAATAAAAATTAAAGTATACTTTTATAGGATAAAAACTTCCTATCCATTTGTAACTGCATAGAAAAAACGGATTTCTTGAACCAAGGACACGTGTCTTTGGATATGTTCAAAGCCATATTCTCTTGTTTCAAGGCTGGCATTTTCTTGAACCAAAGTCAATGTCCTTGAATAAAGAGCGCGGATTTTTATTCCAAAACCCGTGCTCTTCATTCAAGGACGTTGACTTTGGTTCAAGAAAATGCCAGCCTTAAAACAAGAGAATATGTCTTTGAACATATACAAAGACACGTGTCCTTGGTTCAAGGAATCCGTTTTTTCTATGTGAATATTCAGTATTTTACAATGTTTAGTTTTTAGGCCTAGAACGAAAAGAACTTATTTATCTTAAATTATTTTTAAGGTGATCGAGGATTTGTAGGAATAGCAGGAAGACCTGGTTTGACAGTCAAAGGTGAAAAGGGTTTACCTGGATTGCCAGGCAAACAAGGACGTGAAGGTATCCCTGGGTTACCTGGTGCCAAGGGAGATATGGGATTACCAGGGTTACCAGGAAAAGAAGGCCCCCCAGGACCAATGGGTCCACTTGGACCAACAGGACCTACAGGAGAACGTGGTTTTGATGGTATACCAGGTCCTCCAGGTTTGCCAGGTTCTGAAGGAAAACCTGGATATGACGGAGCACCTGGAGGGCCAGGTTTCAAGGGAGACAGGGGACCACCAGGACTAATAGGTGCACCTGGTGAAAAGGGAGATAGGGGAATGACCGGATTGCAAGGTGCGCCAGGTTACCCTGGATTAAAAGGTGATCAAGGTTTAAATGGAAGGCCAGGGTCTGAAGGACCAATGGGAAATGAAGGAATAAAAGGTAACATGGGATTTGCCGGCCAACCAGGACAACCTGGACCTTTTGGAATCAAAGGAGATAAAGGAGAACCAGCTCCACAGAGTTTTCCCGGTCCTAAAGGAGAAAGGGGAGAGCCAGGATTCCCTGGCTTACGTGGAGAGCCTGGCCCTCAAGGATTCATGGGTGTTGCAGGAGCAGCTGGCATGGCAGGAGAAAGAGGAGATAGAGGTATAGCTGGCCTACCAGGACAACCAGGTCTGCCTGGTGAAAAGGGTGATAGAGGTTTAGATGGTATAGCAGGAGCCGTAGGATATCCTGGAGATATAGGACCTAAAGGAGAACCTGGAATACCTTGCACTGAAACCTCTGATTATTTTACTGGTACATTATTGGTAAAACACAGTCAAAGCGAACAAATTCCTCAATGTGAAGCAGGACACACTTTGTTATGGGAGGGTTATTCTCTTTTGTATGTGGAAGGAAACGAAAAGTCTCACTCTCAAGATCTTGGTATTGCAGGCTCCTGTATTCGAAGATTTTCGACAATGCCCTTTTTATTCTGTGACGTAAACGAAGTATGTAACTACGCCAGCAGAAATGATAAATCATATTGGCTGTCCACAAATAAGGCCAGACCTATGATGCCAGTTTCTGATAATGAAATCGAGCAGTATGTCTCAAGATGTGCTGTATGCGAAGCACCTGCAAACGTTATAGCTGTACACAGTCAATCCAATACATATCCCGAATGTCCACAAAATTGGGATCCATTGTGGAATGGATTCAGTTTCCTTATGGTAAGTAACTTAAGCTTTTACTTGTTTTACTAGGGGCATAAAGACTGACCAAAGCCACTTAAAAAAATCTATCAACAAAAATTTAAATTTATTATAATTTATAATAAATTTAAATTAATAATAATATAAATACACTGCCCAGTAAAAGAGCTTTCCCATTTTTCCGCGCGTAAAATGGATTTTTTATTATCAGATTCACTTTTAGCAACCTTGAAAATGTACCAATTTTCACGAAAACTATCCCCCGCCTCTTAGGGGGTGGAGTTAGATTTTTTTTATTATCAGGTTCACTTTTCTGTCTGTCCGATGTCACGATTTTTGTAGACACGATAACTCACGAACGAATAATCCGATCGCATTGAAACTTTCAGGAAAAATCAAGTCCTATGAGGGGAAGATCTCTATTGTTTTTTAAAGTAATCCCCCCAAAAACAAAAAAGTTATGGGCGGTTAAACTTCTAAAAATCGAAAAATGCTGAAAGAAAATTTTGATTGACGTAATTTTTTCAGGAAAAATTACTTTTATTATAAGGATCAATTCTACAAAAAATAAAAATAAAAAGAATGAAAAATTTTTTTTAGAATTTTTTTTTTTTTTGAAAAATTTTTGTTTTTTTCGTTTTTTGCAAAATTTATCAAAAAAAAATTGAAAAAAAGTTTTTTTGAAAACTTTTTTTTAGAAAAATAAAATTTTCAATAATTTTTTGTTTTTCAAAAAAGCTCTTTTTTAAATGTATTTTTTTGTTATATTTTTTTGAAAATATATTTTTTTGAAAAAATATTTTTTTGAAAATATATTTTTTTAAGTATTTGGGAAGTGAAATATACTATTTACTGTGTATAATATACAGAGCGGTCCAAAAGTCTATCTAACTATCTTTTAGCATATACTTTCAGCTCTTAAAATGTGGGCAGGGGGCATTGGGGGCACATTTTTTTAAATGGAAAGGGGGGTCGTGTAATACATCATTTTAAAGATTATAAAATTCTCCATTTAACTCCATATTTTTAAATTAAAAGAAAAAATTGGGTTTAAAATGGGGTTGAAAATTGGTATTAATGTCAAAATTCCTCTAAAAAAAACAAATAATTTTTTAAAAATACCCAATTTCATCATAAAAAAATGAAATTATACTTTTAAACTAATTTTAGTTGACATAAATAAAAATTTATAAAAAAAACTTAAAAAATCGAATGTTTTAGCACAAAAAATTGAAAAATCAAAACCTTAAAAAACATTTTTAAAAAATTTAAAAATGTTAGTTTAAATAGAGAATTTTATAAGCTTTAAAATGATGCATCACACGACCCCCTTTCTATTAAAAAAAATGTCCCCCCATGCACCCCTGTCCACATTTAAAGAGCTGAAAATATAAAATATATGCTAAAAGATAAGTTAAGTTGTCTTATTTAAGAGTTCTAAATTTTAAGTCGATATAAACACTCGTTCAAAAGTTAAAAGGGGGGGTGACTTTTGGACCGCACTGTATAATGGAATGCGTAGCATTGCATATCTTCACGGCTTGTTATTGTTTTTCAGTACACTGCCGCTGGAGCCCAAGGAGGTGGTCAATCCTTATCCAGTCCCGGTTCTTGCTTACAAGATTTTAGAGCAACACCGTTCATCGAATGCAACGGCGGTCAAGGAACTTGTCACTTTTTCCTCAACAAATTTAGTTTCTGGCTGGCTACTATTGAGCACACTCAACAGTTTTCCAAACCTCAGAAAAAGACGTCTAAAGGGAACAACCTTAAGGAAAAAGTTAGTAAATGTAAAGTCTGCATAAAACGTACATAGTTTTGGACTTTTTCATTAGGAAATAATTTTATAATATAATTTGGTAAGTCGTTTACAGATTAAAAAAAAAAACTGCGAATCTAAATGACATATCAATAAACGATACACTGTGTTCAACTAATCGTGTTCCTGAAGATAAGTATGAGTATTAAAATATACCGGGTGTTTTTTTTTCTTAACCTGAAACTTTCAAATATCTCGAATATTAAGAATTTTAGAAAAAAATCCAGAGCAAAAGTTGTGTATTTTAATGATGGAAACAAAATTGCGTATTTATTTTTTACGGTCAAGTTTGTACTTTGTAATAGAAACATATATTTTTTTACTACTATTTAACTCTCCTTAAAAAAATAAAAAAAAAATTGTAAAAAACTTTTTTTGATCGGACTTTTAGTTGCAGAGATAACACCGCAACACAAAATTAAAAAAGTTGGATCTCTAACGGACTCAACTAGACAATTCCTATGTATTTTGAGCCGCTGAATCCGAATCTGAGGTCGGAATTTGTAAGTTAGCTTCTATTTTTAACATAACCTCAAAAAACATACTTTTCGCAATGATATATGTTTTAAGAGGTTATTTTAAAAATAAAAACTTTATTTTAAATTCCGACCTCAGATTCGGATTCAGCGGCTCCAAATATATAGAAATCGACTAGTTTAGTCCGTCGAAGATCCAACTTTTTTAACTTTGTGTGGCTGTGCTATCTCTGCAACTAAAAGTCCGATCAAAAAAAGTTCTTTACAAAAGATTTTTATTTTTTTGAGGAGAGTTAAATAACAGTAAAAAATATGTTTCTATTAAAAAAAAACAAACTTGACCTTAAAATGACATTGAAAACGTAAAAAACCGTAAAAAATAAACACGCCATTTTGGTTCCCCCATTAATTTAAAAAACAATTGTCTTACATAGTTTTTTCTAAAATGAATAGTATTCGACATATTTGAAAGTTTCGGGTTAAAAAAAACACACCCGGTATAGTAATCATCCCATTTGATTCTTACCTCTTAATTTTAAGATGCATTAGTTTTTGTTTTTTAACATTTTCAGATTTGTTCCTTTTAACGTTTTTTAAAAACCTCAAAATTGCATTTATTTAAATTAAACTTAAGGCGAAAATGGGATGATTCTTCAGGGAATACTCTGTGCTTGTACATCCAGTGTGATATAAATATCGGATGACCAAGTACTCGCCCTTAAAAGTAAAATGCTAAAATACTATAAAAATATTAAATATAAATCAATATAAAATATAAAACCAATTTGCAAATTTAATAATAGTTACAAAAAATATATGATTATATAAAACACAGCTGCGCAAAAAAAATAAAGGTAGCAAACAGTTTTGTAATTCATGGCTGCCCAGACTTAATTACTCAGGCTGATATATTGAGATAAATTTATAAAAAAAACTACCCCCAAAATATTACCACCAACTTTTAAAAGTTAAATAGCACCCTGTATATATTTTTACATAATTAGATAATGTTTTAAATTTTTTATCCAACGCTTTTTTAAAGTTTAAAATAACCATTAAAAATGTGTTTTCGTATTACTGCCTGAATTTTGAATTTTGAGTACAGTAAAATACTTTATTTGTTTTTTAGACTAAAATTTTAATACTGATGCACTTAGGCCTATAGGGTAACTTTGGGGTTGTTAATTTGGGTGTAGATTTTTTATAAAGTTACAGATTTTAAAATTATATAAACAGGTTTTTGTCCGGCTTGATTATCTTACTGTTTTCTATAGATTTTCAGCTAATGAGTCCGAATCTCATGGCAGAATGTTTTGTCATGTCAGATTTTAGAGAAAAATGAGTTCACGCCGAAATTTTTTGTATATTCACGCTGTTTTTTATCAAAAACCATACCTGTCAAGCTTATTGTTGACGAAAAATTACGTGCTCTGCAGCGGCCACATAGGTAGAGAATATACAGAGGAAATAAACATTTGCGCAGATTTCTGCGCTGCGTAATAGCAACGGATAGAAAATTGACATCTAAACGGTAAAAATGGCGGTTCTACGTTGCCAAGGCCATTTCCACCGTATCATTTTTAATTATAAAAACCAATAAATTTCCAATATTTTGCTATAAATTTTAATAAGAACACTCAAAGACAGCATAAATTTACATTCAACCCGTTTAAATGCAAGCAAACGTAAATTTACATGGGTAGGAGGTCCGACAACGCCGCACTCTGTCATTTTGTTATGAAATCGAATAATTGGTAATATTTTGTTTGTGGCGTTGTTTGTGGTATTTGCGTGTCTATAGTTTCATTTTGTTTATAGTGTTAAAATTTTTAACTTAAAAATGACTTGTTTTGTAAAGACTTGTAAACATGTGAAAAACCTTTTTGAGGTTTTGTTTTTGTTTACAAATTTTGACGTTAAACTGGCGGACTAAATTTTACACACCTAATGTGTTTTTGTCTTTATCTAATACCCACTATAGCTTCGGCAGCGGCCCAAAAACTATAGGAAATGCAGCGCAAGCTAACCTATTAACTACCAAATTTTTTTGTGAAGTATACACTACAGTAAACAATTTAAAGAGGTTTTTATTTTAATGGATGTTTTTAGGCCCGGGATGGCGCGCAATTTAACGGGATAATGCCCATATCTCCGAAACTAAGGATCGTACATGTTTTTAGAAACTGTTTAACCCATAAACAAGTTATCTACAAGTGTAGATTAAATTAAACAGTAAAGAAAAAGGATACAATAAATTTATTTAAATTTTTTTACAACCCTGCTAAGATCGATGGTACGTGCATATTCCCGTTAAAATGAACAGCCACTACGGGGCTGGATGATTTTAGTATTTTGTATGTTTTTAAAAAACAGTGTTTTTAGTATTGCGTTTTATTTAATTAGGGTACCCACTAACACGAGGTCAATTGTATATTAAGCTTGTAACTTTTTAATACTGCCGTGCCATTAATGTGTAACAAAAAAGCATGAGAATTTTGTATAGTACTTAGAATAAGTTGTATGTATGATACCACAAAAATTTATTGGTAATATATATTGAAATTATTGAATGAATTAATTACACAGACCCACAAAATGATAAAATTGGTCTGCGCCATGGATAGGACAAATGTATTTTTGTCCGCTTGGTAGCATACTGCGGACGTAGAGATAAATCCAAACGAGAAGGGGCTAAACCGAGTTCAGATTCGGTTTTAGCGAGCGAAAATATAGAAATATCATGGACTTATCCATGGCGCAGCCCACTTTTGTTTTTTTGTGGGCCTGAGTTATTTAAATGACTAGTGATACAATCACAGTTTACTGTGAAGATTATCATTAGTCTAATGTTAGATATGTTATAAATAGAGAATATTTTTGTAATTAATAAATAATGGTGCTATCTATTTTATAATTTATATGTTCGCTTTAAGTCTGCAGTGATTTCAAAATTTCTTTTTAAATTATAATGAATAAACCAGGCCAATAAAACACTTTTTAAAGATGTCACCTGATTTTGGGTACTGGGTTTTGCTTTAAATAATGATTTAAAAAAAAATAATATTAGTTAAAATATTCAATTTATTTTTATATAAATATATATACCGGGTGTTTTTTTTTTTAACCTGAAAATTTCAAATATCTCGAATACTATGCATTTAAGAAAAAAAAATGTAAGATAAAAGTTGTCTATTTTAATAGTGGAAACAAAATGGCGTGTATATTTTTTACGGATATTTACGTATTTAAGGTCATTTAAAGGTCAACTTTGTTTTTTTAAATAGAAGCATAATTTTTTACTGCTATTTAATTCTTCTCAAAAAAATAAAAATATTTTGTAAAAAACTTTTTTTGATCGGACTTTTAGTTGCAGAGATAACACAGCCACCAAAATTAAAAAAAGTTGGATCTCCGACGGACACGACTAATCAACTCCTATGTATTTTGAGCCCCTGAAAAATCCAAATCTGAGGTCGGAATTTAAAAGTTATCTCCCGTTTTACATATAACCTCAAAAACATATCATACCATTGCGAAAAGTATGTTTTTTGAGGTTATGTTGAAAATGGGAGCTAACTTTCAAATTCCGACCTCAGATTTGGATTCAGGGGCTCAAAATACAATTGATTAGTCGAGTCCGTCGGAGATCCAGCTTTTTTAATTTTGTATGTCTGTGTTATCTCTGCAACTAAAAGTCCTATCAAAAAAAGTTTTTTACAAAAGATGTTTATTTTTTTGGGGAGATTTAAACAGCACTAAAAAAATATATGTTTCTGTTTAAAAAAACAAAGTTGACCTTGAAATTACCTTGAAAACGTAAATATCCGTAAAAAATAAATACGCCATTTTGTTTCCCCTATTAAAATAAACAACTTTTGTCCCACACTTTTTTTTCTAAAATGTATAGTTTTCGAGATATTTAAAAGTTTCAGGTTAAAAAAACACCTTGTATATTAATGAGCGAAAAAAAAAAAACAGTAAAAAATATTTTATCCAATTTTTAGAATTCAACAAACTTTTTAAAGAACTTCCTATGAAATAATTACCCTTTTCAAAAAGTCCTTTATTGACCTGCTCTAAAAATCACGCCTCTATCCGCCCCTACATTCCTCAGTACATTTTTTAATCACTCTAGTCAAAGCAATTTTAAATAGGAATCTATACTATTGTATAATATACACGGTCTGGCATTTATATATTTATATATTATTTATATATCACGGCGAGCTTGGACTAACTTTTAATCAGAAAGGAATGTAATCACTCTTAGATTTTTTTTTGAAATTGATTTGGGAACATCCTCTGATTATTTTAGCAGCAAAACGAAAAATCCTCAGGGCGTTTTTTAGAAAAAATTTATTTTCATTTGTTTTTTTTGAGTGTATGTTTAATGTTTATTACGGATATCGAAAGAGTTTATTTTTTAAGTAATTTTCTAGAATATTTTTATTTTCATTTTTTTTAAGATATTTAAAATTAAAATATTATTTTTTTGCATGTAAATCTGTTTTTTGGATCCAAAAATGCAAAAATATACAAGGGGTCTCATTAAAATAAAAATAATTTAACTTAGTTACCGACGAAACCGGAAGCTATTGTTAAGAAATATAGGATTTAAAAAAAAACGCTTTGATCGGATTGAAAACAACCTAACTTTAGGGGGTTTCCATGGACTTAAACTTACCGGTATATAATATTATGGAATTTATTCAATATTTATCTAAATAATTTTTTAAAGATATTTTTTTCATGGGAAGGATGAAATAAAAAAGTCGCACATAAAAATGTAAAAACCAACCTGCCAAAGCGTTGCAATAGTTATTTATGGTACTAGTGGGCTGACGCCTCGTAGGTTAATTTTCGAGAGGGCAATATCGGTTTACCCATGAGTGCCATACAAGGTTTTATTCAATAAATAGCTTAGAAATTCATATATTTATTAAAAATTTTAATGACATTTACAAGAAAATAATTTGACAAGTGACAGTTGAGTGGGTAAAATAAAGTAAAAGCCACGCGGGGGTTATTATTAAGTTTATCTATTTAAAATAAAGCTGGTAATTGTCTCATTATCTGTATGTATTGGATAAAGGATATTTTTCAGGAAAAAGTTTAAGAAGTATTAAATAAATTTCATATATTTGCCAGACACTGTATTATCTTTTTTTTCACTGCTCTTTGTATTTCAGCTCCAATTTTTTTTATTTAAATAATTCACTGCCAATTGTAAATTATATTAGGTACTTATAAATTGAAAAAATTGTGTTTTATTTACCCTTTTATTCCCTGAAGGCGAGATCCGGATTTACTTGTATATGAGAAAAATTAATAATTAAATTAAAATTTAGCATTATGTTACATCGGCACTTAGTGCTACTAAGAGTGCCGATGTATTGAAATCTTCGCCGAAAAGGCAAAATCTTTGACCACGTTTTTTCACATTTCTCGACGTTTTAGACCACTCTGAGTCGAAATCAGGCAATTATTATTGTATTTGGTTAATTTAGTACTTATATAAAAGATAATTTTAAATTGGTCAAAAAATGTCATAAACAACGTTTTCCTAAAACGCATTGTTCATAAACAACGTTTTCCTAAAACGCATTGTTTTCGAGATATTGGCGTTCAAAGCAGTAAAATGTTTTTTTTTAGCATATCTCACATATTTATAACCCGATTTCAAAAAATTATATTTTAAATAAAAGCTCTTTTTAAGCCCTATAAAAATGTTATATAAAGTTTTTTGCTAGAATATAATGTGTTAAAGATACAGAATTTAAAATCAAACAAAACACCTAGTTTGAAATTTGCAAACTAGATAGCTCTAGTGTACAATAGTGCCGATGTTTTGACAGGGTGCTTGCAACGTTTCATCTAGTTTTAGGTAAGTTTTATTTATGTCCACCACCAAAATTAAGATTAATCTTTATTCGTTAAAAACGAAACTTAGGTGATTTACATTGGCTATAAAATGGAGGATTTTTTTTTTGTTTCGCCTGAACACCCTATACTTTTTATATTTTTGAATTCAGCCGAAAATTCTATGTATAAAAAACTGTTTTTTCCTTACTTTTTTTTTTTTCGTTTTCGTTTTTATCATATAAATAAAAATTAAAAACTTTCGTCTTCTTAAAAGATAAAAATCATTCGATTCGTTTTTTTCTTTGAAAAAGTCAAAATTGTTGTGTGTAACAAATTAGTCATCAAATGTTTCGATTTAGTGACCTTTATAAAAGTTTCCCTCATAATTCGGCAAAATGATTCCGTAAGCCTATGTTTCTGTGTTTATTTTCAACGTTGATGGGTCATAACTAAGTTTACGCCAACTACTGATCATCACACTCAGGCAAAAAATCCCAAAAAAAAAGAAAAAAAATCATGAAGCGTCGAAAGTTGAATATTTATAAACCTTATAGTATCCTCAAAATGATTTGGATACATTTTTTTGAAAATGTTTGCGACCTTGAGTAAAAAATTAAATTTAAGTGGCACACCGCATACCGGATGGTCCATTAAAACGGCTACAAGTCGATATCTCAGAAACAGTAACAGATAGTTTTTTTAAATTTGGTACCAAGCTTCAACACCTTTTTTTTGCTATAGCGTCATTCCACAATAAACGTAAGCTATTTAAAGATTTTTTTAAATTAAAAATTTTAATATAAAATTAATTTTTTTAGTAAAAAAACTATTATACAATAAAGTGAAAAATATATATTTTTTAATTTTGGCATTTAAAAATGTTGGTATACTAAAAAAAATTCACGTATGGAGCTTTAGCTCAAAACCAAAAAAGAGTAGAAAACTTTTGTTCAGGGTTAATGGAGCTCTCTACAACTAGAATTATGAAACAAAAGACCCTATCTCTATCTTATTTGTGCTACACTTTCCAGCCAACCAAATAAATACTGTATTTGTTTTTGATACAACAAATACAGTATTTATTTGGTTGGCCGGAAAGTGCAATGAGCGGCACGAACGAACATAGCTAATGTGAATCTGTAAAATAAGATAATTCTACCAAAATTTAGATGGCGCTAGTAATTTCTTTAATAAAAATAATATAGTTACACTTTTCGCCCGGCCAAGTAAATATTGTATTTGTTCAACAAAGAACAAATACAGAATTTGTTTGGTTGGGTGGAAGTGGGAGTGTATGTATGTCTTCTATCCTTTTTGGGTAGAACTTTTGTCCCTGTCTAATCTAACGGGAAAAATCGCCATTGAAGGTAACTTGATTTATATTGCCTGGTAAAATTTTCATAGTGATATCTCTGTTAATAATGACAGAAATTATCTGATTTGTCTTAGAAAGCCCACCCTGTATTTTTTTTATACCTTTAAATTTTCATTTAGGTATAATTACAAAATTCTGAAAATATGAGAGTGATAAAACTTCTCTAAAGGTGCTAATGGGGACCCCAAAATTTGTAAAGTTACCATAAATCGTAAAGAATCGTTGACAATTGTCTTTTTTATAAGTAAAAAAATTTAAGGGCTTGAAATCTTATTTTTTTTCCTTTTGAGCATACAAAAGTATGTGACAAATTTCAACATGTTTAAAAGATTCTAACCCGCGCCGAAAGTCCACCAAAGTTGCCCCTAAAACTAAAATTTACGAATTTCTACCATAAATTTATAAATGTGAGTCAAACGGTGGACAAACATTTTAAAAATGTATAAAACTGGACTGAATTTATTTTTTATACCAAACTATAAATGTGATATAATTTACCAAATGTTACAGTATTAATAAAGACATGTTGCGTGGGGATCCAAATTTACACACGGTACAACATTTTCTATACAATACACACATTGCAGTAATATCAGAAGTAAAGTATTAAATACCAATTGTGGCGATATAAATAAAAAATATGTATTAACAAATAACATTCAGTATTAAAAGTCCAAACGAAATTTTCACATTTATGGTAGAAATTCCTAAATTTTAGTGTTAGGGGCAACTTTGGAGGATTTTCGGCACTGGTTAGAATCTTTCGATCATTTTAATTTGGCATATAATTTTGTATGCTCAAAAGGAAAAAAAAAGATTTCAAGCCCTTTAAATTTTTCACCTATACTACAGATAATTTTCAACGATTTTTTACGATTTATGGTAATTTTACGAATTTTAGGGCCCCAATTAGCACCCTCAGAGAAGTTTGATCACTTTCATATTTTCAGAATTTTCTAGTCACACCTAAATGAACATTTTAAGAAAATAAAAAAATAAAAGGTCCACCCTAATGCCGCATACAGTATGCGCCTTCGCCAAAATTGTGAATAATACAGTTTTTTTGGTGCACCATACACGGCACTCCTAAAGCATTAATTGCACATAACTTTACTCCTATAAAGCAATTTACCGATTTGCAGGCGCGTAGATATGGTGGGGGTGGGGTCATTTACCCCCCCCCCCCCCCCAAAGAATCTTTATGTTATATTTTTTTGTTTTTTGAATAAAAAATTTAAATAATATTGGGCAATTTTTATTTTTTTCTTTTGTTTTTTTTTTGTTTAAAATAAAAGCAGTTTTACAGGGTTCCTACAGATCAGGGAAAACAGGGAACAGTCAGGGAACTAAAAGGGGTCAACTGGAAAACTTGGAATTTAGCTACTTTTTGCCTATAATACACAAATATTAAATATCTTTAAAAAATTGGGAATTTTGGCTAAAAAGGTTTAATTACTTTTTCTTTTATTAAATTTTATATTTTGTAATTTGCGAGGTAATGTGTATATTGCGTGCTCAAGTAGACCATAGACCTTTAAATTTATAAAAATTTTGGCCTTTGAACAGTGCAGTTTGATACATTTTGTTTACCGTGTGACTCACATTTATGGTATAATTCGTAAATTTTAGTGTTTTTCGGCACGGGTTAGAATCTTTTGATCATTTTGAAATTTAGCACATAATTTTGTATGCTAAAAAGGAAAAAAAAGATGCCACGCCCTTTAAATTTTTCACTTATAGAAAAATTACAGAAAATTTTCAACGATTTTTTACGATTTATGGTAATTTTACGAATTTTAGGGCACGAATTAGCACCCTTAGAGAAGTTTGATCACTTTCATATTTTCAGAATTTTCTAGTCGCACCTAAATGAACATTTTAAGAAAATAAAAAAATAAAAGGTACACCCTAATCCCGCATATAGTATGCGCCTTCGCCAAAATTGTGAATAATACAGTTTTTTTGGTGCACCATACACGGCACTCCTAAAGCATTAATTGCACGTAACTACTCCTATAAAGCAATTTACCGATTTGCAGGCGCGTAGATATAGGGGGGGGTCCTTTACCCCCCCCCCCCCCCCCCCAAAGAATCTTTATGTTATATTTTTTTGTTTTTTGAATAAAAAATTTAAAAATTTAAATAATAGTGGGCAATTTTTATTTTTTTCTTTTGTTTGATTTTGTTTTTTTTTTTTGTTTAAAATAAAAGCAGTTTTACAGGGTTCCTACAGATCAGGGAAAACAGGGAACAGTCAGGGAACTAAAAGGGGTTAACTGGAAAATTTTAAGAAAATAAAAATATAAAAGGTCCTCCCTAATGCCGCATATAGTATGCGCCTTCGCCAAAATTGTAAATAATATATTTTTTTTTGCTAAACGGTAAACGGCACTCCTAAAGCATGTATTGCACCTAACTTTACTCCTATAAAACAATTTACCGATTTGCAGGCGAGTAGATATGGGGGATAGAGGGGGTATTTACACCTCCCAAGAATCTCTATGTTATATTTTTTTGTTATTTTGAAATTTAAAAATTTAAATAATAGCGGGTAATTTTTATTTTTTTCTTTTGTTTGATTTTTTTTTCAAATAAAAGCAGTTTTACAGGGTTTCTACAGATCAGAGAAAACAGGGAACAGTCAGGGAACTGAAAGGGGTCATCTGGAAAACCTGGAATTTAGCTACTTTTTGCCTATAATACACCAATATTAAAAATCTTTAAAAAACTGGTAATTTCGGCTAAAAAGGTTAAATTACTTTCTTATTTATTTAATTTTATATTTTGTAATTTACGAGGTAATGTGTATATTGCGTGCTCAAGTGGACATAGACCTTTAAATTCATAAAAATTTTGGCCTGCGGCGCTAGATCTTTCTTACATTTTAATGTAATTTGAACAGTGCAGTTTAATACATTTTTTGTTTACCGTTTGACTCACATTTATGGTATAATTCGTAAATTATAGTGTTTTTCGGCACGGGTTAGAACCTTTAGATCATTTTGAAATTTAGCACATAATTTTGTATGCTCAAAAGGAAAAAAAAGATGCCAAGCCCTTTAAATTTTTCACTTATAGAAAAATTACAGAAAATTTTCAACGATTTTTTACGATTTATGGTAATTTTACGAATTTTAGGGCCCCAATTAGCACCCTTAGAGAAGTTTGATCACTTTCATAATTTCAGAATTTTCTAGTCACACCTAAATGAACATTTTAAGAAAATAAAAAAATAAAAGGTACACCCTAATGCCGCATATAGTATGCGCCTACACGGCACTCCTAAAGCATTAATTGCACATAACTTTACTCCTATAAAGCAATTTACCGATTTGCAGGCGCGTAGATATAGGGGGGGGGGGGGGGTCATTTACCCCCCCCCCAAAGAATATTTATGTTATATTTTTTTGTTTTTTGAATAAAAAATTTAAAAATTTAAATAATAGTTGGCAATTTTTATTTTTTTCTTTTGTTTGATTTTGTTTTTTTTTGTTTAAAATAAAAGCAGTTTTACAGGGTTCCTACAGATCAGGGAAAACAGGGAACAGTCAGGGAACTAAAAGGGGTCAACTGGAAAATTTTAAGAAAATAAAAAAATAAAAGGTCCACCCTAATGCCGCATATAGTATGCGCCTTCGCCAAAATTGTGAATAATACAGTTTTTTTGGTGCACGATACACTGCACTCCTAAAGCATGAATTGCATAAAACTTTAGGGGTATTTACCCCTCCCAAGAATCTTTATGTTATATTTTTTGTTATTATGAATAAAAAATTTAAAAATTTAAATAATAGCGGGCAATTTTTATTTTTTTATTTTGTTTGATTTTGTTTTTTTTTTTTGTTTAAAATAAAAGCAGTTTAAAGGGTTCCTACAGCTCAAGGAAAACAGGGAACTGAAAGAGGAATTTAGCTACTTTTTGCCTATAATACACAAATATCAAATATCTTTAAAAAACTGGTAATTTCGGATAAAAAGGTTTAATTACTTTTTTATTTATTTAATTTTATATTTTGTAATTTACGAGGTAATGTGTATATTGCGTGCTCAAGTGGACCATAGACCTTTAAATTTATAAAAATTTTGGCCTGCGGCGCTAGATCTTTCTTACATTTTAATGTAATTTGAACAGTGCAGTTTAATACATTTTTTGTTTACCGTGTGACTCACATTTATGGTATAATTCGTAAATTTTAGTGTTTTTCGTCACGGGTTAGAATCTTTTGATCATTTTGAAATTTAGCACATAATTTTGTATGCTCAAAAGGAAAAAAAAAATGCCAAGCCCTTTAAATTTTTCACTTATAGAAAAATTACAGAAAATTTTCAACGATTTTTTACGATTTATGGTAATTTTACGAATTTTTTTACCACCAATTAGCACCCTTAGAGAAGTTTGATCACTTTCATATTTTCAGAATTTTCTAGTCACACATAAATGAACATTTTAAGAAAGTAAAAAAATATAAGGTACACCCTAATGCCGCATATAGTATGCGCCTTCGCCAAAATTGTAAATAATACATTTTTTTTGCTAAACGGTAAACGGCACTCCTAAAGCATGTATTGAACCTAACTTTACTCCTATAAAACAATTTACCGATTTGCAGGCGCGTAGATATAGGGGGGGTCATTTACCCCCCCCCCCCCCAAAGAATCTTTATGTTATATTTTTTTGTTTTTTGAATAAAAAATTTAAAAATTTAAATAATAGTGGGCAATTTTTATTTTATTCTTTTGTTTGATTTTGTTTTTTTTTTGTTTAAAATAAAAGCGGTTTAAAGGGTTCCTACAGCTCAGGGAAAACAGGGAACAGTCAGGGAACTGAAAGAGGTCAACTGGAAAACCTGGAATTTAGCTACTTTTTGCCTATAATACACCAGTATAAAATATCTTTAACAAACTGGGAATTTTGGCTAAAAAGGTTTTATTACTTTTTTATTTATTAAATTTTATATTTTGTAATTTACGAGGTAATGTGTATATTGCGTGCTCAAGTAGACCATAGACCTTTAAATTCATCAAAATTTTGGCCTGCGGCGCTAGATCTTTCTTACATTTTAATGTAATTTGAACAGTGCAGTTTAATACATTTTTTGTTTACCGTTTGACTCACATTTATGGTATAATTCGTAAATTTTAGTGTTTTTCGGCACGGGTTAGATTTGATCATTTTGAAATTTAGCACATAATTTTGTATGCTCAAAAGGAAAAAAAAGATGCCACGCCCTTTAAATTTTTCTCTTATAGAAAAATTACAGAAAATTTTCAACGATTTTTTACGATTTATGGTAATTTTACGAATTTTAGGGCCCCAATTAGCACCCTTAGAGAAGTTTGATCACTTTCATATTTTCAGAATTTTCTAGTCGCACCTAAATGAACATTTTAAGAAAATAAAAAAATAAAAGGTACACCCTAATCCCGCATATAGTATGCGCCTTCGCCAAAATTGTGAATACAGTTTTTTTGGTGCACCATACACGGCACTCCTAAAGCATTAATTGCACGTAACTACTCCTATAAAGCAATTTACCGATTTGCAGGCGCGTAGATATAGGGGGGGGGTCCTTTACCCCCCCCCCCAAAGAATCTTTATGTTATATTTTTTTGTTTTTTGAATAAAAAATTTAAAAATTTAAATAATAGTGGGCAATTTTTATTTTTTTCTTTTGTTTGATTTTGTTTTTTTTTTTGTTTAAAATAAAAGCAGTTTTACAGGGTTCCTACAGATCAGGGAAAACAGGGAACAGTCAGGGAACTAAAAGGGGTCAACTGGAAAATTTTAAGAAAATAAAAATATAAAAGGTCCTCCCTAATGCCGCATATAGTATGCGCCTTCGCCAAAATTGTAAATAATACATTTTTTTTTGCTAAACGGTAAACGGCACTCCTAAAGCATGTATTGCACCTAACTTTACTCCTATAAAACAATTTACCGATTTGCAGGCGAGTAGATATGGGGGATAGAGGGGGTATTTACACCTCCCAAGAATCTCTATGTTATATTTTTTTGTTATTTTGAAATTTAAAAATTTAAATAATAGCGGGCAATTTTTATTTTTTTTTTTGTTTGATTTTTTTTCCAAATAAAAGCAGTTTTACAGGGTTTCTACAGATCAGGGGAAACAGGGAATAGTCAGGGAACTGAAAGGGGTTATCTGGAAAACCTGGAATTTAGCTACTTTTTGCCTATAATACACAAATATTAAAAATCTTTGAAAAACTGGGAATTTTGGATAATTAATTACCTTTTTATTTATTAAATTTTATATTTTGTAATTTGCGAGGTAATTTGTATATTGCGTGCTCAAGTGGACCAATTAAATTTAAAAAAAGACTGGTTTAAAGTTAAAATGAACCATTAAATTTGTAAAAAGTTTCGCCTGCCACGCTTATTTTTTTATTAATGTAAAATTTTACTTTTAGGAAGGGCGTATTTATACATCAACATTTTCATTTGGCATTTTGATAAATTTCATTCGAATATTTTACCGTTTTTAGTCGGCATTTGGCCATTACAATTCGGCAATTTCGCCAGTCACACCCCCCAGAAAACATTCTTAAATTTACACAGCATTAATGCTGTGTAATTGGGGACTTACTTGCTAAACTGCTTGTATCTTTCCCGTGGAACTGTAATCCTAGGTGTTTGGAGCGGAGTTCAAATATAGGTTTTCCTTTCACTGGTAACTGATTTGTTCTCCTCGCGCGGCGACCGGTAACATATAATATAGTCTGTTTACACTTAGATTAATTTATTACACTTAAATATTAATAACGTTCACAAATTAACATGTATCGATACGAATGTCTATGTTTTAGGGACGTGAAGTGCCTTTCTTCACGTTTATTCTAGAATTGCTCGCTTTTAACACTATAAAAACATAAATTCGGAGAATCGGTTTTTTATACTATTTCGAATTTATAAACAAGCGACATCGTGGCGCCATCTAACGGATAGTGGCGCAATGTACGAACTACATTGTAGGATTAAGAATATATTTATTGTTTTCAATTATTTCGTTTTTTTTTTATTTTAATAAAATAAAGAATCAATGGAGCTCTCTACAACTAGAATTATGAAACAAAATACGTCTACCCTATTTCTATCTCATTTGTGCTACACTTTCCAGCTAACCAAATAAATACTGTATTTGTTTTTCATACAACAAATACAGTATTTATTTGGTTGGCCGGAAAGTGTAGCACTGAGTGGCACGAACGAACATAGCTAATGTGAATCTGCAGAATAAGATAATTCTACTAAAATTCAGATGGCGCCAGTAATTTCTTTAATAAAAATAAATATAGTTACACTTTTCGCCCGGCCAAGTAAATATTGTATTTGTTCAACAAAGAACAAATACAGAATTTGTTTGGTTGGGTGGAAGTGGGAGTGTATGTATGTCTTCTATCCTTTTTGGGTAGAACTTTTGTCCCTGTCTAATCTAACGGGAGAAATCTCAATTGATCTTAGAAAACGAGCCGCTTGCGGCGAGTTTTCTAAAGTACTAGTGCTCTAAAAACGTGTTATGAAACGAGTGCTTTAAACAGTTTTTTCTATTTTGCTCTAAAATTTAAAAAACTTACATTTAAATTGATGACTGATTTAGGGATTTTTGTTTTGGGTTGGCATTACAGTTTACACTATGTTTAAAATTCTAAGAACAAATGATATTTTGCCCCAGTTGCTTTTCATCCGTGAAACGAGTAATATGTACTTTCGGCAGGAATTAGTAATACGTTAAGCGCGTTTAATTTTCTAGCACCAAGTCTTTTAGTATTAGTTATTTATTTATTTATTTGCTATCTTAGATATGCCCCAGAATCGATTTTATATATTTTATAGTGATTGTATGGAAGATGTACAGTAAAATGACGAACATGTGATTATATTGGAGTAAGAAGGGAATTTTATGTTTTTTAATCATTTATAATGCTGATAAATTTTGATTTGGAAGCAACTAACACGTGAAGAAGTTTTTATACGTACAAAATTTTTTATATGCTAGCGCATGCGCAAATATAAATACAAATTAGAAAAAACTGCCTTGGCAACAGCTAACACAACCAACAGTAAACACGAAAAGGAAAGAAGGAAAAGAAAAAGAAAAGGTCTTACAGAAGACTGGAAATTTTATATATTTAAAACAGGAGTGGGCATGGCGAAAAGCCAGACAAGAACCACTCTTGGTGAATTGAGTAACTAAGAGGGATCTGGCTAATTATCTCACTGAGAAAAGGCCAAAATAAAGGAAGAAGAAGAAGAAGAAGAAGAAGAAGAAGAAGAAGAAATAATATTTTGATATATTTTCAGTTTCTTCTTTTTTCACTGCAATTAACCAGTCCACAATTTTAACACGGTAAAAAATAACCCAAACACAAAATTTTGTAAAAAATTAAACTTTAAATCAACATTGACATTTGCATGCAAAACGTCAAGATAGGCTTTTGTATGTTGCCAACCCAACAGAAAGAGACCTCTTATGGGCCTATAACAACACGCAAAATGCGTGTTATTATGAGCTTATAAGAGTCGCAAAATAGAAAAAATACTTATAGCCGGAGTAATTACTATAGACTTGTACGCATCCTGCCTTACGAAGGTTAAAGCTTAAAGTTGAGAGCGCGTTCGGCTATAGTGAAAATTATTAATATATTTCTCATTTTTTTACTTTTAAAAAATACATCAAAAATTAATTAATATTACGTTTGACACAGGGAATTTCGTGATTTTGGTCAGGGAAAACCTGGAAGGGAAATTGAAAATCTAATATTTGTAGGAACCCTGTTTTATCAATTTGTGCTGGTCAATTTTTTTTCCCCATAAGTAGACTTTTTTGTAAAAATGATTTTTCAATATTTGATATTTTGGCAAATACGTCACTTGAGATGCTGACTAAATCAGTCATCAACACGTTTTTAGCGCAGGAGTTTTCTACAGTACTAGTATGTTATCAAACTAGTACTTTTATATACTCTTAAACGTTTATATCTTGTATCTTTTTATGGCGGGAGTCCAGAAATATATAGGATTTGTGACTAACATTATTTAAACGGGTTCTTGGCTCGAATGAAGGTGCCAAAATATCCTAGTGGTTTAAAAGGAAGTAAGTGCAAATAGTTATTCCTCTATTTAAAAGTTCGAAAAAAAAATCTTATTTGGAAAAACGAAAAATTTTCAAAAAAAAAATAAGGTAAAAAATTATTTTGAAAAAAAAAATCAAAAATAGATTGAAGGATTTGAAGTGTTTTCTCAAGAGAATATTACCTATAATCCAATTAAAACTCCGCGTCGGAAATCATTTCCGAAAATGCAGTGAAGGACTTAGTAGTTACTAACTGAACTTTGAGGACCGGGCCCCAAGTAATAGTTAGGGCCCGGGCCAGCAAGGTGCAAGGGGTCTCCAAAACGGTTAAAGGGGGCCCGTGAAATAAAGGGGGACTGAAAAACGTTTAAGGAAGGGGCCCGTGAAATGACTAAAGGGGGGCCTGCAAAATAAATAATTTTGCTCATGTGACTAAAAACTTCCTATTTTCTTCTGAAATAATTCAAAACTTATTAACCTTTAATTACCATCATCAACGAGCCCTTCTAATACACTAGTATCTACAAGGGCCTAAACTGTCATGATTAAAGGCATATCCACAAGCTCGCATAACAACATAGTAGATAAGAATGCGGTACCGTGATTGGCTTACAAGATACATGGCGGCACATTAAGCCAATCACGGCATCGCATTTTTATGTACTATGTTGTTATGCGAGCCTGTGGATATGCCCTAATGCAATAATTATAAATTATAATAATAATAATAATAATAATAATACTTTATTTCCATAAGACGAAAGTTTAGGATAATGTCATATTTACAAAGAATAAATAATTAAAAAAAGAAAAAAACACACTACATGTAATACATGCACATTTAAAATAAAAAATACATATTTAAAAAAACATTAAAACTTTTTATCTAAAAATTCTTTAATAGAATAGAAACAATTTTGTTTAAAAAATGTTTTTGCTGCAGATTTAAATTGTCTGAAGCTGCCAATGTTTTTTAAGTCTTGGGGTAAATTGTTGAATAGCCTTATGGACGTCATAGTGGGTCCATTTTTTACTTGAAGGTAATTATATGCAGGGACATATAAAACATTCTCACTTCTGGTGACGTACCTATTTACCTCTCCACAAGTGAGAAATTCATGTTCATGTTTTTTAACATGCAGGACACTTTGAAGCATATACATTCCATACAATGTCATAATACCATTTTCAATAAAAATAGGTTTGCATGACTCACCAAAAGACACATTAAACATAAAACGGACTATTCTTTTTTGCATTAGGAAAACCTTGTCTACGTGTATACAATTGCCCCAACACAATAGGCCATACGCAAAAAGAGAGTTCACACAGCCATAATAAAAACTTAAAAGTGCAGGTTTACTTACTGCATTACGTAGTTGAAGTACACAAAAACTCTTGGTAGCCAGGTTTTTTAGTAGTCCTTCAATGTGGGGAACCCATGTCAAAGTTGAGTCCAATTGTACTCCCAAAAACTTACATACCCCAGTCTGTTCAATTGTCCTTCTCTCCGATCTTACTAAAATACTAAAATCTTGCTGCGTTCTATGTGGGTAAAACACAACAAGATTTGTTTTGTCAGAGTTCATAATAAGGCCGTTTTTTCGGCACCAATCGGACATTTTTTGAACACATTTATTTAGTTTAATACTAAGATCAGAGATGTTTTTCGCAGAAACAATTTCTGAGGTGTCGTCAGCAAATAAAGTGACTAGCGTATCCGTATCAGAACCAAAGCATATATCATTGATAAATATTAGGAAGAGTATAGGACCTAAAATACTACCCTGTGGGACTCCCGTTTCACAAGGTAATTTCTTTGAAAAGACATACCCATTCTTATCCGTGATTTGGACAACCTGATATCTCCCAGACAAATAGGATTTAATCCACTGAAGTGCAGGACCACGTATGCCTCCGGTTGGGGCATGGATTTTCGCTTCCACGACAGATTTTTTGTTTAATAATTATCTTATGCATTATTTAAAGGAGAAGAAAAACTCCCAAATCATAAAATAACTACATGGTATTAAGGGGTCTTTCTACCTTAAAATTTTAAAAATATTTTGTTTTTAAACATTTTTTTTTATATAGAACGAGAAAAGACAAAATTGTGAAATTTTGTAGGTATGTTTATTTATATTTAAAGAATATAAACTTTTTTTGGACTTTGGATCGACTAAAAAAAACTATTATTGATGTCGCTATAGCCCTATCTAGAAGATTTTTTTGGCCAAAAAATAACAAAATGACAGACGTTTTTCTTGAACATTATTAAATTTGTTTTGAAAAAAGTCCGCCATTTTATTATTTTTTGGCTAAAAATTTTTTTCTAGATAGGGCTATAGCGACTTCAATACTGAATACCTAATATCCCGTTTTTTTTAAGGCGATTCAAAAGACGGAAATCATGGCGACCACCATTTTATGCTGTTTGTTTCAAAAAAAAATTATGGCAAAAAAATGGGACTTTAAAAATAAAAAAAAAATTATTCTTGAAATATAAATAGCTACAAAATTTCACAATGATATTTTTCTCTTTCTGTATAAAATAAAAAGTTTTAAAACTAAATATTTTTAAAATTTGAAGGTAGAAAGACCCCTTAATATTTAAAATTATACCTATTAAACTTATTATTTGGGTCGCAGCTTGAATTGTAAATCGTGCATTTTAAAAGAAACTCTTTTTATAATTCTTTGTTCCATGCTTATAAATACAGTTATTTGAAAATTCTCAAAATAACCTTTTCATTTTCGATAACGGAGAAAGCGTATGTTAATTTATTATTAGGTGTTTTATCTAAAGAGTTACAGTGACGTAGATGTAACTTTTCTTTTTGAAAATAGTGAAAGAGAGGCGATAATCGTGCTTAGGAAATAATCGCGACTATACCCAACAAGCAATGGTCCAGCGGCCGCTGCACAGACGGGTATTTAGCTGATCTAGCCGGCCAAAAGTCGGTCATAAATTCTTTAGCGAAAGCACTCTCCGTATATTCCTAGTCCCACTACGATCGGTCGAAACTTAGTGGTCATTGTAACTGCGAATTTAGTTTTTCGGCCTCCTTCGCCTACAAGTAGGGGAGAGTGGGTATGTTTCGACCAGTGGGAGGATTCAACCATTTGATTTTATTTAAAAACTATTTAAATTTTGCGTGCTTTCAGTAGTGCCAACTAATAAGTTTAGTGGCTATAGTGCCTAGTTAAAGTTTGGTCAAATTCGGAAAGGTCTAAGAAAAATTACGAAAAAATCAATTTTTTGTGAAAATCAGGTAAGGTTTTGGTTCTACATTTTTTTATTGATATTTTTCTAGTGATAACATCTATTCAAAATCGGTTTTATATGATTAAACAAGTGTTTTATTGACTTCATTTTCATACACTGAACCAAACCTAATTCGTTTATTTTACCGGGTATCATCATATTATTTAAAATATGAGCATATAGGGATGATTCGACGACTGAATGGAACATTCGAAAAATTAAAATAATATTAAAAAGCCAATCCGTTTTTTAGTTTTCCAATATACTTTTAATATTGGTTCATATTTTCAGATTACCTGCTACTTACTAGGTAGTTTTGTATTGGTTATGGTTATGGTTATTAGGGTGGAGGGTAGCTATCTACACGCACTTAGGCCACTTAGCTGGGCCCATTGTACTACCTCCCTTTGGTCGCAGCATTTAATTTAACCTCTCAGCCATCCAATTCTTTGAATATATCTAAGAAGATGTCTGGGAGTGATGCTGCTTATACCGGCCATGTCGAGCCAGTACTCGTCTAGCATGGACCCTCTTATTAAGGCTAACGCTGGACAGTGACATAACACATGTTCCATTGTTTCCTCTTCCATGTAGCATCCTCTACAGATGGGGTCGACTGGCTTCCCCATGATGTTAAGATGCTTATTTAGTTTGCAGTGACCTGTTACGATGCTTGCAAACTGTCTTAGGTTATCCCTTTTTAGTTGCATACAAAAGCGTGCTGTCTTTTCACACGGAGTGGGAAGGGCTGCTCTTGCATGTTTACAATCGTTTCTCGTAATCCAATTACGGGTGTGTTTTATGTGAGTTTCTTGATTAATGAGAGCTGTTTTAAAAGCGACAGATACAGGGATTATGGGCTCTGGACCAATAGGTACAGAGCCTGAGCCTGCTCGTGCCAATCTATCAGCTTCTTCATTGCCTACATTTCCATTATGCCCCTTTACCCATGAGAGTGTAACAGTATTAGAAACTGCCGCTTCCTCCAGGGATTGGTGACATTCCAAAACTAGCTTTGAAGTAATTTTGAAAGACTTGATTGCTTGTATGGAAGCTTTGCTATCCGTAAGAATAGTTATTCTTCTATTACTGATTTCCCTTTCAGAAATAGCTCTCGCAGCATTTGTTATGCCTATTACCTCTGCCTGAAAGACCGAGGCATGCTTGCCAAGGGAAATGCTTATTTCTAACTCTAGATCTGGGCAGAAAACTCCTGCACCTGATCCTTCAGTTGTCTTTGAACCATCAGTGTACATGACAATGTCAGGTACGCTGTCAGTTTCTTCTTTAGTGGAAGCATAAGCTTGGTATGATCTATTAAAGATATACCTGGGAGCAACTAGATCGGTCTGAGATTCAAGAATGGGAGCTTGTGACACAAACCGTTCAAGAATAGACTCATGTCCAGTACGCGTTCCTCTTGCATTCCACGTACTATTTGCTTTCAGCCTAAGCACTGTCTTGTAGTTTTGTATTGTTTTTTATTTATATTAGTTAAATAGTTTCTGGTTCCTTTTAATATTAGTCTAATATTATTTGTTCATGTTCTAGTTATTTTTAATACAACATTAATAATTTTTGGTTCATTTTAATGTTGGTTCTATATTTTTATAACTATATTAGAATTATATTATAAAGTTTTAATAATAAATTTTAAATATTTTAAGAAAATTTATAATTTTATTTACCCTGGTTTAATCATCCCCACCATCTGGTTGAAACCTCCCACCCTAGAGGGATGTTTCAACCAAATGTAACTATTTTTATTTTAATTTATAAAACTAATGATTTTTTAAATTAGTACAACTTGTACTATATCATTTACTAGAAAACATATTAAACTATAGATTGGTATAAAAAATAAAATAAAATAATTTATTAAATATTTTATAAAACGATTTAAACATTAAGAGGTCGAAACATCCCCACTCTCCCCTAGCTGTTTTTCTTTTTTTTGTATACAGTTATAAATAAATACCATGGATTCTAATGAAGCAGGTAAGTGTGCCTATTTTACGTAGCTTTTTGTGGCTACTTGAACGTTCCCTTAACTGAAAAAATACATTTTCAGTAAGTGCAATTTTTTAGTGTATTTTTTTTTCAAATTTGAGTCTAGTAGTTGTACTCTTTAAAGTTATCCACTATTGAGTTTTGATTTATTAGAAGGCTAGAGACTTATTCTTTAGAAACCTCATAAAATTTGTTGCGAATAGTTGCGACTGTTCAGGATAGGGCTTTTAAAAAATATATATTCGATCTCTCATATAGAGGTACAACCCTCAATAATTATTAAACTAATTTTTTAGAAAAAATCGTCGGACAGGTCGATTTTTGTTTCAAGGGGGATATCTTTTGATGATATCTTCACCACCAACCACTCACCCCTCCACCGTGGGGAGGCACTAACTTTGAATTTCTAAATGACAGCCATTCTCAAGATATTTTTCCTTAAAGTTTTCGAAGCCTCCCATTATTATGTAATAGTGCAAATATGCTAGCAAGACAATTTAACAAGTGTTCAACAACTGTTAAAAACTTTTTATTTAAAACATACTGCTACAATCTCTATTCGGGTGAACTTTGGTGTAACCATACCGCCGCATCATGGCGTACCCTGCGTATATGTTTTAATGACGCCTTTCGCATCCTGCACAGACTTCCGAGATATAATAGTGCCTCGGAAATGTTTGCGCTTGCTCGTGTAGATACTTTGGATGCTCTACGCCATAAAAAACTCTCTAGCTACGTACATCGCTGGAAGTTGTCTACCAACACCCTGCTCAAAGCCTTAATAGAATCTGACGTCTTCTGGCAATCTCCTGTAATCGCTAACTGGCGCCTCTTATGCTTTACTTAGGTTTTATGTTAATTATTTTTCATGTATATATGTATATGCTCTTATTATTATTTTCACTTGTATTTTTTTTTGTATATGATCCTTTAGTGGTCGGAATAAACATATATTATTATTATTATTATTATTATTATTATTATTATTATTATTATTATTATTATTATTATTATTATTATTATTATTATTATTTTAGATTTTAAGCTTTCACGGCCATTAAGATATAAAGAACTTTCACTTTCGGGCTTAGACCGTGTTAATGGATTTTCACTTTCCGACGTTTCGTCTCTTACTACTAGAGACATCTTCAGGGATTAATCTGAAACTAAGTTTCGAATCAACTTGTGTCACTATTTATGACGAGTTGTGGTTATTCACCCGTGACGAGGTTTTTCCTATCAAAGACTTCCATATTGCAGGTAAGTGGTAACCAGTGTCCCGATTAATATTGTTAGGATGCTTGATGATTTCTATCGATTCCCGTATCTTCCTTGGCATTTTTCTGTTTTCTGTTAATATTTGTTTTGTTTCAGACAAATTGATTTTATGACCTGTTTCATGTACATGTTCGGCTACTGCCGATAAGGAAATTTGTTTCTTTCTTATATTGCGCTCATGCTCTTGAAGTCTTGTAGAAATTTTTCTCTTAGTTTCACCTATGTAAACCGTACCACAGGAGCAGGGTATTTTATATACGCCTTCTGAACTCAGGGGTATTTTGTCTTTTGTTGAAGTCAAACATTGACCTAATTTTTGGTTGGACCGAAATATAGGCTTAATATTTGACTTCTTCAAAAGTTTACCTATTTTATCCGTGATACCGCTTACATAGGGAAGTATAACTTGTGTCTGTCTGTCATTGTCACTATTGTCCTGTTGTTTGGGTCTGGGATTTCTGTATTTGTATATGGTCTTATTAATGTCTTTTTTGGTATAACCGTTCATGGTCAAGGCTTTGGTTAGTTTAAGGAGTTCTGTGTCTAGGGAATTCTTGTCTGAAATCATGAAAGCCCTATGAACAAGTGAATTAACTACCGAGCGTTTTTGAGAGGGATGGTTGATTCGAAACTTAATTTCAGATTAATCCCTGAAGATGTCTCTAGTAGTAAGAGACGAAACGTCGAGAGTGAAAATCCATTAACACGGTCTAAACCCGAAAGTGAAAGTTCTTTATTATTATTATTATTATTATTGTTTGCTTGGGATGGGATAACATTAAAAGATGTCCTTATCGAAAAAAATATCAAACTATCCAAGGATTTTTTCTAAAAATAATAAATTTTAAAGTTAAGAAGTATGTAATGGGTAAACTGTTAAAAAATACTGACATTTCCAATTAATCTTTAATCTCATACCTGTTTATTGTCAATTAAATCTTTGATAATGTTTGATTCATTCTTAATTTCGTTAAATTAATCATGGCAGATAATTTAATTAGTGGTAAATAGGCATTTTGGCTCTATTAGTTTAAACACAAACTGAACAACCGACCTTTTTTGCACGAATACAAGACTTTTTCTATTTTTATTTTATTTTTTAATGGGAAAGAAAAATAAGTAAGTCTTTGTTTATTGGAGTAGGTAAAGAAGAGTGGATATAATAATGTCTTAATTCTGAAGAAAATTAATTCTTTAGAAGATTTATTAAAAAACCGCGTGGGTCCAAAAATTGGCATGTGGATAACTACATTGTCTTTTTAACATCTGCCCATCATTTAGTTTATCGTTTTTAATAATCATTTTTTATTTAATTCATTTGCTTGGCTTCCGCAAAAATTAAAATGCCTAAAGGTACCTTATTATAATAAATAAGGTTTATGAGTAGTGTTATTTTATAAGTTTACTTTTAGTGAAGTTATGACGTCACTTCTAGTTTTAATTAAATTGAACGTTGTCTATAGCATGCTACAGCAAAAAAAAGTTTTTCTATTTTGCGAATCTTATAAGCTCATAATCATACGCATTTTGCATTTTCTTATAGGCCCATAAGAGGTCTGTACTTTTTTTTTGAGGTTGGCAACAGACAAAATCCTATCGCTTGACGTTTTCTGTGCAAATGTGAACGTCGCTTTAAAGTTTAATTTTCTACAAAATGTTGTGTTTAGGTTATTTTTTACCGTGTTAAAATTGTGGCTTTATTAATTGTAATGAAAAAAGAAGAGATGATTATAAAATATATCAAAATATCATTCGTTCTTAGAATTTTAAACATGGTGTAAACTGTAATGCCAACCCAAAACAAAAATCACTAAATCAGTCATCAATAAATGTATTTTTTTTTCTTTAATTTTAGAGCAAAATAGAAAAAATTACCTCTAGACTCTACGTTTCAGTACATCCAAAAAACAATGCATTTTTAATAAAGTAATTAATAATTCTAGCTTTTTGGTTTTAGATCTTTAATCAATTGCCTAGGGCGGAAACATGAGTAAATATGCCCTTGGATGTTGAAAAAATATTTTTTTTTACATCGGCACTTAGTGCTAAGAGTGCCGATGTATTGTAATCTTGGCCCAAAAGTCAAAATCTTTGATCACGTTTTTTTCACATTTTTCGACGTTTTAGACCATTCAGTCGAAATCAGTAAAAAAAATTTTTGCGTCCGTCTGTCGGTCTGTCTGTCTGGGTGTAAACTCTCTAACTTCATTTCTACATAAGATATCGACTTGCGGTTTTTTGGATATTGTTTCTTATCGTATTCCGAAGAGCTGATTAGATTTTGGGGGTAAACGATTGGGGGTAAGGGGGTAATAATAGGGTAAAACTTTTTTTTAGCGTTTTTTGTTTATAATTAAGGCAATTATTATTGTATTTGGTTAATTTGGCACTTATATAAAAGATAATTTTAAATTGGTCAAAAAATGTTATAAACAACGTTTTCCTAAAACTCATTGTTTTCGAGATATTGGCGTTTAAAGCAGTAAAAGGTTATTTTTGCATATCTCACATATTTATAACCTGATTTCAAAAAATTATATTTTAAATAAAAGCTCTTTTTAAGCCCTATAAAAAATGTTATATACAGTTTTTTGCTAGAATATAATGTTTTAAAGATACAGAATTTAAAATCAAAAACACCTAGTTTGAAATTTGCAAACTAGATGGCTCCAGTGTACAATAGTGCCTATATTTTGACAGGGTGCTTGCCACGTTTCATCTAGTTTATTTATAAAAAATAACATAAATTTCAATATAGTTTTTAATTAATCAATATTTTGCATTATACATGCTGACAAATATGACAGGCCAATGAATTGGATCCGTTATATTTTAATCATAAAATAATAGCAGGTGAAAGAAAAATTACTTCGCCTTCATCACAATTAAGGAGGTCAAGAAAACTAATTGTTTATTTTTTTTAATTATAAATGTAGAATTTATTGATAATGTGGTGATATTTTTGATGCAGTGTTCTTATTAATTTTCCAATAAAAAGAGGAAAGGAGCAGCCCTTTAGCTAGGGGAAGAAGCTAAAGATTTGTTGCACAATGTGCAATGCACATAATATTATTTCCCACCCGTTGCCTATGACAATGGTTGGGAAGTGACCATCAGCTGATTTTACATAATATGTAGATGTAGATATTATCTGCGGTCAGAAAATTATTAAACGTCAAAACCATAACCTTAAATTGACAAACTAATTTTAAGATAATTTTTTCGTTTTTTGATGTTTAAATGTTAGGTCGTAGGAAAAATAGTATATGCACCTCGACGCAAACCAATTCAGTTCACATCGAGTACTCTCGTGCACTAAATACTAGGTTAGCTTACTAGGTGCGTAATATAATATTTTTTTCTTTTTTGTATATTTTTCAACGAACTAATAACTCTTCTCTCTAGAATAGGCATTTCATTTTTAAAAACTGACAAAAACGTATCCAACATATACATTTGTCTGTCTTACTCGCATAGCTTTGTTCTAACAGAGACAACAATAACAGTTACTGGTAATTGTTATATCCTACTATTTGTTTACAAACAAACCGAGATGTTGGCGATACTTTATATTAACGGTATGAGTATTCTAGAGAGAAGAGTTGTTAGTAGGTTAATTTTTTTTCGTCTTTCAATTCTTTTTTTTTAACTCGATGTTTTGTTTTAAGGAAATACGGTTACAGTATGAAACCTACAGGGGAAGTATTCTTTTGTTGGACGCAATATTTTACGTTTTAAATAGTTTTAAATTTTGTTATTTGGGAAAATGCAATATACCATCCACTACGAATAGTATATAATGAAATGCGTAGCATTACATATCTTCACGGCCTGTTTCTGTATCACTGTAGAACAGTGAAGGAATGCTTTATCTTCAAGGCATATAATTGTATAATGTTATTGAGTGCCCATCTTTTTATGGACCAAAAATTAATGCGATATCACGTACAGATTGTAAAACGACTAGTATACGGATGATAGCCTTTAGATGGGTATTCCCAGTTCTGTAATAAAAGTACCCATACCCATTGACCAATTGGTAGACTGGAGTGGCGCCACTCGAATTATACATATTTTTTTCTTAACTTTATTTATTACCCACTCTATATATTTTAGGAACATTTTTTTTTTCAGCGAAACTATGGTAATCTATATAGAATCTATAATTTATTTGAGGCGTATATATATTTACATTATTATTAACCTTAGCCATTTCGCCTCAATGACTATTTATATCGATAAAAAATCTAAAACAGAAAATAAAATTAAAACGTTCTTATCAGGCTCACCCATTTCTA
This sequence comes from Brachypterus glaber, assembly GCA_958510825.1. Lineage (NCBI taxonomy): Eukaryota > Metazoa > Arthropoda > Insecta > Coleoptera > Kateretidae > Brachypterus > Brachypterus glaber. The sequence goes on from OY294046.1 coordinate 72,226,586, forward strand.
GATGCGCTGGTAAGGTATTGCGTTTAAAATAATACTTATCTGCTATATCTTCTTTACCTAAAGAATATTATTAGTCAATACCTTACCAAAGTTTAAAAATTTTGCCTAAATAAAGAATTTTCAATAAAATTTTTGATAAATCGTTAAAATAATTAAAAAGGAACGAAAAACTGAATAAAAGTTAACTTCTAACGTTTCGGGATCTAATCTGATCCCGTTTTCAAAGAAAATTATTAGTTTTTGGAAGAATTTGTGCAATATTTGGCTTTATCAATCAAAATATGACAAATGTCTAAATATGTAATTTCCAGGTAATTGAAACAAAGACACCTGTAACAATAAAAAGGTGTAGAGAAATTAATTTGGAAAAGGCGTTTTTGTTGAAAACGTGTAGAGAAGTTAATTTGGAAAAAAACTTTTATTGCAATACCTTACCAGCATCTAGAAATAGGTGCGCCTGATAAGAACATTTTAATTTTATTTTATGTTTTAAATTTTTTATCGATATAAATAGTCATTGAGGCGAATTGGCTCAAATTAATAATACTGTAAATATGGTAATCTATAATACAAAAGAGAAAAATATTGTGTATGTTTGTAGTATGTAGTATAGAAATTTGAAATTTGGCATGCAAATGAAGTATTACCCCACAACCCCTGGAAAACTTTACAGGGTTATTCTTTTAAAAGGTACACCCCCCGTAACTTTTGAACGAAATGAGATATAAACTTTACATTTCGAATTTTTAAATCACATAATAAAAATTATCATTTGCCATGTTTTTTATTCGGTAAGGTGGCGCCAAGGGGGAATGAGGGACAATATCTCAAATGCACTCTACGTCTTATGATACATCATTTTAAAGAGCTTAAATTTCTTTATTTAACTGTGTAAATATTTATTATTTAATATTTTTTTTTGAAGATTCTTTTTGCTTAAAAATTTATCAAATTTTTAATATTTTGTGAATAAATATTGAAAATTTTACATGAAAATGATAAATAATTAGTCTTGAAATTACCCCTTCCAGAAAGGAACTCTTAAGGAACACAGGAGGAACCCGGAGGAACTCCCAAGGAACTCGGAGGAACTCTGAGGAACTCTCTGCAAAAAGGAACTCTTTTGTACAAATTTCAGACGCTGTCAGCCCCTCGACACTTTTAGTGATACTAAGTGCCAATGTAAACAATTAATTTTAGCACGTTAACAATTATAACCATATGTTTAAAAATTTCAAATGGGTCCTCGCAAATGTCAAAAAATTCGGCAAACAATCCGTTAGACAGATCCACTGACCTATTAGGCTAGTCATCCAACCATAAAGGATTTAACCCTCAAAACTTAATAATTAGATTGCATATAGACAATCGTGAAGTAAAATAAGCCGTGAAGATATTTAAGCTTCCCATTCTATAGTATACTCTCCACAGTGACAGTATATTTCGTTTTATCTCGATAAACTTCCGGACTTATGTTCCTGTGTTGCTTTTTCATGTTTTGTGATGTAGAATCATCCCGTTTATTAGTTAGACAAAACACTGTAAACACCTTATATACAGACAGACGGAACGTATAAGTCGCTGTGAATCGTGGGGTTCTAGATATATCCAATAAAATCTCTATTTTAGACACCAACCTTGGAGAGACGTACATTGCTTTCTTAAGGCTCGTTTACGGATCAACCTTTATACTTTTTCATATAGTTAAACAGAAAACCTCTTGAATTTAGAACTTTTATTTTCAAATACCCGGTATAAGAATTTTTATCTGGGGTATTTTTTTTATGGGGTAACTAGACTGACAGTCAGTGTGTATAAAAAGTTATTTTTACACAGTGTCATCTAAGATTTTTAAATATGTTTTTTGTATTATATATTTTTTCTCAAAATTTTAACTTAATTATTTCCCAATTTGATAGTGATTTTTCCCAACTCGAGCATGGTTGAGGGAAGACGGTGGCGCCTCGCTACACCCTTAACCAATATTAGTCTCTCTGTATTGGTTTCCCATTTTGAACATTTTTAAAATTTTGGGCAAGCCTTGTATTCGTGCAAAAATTTCCAACATTTTTTTGGCGTATTTTTGCGTTTTATGGCGTTTTATGTCGATATATATCAATTTCGAGCAAAAAAAATTGTCTCTCGGTCGATCGGTTGTTTTGTGTGCACAATAACTTAAGAACGCTTTAAGCTAGAGACTTAATATTTGGCATACAGGTATTTTACCAAAAGTTCTCGCTCGGGATTGTTTTTGGTGAACATTTGTGTGCGGCAAGGGGGCAAATGGGGAAAATACATTTAAAAAAAAAAATTAAAATTACTTTATGGGTTTTTCGAGGTTGCTGAAATTGAATCTGATAATAAAATTTTTCTAAGTCCAACCCCGCTGGATGAGGGGGTAAATATTTTTAAATATTTTCAATATTTTCTTCAAAATTGGGTTTTTGGGTTTGACGAATCTGAATCTGATAACAAATTTTTCTAATTTCACCCCCTGAGGGACGGGGGTAGTTTTCGTGAAAATTGTTGTATTGGGGTTTTTGAGGTTGCTAAAAGTGAATCTGATAATAAAAAAAATCCAACTCCACCCTCTGAGGGGCGGGGGGAGGGGGGTAGTTTTCGTAAAAATTGTTATATTGGGGTTTTTAAGGTTGCTGAAAGTGAATCTAATAATAGAAAAATTCTAACTCCAACCCCTGAGGGCGGGGAGTAGTGTTCTTGAAAATTGACATATTGGGGTTTTTGAGGTGGCTAAAACTAAATTTTAAATTAAAATTTTTCTAAATCCACCCACTGAGGGGCGGGGAGCATTTTTCGTGAAAATTTGTATATTGTGGTTTTTAAGGTTACTGAAAGTGAATCTGATAATAAAAAATCCATTTCACGCACGGAGGTGAAAAATGGCAACTCTCTTTTACTAGGCAGTGTATTTTTGAAAATTTGAAAACCTTCGTATAATACTTTTCAAGTACTGCTTTCAGCGAAGAGTTTAATAACACAATAGAGGCGAGCTGTAGCGCGTAAAATTGCGAGCGCACGCCGTTCGCAGCATATGGCTGGCGTGTGTCTAGATGACAGGGTGTTACGCATCAGAAAACCAACCCCATGGATGAACCAGGATCAATTAATTTAATATTTTTTTCATACGTAAACAATATGGTGAAAGCCAAACCAAAAGGTGTCGTCTTTCTGATTTTTATAACGTAGCTTTAATCCACACCGGTCTGGAAATAATACTTTCATGTAACCCATTTTTTTCTCCATAATTTAATTATTTAGAAATTTGGCATCTTTTTAAGACCAAATTTAGAAAAATCTAATGCGTTTTTGAGAAAAACAATTTTTCATTTGTTTTAACAAAAAAAAACATATTTTAAAAATTTATATATTTTTTAAATATTCAGATTTTAGTTTAAAAAGTGAGACTGAAAATTTCTATGAGCGTTTGTGTTAAATGGCTTCTTAGGGGAGCTAGGACACGTTTAAGGGGAATTTTTAGAATATTATTCATTCAGAAACGGTTTAACTTATTGACTTCAAAATTTTACTGTAATATGCAACATTATCATTTTATGACATAAAAAAACTAAATGTTTAACCAGGGGCGGACTTACAGTTTTACATATAAATTATGAGACACCCATTATCTACGCCCCTGGTCAAAAACTTAATTTTAATAAAACGTTAAATGTTTACATTTATTGGTTCTATAGTTCAATAAAAATTTCATGTTAAACTTTTTAACTTTGTAAAAAACTTTTAAATAAAGTTAAATCGTTTCTGAGATATGAAGTGATAAATATTCTAAAAATGCCCTTTAAAAGTACGCTAGCTGACTTAAAAAGCAATTTAGCTCAAGCGTCTATATAAACTTTTTTCTCACTTTTTGACGTAAAATATGAATATCTAAAATAATTTTTAAATATGTCATTTTTTTTGTTAAATAAATGAAAATCGTTTTTTTTTTTTAATTTGGTGTTAAATAGTTGGCAAAGCTCTAAATAATTAAATTATGAAAAAAACTTGGGTTATATGAAAGTTGAGTTAAAAATTGTTTCCAGACCGCTGTGAATCGTTTTTAAAATAAGTGTATACATTTTTTATGCATAAATATTAATATTGAAACTCAAACTGAAAATGGTACGGTTCCACCGTACTTACTTCTTAAGAAAATGTGCCGATAAGTTCGTTTATTTTGTTATTATATTATTTACAGTAACTGCGTGATTTTTGGGAACACGATAACTCAAGAACGAATAATCCGATCAATTTAAAATTTTTAGGAAAAATCAAGTTCTACAAGGGAAACATGAATATTGCATTTGAAAGTAATCCCCTCAAAAACAAAAAAGTGATGTGGCGTTAAACTTTTAAAAACATCGCAAAAAAGTTGAAAGAAAATTCCGATTGACTTAATTTTTTTAGGGAAAATTTTACCAATTTTAAATTCAATCGTCCCAATAACAAAAAAGTTATAAGGGGTTAAACTAAAAAAAAACAATCATTAAAAAAAATCGTTTTTTGCAAAAAGAAAATTAAGAAAAAATAAATAAAAATTTTAAGTTTTTTTTGAATTTTTTTTTCAATTATTTATTATTGTTATTATTTTTTTTGTTTAAATAGTCCAGTCAAATAATAAATGTAAATGCAATAAATATACACGGGGGCTGATATTTTAAAGGGTAGTATTAAATGGTAAAAGCACACTCCTGTTAGTTTTTCACCGGGTGATTTGCGCTATCGTAAGACGCATATTTAGCCAGATAACAGCACCCCCCGTGATAAACTAGCAAGAGTGTTCTGTTACTATCCACTACTACCTTTTAAAATATCAGCCGGTGTACGTTTATTGCAATTTAACTAAGGAATTTCTCGTTATTTGACGAGACTAAAAAAAGATCTAATTTGGTTTTGCTACCCCGTGCGCACGGAACGATAGGTATGTGGCTCGCACTCGGTGCGCGGATTGTTACTTTCATATAGGTTAGGTTAGTTCATTTTGAGGTTATTAAAACTAAATTTTTACAAAAAAAAAGTCGAAACAAGCGCAAAACGAAAACCAACGTTAACCTAAATAAACCCCCCCATTAAAAAAAAACAACAAACCAGCCAAAAACCAAACCAACGCTAATGTAAACCATAACGTTGGTTTGATTTTTAGCTGGTTTGATGTTTTTCTTTTTAATAGTGGGCCGTTGGTTTACATTAACTTTGCATATGTGCCATTTAAAAGTCTAGTATCTTTAGCCCGGAGCTCGAGTCAGTTAACTATGGTTCCGTGTGCACGGGATAGGAGTCACTGCGAAAAAAATACTATTTTGGTGAAGGTATAACCAACGAACTAATAACTCTTCTTTCTAGAATACGCATACCGTTAATATAAAGTATCGCCACCATCTCGGTTTGTTTGTAAACAAATAGTAGGTATATTCGGGCCTGAACAATAACAATTACCAGTAACTGGTATTGTTGTCTCTGTTAGAACAAAGATGTGCGAGTAAGACAGACGAATGTTTATGTTGCCGACGTTTTTGTCAGTTTTAACGAATGAAATGCCTATTCTAGAGAGAAGAGTTATTAGTTCGTTGGGTATAAATTATCTTTAAAAAAAATATTACTTTGGTGTAGGTAACCACACCTATAATGTTTGTTTTAACAGGTCCAATAAACAGATTCTCAAATTGTTTAATATTATCGAACTACTAATTACTTTCACAAGTATTTACAAAAATAAATATTTTATTTTTACAACTTTGTCTAGACGTAAGTTGTAAAAATTTCCAAAATTTTATTGATCACGAATTTGGACACTTCATGAATGGGACTATTCATAGTCTATGAGTAGGTATCCAATAAAAATTTTTACTAGGTTTTCACACAGGGGCGCCCGCAGGATTTTTTATAGGGGGGCAAGCCTATTCGGCTTTACAACTTTATCAGCAAAAAGTTTTTGTTAAATTCCAAACAAGGAACAATGTTTTTTCAAGGGTTAATATGAAACAGATTGAGTGGCATCACCATGTTCAATTCAACATTTAGCGCCGCAGGCAATTTTTTTATAAATCCCAAACTATGGTATTTTTAGAATTTCATATGCAATTATTTTACAAAATCTATTAATTAATATTGTGATATCAGACTATTGGTAATCAAGCAGGCGATTTTTTTTAAATATAGCCAAAGATTAGTCATTGGCTTTAATTCTCTGTTCGAAAACAACGAAAATCCATCGTCGAAACGTCACAGCAAATTTAGATAACAATTTTAGTCAGATCCAAAGCCCTATTCCCCAAAAATCACAAACCTAAATTATACAAATCGGGCAAAAACTTTCAATATAATTAAATATATTAATATAATTTATTTTAACATATAATCATTAATAGCATAGCGTTCTCAGAACATAAATTATAATAATAAATTAAGTAATACTTTAAGTATACTTAATAAGCATTTAAATTCAGTTAAGGCAAACACTGAAAAAATTAAATATCGTTATTTGCTTTTAACGATCAAGCGCGATAATGGGGGTGATTCCAACGAATTTTAATTGTTTTATCGTGAGAAATAAAGCCAATACCAAATGAAGCAGTATAATAAAAAAGCAAGCTGTGAAGAAATGTAATGCTTCGCATTTCATAGTATACTCTTCACAGTGGTAGAATACTTCGTTCTCCTCGATATACTTCTCAAAATACGATTTAAACGTCACTATATTGCTTACTATTACATCGGCACTTAGTGCTACTAAGAGTGCCGATGTATTGAAATCTTCGCCGAAAAGTCAAAATCTTTGACCACGTTTTTTTCACATTTCTCGACGTTTTAGACCATTCTGAGTCTAAATCAGTAAAAAAAAATTTTGCGTCCGTCTGTCTTTCTGTCTGCACGGGTCCCTTGAAGGCCAGAAAAGTGTGACAAAAATGCCGCTAAAAACGGGCAGCACTACATTGTAGTTGGTACCCTCGACGTTCAAAATCCGCCTTCCGTCAAATCGGATCAGCTCATTTTTTCAAAAAATTTGAAAATTTATCTCTTGGAAATTCGATTCTGAAATTACTGTATTTCGTGAGATCAGCAACGCGTTCATTGTTCATTTCTCGGCCCACATTTGACTGATTCTATATCGAAATGCTCAAAAGTTTGAAAAAAATGAACGTATGTTATGGGTCGTATATATGCGAGCGCATATATGTGCGCGCGTGTGTGTATGGATGCGATCAATTTACGAATTTTTGTTAGTACAAGGATTAATCAGTTTTCTACTGCGTTTATTCAAATTAATGATTATATTTCTCTAATATATTTTTTTGTAAACATAATACAGATATATCCAATACATCAAAAAAATGATTTACAATTCTTTTCACCGAGAATAGTCAAACAGAGGCCAATAATAATATTATTGAAATACAAATATTAAAAATTATTCTGAGAAAGGAATTAATAAGGAAAATCAAACATGTTCCGAAGAAAATTCAACCACTGCTTTTTTTAAATTCTCGCTGTACTTAACATTCGTCATTGAATTGATTTTATATCGTGTCCAATATTTCAAAAACTCTCTGTGAACCGCTTCACCAGCCTGCTCTGACCATACACCTAATCATGATGTCATCTTCAGGGATTAATCTGAAACTGATTTCAGATTAATCCCAGAAGATGTCTCTAGTAGTAAGAGACGAAACGTCGGAAAGTGAAAATCCATTAACAAGGTCTAAACCCGAAAGTGAAAGTTCTTTATATTGTAAGCATTGCTTGATGTGCGTTGTTGCTACATGCAGTTTTAAGGTTTGAGATACTTCAATGGCACCTACAGCCGAACTCACGGCATCAATAAGTATCTCCAAGTCATTCCCCACAAGTTTCGTACTAAAGCAAGAAGTTACAACCTTATCCGTAACCGTATATGTTATATACAGTTTTTTGCTAGAATATAATATTTTAAAAATACAGAATTTAAAATCAAACAAAACACCTAGTTTGAAATTTGAAAACTAGATGGCTCTAGTGTACAATAGTGCCGATGTTTTGACAGGGTGCTTGCAACGTTTCATCTAGTTTATACTGCATTTAAAAGTGGTGTCCCCTATTATGGGTGCCCTATATCTTTTTTCTTTATGAAAAAAGTAATGATTGCTAAACATTTGAAGTTTCTCAGACGTTTCTTTCTATTCTTTATAATTTTTTTTGAATAATTTGAGCCCCATATAACTTTTTTTTATTTTTAAAGATTTTTTTTTTCAAAAATAATATTTTCCTCTTACAGAACTTGAATGTTTTTTGAAATTTTCATATCGATCCGACAGTTCGTTCTAAAGTTATAGGGTACACAAAAAAAGTGACACACTGGCACATAGAAAAGTTGTGTATAAAATTTTTCCTACGACCTAGTTAGTTGTTTATTCCCCATCCGTTGCCTATGACAACGGATGGGAAGGGACGATCAGATGATTTTACATACCTGCTGTCAGAGAATTAGTGAAAGTCAAATTAAAAAATTAATTTTAAGACAATTTTTGCGTTTTTTTTTATGTTTAGGTGTTAGGTCGTAGGAAAAAGAGTATACGCACCTCGACGCAAACCATGTCAAGGCATATCGAGAGCTTTTTTTACTCCGCTGCCCCTCGTTCACTAAAAACTAGGTTCGCGTACTAGGTGCGTAATATACTATTTTTTAACTGATATTTGGATTTACTAGCTTTGGGTAGTGGAAAAAATATAATATTCACCACGTATGCGAACTGTCTTTAGTATTCTTACTAAGCAGTTAGTTCGCATATTACACGGAAAGAAATTAGTGGGCTCTGCGCTATACATTATAAGATATTTGGAAACAGTGGCAAATTATAGTGATTTAAGCTATAGATTATAAGGGACACAATAACTAATAATGTTAAAAATAAATTGGAAACGATTATATATATTACAGACACGATTATATTTATTACAGGCACTATTATAAATTTACAGAAATTTTATTATATTATAAAAATTATTAGCACGGACAATAATTAAATCTATTTAAGCTTTAAATGCCATACTATTTGTTATATTTTATTATTCACTAAACAATTAAAGTATTTCATATTAATTTTTACACTGACTGCCATAATTTTAAGAGAAAGCCTTGTATTTATATAATAACCGATTATAATTTGCTTGGTATGTGTGTTATAGCGCTCCTAGCTATAATTTTTTTTTTCCGTGTAGGTGCATAATATACTATTTTCAATCTAGGGTAGTTTTAGAGGATTTTCAACAAAACCGTGGCCTACCGCGCGTGGGTCAAACAATAATTGGTACCTACTCTTCTACTAATGCTTGCTGTGAAGAGTATAAGAGTTGACATGTCGGAAGTTATATACCACCATAAATTATGTGAATAGGACTGATGGGAACTAAGTAGAAAAACTAATACTTTTTCTTGACAGTTTGAATATATTTTTCTTGATAAGTTACCGTTTATTGTATTATATGATAAATTAATATGTCGATATGTTATATTAATATCTAGTAGGAAGTGCGTAGGCTAAACGGATATTCTGTAATAATAGAATTTTATTTTTTATAAAATGATTTAATATATTTTTATTAATCATTAATATATATAATTATTATTAGCATTATAATACATGTATGAATTGTATACAACCTCAGATGTAACTATGGATATCTATGATATATCATGAATGGATTCCCGGCAAGCTTCGTAAAATATAGGCGAAAAATAGTCCAGTAACTACATACATAATCAAATAAAACTTTTACAGTTTAACTTAGTATAGAATAGTATATTCTATAACTAGTATAGCGAGCGCGGAATGACTATTCCATACGTGTTGTAGACTATACTTTTTCTTCGACTGCAAATATGAAACACTGCATGGCTTTAAACTGCGGACAAGGTTAAACACAATGTTGTTTGTGACTCGACATTGTAATTGCAACAAAACACATATTTTTAAATAAAGCAATTAATGTTATTTAATAATTTTATCCAATCAGTACTTAAAAAAGATTTTTATTTAATTTTAGCACATATTTACAAATTATAGTGCAAAAATTGAAGGTTATGTCAGATTGTTGTGACAGATCAGGTTTAAATATTTAACAATAAATGAAGCAGTTTTAATTTTTTGAACTAAATTGATAAAAAACTGGTCAAATATTAAGAAAAACTAATAAACTTTATGTAATTTTAACGCAAAACTTTAAATTCCTAATTTTATGTATATAATTCTGTGGCTTGGTTCTTAAAGGGCCAATGTCAATAGCAGAGTTTTCACATTTAGCTTTGAAAAAACCGAGGAAAAAACCTTGAAATATCGCAGTGTAAAATTTTTGCAAATAACCTGCATCTTTGCAGGTAAGGTAAGGTCGCTATAATTACAACTTTCTACGATTCCTAGCGAAAAAAACAATAAACCATATTTAATTATGTTCTACAGAATTCAATCCTGGATGATATACGAAATTCAGTACCGGTTCGATTTATGAAACTTTCTTCTTTTTGCATAAAAATTAAAAATATAAAGTATAAACTAAAAATATGGACATGTTTAGTTTATATGTTAATACTTCTGACATTAGTTAATGTAATTATACATAAAATTGTAATTACTAAAAAGAAATATCATTAGAAAAACCTGCAAATCAGTTTAAGCGATTTTTTTTGTCAGAGCTTTTCTATACATTGAGGTTAATTTACAAGGACTAAATTGTGTATGACGGTTAATCTTCAAGCTAGCTACCATTAAAAGTCATAACATGTCGCAAAAATCTTTTCGAAGTTAGAGAAATTAAAAAATTACGATTTGCGGACCGGTACTTTCCCCTATAGTCAAAATCCGATTACATATCAGCAAGTCCATATCTAGGGGAAGGGACCAGGGGATTATTTTTCAGCTACATCAAAAACCTATAATTACCACCGAAGATAAAATTGTAGAACATTTAATGGCCTTTTTCTAAATAGAAAAAACCTTTTTTTTTTTCATCCAGCTTTAGAAAATATCGTATTTTATTTTACCATAAAAATTTTGATTAAAAACTCTGAAACATACAACTGCTGTCAAAATAAAACCATAAAAAATATAAAAAATAATGTAAGAACCCTGACAAATTATGAAAAGTGTAAAAAATCCATTGTGTTATTTAACACCTAATAAAAAAGAATTAAAAAAATAAAATAAAAAATGTAAAAAAATGATTTAATCTACATGTATAATATTTATAGAAGAATAAAAAATCTGGTTTGGTAGATAGTTCGTCGATCGCACCAACTATTAAAGCCATCCGTGAAAGATACGTATTGCTTCTCGTCCGAATGTATACTTTTTCCATCAAGAGCATACGGATTTTTTACTTTCTCATAAAAAAATTGTGATGACAAAAAAATCAAAATTTTTGTTTCCTTAAATCGATACCCCCAAGCAACAAAGCCGTAACTCCCATATTGTCATTTTTCACGACAGCTAAATTTCTAAAATATTTTTTTTTGTTATTTAAGGGTGGGTAAATGATTGAATTGGAAAAGGAAGTCATGTGATACATCATTTGAAAGCTTATAAAATTCTCTATTTAACTGTTTAAGTATTTATTGTTTATTTACTGTTTGTTTCTGATAATATTCAAGTTTAGAATTTCTTACTTTAGTGATTTTAAGTAAACTTTTGCTTAAAGTGGACTGTGGAGAAACCTGAGTAGTACCACCATGTGTGTCTTTTTCAAAGGCGTTTACCTATGAGTATAACTCAAAATGGGTCTAACTTGAGTTACATCCTTGTTGCTTGGGAGTGTCGAAATCATCATATTTTTTCCTGAAACGTCGAGAAAAATCAAAATAAGCAATAAAAAAAAAGATGTATCCACGATAACTTAAGAGCGCTTTGAGCTAGCGACTTGAAATTTGGTATGCAGATGTATTTTTATATCATCTTGGACAAGTTCGATGTTATTCACAATAAAAGACAAAATTAAATATCACATAAAAGGTAAAATAAAATTATAAAAAATGTATAATTATATATTTTTCCAGCCTCTCCCCCTCTGCCCCAAAATGTAAAAACTTGTTTCTGGACATAGCTTTTTTATTACTCACAATAGAAGAAAAAATTCAAAACCACCTAATAGATAAAATTACAAAAAAAAATGTTTCGTTTTTCTCCTTTCTCCAAAATTTAAAAAATTATTTCTGGCTTTTTAGTATCCACAATAGAATAAATATTTAAAAAGCATCTACACGGAAAGAAATTAGTGGGCTTTGCGCTATATATTATAAGATATTTGGTAACAGTGGCAAATTATAGTGATTTAAGCAATAGATTATAAGGGACACAATAACTAATAATGTTAAAAATAAATTGGAAACGATTATATATATTACAGACACGATTATATTTATTACAGGAACTATTATAAATTTACATAAATTTTATTATATTATAAAAATTATTAGCACGGACAATAATTAAATCTATTTAAGCTATAAATGCCATACTATTTGTTATATTTTATTATTCACTAAACAATTAAAGTATTTCATATAAATTTTTACACTGACTGCCATAATTGTAAGAGAAAGCCTTGTATTTATATAATAAGCGATTATAATTTGCTTGGTATGTGTGTTATAGCGCTCCTAGCTATAATTTTTTTTTTCCGTGTAGAAGGTATAAAAAATCCCCTCTGCCTCTCCCCTTCCCCAAAATATTAGAAATTGTTTTTGGACATAACTTTTTCTATGAGAAGTTATTCTTGCTCATTCGAGACGGCTAGCCGATTCGAACCAGCAGCAGCTGGTTATAGTAGTAGTACTGTAACCTTTTGAGATTTAAATATGTTAAAGCTATTATGTTTATGTTTGCTTTTAAACTCGTACTATTCTACTTAATTAAGCATCCCCTAAGTCCAGGACTTGTGTGGGCTAGTAGTAGAGGGAACCACCGGCTTTAATTTACTTTCGAACCAATATATCTAGGGAGTACGCCTTGGCCAAATTTCAATTATTAATTAACTGAAAAAGGCCATCGGCGCCAGTGAGGTTTGAACTCACGATCATTGGCTCAGTGTCAATGCTATATAGATGCCTTAGACCGCTAACTAATTCTCCCATACATGTATATAATATACCGGGTGTCCCAAATTTTACTTCCCGGCTAATATCTACCTTATTTTTAAAGATAGAAACTTAATTTTCATTTAAAGTAGGTGACGGAAGTTGAAACTTGTTAAAAATTTTGAAAAAAAAAATTAAATTTTTTCCAATTTTTTTTTTATTATTTTAGGCTACTTCCCCTTTCAAAGTGTAATACACCGTTAAATTCAGCATCTACCGAGATTTTAAAATCACTAAAAAAATTATGCGGCTGCTATTTGAAAAAAAAAAGTTTGAGGTGGTTCCAGGTGTTTTGGTGTGGGATTTAAAAGTACTTTTAATCCCATTCAATATGTTTTTTTAATTAGGTCTCTATCTTTTAAAATAACGGAGATATTGTTTGTTTGTTTTGTTTGTTTGTTTTTAACCTCGTACTATTCTACTTAATTAAGCATCCCCTAAGTCCAGGACTTGTGTGGGCTAGTAGTAGAGGGAACCACCGGCTTTAATTGACTTTCGAACCAATATATCTAGGGAGTACGCCTTCGCCAAATTTCAATTATTAATTAACTGAAAAAGGCAATCGGCGCCAGTGAGGTTTGAACTCACGATCATTAGATCAGTGTCAGGCTATATCGATGCCATTGACCGCTGAGCTAAATCTCCCATATATTGGCCGAGAAGTAACATTTGGGACACTCGGTATGTTATAATAACACTATAAAATCCCAAAAAGTTTTTCTAATTTAAACGAAGAGTATGTAAAAAGAGTAAATATAGTAGGGTCAAGTATTGGTGGCCGTTAGAGCGGTTGAAGATGGTTTGGCGCGCGCCGACATCGATGAGGGTGGCACCTGTGCTTCTTTGGCAGGTGCCTTCTTAAGTTATTCTTCTCTCTTCGAAGAACACACCTGCACCCTCCACACACGTACTTACACTTTCACACACAAACTCAAACGATTAATCGAACGAGACGTTCCTATCAGGATTATTGGAATTATTTTCGAAATATTTCAGGTAAATATGGCATTATAACTTATATTATAATTTATAAGTACTTTTATAAAGTCCAAGTAATGTGTACTTTTTATGAACTGGCACATCTGTGGAATGTGAAAAATTGAAGCGTATAGTGCAAGAGTGGCCCATCTCACTTTATGAAAATATCGAGATAAAGGCTATTTAAATTTCTCCGATTTTTTAATCTTTGATCTAGGACGCATTATTTTATTTAAAATTTTTCTGTTAGGGTTTTTAGACTCAACCAGCATTAAGGTAATGTATGACAAACAAATTTATTTTACTTTCTTTACTTTCTTAGAGAAAAAAATTGGTGGGTCACTATTGCACTATACATTGTGTTTTGGGCCACTATTGCATTACGAACGAGATCTGACCTTCAATTACACGTTTTTTTTGAGTAGATCTAACCTCACATTTTACTTTGAAATTTTAATTAGTTTTATATGTGAAAGAAATGTTCGTTATTTAATAACAGAATAGTCAAAATACCAATAATTATGTTCTGGAATAGTTAAATAAACGTTTTTTTACTGTTCTTGGAGTAATTACCTTTAAAAATGAAGAATAACTAATGCGTAAACATTGTTCAAGTACCTAAATGGATTTCAGTTCCTATGATCTCAAAGTTTAAGTTAAGTTGTAATTATTTTTTATTAATAAAGCAAAATGTACAAAATTGGTAACATAAGGCTCCTGCATTTGTGCAGAAAATGATTTGTTTTGGGACGAACACTCGGACGAACAAATAACTTTCTCGATAAAACAAATTTTGGCTTTTTAAGAATCTTTCTAAAAATATCTTTATAAATCCTTGATAAAACTTGCCTTGTTAGCTTTTTTAAGAATAAAATTGACATTTTTAATGATGCAGTTGGCTTTTTCAACATCCCCAATAATATAACCCAGCGAACACCACTATCAACCCATTAGGGAATATTCAAGTATCACGTAACGTTCTAGAGGGGGAGGGCGAATTTGTTTAAAATGTTGCGCTGCGTTTTAAGGGGAAGATGGGGGCAAATGATATGTAACATTAAAAAATTATATATAGCCTATACCTGTGGGCCACTCTTGCGCTAATAAAAACGATAAGTTTAATAATGCAATAGTGCTTTAAATGCTTGTATCGTGCCAAAAAGAAAACCCTCTGTTATGAAGGTGGTATGTAATGAAAGATATAGATGTCCTTATTACATTTATAAAAAAAAACGCAAATTAAAAAAAAAACACATATGGGCCACTCTTGCACTATTCGCCTCAATTCAAGATCACCTATACTTTACATGCTATATTTTACCTCTTCTATTCCCCTTTACTTGCCTCGCTAACATGTGCAAGTTCGTATTGCGACGGCTATAATGAGGCGACAGCCTCGTAGGCTTTTGCCCACATAGGACCATGGCCTCTCGCCACATAATTTAATTAATATTTGGCCAAAGGGCGTACTTATGGGGACATCATAAGTACAAAACACCTGTAAGGTCCCAAAAAGACCATAAATTATAAAAAAATAAATACTCATATAGTCTGACACACAGTAAGGAACCTACGACAAAAGGGGGAAGTAGGAGTAAATAACGCTCCGATTAAAGCAAATTCAACGTGAACGTGTTTTTAGTTAGATTTTATATTCAAGTATATTGCTTTCTTATTTTTTGCAGCATTCTTTCTATATCTTTAGGACTTTTGTTATATGATGGATCCGCCATTTTGAATTTTGGAAAACTGGCACCCAAAAACCCTCGAGTACTAAGTTTCAAGCAAATCCGAGAAACTTTAAAAAATCAAATCTGCCATATTGGATCCTCCATTTTGAACTCTAACTTTTAAATTCTGACCTCGGATTCAGATTCAGCGACCCAAAATACTTAAGATTTGACTAGTCTGGTCTGCCACACTCGAGATTTTTTTTATTTTGTGTGCCGGTGTAATTTCTGTAAAAACCCATACAACATTATACAAGACGAAAATTCATGACATTTTTAAATTGTACAGGGTGTTCCAGAAAAAAGTGACATTCACAAAATAATTTTATAAACACCCTGTATATTTTTAAAAATATTAAAAAGAGCCTGATAAATTTAGTAAAAATTAAGTATAGATTTATTAAAATAATAGTATATTAAATAAAGTACTAGTTTCATAACATACGTTTTTAGCGCACGAGTACAAGTTTAGAAAACTAGCCGCTTGCGGTGAGTTTTCTAAAGTACTAGTGCGCTAAAAACGTGTTATGAATCGAGTGCTTTATACAATTTTTTCTATTTTGCTCTAAAATTTTAAAAAACTTACATTTAAATTGATGACTGATTTAGGGATGTTTGTTTCGAGTTGGCATTACAGTTTTCGCCATGTTTAAAATTCTAAGAACGAATATTATTTTGATTTATTTTATAGTCATTTCTTCTCTTTTCCACTGCAAGTAACCAAGCCATAATTTTAACACGCTTAAACATAACCTAAATACAAAATTTTGTAGAAAATTAAACTTTAAACCGACATTCACAATTGCACGGCAAACGTCAAGAGATAGACTTTTGTCTGTTGCCAACCCAAAAGAAAAAAAAGTAGAAACCTCTTATGGGCCTATAAGAACACGCAAAATGCGTGTGATTTTGAGCTTATAAGAGTCGAAAAATAGAAAAAATATTTATTATTTGACTTATAAAGAATGCATAATAACTCCGCCATTTTGAAATCTATAAACCTAAATATCATAATTTTTACTAATTTTGGTATGTTCTTTAAGCTGATTAATAAACAGATACAGTCGATGATCCTGAACTTGAACACCATGTATATATGTGCCCCGCGTTGCTACAACTATACAACTATTATATATGCCAAGTTTGGTCAAATATGTAAAAAATATAAATATTTTTACATGTTTCCATTTCTTTTGTAAAAATGAGTTATAGAGGAAACCAAATGGTTATGTTTGCAGCAGTAATTTTTTTGGTCTTCATTAAAAACCTTTTTATGATACATCGACCATCGTTGATAAGCGCATATTTTTATAATTGCTCTATTTATTAAAGATTTTATTCAGGGCCGGATTTAAGCAATTGTTTGGAGGTGTGCCTGGTAAAAATTCTGAATACATTGACCATTAATGGCAAAAGTCCAAACGCCGAATGAAAATGGCCAAAAATTAAAATTAATTCTGAATGAAAATGCGATTAATCTTGAAGAATATTTATAACCAAAGCTCTTCAAAACGGGCTTTATACATTTAAAGCTCTTTTGAAACGCTATGGTTATAATAAACAATTATTGTTAATCATGAAAAATGCTATGATCAAAGTATAACTAAAGCATATCTAAAAGCGTAACAAAAGTCTCCTTTAAGTTTTGAAAGGCTTAAGATATCATCTTAAAATATAGAACACCTAAACTACTTGATCATAAAAAGCCCCCTTTAAGTTTTGAAAGGCTTAAGATATCAACTTAAAATATAGAACACCTAAACTACATAATTTTGAGAAGGATTAAAAAGTGTTTAACCTCTTCAGGGACGAATTGTTTGTTATATTTAATTTAGTAGCAAAAGTTAAAAATGCTTTTTGTTACAACCACATTTCTGTGTTTGTATTTATTTTTAATTTGGGTTTTATTATACATAATTTCATTTAATTTCTTTACTTAGTTATAATTCAAAAATAATATTTTGTTTTAAATTAATTGTATTTTTGTAAGTAACGCGCTGAAAACCTCCTAGCTTTTCTGCGCGAGTTCGGGTAGGTTGCCTTCCGGACAGTAGCAATTTGACACTCGAGAACGATCGATGCGTGTCAATAAAAATATACTCAAATCCGCTGACGAATATACCACGCGCCGGGCAATTCGTTAGAATTTACCATATTTTACGGCTGCAAACTATAGAAATAAGCTCCATATACACATATGTATTTAAATAATTAGTAGTGTATACCTACACTGGTCAAACAAACTTTAATTCGCGTACATCAGTTTCCAATTATGTGGTGTCTCCTGTGAAGAAATGGCGGTCATGACCTGTCGTGCTGAATGCTGTAATTAAGGTAAGATTACCATATATATATTATTGGAACTGTCGTTTTGTCTTTAATATTATTTTCAATCATTAATACCTATTCGCAGTCCACTTAATTAATATCATAAAGGCGATGTTACGGAGGCAATCCCATATCACCGAATGGGACCTTTCGACGTCACACAACACTTTTTATTGTCAAAACAAGTCCAAACAAGTGAAGATGTGCGAATCTTGGTCATTGGATGTCGCTTGTGATTGGAAACAAAGCAAATGCAACAGCTATAGCTACTGAGTAATAAGAAATTCGGTGAAATTAGTTTTGCGGAATTTATTTTTAAACGTACACATATGTGCCTATATCCCTGAAGAGGTTAAAATGTGTATTTTCGTCAAAATTTCTGTGAAAAAATCAAACCATTTTTAGTTAATGACTAATTTTACGATACAAAAACATAAATTATTCTTTTAAACTGAATTTAAATCAAACTTTCAACAAAAAAAAATCTAAGAAAATATAAAATTCAACACTTTCAAAACAAAATTTTTAAACATAAAAAATTATCTGGTCAAAAAGGGAATCTAATAATAGATTAGTTTATTATAATAAGCATTAAAAATATTTATCACACGACCGCCTTTCCATTAAAAAAAATGGCCCCCTTACCTTTCTGCCTGCCCCCTTAAAATATCAAATCAACAATAAAAAATAATTTGGGTAATGATATTTTAAAATTTAGAATTCCAAGTAGATTTCGTAAGCCGTTCAAAAGTTAAAGGTGGGGAGAAGGACTTTAGATAAGCACTGTAGGGTTTATTTATTTATTTATTTATTAGTTTTTAGTCATTCTGGGACCTTACATACAAAGGTGTTTTATACCTTATTAGACTGTTTACAAATTACAAATAATTTTGAAGTGCTATGAACGCGCTCATAGCTCGAGCGGTCTGGTTATGCGTGTCTGTGAATACGCTCTAACTAAGGGCCCCTCAGAGAGATTAAAAAAAGGCCTTAGCTAACAGTCCGGGAGCCCCAGTAGAATTTTTTTCATAACCTCATCGTTGAGACTTTGTATATGCGTTCTTTATGTCCACTCAAACAACTTCTTACAAATTCTCGGAAGCGGGGCGTTTTTTTTGGGACCAACCCTTAAATTTAATGCGTCCGACAACGGTATTGCCCGAAAATATTTGTCGGACAAGGTTACCACTTGCTTTTAAATATTTTTAATAAACGATCCTGAAAATATCAGCTGTGAGGTGCTAAATGTCATGACGTCATAACTTTACCATGTTAGGTTAGTTATGACGTCATAACATTTAGCACCTCACAGCTGATTTTTTCTTCAGGATCGTTTAATAAAAATATTTAAAATCCAGTGGTAACCTTGTCCGACAAAAATTTAATGGCAATACCGTTGTAGGACGCCCCAAAGTTAAAAAGTCCAAACGCCCCGCTCCGAGAATTTTCTTTTGTAGAAGTTGTTTGACTGGACATAAAGAACATATATACAAAGTCCCAACGGTGACGTAATAAAAAAAATCTACTGGTCGTGGGCTCCCAGACTATAAGACCTAAATGTTGAGACAGTCCTGAAGTGGGTACCCCCTTATGTCCAGCTCTGCTTTTATTAAAGCTTTTATAGATGTAATTTTTGCAGTACCTAAATTATGCAGGAATTCAAAAAAAAATAATAAATATTAATTTCTGTGTAATTAATACCCGCAATTTGGCCAAAACAAAAAAGAAAAAGAAACGAGCCGTGAAGATATGCTTTGCATTCCATGGTATACTCTTTACAGTGGATAGTATCTTCACGGAAAGAAATTAGTGGGCTCTGCGCTATACATTATAAGATATTTGGTAACAGTGGCAAATTATAGTGATTTAAGCTATAGATTATAAGGGACACAATAACTAATAATGTTAAAAATAAATTGGAAACGATTATATATATTACAGACACGATTATATTTATTACAGGCACTATTATAAATTTACAGAAATTTTATTATATTATAAAAATTATTAGCACGGACAATAATTAAATCTATTTAAGCTATAAATGCCATACTATTTGTTATATTTTATTATTCACTAAACAATTAAAGTATTTCATATAAATTTTTACACTGACTGCCATAATTGTAAGAGAAAGCCTTGTATTTATATAATAAGCGATTATAATTTGCATGGTATGTGTGTTATAGCGCTCCTAGCTATAATTTTTTTTCCGTGTTTCTTTTTTAATTTTGTACGCCATTTTGTAGCCCTTGCTAAGAAATATAAGCTACAAAAAAAATGCTTTAATCGGGCTGAAAACCATCCCATTTTAGGGGGTGTACATGAATTGAAACTCACCCGGTTTGTATATAATAGTTATTTATGGTACTAGTGGGTAAAGTAGGATATAGTCCACGACTCAATATTCTTGAGTGGACAATATCTATTTACCCACGTGTGCCATACAAAATTTTATCCAGTATTGCAATTTTATGGACTTTTCGTCATTGTTACTGTTTATTCCAGCTGCTTGGCTCGTAGATCAATTAAATGGAATCCCGGGATAAACTCTCACAACTCAGTCTCTAAAAAGTAAGTATTTTGTGCAAAAACTGCCTTCCAAAAGAGTGGGGTAAAAATATTACCCCACGTTGCTAGGGGAGACGTGAGACAATTTATAAACAATGAATAAAATGTCAATTGTAAATTGATGACAGTAATTTAGGTCTTTATATTGATGTATTGGATAAAATGTTTTAATAAAGTAAAGTTTTGAGGATTTTGTAAATTTAAAAACCACAATACCAAAGAACTTTAACTCAAGAAGGAACAAGATGAAATCTACCGTATGCTTTGTTTGAAGCGTGAACTACGGTGAGGGGCTGGTGGGGTGACTATTGTTTACACTTAGTACGCGTAAAGAGAGAGAAAGAATGTGTAAACTCACAGTCTAATGTCGTAAAATGACTGACAGGGGTACAGTGTTGCCGATTGGAAACATATACTTTGGATATTTTATTGTAAATTTTAAGAAACATTAGTTCTGTATGAGTTTTATATGAACTAGTAGTTTAATTTTAATAGATTTAAATATACTATATTATTAAACATAATTATAGTATACACAATAAAGTTTTTTACATTTTTAATTTAAGTATAATGATTTGAATTCATGATAAGGTGGAAATTACGCAATTACTAGGTAGCCTGAAAGTCGACTAGCGACATCTACATTTTACACCACAAAGCTGATCGCGTTTCTGTTAGTAAATAAACAAACAAAAAGATGACACCTTCATAAACATTGGTCTGAAATTACTTCTTGAGGTAAAAGTTCTTTGCACAATACTCTTCAAGAAGTTCGTACTGTGGAGAATATTAAAAATAAGTGTGGCCTGGAATGACCCCAAAATGATTTTTTAATCTGTTCTTCATGTCCTTCTTCTCGTTACATCGCTAAATGCTTTCGTCCATATAAAGGAGTAATTAAATTTTTCATAATAAACGCGCACGCTTTGCTGTCAATAAAACGGACCCGTTTTTTGGCTTTTGTATTTTAATGCCTTTTAAAAAATGCATTAGGGCGAGTTTGGTACCATTCGTACACGGGGCACATTCGTACATCTTATCTTACGTGAAAATGAAAAGGTTTTATTACTCGCATCCGCACGTGCCAGATCTGCCAGTGAGTGGCAGGCGTCCTTAGCCACCATCGAGAAGTACTTCAGTAAAAAAACTGTTTTTTCCTACGATCCTCTATGAAAATGACATTTAGCACACTCTTTTGTTCTTTAGAAAACGCCTCATATCGAACTAGTTTGATATTTTTATATCACACTCCTGTGATATTTATGTATAGAGGTTTGCCTAACTTTATTTAGATATTTACCTTGTAGATTCTACGAATTTTATTCACCTTGTTTTATAAACCACCTTTCACCACAGCCTTTTATATCTTTAAGTGTTTTAATCTAAATATTTCTGTTTTTCATGTCAAGATAGAAACTACCAAGGTAGCAAGGGATGTTATATTACAAGAAATTAACATCACTTTTGGGTGTATTTTTAAACTAAATCATAACATCACATAATATTGAAAAATAACATGTATTTAACATCACATTTGCAACGTTACACGTGTGACGTGACAACCATGTTATTTAATAACAAATATTTAGCAACGCTGTGAATATATAGCATGTCACATATTAACGTGGCTTTCACGTGAATGTCATGTTATTTTGCTTCTCACCGACGTTCGAAGCAAAAAAATCGATATAAGATGATGTTGATAGAGTAAATTATTATAAGGAAATTGTATACACATTATACGATTTCCAATGGATAGGGGGCTGTGCCGGGCTTCTCAAGACCACGGACACGGATTATATTCTCCGCTTAATCTGCAATTTCGTATTTAGAATCTATCTGTTTCAATCTGTGATTGTTTCAATTACTGATTGATTTTAAATCCGATTTTTTTATAGGGTTATAGCGTTTTTAATGGTTTTAATTTAGAAAAAGCTAATGTCCTAAAATATTATTTAAATATTAAAGTACCAGTAACGGCATCCATAAGATATTACATATAACAGGAATGTGGATTTATGATGTCACAAACACGTTATTTTCGGGATGTCATTGTGTGATGTTATTAGGGGCGGACTTAGGACATCCCCACCATGCTACATTCTTGTTAAATGAGACTACAATCTTAACATCACATGTCACATATTAACGTGGCTTTCACGTGAATGTCATGTTATTTTGCTACCTGGGTATAGTTATAACATTACTATTTTGACCATTACTGTCTAGTCTAGACAGTTTAGATCTTATAAAAATTACTATTTTTTATTTAGTTACCTTACATTACATAAAAACATCAAAATACACAGGATAAAAGCAGCTTTAAAAGGGAAGGAGAGGAAGAAAGTTCTGATCAGAAATCAACCACTCGAATTTAATTTAAATTTAAAATTGTAATGGCTGCAACTAATTTTGCTTATTATTTTTACCTTTTTTTATATGTTTAGAAGCGAATAAAAAATATCGTATGATACACGGACTAGAAATATATCTCGGACTTACGCGGCTGTGAATCTCGGCTAAGGCCTCGATTCACAATCTCCGTATGCGACCGAGAAACATTATTTCTCGTCCTTGGATCATAATATACTATTGTTTCCTTCCAAAAATGTTGATGACTAAAAAAAAATACCCCTGCCAGAAATATCGATGATTGAAAAAAACAAAGTTCGTCACCCCCAGAAAATGCTTCCTCATCAATCACTCGCAAAACTTTTATAACCCTGAAAAAATAAACATCACTCGGCAAGGGGCCCCAAAGTATAGGGGGCCCAGAACTGGGGGGGCGTAAGATTTTTTGCACTATGTCACTGTCCAGTCCGACACTGCTATATTATATTATTGTTATAAAACCAGAACAAATTATCTCGACACTATCTAAAAAAAAAACTGGTGTGAAAATTAATACAGGTGAAAATTTGCTATGTCGTTTAATATAATTTTAATACATGAATTGACGAAAATAATCCTGCATGGCAGGTGAAAGGGTTACGTTGCATATCTAACGTCGGAGTCTCCATATCTTGTTATCCTTTATATTAGCAAATTACCTATGACATTGTATCCCAGTTGACATCTGTCCTAATGAATTGCAAAATATACTTATTTGCGGATATTTGGCTCGAAAGCAACATGGGATATCTTTTATTTTTTATTTACTCTTAAAAAAAACTTTCCCGTAAAAGTATATTACCTACAAAGAACTTTTACCTCAAGAAGTAATTTCAGACCAATTTTTATGAAGGTGTCATCTTTTTGATTGTTTATTTACTAACAGAAACGCGATACAGGTTTGTGGTGTAAAATGTAGATGTCGCTAGTCGACTTTCAGGCTACCTAGTAGCGGTGTTCCGTAGTTTCCACCTTATCATGAATTCAAATCATTATAGTTAAAAATGTAAAAAACTTTATTGTGTATACTATAATTATGTTTAATAATATAGTATATTTAAATCTATTAAAATTAATTGACTAGTTCATATAAAACTCATACAGAACTAATGTTTCTTAAAATTTACAATAAAATATCCAAAGTATATGTTTCCAATCGGCAACTCTGTACCCCTCTCAGTCATTTTACGACATTAGACTGTGAGTTTCCACATTCTTTCTCTCTCTTTACTAAGTGTAAACAATAGTCACTCCCCACCAGCCCCTCACCGTAATTGGTTCACGCTTCAAACAAAGCATACGGTAGATTTCATCATGTTCCTTCTTAAGGTAAAAGTTCTTTGATTACCTAGCATACTTTGGTGTGGAAAACCTGTTCACCTGGCTCAATTTTTTTTTAATTAAGTTTTTACCAAAGTTTAAAATTTTGCACTGTTAAAAAAATTAACAACATACTAGTTATTAAAAAAATTTAATAAACTTATTTTGGGAATTTGTTCCCTTCTTAGGGGGGTAGCCAAAATATAAAATCTCTACAGCCTTTAATAACGCAAGAACCGGGGTATGAAGTGTATGAATTTTGGTACAATTTGCGTTACGTAATATATGGACAGCCCCTTATCGCTCTTGCACATAATATCTAAATTTTATCAACTGGCACCTGGGTGGAATGTGAATAATTTAAGGTCACCTATTCCACACACACAAATTTAACCTCTTCTCTTCCCCTTGCCACAGCTCTCAGGTGCCAGTTAGTAAAATGTATACATTAACCGTCACTAGAAAAAAAAGATATCCCCTATATCCTTATTGCTGAGTTATTATATTTTAGAGAGTTATTTCGACTTTATCTTGATATTAATAAAGCGAGTCATTAGTACACATGTGTATTTGCTATAAAACAGATTGAAAACATATCGATTGCTGCAATTTTTTATAAATCTAACAAGGGCTTGTTACGAGGCAGCTGGAAATTAACGCAAATTTATCAGGATTATTATTATAAATACTAAAAAAATGCAATTACATTATTTGTAAAAAAATATTCACCTTATTATCGAATAATAAACTGATCTTATCATTCTGTTTATTAGTAGGTATATATGTTATTTGCAATTTTTAATTGGGAAGCTCTGATATGGACAGGGATGTAATTAAGATTTTTTTCAGGGAGAGAAAAAAGTAGATAGCTGAAAAAAGTTACTCGGCTTAAAAAGTTTTGTTGAGGGAGGGTTAAAATAGGGTTTTACGAGAATGAAGAAATGAAAATTAGGTATAGAAATAATCATTGTGTGGCTTCCTGTTGGGATGTTTCGACGCGCGATACTAAGGTAAACATCCAAACCAAACGATACTAATTTTAGATTTTAAGCTTTCACGGCCATTAAGATATAAACAACTTTCACTTTCGGGTTTAGACCGTGTTAATGGATTTTCACTTTCCGACGTTTCGTCTCTTACTACTAGAGACATCTTCAGGGATTAATCTGAAACTAAGTTTCGAATCAACTTGTGTCACTATTTATGACGAGTTGTGGTTATTCACCCGTGACGACCTTTTTCCTATCAAAGACTTCCATATTGCAGGTAAGTGGTAACCAGTGTCCCGATTGATATTGTTAGGATGCTTGATGATTTCTATCGATTCCCGTATCTTCCTTGGCATTTTTTCTGTTTTCTGTTAATATTTGTTTTGTTTCAGACAAATTGATTTTATGACCTGTTTCATGTACATGTTCGGCTACTGCCGATAAGGAAATTTGTTTCTTTCTTATATTGCGCTCATGCTCTTGAAGTCTTGTAGAAATTTTTTCTCTTAGTTTCACCTATGTAAACCGTACCACAGGAGCAGGGTATTTTATATACGCCTTCTGAACTCAGGGGTATTTTGTCTTTTGTTGAAGTCAAACATTGACCTAATTTTTGGTTGGACCGAAATATAGGCTTAATATTTGACTTTTTCAAAAGTTTACCTATTTTATCCGTGATACCGCTTACATAGGGAAGTATAACTTGTGTCTGTCTGTCATTGTCACTATTGTCCTGTTGTTTGGGTCTGGGATTTCTGTATTTGTATATGGTCTTATTAATGTCTTTTTTGGTATAACCGTTCATGGTCAAGGCTTTGGTTAGTTTAAGGAGTTCTGTGTCTAGGGAATTCTTGTCTGAAATCATGTGTCATGTGTCTAGGGAATTCTTGTCTGAAATCATGAAAGCCCTACAAACGATACTAAGGTCAACCAACCTTGCAGAATGTCGAGAATTTTAAAAAGAAAGACTATGACAAGACGAGCCAAGAAGTTTAATAATTAAACATACAAACAGGTACAAGAGCTGTACCATTTTTCACCTCCGTGGTTGAAATGGATTTTTTATTATCTCATTCACTTTTAGCAACATTGAAAACCCCAATATACCAATTTTAACGAAAACTACACCCCGCCCCTCAGCGGGTGGATTTAGAAATAATTTATTTTAAAATTCAATTTTAGCGACCTCAAAAACCCCATTATACCAGTTTTCACGATAAACTACCCCCCGCCCCTCAGGGGGCGGAGTTAGAATTTTTGTATTATCAGATTCACCATCAGCAACCTGAAAACCCCCAATATACCAATTTTCACGAAAACTACCCCTCGCCCCACAAGGGGTGAAATTAAAAAAAATTGTTATCAGATTTATATTCGTCGACCCCAAAAACCCCTATATACCAATTTTGACGAAAATATTGAAAATATTTAAAAATATTTAGCCCCTCACCCCCGCAGGGGTAGAGTTAAAAAAATATATTATCAGATTCAATTTCAGCAACCTTAACACCTATATAGTATTTTTAAATTTTTTGTAAAAAAAATGTATTTTCCCCAATGTTCACCAAAAACAATCCCGAGCGAGAACTTTTGGTAACATACCTGTATGCCAAATTTCAAGTCTCTAGCTTAAAGCGTTCTTAAGTTATCATGTCCAAGATTTCCCGGATAGACCGATCTACCGACAATTTTTTTTGCTTGAAATTGATTTATATCGAGATTTATATCGACATAAAACGCCATCACAGTATAGAAATATTTCTATACTATGACGCCAAAACCGCAAAAATACGCAAAAAAATTGAACATTTTTGCACGAAAATGTTCAAAATGGGATAGCAATAGGGAGAGCAAAGTTTTGTTTAGGCAGGGATAATATAGGGTTTCAGGAGAAGCGAGACATCCAATTTATATAAACAAGGAATAACTTATACATATGACCAAGCCAAAAAAAAATAAAATATGTATAATTTTTTTTATTTTGGGGACCTTGGTACCGAGATTTTTTTGTTTTCGGTTCCGGGACCATGGCAGGTTCGCTGGTCCCGTGACTTACATGTCCTATTGATAATACCCAAGGCCCAAAAGATTTTTAGGGTATAATTAATATTCGGCGTAAACTCAGTTATGGCTCATCAACGGTGAAAATAAACACAGAAACATAGGCTTACGGAATAATTTTGCCGAATTATGACGGAAATTTTTATAAATCGAAACATTTGAAGACTAATTTGTTACCCACAACAATATTAACTGTAAATATTAACTATACATACGTATATATATATATATATATATATATATATATATATATATATATATATATCGGTGTTTTTCAAATAAAAAAACGACATTCGATTTTTATATTTTAAGAATACAAAAGTTTTTAATATTTATTTGTCGATAACTTTTTTCCCACCTTACTCGTTTAAATGGAATCATTAAAAAAAATCAAGATAAAAAGAAATAAAAATGTAAATATTTAAAACCTCGCCTCAACACTAGAGTCGACCTGGGGCCTATGCAAGAACTGGAAATTCGCCGAGTACTGGTAATAATTTCCAAATATTAATACATAATAATTAATTAATTTTGTATAATTTTGAACTATAATCATTAAAAACATTTTACTTATCATTAAAATAAGAGTTAGATTAAAATAGAAACATTAAAATTAGTAAAAGAAATAAAACAAGATGCAAATATACATAATGCATTGTATTTAACAGTAAACTCTTCGCAGAAACGCGGAAAATTACATTTTATGGCAGCTGATAACTGCGCCAGGGAGGG